>CM028130.1:688115000-688715000 GCA_016271365.2 Neoceratodus forsteri | reverse complement strand
GGGTGGAACCTGTCAGATGGTCTGATCATCACACTGTGCAATTCAATTTCAGCACCCCCTTGCATAGACCTACCCCTGTGGAGATGGTCAAGTACCGCCCTTTATGGGATGTGACTCCCGATGGTCTAACTGCGGTGCTTGACTTATCAGAATTACCGATGATGAGCTCGGATCCAGAAGCCTTGGTTCTGGCCTATAATAAGGCCATTACCAATGCCCTGGATTCTATTGCTCCCATCTGTGTATGTCCTCTCTCCCTTTGCCCATGGTCCCTATGGTTTGATGGGGACTTGAGGGAGATGCGTCAACTTGGACGCAGGTTAGAGAGGTGTTGGTGGAAATCCGGCTTAGATGCCAACCACCTTAGACTGCTAGAGCATTATCAACTCAACCAGTCAGCAATTGCCCGTAAGAAGGCAGTATTCCTGTCTGGGGAAATTGCTGCTGCTCAGAACCGACTGGCACAGCTCTTTCGAACCGTAGACAGACTGTGCAACCCAGCCTGTTTGCAGGTTCATAGAGCTTTTTCATAATCTCAGTGCGAGGAGCTCGCTCAGTTCTTTGCAGATAATGTGGAAGACATCAGGGCAGAGACCTGCACGACACTCTCTATTAGAACGGCCGTGGACCAGGCCCTGGTCGCATGCCCTCTTTTTTCATGGAGTTTCTTCAAAAGACCGGAAATCGAAGATGTTATGAGGATTGTCCTGGGTATGCGCACTACGTCCTGTAATTTAGATCCGGGCCCCACAGCCTTGGTTATGGGCTGTGGGGAGATTATCTTCCCGGTTCTGGCAAGGATAGTCTGGTGCCCTTAGACTCTGGTGAATATCCTTGCTCCCTGAAGGAGGCAGTGGTGACACCAGTGTTGAAGAAGGCTTCTTTGGACCCCGACTTCCTCGGTAACTACTGGCCTATCTCAAACCTTCCCTTTGTTGGGAAGGTAATTGAGAAAGTAGTGGCTACTCAGTTAGACAACCACTTGACCATCCATAGCATCTATGATCCCCTTCAATCGGGTTTTCAAAAGAGGCACAGTACCGAGACTGCACTGGTTCGGGTGCTCATTGATCTCCTGATGGTGAGAGACCAGAAAAAAGGTCCATTTTGGTCCTTTTGGACCTGTCATCAGCATTTGACACTGTAGACCATGGGGTTCTGCTTGAGTGCCTGAGAATCATCTGTGGGCTTTCAGGTTTAGTCCTCAGATGGTTTACGTCTTTCCTCACTGGTAGAACTCAGAGGGTGGTATCAGGGGTGTTTTCCTCTGATCCCGTTTCTCTGTCCTGTGGGGGGCCTCAGGGTCTGTGCTGTCCCACATGTTGTTTGCGGTGTACATGCTTCCCCTCGGAGACATTATAAGATGGTATGGGCTGGAGGTTCATTGTTATGCTGATGATACTCAGCTCTACCTGTCTTTCGCACCTGACCAGAATAGAGCACTCTCGGTGTTTAATAACTGCCTCGGTGAAATCCAAGGTTGGATGAGGTCCAGCTGGCTGAAGTTAAATTCCGGGAAAACGAAGGTGATGGTTGTGGATCCTGGTCGCCGGATAGGGGAGTGGGGGATAAACCATCCCTCAGGTTTATTCCTGGGGGGTGTTGAGCTTCCCACCTCTGAATGGGTGCAGAACCTAGGGGTGATTCTTGACGATTGGCTGACACTACGTGATCAAGTGTCGGCCGTCGTTAAAGTCTCCTTTTACCATCTTAGGAACATCACTAGGATCAAGCACTTTGTTCTGTCCGGGGAACCACCTACGCTGATCCACGCCTTTGTGACCTCGCATCTGGACTACTGCAATTCCCTTTACTTTGGGCTTCCTGGGGTTGATATCCGCCACTTGCAGCTGGTGCAGAACTCTGCAGCCCGGTTGTTAACTGGGGCTTCTCGTTCTTATCATGTTACACTGGTGCTGCGGAGACTGCACTGGCTGCCAGTTCAGTGGCGGATCACCTTTAAAGTCAGTCTGCTGACCTACAAAGCCCTGCACGGTTTGGGCCCTGACTACTTGAAAGAGCTCCTGGTTCCCTATTTCCCGGAGTGACTGCTCTGCTCAGCCAGCGAGGGGTTGCTGGAGATTCTGAGGGTTATTTTGAAATCATCAGGTGCACGGGCTTTTGCGTTTGTGACTCCGACCCTCTGGAATTCTCTACCATGTTGGATTAGAGAGTGTGCGACAGTGGGGGGTTTTAAACAAGCCTTTAAAATCCTTCTTATGGACTAAGGCTTATGCGGAAGAGGTTGATCTGGTTTGATTTTACTATTTTATTATGTTGTCTGATGTGATGTATTATTGATTTGTATTGTAATGTTTTATTATGGTGTGATTTTATAATCTGTTCTGCACCTTGATTTTTGAAAGGCGCATTAAAAATAAAGAATATTATTATATTATTATTATTATTTATTTTTCACTATGTGAAATAATTGTTTTATCTTAGGCATGTCAAGCTTTTTGTGGGGTTAGGATTTATGGGTACAGTTGGCAGTGGTGGGTGAACCTAGGTGCACTTAGCACAATCAGCAGACATTGTTGTATGCAGTACTTAATTTGTCTTGGTCCTTTTTGGAGAGATACCTGTATATATTGGCTCCATATTCAAGTAATGGGAACAGGATGTAAGATGCAACTGTTTTTTTAACATCACTGGTTAAGCAGTTTTTTTATCCTGTAGAGGGTACCATGTTTTTTGTTTATAGCTTTGGTGGCTTTTGTCATATGCTTTTCCAAGGTGAGATGCAGGTCAAATAGGAGACCTAGGTATTTATATACTTCATTTTTTATTGTGCTTCCATCTGGACAGTAGATACTCAGGGCATCCCTTAGTTTGTCAAACCTGTGTCTTGAGCTGAAGAGCATAGCTTGAGTTTTGTTTTCATTTATTTATTACAGTCTCATAATTTGACCTACCTTTGAGTCTGAGACTCATTCACAAAAGTTCCATATCCAAAAGAAATCCTAACAATTAGCTAAATACAACAATGTAACAAAAACATGACATGGATATAACAAAAAACAAACAAGCAAACAAACAATCAGAGCAGTCATTATATCAGATTTTTTTTATCAAAGCTGGCAAATAAGAACCAAAAATAGATACCAGGGTAAAAGCTAAAATAAAATACAATAATGTATCAGTATGTGATAACAGGTGGTCAAGAATAACTTTGTCGAGGTCAGTAGGTTAACCATGGATCAGCCATGACAAATGAAAAGAAGCAGTGAAAAAGGGGAAAAGAGGGAGGAGGGGGAATAGGTGGAAATAAGGGCTCAGGAACTACAGAGTGAGGTGAAGTAGAGCAGAAACATGTTAAGAGAGCGGTACCTATGGGGAGTGCAGGGGGAAGAGGGGAGGGGTGAGGAGAGTGGCAGCTGTTTAGCTAGGAAATGAGGTAATATGTGAGGGTGAAGTAGCTTAAGTTGGGCAATCACAGTAGCTGAGAGAAAGAAGGTACTGTCTGAGGTTGTGTTTAAACTGCTCTAACTTGGAGGCAGTTTGTACATCAAGAGGGAGATCAGATAGCCAGGTGGGAGCTCTGTAGAGAAAGGCCCACAGAGCTTGATTAATCCAACAGAATGGGTCCTAATAGTAGGTCTAGTTATGCTTCTCATCCCTCGAGGATTGGTTACTGTGGTAAGGAAGTGTTGTGTTGTTCGAGGGGTTAGACCCAGACAGATCTTCTTACCTAGTAGGCAGGTCTGGTACATGATTCTGCCACTAAGATTCAGCCAGCAGGTTTGGGTATACAGATTGCAGGTGTGGGTGTACCTATGAGCCTCAGAAACTAATTGGAAGGCCTTATTGCAGGCAACCTTAATATGTTTAAGTGAAGTATCAGTAGCTGCTCCATAAATGACTAGCCTGTAGTCTACAAGAGAGAGGACAGAGCTGTTGATAGCAAGACGGAGTGCATCGGGGGTAAGGCTGTGACGGTGTCTGTAGAGGAGCCCTATTTGAGTATTAAAAGCTTTTGAAATGATGTTTATATGGTCATTAAAGGATAAGGTGCTGTCAAGTGTAATGCCTAGGTACCTGAAGTTGTGCACTTGCTCCAGAGGATCACGACAGTTATTAAGGATGGTGAGTTGAACTGACTTATGCTTGTTGTGAACATTTGCAAATAACATCACCTTGATCTTTTCATAGTTCAGGATTAACTTGTGTTGTGTAAGCCAGGTTTTGAAAATGGCAAAGCTGTGCTGCAGCTCTGTAGTAAGGAGGGAGGGAGGGGTCTGGCTGGCTAGTGCATAAGATGGCATCATCCGCGCAGAGGAGGTGTTTAGTGGGGCAGGCCTGGGGGAGGAAATTGAGGAAGATACTGAAAAGAAGGGGGCAAATGGAACCTTGCGGTATACTGGAGAGCACAGGGTGGGAGGTGGAGAGGATACCCCTAATTTTCACCCATTGCATTCTGTCAGCAAGGTAGTTCTGAAACCAGGAGGTGACTGCATGTGAAAGACCAATGATGTGGAGAGACTCAGTAAGTAGGGAATGGTTAACTGTGTCAAATGCTTAGTTAGGTCAATGTTGATGGATTCAGCTAGGTGGCCACGGTTGAGTGCTCTCTGAATGAATGTTGCTGTGGACATTGAATGTTATATCTGGACAGGTAATCAGAGAGCTGATTGGAAACAATACATTCACGTGCTTTGGAGGGGGGGAAGTATAGGGATGGGATCATATTTAGAGTGCAAGGTCTTTTCTCCGCTCTTGTAGACAAGGGTAACTATGGTTGCCTTTCACAAGAGAGGGAATTGACCTAGGCAGAGGGACAGATTGAAAATCTTGGTGAGGGGTAGCAGTATAGCATCTAGGGCAAGGTGCAGAAGTTTTAGATCAAAAGAATCACTGCTGTAGCGCTATCTATTAAGGACCCGAAGGAGGTACTTTTTTTGTCTCTTTGGCTGAGACTGTCCTAAAGTAGAAGGGGTGGGAGTTGGGAGTGGTCATAACTCTAGGGGAGCTGTTAGGGGTTCCAGGTGTAGAGGGGGTGTTAGAGAAGAAGTCAGGGGGAAGGACTCCACTCAGGTCTGAGATGGCATTATTAAAGATGTCAGCAATTTGTTGTGGATCCTGGGTGGAAACCCTGTTGATGTTGATAAGTGAGGGTGGAGTTTTGTTGGGCTTGCCAGTCAGTTCCTTGATGTTCTCCCAAAAATTCCTACTGTTACCCCATGTGTCAGTAAACACAGTTTTGTAATAATCAGATTTAATAAGGTGAATTGCACAACTGCTGTTGTTCCCAGCCACCTTGTACCTCTACTAGTCAGAGGGGTTCCCAGTGGCATGGGCTTTATGCCAGAAATGATCTTGAGCAGCCATCTGATTAAGGCAAGAGGTGGAGATCCAGGGGTTACACACACCTTTGAATTTCTTTTTTCAGAGAGGGGTGAAGATATCACAGGCTACGTTGAAAGTGGAGATAAGTATTCTAGTGCAGAATCAACATTAACGGCCCAAAAAATAGGCATCCAGTCACACTGCTGAAGGTAACATAAGAACTGCTACCACTGCCCTTTTTTCAGGATGCACTGGTAAATTGCCTTGGGTGGAGTTTAGGAGCCTTGTTAGACCAGAAGCTGATAACCGGGAAGTGGTCACTAAGCGAGTCAGATAAGACTTCAGTGCCCATAAACCTTTCAGGATGGTTGGTAAGAAGTAGATCTAATTGAGTGCTGTTGCCTGTTCTATAGTTGCACCTGGTGGGGAATTAACCAGTTGGGAGAGGTTAAGGGTGGCGAGTGCATCTTTGAAAGAGTCAGCTTCATGGGCATGCCAGTTTACATTAAAGTCACCAAGAGCTACTATTTCAGATTGATTTGCAAGGCTAGAGATGTAGTCAAGTATAAGACTAAAGCCTCTGCAAGTAGCCTTTGGGGGGGATATATACAGAGAGAACAGTGAGGGACTTATCACTGGTGCCAATTGTAATTTTGACTGCAAGTGCCTTGGTATTGTTATCAAATGCAGTTGTCAGGAGGACTTGACCCTGTAGTGAGTCTGATAAGAAAATACCACACCCCCTTCCCCTATTGCCCAGTCTATCCTTCCTGAACAGGGTGTAGCCATCAAGGGCAACAGCAATGTCAGGGATTTTGGGGGAGAGCCAGGTTTTGTCCACTACAAGGACATCAGGTTTGTATTGAAGTACCAATGTCTGGAGATCATGTTTGGGCAGAAGACTGTGGATGTTGATTGACACTTGCTTAATGCTGCTTAATGCTGCCCTGTTTGCACATGCTTCCAAGTGGTTGCTGTACAGGACCAGGATTAGGGTGAATATTGCTAGAGAGTACTCCCAGACACTATAAGTGATCACTCACCTATCATCTGCTACTGGGCTAACAAATTAACCAAAGCCCCCCCCAAGGTAATTCACACCAGGGTTCTAAAACAGGGCACCTCCAACTGCTAAAATTCCACCTTAAAAGATTGAACTGGGTTATTATTGATACATTAAATGACACTGACAAAACCTTAGATCTCTTTCTCAATTGGTTTACTGCTGCTTGTGATATATATGCCCCACTCAAACAGATGAAGATCAAAGGCAGACCCAACCCATGGATCACCTTGGAACTCATAGCACAGCTCAAACAACAGGACCACCTCTGGCACTGTGCTTGAGCCTCATCGCAAGGGGACCTACAAAGATACAAAACTGCAAGAAATAACTGCACTCGAGCAATACAGAATGCCCAAAGCAAATATTTCAGGGGAGTCACTGACAAACTCCTGGGAGGATGGGGAAAAAATTCTGGAATAATATGAAAGACCTCACAAGTAAGGATTCTAAAACTCCTCCCACTATGCTCAACATTGATGGAACACCTACGCAAGACCTGGGCATTATCGCCAACACCTTCAATAATGCATTCTCAAACCTCGGCAGTGTCCTCCCACCTGACTTCTTCAATGCCCCTTATTCTAGCACCCCCTATGGTACGATATCCCATGTACACACGGCTCCACAGTTTTTCTTCAAGGAGGTCCCTATGCATATAGCCAGATCCTATATTCTCAAGGCCATCTGCAAAGCTGGGCACAGTGGTGATGTTCTCGACCTGAAGCTGATGATGCTAGTTCTAGTTGAAATCCTTGAATCTCTGATGAAGATCTTCAACCTTTCACTAAGGCTGGGCCAATTCCCAACACTCTGAAAACAGGCGTCCATTACACCAGTCCACAAAAGTGGTGATAAGTCACTGCACACCAACTACAGGCCTATCTCCATCCTCCCCCCCTTATCCAAAGCACTTGAATGTATAGTCTCGGACCAGCTAGTCAAGTACCTGGACAAGTATGACATCCAATGCCTGGAACAGCACTGCTTCAGAAAAGGACATAGCATCACCACTGCACTGCTGAAATTTACAGGGCTCATAAATGCCACTCTCGACCAAGGTAACTGTGGGGGGGGGGGCAGTATTCCTCGACCTTACTAAGGCCTTTGATACTGTTCACCACCCACTTCTACTTTGGCAATTGTCAACCATTGGGCTGTCTAATGACACACCACCCTGGTTTGCTAGCTACCTCGGGGAAGGGTCCAGCATGTTAGGATTGCCGGTGTCACCTCTGATGAAAAAACAGTCCTTTCAGGAGTTCCTCAGGGGTCCATACTTGGCCCTCTACTCTTCTCTCTTTTCCTGAACAACCTTCCCAAGGTTTGCCATGAGAAAATACTACTCTATGCAGATGGTGCAGTCCTATTTACTAGTCATCATGACATCAAACACCTGGAGTGTCAGCTGCAGTGTGACTTTAGGCATGTAGAAGAGTGGTTCAAAGATCACAAGCTCGTCTTAAATTATACCAAAACCAAGGTCATGACCTTCTGCAATGCGCGGAGCAAGTACAAATCTCAGTCCCTCACCATTAAGAACCAGTCTGGGACTTCACTTGAATATGTACCCAAGTTTAAATATCTTGGCTTCACACTGGAAAGCTCTCTCACCTATGTACAGCACATCAACAATGTAGCAAAGGTCACCAACATACGAATTGGTCTGGCCCAAACACTGCATGACTGTGGATGCCCTTAGACTGGCTATCTACAGCTCTGTCACCTCCATCATTGACTATGGTCTAGCTGTCTGTGGCTCTGCTTCTCCTACTGCTCTCCACAGGATATTGGTGACACTCAACAAAGCCTTCAGGCTCCTAACTGGCGCTGCCCACCGAACTCACACCTGTGACCTGTACACACAGGCCGGTTGGCTTCCACTTCATAGTAGAATTCAGTATCAGACATGCTTGATCTCCAAGAAGATTCTCCTTGGGCTCATGGCGCCTTGTGTTTAAAGGCGCCTCACGACATACAACAGTACCCAGCATACACGTAGTGCTCAACATCAAACCTTCCAGGTCCCCAGATCCAGGACCACAATGGGTCAAAGGTCATTCACCTACAGAGCTCCTCAATGGTACAATGCCCTTAACAATGAAGTACTTATACCTGCAACACTTGGGCCCTTTAAAAGGCAACTGTCTTTACTTAATATCAACCACACAATGTAATACAAAATCACACATACCCCACAGTGCAGAGCATCATGGGCTATATATGCAAATCACCACATTATATTATGCTAATTCAACTTTAAGCAGAAATGCATGGTACCAAAAGGTCTCTCACACAGTCTGCAGAGGGTGCCAACAGAAGACACATACACGTGTTTCATCCTACCAGGACTCATCAATGTGCCTCGTCTGTGTGACACCCAAGTGGAATGAACCAGCTACCCTAAGATGGTCTATCTGGGTTATGTGACTGCTTCCCCTAGGGCAGCCTCCTCCCTCACCTCAGACTAAGGTGGTCTGTTTAACCCCCAACCTTTCTCCCCTCTCACCTGCTTCCTCCTCCCACGCCTACCCTTCCCCTCCTACACGCTGCCCTACCCTCCACCTCCACTCTCATAGGCACTTACAGATCTTTGTCCCCCAACCCCTACTTACTCTGCACTTTCGCTACCTGTCCATCACCTTCTGACAATGGCCCCTCAGCCTGCCCACCCTCTCTTTAACCTTGCTATCCTATATTCACTATCTGTTCTATATAATGTACTGTCTGCTATGAAACATCTTTTCTCATTAACTGGCTCATTATGTCTCTCCATTATGTACTGTAAATTTATAGCCTTGCCTTCACTGTGTTAATCCTGTAACCATGATCTACCTCTGTATGTATGTTCCCCTCCATCCTTTGATGTGGAGCCTTTGTAAATGCGCAGTACTTGCTCAAAGGTATTTGTAATCCTAGAGTTTAATAAAATAAAAAAATAGAAGTAGGATGCAATGAATTATGAAGTTCCTAAACAGCTTAGAATGAATAGGTAATCTTCTTTTTCGAGGGTTTACATATGATAGTGAGGGGTGGCTGTGAGGCAAAGAGTGGCATGGGGGGAGCGTGAATGAGTTGAAATGGTCAGAAGTGTGGCAGGCCAAGATGGAGGGCAAGGAGAGTGGGCTGGTGTACCACTTACAGTGCCGGTAGCTTGAGGTGTGTTAGTTAAAAGTGGCAAAGTGGGGGAGGGTGTGGATATGCAATCAGCTACATCAAAAGGGCATGTGAGCAATATAAGGAATATAAGTGTTATTTGAAATAATAAGTGTCCCATTATAACGTAGGCTAGGGAGAGCAGGTGTCAGTGAGGGGGCAGATAGTGACAGACAAATTAAGTGCAATTGGTGAAAAAGAGGGATGGGGAGAGTAGAAATCAAACTGAGAAACGGGGAACAAGCAAAATTAAATATAAGGCAGAGAAACAGAGCAGGAGAAATTGTACCCTACGGACAGTGTAGTGGTTAGGGTACCTGACTTTGGGGAACAGGTTCAGGGTCTTTTAGCAAAAGATTGTTGCTGAGCATCCAATTTTGCAATTTGTTGTAGTTTGATTATAAGATCCTGTATATCTGAGCCACTAGCATATATGACTATGTATTGTCAGCATAGAGTTGAGCAGAGACATCACTACAGATACCAGATAAGTAGTTTATGAACAACGTGAATAACAATTGGCCTGTTATGGATCCCTGAGTGACCCCTGTTTGACCTTTGGCAGGTGAGGAGAGGTTGTTTACCTTTACCAGTTGTATTCTGTTTGTGACATGGGGCCTGGTTTTAAAACAGCCCTTAGAGCTACGCAAGTTGTGTCACTCTAGGGCTGTGGCAAACTTCAGGTGCATCAGGGACCCTGCACCCAATTGTATAAAAGATGGGGTCTCTGCACCAAAGACCCAGGAGTTGCCACAGCCACAGGCTTGCACCAAACATTTGGTGCACCTGCGGGGATTGACACAGAAATATGGTCCCCCCACCTAGTGAAACACTAGAAGGGCCGTGAAGGTAGGGAGGTGACTATGCATGCCAGGAAGGGCCAGGGGCACAAACAGCATGCATCACTGCTAGACACTGTGGCAGTTGGAGGCAACCTGAAAGTAGGGGGCCAGAACAGAAGAAACCTGGAGTGCCCTAGGGGGTGTTGGGAAGATGGCGGAGTAGCAGGGTGGTGATGTGGCACTTGGCGGTGGTGCCTTTTCCAATCCCAGGTGGCCAATCATCTTACAATCCATGGAGGGTTGGCTGGGAGGGAGAGTGACCTGTTGCCAGGTGGGCACAGCCTGGCATCTGCCCCAGTGGTGACACAATCCACAACCCTGTAGGCAGGAGGCAGCCTGCCACAATGCAGGGGACTGGGTACCAGAGGACTGTTGAAGAGCCCAGAGAAGGTTCCTTTCCACCACTGGCAGTGCTCACCCTGCAGCCAATGCTTCCCACCTATATGGTTGTGGATCTTGGCATCTCTGAGGCAGGGCCAGGACTATGTCCACCTGGGGCCAGGTCACTTTCCCTCCTTTCCATCCCTCCACAGACCATGAGCCAACTGGCCACCTGGCATTGGAAAAGGCACCACCACTAGGTGTCACATCATCACCCTGCTAGCCCGCCACCTCCCCAACACCCCTAGGGCACCCCTGTGCTTCTCCTGCCCCAGTCCCCTACTTTCAGGTTGCCCCCAACTACCACAGTGTCTGGCAGTGACGCAAGTCCCTTAGACCACCTCCTGGCTGGTCTAAGCAGAGCCCCCTGTTGCGTCCATGGTGGGGCTTCCAAAATTACAAATAAGGGGATGGTGCAGCCCCACTGTGGCTCAAGCCCCTTTGAAACCTGGCACAAGGTTGCTTCTGATGCAGGGTGGCTTGGGTACAAGGTATCCCGATTTGATGCAGCCTGCATTCAAAAATCAGAATTGCTGCAAAGTTTGATACTAGGTGCCACTTGCATCATACCCATTTGGTGCAGGCACCTTGCATCAAACATAACCTTTTTAAAATCAGGCCCATAGTCTTGAAACCATTTATGTGCTGGAGAACCTATGCCTTGGAGCTCTATCTTTTGCAACATTAGCCATTGCCCTACTAAGTCAAAGGTCTTAGTTAGATCTACAGATATAGCCCCCATTATGGCACCCATGTCAATTTAGGTGATCACATCACTTACAAATTTAACTATGGCATGCATTGTGTTATTCCCGTGTCTGAAACCAAACTGCTTACTTGATAGGAGGTTGTTGCTTGAGAGGTGAGCACATAGTTGTTTAACTACTGACAGTACAGAAATCAGTCTATAGTTTTGTCTACAGGTGGTGTCCCCTGCCTTGAATACTGAGATGACATGCACTAATTTCCCGATGACTGGTACCACTCAGTACTGTACATAGCAATAGATTGCATATGTAGGTCAGGGGATAGGAGATTACAGAAGCAGCTGCCTTCAATAACTTGGGCTCCTGCTTGTCACTACCAGCTTTTTGTTGGCATTGATTTCTGTTAGCAGTTTGTAGACCTCATTTACCTCAATCTATTTTAAACAGAAGGTAGAGATTTCCATGGGGGTTGTGTTGCTGAGGAGTTGTCAGGGGGGTTTGCTCCCTATCCAGTTTTTGGTAATAGAAGGAGAGATCCATGAAAAAGTCATTTAGATGACTGGCTATTTCTTCTGGTGAGTTTCTGTCTACACCTTGGTTGTTACTTTTGTTACTTGGGGATAATTTTTACTTTCTAGTAGCCCATTGATAGTGTGTCTGAACTTCTTGGGATTTTTAAATTGCTTGCCTGCTGAGTTTGATTAAAATTAGCCTTAGTTGTTTTCACCAGCTGTTTGTATCAGTTTCACTGGATTCTGTATGTCTGCCAATCATTATCTAATCCTAAAGTCCTGTATCTTTTCCAAGACTTATTCCTTTCCCAAAGCAGGGCACTTTTCTCTGCTGTATACCACTCTGTGATGGTGCCTTTACCATGCTTTCATTTAACGGGTACATGCTTGTTGCATATTTCTAGAAAGTGTGTTATTAAGTACTTGAGGGCAAGATTGACATCAGGGATAAGCTGCATTAGAGGCCAATTAACCTTGTGCAGGTCAGCTACAGAGTTATTTGGGCTGAAGCATGCATAGCTTCTGTTACAGACAAATTTATTTGCCATTTGTGGCCTCACTACTTTCCTCGTGCTATAAGCTGGGAGGTGATCACTTATGCCATCAGCTAGGGTGCCACATAGCTGTATGTGATCTGGTCTATTTCTTAGTATCCAGTCAATGGTGGTATGCCTTTTATATTCAGTTGCAAAGCATGCAAACATATTGGTATCAGTCTGCTGTGAAAGGGCTTTTTGGGGTGTGCCCCTCCTCCACCTATTACAGTTTTAGAATACCAACTCTCCTCCCTAATTCCACCCACTCTGTCTTTCTCCTCTTTTTTGGGGGTGTGCCCCTCCTCCACCTATTACAGTTTCAGAATACCAACTCTTCTCCCTAATTCTACCTACTCTGTCTTTTTCCTCTTTTTCTTTTTGAAGTCCTTGTCCAGTCACAAGGCTGGAAAATGCAAGCTGCAAGGTTCTTATGTAACTATTCATTCTGACTGCTTGAAACCTTACCCCTGCTTCCCATTCCACATATAAGCTACTGTTACTTCTTTCACATATGGTGCAGTTTAGTGCTTTGTTTCTCATGGAACGGCAGAGATGTTCCATAACTTATATAATATGCTTACCTATGATGCAGTGATTGTAACTCATGGAATTAATGTACAGTATTCTAATATGTAGTAAATCAAATAAAACATGTCCTAACATGTTCCCATACTCATTGATCACTTTTGGTAAGGAACTGTGTTACTTTGCTTACCTGTGTTTTGAACACTAAAATAAAATTTTTTTGGTCATTACAACAGAAATAAACAAGGCTCAACACATCTACTCAGGCAGCAAGCTGAACATGCTTCCTCAAAGGTTGCCGAGCAGAAGGAGTGGATGGACTACAGTGGGCTCAGGAAGGGTGAGGGAGGCGGGTCAGAGGCACATCCCTCAGCCAGTGCAACAGAAGAAATCCTACGCTGTGTTGGAGAAATTGTAAGCCCCACAGGGTCACCTGAAGTTGTGACCAGGAAGGAATAGTGGGACCCCCAAAATGGAGCTCCAAGGTGGGTGGTTGAGGGCTCCAGAAGAAGAGAAAGCTACTCCTGGTGGGGGACTCCATAGTCTAGGGAGTGGAGTTGGGGACAGGTAGTTGGAAGGAGAGGGAAGTTAAGTGCCTACCAGGAGGCACAGCTCAGAGTGATGGAAAGTGGATCCATAGGATTTCTAGGGCGGTAGCAAGGAGTGGGGAGCTGGATGTCATTGTCCATATGGGGACAAATGAACTAGTTGGGGATGAGTCAGGGGTTGGAAGGATGCAGGAGGAGTTCATGGAGCTGGAGTGTGACCTTGGGGAGGTATCAAGCTCTGTGACCTTCTTGGAGGTGCTGCCTGTCCACAGCAAGGGGGAAGCTAGGAATCTCCACACCAGGGACTTCAACAATTGGTTGGGGAACTGGTGCAGAGAGAATGTTTTCAGCTTCATTGGGGACTGGGGACCCACCTGGAGGGATTTGGACCTGTACAAGAGTGATGGCCTGCATCCTTCCAGGAAGGGGACCATTGTCCTTAGTGAACGGTTTAAATGCTTCATTGGTAAGCATTTCAACTAGCCAAGGGGGGTGGAGGAAGGAAGCAGGGAAAATCATACTACCCACCTCCACAGGATAATGTAAACAGCATGGAGGACCATAAAATTAGGAAATCGCTGATGGAGACTGCACTCAGCAAAAGGGGGGGGAGAGGAGGCATAAGCAAAAAGGGGGGGGAGACAGGAGGGGAGATTGTAGAACATGGAGGGCCATGTGTGCGAATGCCCACAGCCTGGAAAATAAAATCCCGGACCTGGCGGCCTTGATGGCAGATACTGACCTGGACAGTGTTGCTATTACCTCATTATTTTATATTCAATGACTTCTTGTAATTGTACATAAAGTAGCTCACCCCTGAATTATTATTTACAAGCCACTTATGTTTCATGGTTATTAGTAAATATGTAGTAATGTTTTTGTATTTTTATTGTATTGTTGGCCTTTTAACATTTGTTCCTCTCTGTACATTGTGACATTGTTTGATTGTCAGTACTCTTACCGGGTAAAGCCTGTAAAAGGGCCATTTGGCCCAGAGCTTTATTTACCCAGTTAACAAAGTTTAAATAAAATAAATTACCGAGACGTGGCATAATAAGAAACATGATTGGGATGTAGTTATACCAGGTTATACTTTATTCAGGAGAGACAGGGAGGGTAAAAAGGGAGGAGGGGTGGCTCTTTACATCAAGGAGGGCATTAAGGCGACTGAGGTGCAAGGAATGCAGGGGGAGGTGGAGGCACTGTGGGTCACCCTAGAGACTGGTAATGGCACAGGGTATCCAGTGATAAGGGTACTCACTATTGAGCGCACACTAAAAAGGTTGATTCAAAAGCGGTGCCTTATCAGAAAACTACTGGATGGGGTGGGCGACTGCAGGTATACAGACATCCTGTCACTATATATACATGCGCATGCACTGAGTGGCGAGCATGGCGGAAGGGGAAGGAGGATTTGTGTGGCATGTTGTGGCAATGGTCTGCTGAGCTGCCCCGTGGCATGGTGGGTGGGTTGCAAGCTTCAGCTACAAAGGTGCTGGGTTCAGGCGTGCACAGATTTTGTTGTGCCCAGCCCGAATTTTTTTTTAAATTTGCACCAGCCCGACATGCACCTCCCTGGAGTTGAGAATCCTTTAGTAGGGGAGCGCAGGGGGGGGCACAGCCCCCCGCATAAACATAAATAATGTATGTCCCCTCAGCTCCCTTTTGCCATGCATCGGTGAAAATGATTTTTGACAATGTACATTCTCTGTAACGGCAATCACCTTTGTGCGATCGCCATTATCACATAGAATCATGGCACAGCTATTCGCCGGGGCATGAGCTACAGACCCCCAGCACAAGGGGAGGAAATGGACTGGGTTCTAGTGGAAGCCATCCACATGATTGCAGCTAAAGGGGAGGTGCTGCTGGTAGGTAACTTCTGCCGGATGTTGTTTGGAGAATTCCAGTGGCTGCCATAGCCAGGGGCAGGGACATACTGGACTCCCAGCAAGTGGCATGCCACTAGAGCCCACCCAGGAAGGTGTGAATTTGGACCTAGTACTCACCAACGGGGACAGAATTACAGATGTCAGGGTGGGTGATCACCTGGGGTCCAGTGATCATCGCACAGTGTGGTTCAATAAGAGTACTGCAGAAGGGTCGAGCAACATAAAAGCGAGGATCCTAGACTTCAGGAGGGAAGACTTTGTTAGGATGGGTGTATATCCCAAGAAAGCCCTAGCAGAGGGGGAGGAATGGGTGGAGTTGAGGAACAGTTGGCCTAATGTAAAGGAGCCACAATGGAGGTGACAAACCTTTGCATTTGGCAAATAAACAAAGGCAAGAGAAAAAGAAAACCACTATGGCTCTCAAAGGAAGTGGCTGGGAAAGTAAGGGCAAAAAAAGTTGGCTTTCAGGAAATACAAGGAAACACAGAAGGAGGAGGACCGGGCAGTGTATCTGGAGAAGTAAAGGGAGACATGAAAGCAGTCAGGAGCACAGAGGCAGAGACAAAGGAAAAAAACAGCACAAGAGGTGAAGAAAGGGGACAAGATTTTTTATAGGCACATTAGTGAAAGGGGAAAGACTGGGGGGACTGTAAGGCTAAAAGGGGAAAAAGGGGAGTGTGTGGAATGAGACCAGGAAAAAGCATCAATCCTGAACAAATATTGTATTCACAGAAGAAGGGGAAGGGGATGGACCACAGGTAAGCAACAGGCCTGGGAGGGAGGTGGACACCAGTCCATTTACAGAGGAGATAGTCCTTAAGGAACTCATAAAACTGAAAGTGGACAAGGCAATGGGACCAGAAAGGATGCATCCTAATATATTAAAAGAGCTAAGGGAGGTACTGACAGTACCACTGGAAGCCCTGTTCAACAAATCACTGGATATGGGAGTGGTTCCAGAGGACTGGAGGAGGGCAGATGTAATTCCTGTCCACGGCAAGATGGCTGCTGTGTTGAGACTGCCAGCGTTTTAGCTCCGCTCGTTTGCTTTTTTTTACTTTTATTTATTGTTTCTGCATTATTTTAGCTAGATAGGGCTGAAGAAGTGAGGCAGTTAGTAACTTTACGTTTTATGTTTTACACATAGAGTTGTACTTTTTGAGTTTTATTCTCCAGACTCCGTTTAGCCCTGTCGGCTTTTTTACCACTGGGGGCTTAGTGGCAGTCTACACCTGTATGTAGTGTTATTTTCCATCTAAAGCCACTGAGTTGTAACCGGAGCCTGGATTTTTTTTCAATTCCGGATGTTTTGTGGTTATACAGCAGGCTCTGTTAAACTTGTGCTGTGGAGCGGACTGGCTTCCTGCTGACCCACTCTACTGCTTTCTTGGATTTTCAGGATCAATTAAGATCTTTGGACTCCTATTATTTTACGAGTAGTTTTTACTGAGGATCGAAGAAGTCTGTGAAGTTGTTACGACTGCTGAAGGATTTTCAGATCTGCTCCAGGGAACTTGCAAGAAGGTTTTTATTGGAGCTGTGGATTGTCCGATTTACTTTGTCACACCGGAAGGCTCGTTTAAATAAACAAGCTTCTTTAAGGTTTTCTGGAGGTTTTATTCATGTGGAGAGCTGTTTGAATCCTGTGAGAAGTGTCGACCACCTCTTGGTCCCCGACCGGGCACGAGTCGCCTTGTGTGTTCCCTAGGGAGCTGGGGGGGGACCAGGGCTTCTTCTAAACCGCCTTAGGGTTCGGCTGTTTGGGCTGACTTGTGAGACGGTTGTAGCCATGGGTCGTCGACTGGGTGGGGATGCTGTTGCTTTAAGGAACATATTCTGCCTCCTTGAATTATTCTGCTGCTTCTTGGATAATTGACTGTTTGGAGTCGTCGGTCTTTGAAGAGCAGTTGCCGGTGGATTTGTGGGACATCTTCAGGCTCCCTCGTTTGGTTTGACTCAGACTCTTATTATTGGATTTACCTGCTGAGAACTTTTTGTTTTTCTTCATTTGGATTCATCCGGATTTTATCAGTTTTTGGACTGTTAGAGAACTGATCCCTCTGTTTTTCTCTAATTCCTGGACTGAGGGTGGTGAGAGTGGTGTATATTTTTATTTATTTAATTTGTATAATTATTAATTCGATTTATTCAATCAGTTCCCTACCATGTGAGAGGTGGTATTGGGGGAGTATATAACATCTGCTGCATTGTTGCATGTGAGAGGTGCCTCATTGTTTAAAATACAAATCTTGTTCTAGGTTAATATCCAGTGGTATATGATTTATTTTATTGTTTTTAATGATTATTTGATTTTATTTTTCTATTTGGGTTATTTTTGAGTTGAGGTTCATTTTGGTTTTATGTTAGTTTGTTTGTTTTATTTGCCTCCCCTCTGTGTGAGAGAGAGAGAGGAGAGTGTGTTATTTATAGGTTTGATATTTATAGGTTTTTATTCTGTTTTTTGATTTGATTAATGACGGTTGGGTACTATTCCCCCACTAGGCTCAGGGAATTACATCGCTTTGAGTGCCCACCACTGTCATCTGACACCTATTTTAGGTGTCGAGCATTGGGCATTCTAATGAGGCGAGGACGACGGTGGAAAGCTGGGCCTTGTGGGGGACAGGAAAGGGGAAGGCGGATTGGGGTCTTAGGGTCCAGAAGACGCCCTGGGGCAAAATGGGGTCAGGATAGAGGTTACTCTTATCTTGTCCCCATACCCAAGAGTTCCGAAGAAATCGGACAGGTGCCGAGGTCTTCCACGACAGCTCATCCCGCCTTGGCGGTGTTGTGTAATGCCAGATCAATTAAGAACAAGACAGCTATTATTGCTGATCTTGTTGGTTCATCTGATCTGACTTGCATCACTGAGACCTGGCTGGATGAAAATACAGGCCCTATATTGGCCTTGGCAATTCCAGCTGGGTTCTCGGTGATACACCGACCAAGGCTGGATCGTAGGGGCGGGGGTGTGGCCATTATGTTTACATCTGAGCTGGGCCTGGTGGATGTGCCATTGGGCTACACCAGATCTTTTGAATATATCCTTGGTGAGGGTGCAGGTTGTGGGATTCTCTTCGTCTACCGTCCACCAGGTGACAGTCGGGATTTCCTACAGGAGATTGCAGACTTCATTGTCAACCTGGTGTTGAGGTTTCCCAGATTAATACTTCTGAGTGACTTCAATGCCTGGGTCGACAATGAACTATCTCATTTTGGTCAAAATCTCCTCCAGTTGATGAATACACTGGGCCTGACACAGGTTGTTACCTCCTCTACCCATATAGGGGATCATTCACTTGATCTGGTCTTTCTCTTGTTTATGGAGATCACTGATTTGGGGGTGGAACCAGTCTTTTGGTCGGACCATTACACCATCAGGTTCAGTTTCAGGGCCCCCTCTAATAGGTCTGCCCCTACGGAGATGGTCCAGTACCGCCCTTTAAGGGGTATTAACCCCAATGACCTAATGGTGGTGCTGGATCTATCGAGCTTGTCAGGTGAATGCATGAGTCCATACAATCTTGTGTTAGCCTATAACAAGGCTGTGGGAGATGCTCTGGACAAAATTGCACCTGTTCGTGTTCGGCCTCTCACCATCCATCCAAGGAGTCCATGGTTCGATGGCTCCTTGAGGGAATTAAGGCGAGTAGGCCGAAGGCTGGAGAGAGCCTGGTGGAAATTGGGCCTTGATGCTGACAAGCTTAGATTGATGGCTCATTATAACAGTTACCAATCAGAAATCACTCGTAAGAAGGCAGAATTCCTGTCCAGAGAGATTTCTGCTGCACAAAATCGACTGGCTCAGCTTTTCCAGACTGTGGACAGACTGTGCAATCCAGTCTGTCTTCAGCCTAGAGAAGCCTTTTCTCAGCCTAGATGCGAGGAGTTCACTCGCTTTTTTGCAGATAAGGTTGCCAGCATCAGGTCCGGCATCGGTCCGACCTCTCCTATGGGGGATTGTGGTGAACGATTGGTGGTGTCCTGTCCTCGGTCTGTCTGGTTAGATTTTCACCACCCGGAATTTGTGGACATTGTGAAGATCATCCAAACAATGCGACCAACTGGTTGTAGTTTGGATCCGGGTCCTACACTGCTGTTAGTAGGTTGTGTAGAAGCTATCTACCCAATCCTTGCTGACATTATCTGGAAATCCTCGGAGAGGGTTTTTTTTCCTAACCCCCTTAAGGAGGCAGTAGTTCGACCACTCCTTAAAAAATCCTCCCTGGACCCAGACTGTCTAGCTAACTACCAGCCTATCTCTAACCTGCCATTTGTTGGTAAGGTTATTGAAAAGACAGTTGCGTTGCAATTGGATGATCATCTTACATCTCATAATGTCTATGATACTCACCAGTCTGGTTTCAGAAAAAGGCATAGTACTGAGACTGCCCTTGTTCGGGTATTGAGCGACCTCCTAATGGCCAGAGATCGAAAGGCTTGTACCATTCTGGTCCTTCTCGGTCTATCTGCTGCATTTGACATTGTAGACCATGGGGTGCTACTGGAGCGACTGCGGGTCTTTTGTGGACTGTCTGGTACAGTCCTCAATTGGTTTCGTTCTTACCTCACTGGCAGGTTTCAGAGGTTGTCACCAGAATTTATTCCTCTGACGCTTACTCCCTGCTTTGTGGGGTACCACAGGGCTCCATTTTAGCTCCCATGTTGTTTGCAGTGTATATGCTGCCATTGGGAGAAATCATCAGGCGATACAGTCTGAGTTTTCACTGCTATGCAGATGATACTCAGCTGTATTTGTCCTTTCTCCCCGACCAGGGTGATGCACTCTATGTACTTAATAACTGCCTATATGAGATTAGACTTTGGATGAGCTCGAGCTGGTTGAGACTCAATCCGGATAAGACTGAGGTATTGGTTGTGGATCCAGGTCATCCGGGGGTGGGCCTGGGAGCTGGACAGCCATCAGGTTTATTACTTGGTGGTGTACCGCTCTCTACCTCTGGACAGGTGCGAAATCTGGGCGTTATTTTTGATGATGGTCTGACCCTGAAATCTCAGGTATCAGCTGTTGTCAAATCCTCCTTTTACCATCTGAGGAATATCGCCCAGGTGAAACATCTGATTCCCCAGGAAGACCTTCCAACTTTGGTCCACGCCTTTGTCACTACCCGTCTGGACTACTGCAACTCCCTCTACCTAGGGCTACCAGGGGTTGATATCCGCCGCCTTCAGCTGGTGCAGAATGCTGCAGCCAGGCTTTTGACTGGGACTCTTAGAAACAGTCATATTACACCTGTGCTGCGCGAACTGCACTGGCTGACTGTTCGGTGGCGGATCACCTTTAAGGTTGGTTTACTAACCTTTAAAGCCCTACACGACCAGGGACCCAGTTACCTGAAAGATCTTCTGATTCCCTATTGCCCCCTCCGTCCTCTCCGTTCCACCAGTGAGGGATTGCTAGAGATTCCCAGGGTTCGATTGAAGTTATCGGGATCTCGTGCCTTTGCCTTTTCGGCACCAACCCTGTGGAATTCTCTACCTTGCTGGTTGAGAGAATGCCCAACCATTGATAATTTTAAAACTGCTTTAAAGACATATCTTTTTACTCTGGTTTATCCTTCTTAGTTATGGTTGCTTTAAATGCTTGGATTTTATTATTTTATCTATTTTTGTACAGCGCCTTGGTTTTGAAAGGCGCTTTTATAAATAAACTTGACTTGACTTGACAAAGTGGGAGCAGGGAGGAGGCTGGACACTATAGACCTTTCAGCCTGAACTCTGTGGTGGGGAAAATTATGGAATCACTTCTAAAAAAAAGGATAGTGGAATGCCTTGAATCCAGCAGAGCACAAGATCCAAGGCAGCATGGATTCACAGCAGAAACGTCATGTCAAACAAATGTGATAGTTTTCTTTGACTGGGTGACCAGGGAAGTGGTTCAGGGGAGAGCAGTGGATGTGGCCTACCTGGATTTCAGCAAGGCGTTCATCACCATTCCACATAAGAGGTTTGTGAACATGCTGGGCAGCCTGGGATTGGGTCACAAGGTGGTGAACTGGGTTAGAAATTGGTTGAGGGATAGAACACAGAGGGTGGTGGAAAATGGAGCTAAATCCGAAGAAGGGAGGGAGGGTAACCAGTGGGGTAATATAGAGATCAGTTCTGAGGCCAGTCCTATTTAATGTCTTCATGTGTGACATTGTAGAGGGGCTGAAAGGGAAGGTATGCCTCTTTGCAGATGACACTAAGATCTGCAATAGGGTAGACACTCCTGGAGGGGTGGGAAAAATAAGGAGAGACCTGACTAAACTGGAGGAATGGTCAAGAGTATGGCAGCTAACATTCAATGCAAAGAAGTACAAAATCATGCACTTGGGGTGCAGGAACCCAGGGGAGGATTACATGATGTGTGAGGAGTTACTAACAGCCACCAAACAGGGAAGAGGTCAGGGGTGATCATATCTGATGACCTAAAGGTGACCAAACAATGTGCCAAGGTTGTGGGGGGAGCCAGTGGGATGCTGGGGTGCATTGGAAGAGGTATCACTAGGAGAAGAAAGAGATGGTGATGCCACTGTACAAATCATTGGTGAGACCTCATTTGGAGTACTGTGTCCAGTTCTGGAGGCCACATCTCCATAAGGGCATAGATAGGATAGAGGCAGTTCAAAGAAGGGCAACAAATATGGTACAGGACCTGCACCAAAGGACCTATAAGGAGAGATTTGAGGTGCTCAATATATATACCCTAGAGGAGAGGAGAGAGAGGGGGGAGATATGATAGAGACCTTCAAATATTTAAAGGGCTTAAATAACGTACAGGAGAGTGGTATCTTTCAGGAAAGGAGATGTTCTAGAACAAAGGGGGGGAGGTGCTCCATGTCATTAGGGTGAAGAAATATTGGTGAGTATGATTATGGCAATGGCAAATCGGCGAGTGTCAATACGGTGACTGGAATGCATGGCGAAAGCAGTTATGGCAACATTTGCTTTCTGCGGGGAGCTTCAACCCCCATTGCAGGGGGCCTTGCCCCATCACACCCTCCTTACTTGTATATCTAACTCTGAGGTTGTAGCACCTCAGGGAGGGGGGGAAACAAATGTCGCTGTAACTGTGGTTGTTGTACATTCCGGTCACCATATTGACTCTTGCTGATTTGCCGTCACCGTAATTGTACTCGCTGATATTTCTTCACCATATTGACATACTACCCAAGGGGGCATGACATGAGACTGGAAGGGGGTAAACTAAGGGGCAATGTGAGAAAGTACTTCTTCATGGAAAGGGTGGTGGAAGTATGGAACAGCCTACCAGCAGAGGTGGTGGGGGCAAAGTTGGTGGGGGAATTTAAAAGTGCATGGGATTGACATAGGGGAACCCTAACGATACAAAAGATGAGGTAAAGCTGGAGATCAAGTAGGATCTGTGTCTTTTGTAGTAGGTAGGGAAAATAGGCAGACTGGATGGGCCTATCGGTCCTTATCTGCCATGAATTTCTATGTTGCTATGTTTCTATATGAATTCATTGGTATCAGTCTGAACTGTGAAAGTACTTTTGGGGGCATGACCTTTGTTCACCTAGCACAGTTCCTGAATACTGAATCTCATTCCTAATTGCACTCACTCTCTGCCTTTCTCTTTTTTTATGTTGCTTGTGCGCATGCACAAGAAACATGTTGCGGCAGCTTACTGCAGAAGCAGGTTGTGGAGGTGCGGCACTGTTGTGGCCAATACCCCTACTGCCTTTTGAGGCTTGGCCCGCTTTCCCCAATGGGGTGGCATGCTGCTGCTGACACTAGTTCAGCCAGCATGCCACCACCCAGAAACATTTTGGCAGCTGCAATCAGGGGCCACCTCGTTAGTGCAGCGTCAGCCATTCCGCTGCAATGAGGGAGTGACCTGTCATTGCAGGGCAGTCCCTTACATGCCATTGACCCAGTTTGACGATGGGGAGCCCAGTCCCCATCGGCATAATGTCACTGCCCGGATGTTTCTGTTGTCTGCTGAGGGGGTGCCCAATCCCCCTCGGTATCATGTCACCCCCACTTTCTTTGCTGACGGGGTGCCCAATTCCCGCCAGCTTCAGTCCCCCTTTCTCATATGAATTTGCCAATGGGGGAGCCCACTCCCCATCGGCATAATGCCCCCCCATGAAATGTGTGTTGAGGGGGGTGCCTAATCCCCCTCAGTTCTTCCCCCTGCATGTGCCGACAGGGATGCCCAATCCCTCGTCAGCTACATCCCTCCAAAACACTCAGGTGTCATGCTGGGAGCCCACCTCAGCATACCAAATGTCCTGTAAAAGAAAAACCATCCCACGATGTTTTCCTTTTTTTAAACCTATAAAACAAAGCGGTCCCCTCGTTGAGTCCTGGCCCTGTCCCAAGCCACCCACCCTCTGCACACCTGCCTCCCCACCCCCTCACCCCATGCCCTCCAGAGCCCAACATGGCGATCTTGGTGGACTGGAAACACATCTGCATTCTTCAAAGCCGACCACAAACTGAAGAAATGCCGGTAAGCTGTATAATGGCATAAATAGGGTTTTTTCAACTTTGGTGCATATCTCAGGCATTTTTGGGAATTTTGGGACCCCTCCTCATGAATTCTGCCACTGTCATGATGTTATTCTGTCCCGAAAGGTGATTTTGTGGTCACTGTGCGGAATCACCTCTTGGGACCGATTAATGAAACAGCAATGCCAGTGTTCATGAGGTGGGCTCTCGAAAAGCTTATGTTGCAAATTTGGTGGAAAAAATCCCCCAAAAATGAGTGTTTTATGAACGTGCATTGCGCAGTTGCTACGCATGCTCATAACTTCTCGAATTTGCAATATTTTCACACCCGATTTTCAACATTGGCCTTTTTTCACACCTCCTTATGAACAGTACAGCTGTCATTTTTCATATCCTGGCCAAAATGTGTATTCGCACTTCTGGCGCAGAATAGCACAGTCGCTGTGGGAAATCAGAGTTCGGGACAGATTAAGAAAATGACAATGACCTGTTCATGAGCAGAGACCCTAAAATGCCTATGTTGAAAATGTGGTGACGATAGTCCATCAAATGACTGTGTTACAAGTGTGCGTTGCACAGTTTCCATGCACCCTTATAACTTTGAAGATTTGTAATATTTTCACACCAGATTTTCAACACTGGCATTTTTCACAACTCCTTATGAACAGTACAGCTGTCATTTTTCACATCCTGGCCAAAGTATGTTTTCGCACATCTGGCGCAAAATAGTGTGGTCACTGTGGGAAATCAGTGTTCAGGACACATTAAGAAAATTACAGTAACACTGTTCATGAGCAGAGGTCCTAAAATGCCTATGTTGAAAATGTGGTGATGAAAGTCCATACAAGCATTTGTCAATGCCGAATGTTTGCTTGCTGGCATTGGTAGTGTAGGAGTTAGACAGCTGCATAATAGGAATGGCAGTGAAGTATTGAACTGAAGCCAACCCCGCCACCACCCTGCAGATACGGACAGGCATTGGGGTGTGCATTTGGGTCATCAGGCATAATGGCCACGCCATTTCACCACACCCCACCCTGCAGACACTGACAAGTGTCACGGTGTGCCTTGGGATCTTTGGCCCTTATGCACACCCCATTTCATTAGGAAGTACAGTGAGATGGGTGCGGTATAGGAGAATGGGGTGAACTTTGATCCGAAGAGTCCAAGGCATACCTCGATGCCTCTCAGCGACTGCAGGGTGTGGAATGGTATGAGCATCACAGGCAAGAATCCCAAGTCACACCCCTGATGCCTGTCATTCTCTATAGGGTCGGGCGTTATAGTTGAAAAGCCTAATACCTCAGGCATTCGTTGGTATTTTCACTCCAAATTTTCAACATGTTTGTTTTGTGACCCCACCTCGTGAACAGGGGGAATATCAGTTTGTTAGCCAAAAGCTGCTTATGCATAGTGACTACAGCATTTAGCACCACAGGTGCAAAAATATTCCGAACAGGATGTTAAAAATGGCAGCTGTACTCTTTCATGGGGAGGTGTAAAAAATGGCTATGTTGCAAATGTGTAGTAAAAATATTAAAAAAAATGGTGTAGTCACGGCGTACATAGAAACTGTGCAACGCACACCGTAATATATTAGGTTGGGGATTTCTTACAGCAGATTGTCAACTCAGGCATTTGGTGCCTCCGATCATGAACAGTGTCACTGTGATTTTCTTTATCTGTGCCGAACAATGATTTCCCACAGTGACCACGCATTTCTGCACTGAAAGTGTGAAAACACACTTCGGCCATGTTGTGAAAAATGGCAGCTGTACTGTTCATAAGGAAGTGTGAAAAAATGCCACTGGTGAAAATCTGGACTGAAAATATTACAAAGTCATGAACTAATGAGGGTGCGTGGAATCTGTGCAATGCTCACTCGTAACACAGTCATTTTATGGACTTTTGTCACCAAATTTTCAACATAGCCATTTTAAGACCTCTGCTCATGAACAGTGTAACTGTGATTTTCTTAATCTGTCCTAAACATTGCTTTCTCACACCAACAGCACCATTGTGCGCTACATGTGCGAAAACACATTTTGGGTGACATATGAAAAATTGCAGCTGTACTGTTCATAAGGAAGTTTAATAAAATGGACATGTTGAAAATCTGGAGTGAAAATATTAAATTTGCAAACTTACGAGCATGCATAGGAACTGTGCAACGCACGCTCGTAAAGTCATTTTTAGGAATTTTTTCACCAAATTCTCAACATAGCCATTTTAAGACCTCTGCTCCTGAACAGTGTCACTGTGA
The DNA here is from genome assembly GCA_016271365.2 of Neoceratodus forsteri. NCBI lineage: Eukaryota > Metazoa > Chordata > Ceratodontiformes > Ceratodontidae > Neoceratodus > Neoceratodus forsteri. Next base: position 688,688,811 of record CM028130.1, on the reverse strand, counting down.
TTTTCTTAATTTGTCCTGTACATTGATTTCGCACACCGACTGCGCCATTGTGCGCTACATGGGCGGAAACACATTTTGGGTGAGATGTGAAAAATGACAGCTGTACTACTCATAAGAAGGTGTGGTGCAATGGCAATGTTGAAAATCTGGGTGAAAATATTGAAAATTTGCGAACTACTTGAGCGTCGTGGTAAATTGTACAACGCCCGCTTGTAAAACAGTCATTTTGAAATTTTCACCAAATTTTCAACATAGCCATTTTAACACCTCACCTCATGAACAATGTCACTGTGATTTTCTTAATTTGTCCGTACATTGATCTAAGCACACCAACTGCGCCATTGTAGCGCTACATGGGAAGCTACATTTCGTGAGATGTGAAAATGTCAGCTGTACTACTCATAAGAGGTGTGGTAAAATGGCAATGTTGAAAATCTGGAGTGAAAATATTGAAAATTCACGCCCTTACGAGCGTGCGTAGGAACTGCGCAGTGCAGGCTCGTAAAACAGTCATTTTTAGGACTTTTTTCATCAAATTTTCAACATAGCCATTTTAAGATGTCTACTCATGAACAGTGTCACTGTGATTTTCTTAATTTGTCCCGTACATTGATTTCGTACACCGACTGCACCATTGTGCGCTACATGAGCGGAAACACATTTTGGGTGAGATGTGAATAATGATAGCTGTACTACTCATAAGAAGGTGTGGTAAAATGGCAATGTTGAAAATCTGGAGTGAAAATATTTAAAATTCACGAACTTACGAGTCTGCGTAGGAACTGCGCAACGCACGCTCGTAAAACAGTCATTTTTGGGAATTTTGGCACCAAATTTCAACATGGGGTTTTTGAGACCCCTTCTCATGATTGATGTCACTGTCATGGCGTTATTCAGGTCCGAAGGGTGATTTCGCAGTCACTGCGCCGAAATCACCCTTGGGCCCGAATAACGCCATGACAGTGACATCAATCATGAGAAGGGGTCCCAAAAACTCCATGTTGAAAATTTGGTGCAAAAATTCAAAAAAATGCCTGAGATATGCAATAAAGTTGAAACCCCCCTATCTAGCCCATTATACAGCTTACCGGCATTTCCTCAGTTCACGGTCGCCTTTGAAAGTGCAGACGTGTTCCCGGTCCACCGAAGATCGTCGCGCCGAGGTCTGGAGGTAAGTATTGGGTGAGGGTGGGAAGCTGGGTGTGCAGTGGGTGGGTGCGGGTTGTGGGAGGGCGGGGAGACTCGCCGTGGGACCGCTTTTTCTTCACAGGTGAAAAAAAACGGACGACGTGGGGCGTTGCCACGTTGGGGTGGGCTCCCAGCATGGCACAAGGACGTTGGGGGCGGCCGTTCAGCCGGCCGGGGGATTGGGCACCCGTCGGCCTATAATTGCTTGCCACGCTGGGGTGGGCTCCCAGTGTGGCACTCACTACTGGGAGGAGGACAGTACAGCCGGCGGGGATTGGGCACCCTGTTGGCTATATGATTAGTTGCCACGCTGGGGTGGGCACCCAGCGTGGCATTTTGTAAGTGTTTGAGGTGGGGAGGCGGAGGGAATGCAGCACATCCGACGGGGATTGGGCACCCCGTCGGCTATACAGTGTGTGCGTGCGGGCGTCTGTGGGGAGGGGAGCTGCACGTGAGCAGCCTTATCTTATCGCTGCTCACTCAAGCGTAGCTCCCCCTTTCACCTGTATGCCACTGCATTTTGGAGCGTGTCATAGACAGCTCCAAAATGCATTGGCTTACAGGGGCCGCGCCTGCCAGCACACTGACTGAACTGGAGGAGGAGGTGACACGCCTCCGAAATCTCCGATGATGGCACTATGTTTCTTGCACATGCGTGCAAGCAAACATAAAAATGACTGTGTTACAAGTGTGCATTGCACTGTTTCCACGCACCCTTGTAACTTTGCAAATTTGCAATATTTTCACACCAGATTTTCAACGCTGGCATTTTTTCAAACCTCTTTATGAACAGTACAACTGTCATTTTTCACATCCTGGCCAAAATATGTTTTTGCACTTCTGGCGCAGAATAGCACGGTCACTGTGGAAAATCAGTGTTTGGGACAGATTAAAATCGAGCGACTGAGGGGGGAGTATATGAGCTCAACTGAGCTCTGTCGGGACTGCTGCGGATTTCTTTGTGGGCAGAAAAAGGTGTCAACACAGGCAGGGGCCCAGTACAAAAGCACAGGCTGCAGCACCAGGAGAAACAGAACGAGCAAGTGAGGGAGGGGGAGTGAGCAAGCTCAACTGAGCTCTGTTGGAACTGCTGTGGACTTCTTTGTGGGCAGAAAAAGGTGCCAATGCAAGTAGGAGCCCAGCACAAAAGGGCAGCTTGCAGCGCCAGGAGAAATAGAATGAGCGAGTGAGAGAGGGGGAGTGAGTGAGCTCAATGGAGGTCTGCCGGGACTTTACAGTTGCCCACCCTCTCGACCAAGGTCCTCTGTGGTCCTGTATTACAGCAGGGTCTCTGGAGTGTAGACAAAGGAATGATTGGATACTTTTAGGATTACCGTAATAATACAGATTCAGTTCTGTTTATTTCTCTAACAGCGCTAAGTACTGAGCATATACTGTTATGATTGCTGTAATAGCACATATTTATTTGTTCTGTTTATTTCTCTAACTGAGCTGAGTAATACTTGGAGTGCAATAGGATTTCTAACTGGGCTAAGTGAAACTATATGACAGCTGAGAACAAAAAGTATGGTAGCTGAGGGGTGAAAAACAGACAAGGAGGCTTTAGGATTGCTGCAGCAATACAGTATCTAATGGATGAAATTTGAGACTGAATTAACCTGGTCAGCAAGGAGGCAGTAGGGGGACTAGTGTAGGGAGGGAACAGGAATTTGACTAAATGGGGTCTAACAGTTATAGTAGGGTACAGACCCTGGGAGTAAGAGCCTGTAACATAAAATAGGGGCTAAAATGGAGCAGGTACCACATGTCAATAGGGCAGGCATCTTTGGAAGGGTGGTGGGCTGTACAGGGTGCGAGTCCGCCATGATCCTGGACTGGGCTTGGAGGATGGGGGTGTGTGTATGGTCTGTAGATGACTGACTAGTTTGAGGGAGAAACTGTGGAGGTTAGGGAGGAGTCTAAGTGGCAGGGCAGATGAGTATGGTAGGCATCCGGGGGGGGGGAATAGGGATGGCAAAGGGCGACAGGAACAACAACTAGGGGTGAAGCTGACCCCACTATCAGAGGCACTAACAGAAAAGACAGAGAAGAGGGGTGCCCAAGGTGAGGGGGCCTCCTGATGGGGAGGCAGAGACGACGAGAGTACCAGGAGAGAGCAAATGGCTGCGGGTAGGGAGGGACCAGGGGTGGCACGGAGGAACAAGTAGGAGGGGAACTGATGTAGGAGGGGCATCGACTCAGGAATAGATTCAAACCTCTGCTATGGGGAGAGAGAGGAGGAGAGCAGGAACATACTGAAGGGGGGGAAGCAGGGCATGGGAGAGATGGTAACAGGAAGGGGAAGAGATAGCGAGGATGAAAGTGTAGAAGGGGGGCTAGTAAGGAAGGAGGGGTGGTGACTGCAGGAGAGAAGGCTACGGGAAGGGGAAGAATGGGAGGGGCATCACTATCGGGGTAGAAGGGAATGGGGGCTCTAAATCAACAACAGCGGGGATAGGAGAGGTGTTGGAAATCAGCAGGGGAGCAGGAGAGGTCGACATGGGAAGCCCAGCAGGAAGTAGTCAGGCTGGGAAGGGGTTCAAGGGGAATGGGAGGAATAAGGCTGAGAAAAGGGGTGAGGTGGAAGTAGGGGGTACAGGTACAGAAGTCACATAGGGTGCACCTGGCGTGGGTAAGGGGCAGGGAAGAACAAATACTGGGCTGGTGGAAGGGGCATTAGAAGGAAAAGGGGGTAAGGCATGGGGGGTACTTGACCTGGGGGATTCTATACTGAAATGGGTGAGATGGGGTGGAAAGGGGGAAAGGCACAGCTGTGTTTGGGTTGAAGCTGTCTCCAAGTTGACTGCAGGAGGGGCAGGGCAGGCACTGCTCAAGCGTGCAGCGAGGGGGAGGAAGAAACCTAATTTACTGTTGCATGTGCATACAAACGACTTGGTGGGGGACACTGTGGAAGTAGTGAAGGGGAGGTTCGAGTAGTTGTGCAGGCAGTGTGAGGGGGTGGGGAAGTCTGTGGCATTCTTGGAGGTATTGCCGGTACCATGTGAAAGTGTGGGGAGGAAGGGTAGGCTTGAGGATTTCAACGTGTGGCTGAGGGATTGGTGCCACACCAAACATTATGGGTTAGTGACTAACTAGGGTAGGGTCTGGGGGGAATAATGACTTGTATGTGGGAAACAGGGTACACTGGAGCAGGAAACGGAGGGGACTATTAAAGGCAACATTACTGCTGGCCCATTGGTGCTGAGGGTTGAGGCGCTGGACTCCACACCTCACGCCATGCTGGTGACCCGGGTTTGGACATGAGCCCAGGCCACCAGGGGTCAGCAGGGGAGGGATAGGATTTAGCATCCAGAGGACTTTTCTCCTATCCCAGGGCAGGATCCAGGGACCCACCGCTCTGTAGTGGCCCTTGGTGATGACCAGGGGTGATACTAGAGCAGTGTAGTAAAGGGAGCGGACATTGGCACACTGTGCCTAAGTGTCATTGATCGCCCGCACTCTGCAAAGGGGAGAAAAGTGGAAAATGGGCTATGGTCGGGCAGCATGAGCTTCTGACCCCTGCTGACAGTTCTTAGGCATGATACTTTCCCTTCCAAATTCCTAAACAGCACATATAAGCAAGCAACATTTGGTATTGACAAATGCTTGTTTTTTGAAGAACTTGCCAAGTCACAAAGCTAGAAAATGCAAATTAGTGGGGTTTCTTGTGCAATTCCTAAGACCTGCATGAAACCTTGTCCCTGCTTTTAGTTCTGTTTTTATGCTTCTGCCCAGTGCTGTCAACATACTCTGGGCTGCAGTGTACACGGTGAATGACATTCTTTGCAACTTTACATTTGCCGCTCAGCAGCACTTTCTCCTTACACCGCTTCTTGATCACTGCCATCCCCCTGTGAAACACATGATCTGCTCGTCCCCACTTGCCCTCTATCCCTCCATGATCTTTGACCCCCCCACTACATGCTGATAGGATCTGCATCAATTGATCTCTCTCTCCCACTCCACAGTCTATGCCCCAGCCCCAAAATGCCATTGTAATTCTCATTACCTGCTTTGCCACTTGCTGTCTCCCCCCCTCCCACTCCTCAGTTTCTGCCCTCCACAGTATCTCCCCACATAAATCACATTATCCACAGTTCACCACTTGATCTGTAACCCTTCCCTTACCAATATCCCCCCTAAAATTGCTGCCCTTCTCCATATACATTAGCTGCTCTGCAGCAGTTTCTTTCTCTCAACCACCTTCAGATGTCCCACCACTCCCGGTACTTCATATTACCCATTGTGTGCAATATGCCCCCTATTCCTCCCCTCCCTGATTTCCCTCTAACATACCACCATTCTTAATATACATGACATGCTCTATCTCTTTTCTACCCCATCTCTGACCTCCCAACACGCTGCCATTCTCTGGATACATTTGCCACTCAGTGACACTTGATCTCTCCCCCACTCGATATCTGCTCCTGAAACTGCCACCATTCACCATAATTCATATTAGCTGCTCTGCACCACTTGCTCTATATCCAGTCCCTCACCTGTCTGTGCCCCCCCTATAACATGCCAACATTTTCCTCACACATTAGCTGCTCTGTGGTACTTGCCTGCACCTCAGTCTCTGCCCCCCCCCCAAATACTGCCATTCACATTAGCCACTCTGTGGTACTTGCTCTCCTTCCCTCCCTAATTCTGCCCCACCCCCAAAAATGCTGCCATTTACACATTAGCCACTCTGCAGCACTTACCCTCTCCCATCCACCCTCAAATGTCTCACCACTCCTGCTACTTCATATTACCCACTGTGTACCTTTTGCTGTCTCTTCCTACCTGCCTGATATCTACCTCATGATATACCACCATTTTTCATATGCATGATAGGTGTCCAGCTCTATCCCTGTTCTACCCCATCTCTGACCCCCCAAACATGCTGCCATTCTCTGTATATCTTTGCCACTCTGTGGAACTTGCTCTGTCTGCACCTCCCTGATCTCTGCCTCCAAACATGCCTCCATTCCCTGTTATGCACAATGCCTGCTCTGTAGCACTTGCTCTCTTCCCCTCCTTGATATTTGCCACCAAAATGCCACCAGTCACTGTAATTCATATGAGCTGCTACTTGCCCTTTCCTCCCCTTCCTGATATTTGCCCGCCAAAATGCTGCCATTCACTGTCATTCACATTAGCCACTCTGCAGCACTTTAGTCCTCCTCTCCCTGATAGCACCCCGAAATGCTGGCATTGGCCCTACACATTAGCCACTCCGCAGCATTTACTTTCTCCCACCCACCCCCAAATGTTTCAACACTCCTGGTACTTCATCTTACCCACTGTGTGCCATTCGCTGTTTATTTCCCACTTCCCTGATCTCCCCAACATCCCATCATTTTTTAAATATATAGCATGTTCTCCAGTTCTACCCCTGTTCTACTCCATCTCTGCCCCCCCAACATGCCACCATTCTTCATATACACTTGCCGCTCTGTGGCACTTACTCTCTCTCTCTCTCTCTCCCCTCCTGATCTCTGTGCCCCAATGTGCCTCCATTTCCCATCCCTTCCTCAATATCTGCTCCCCCTTAAAATGCCAGCATTGTCCTTAGACATAAGCCACTCTGTGGCATTTACTTTTTCCCACCCATCCACCCACCCTCAAATGTCTCACCACTCCCAGTATTTCATATTACCCAGTGTGTGTCATTTGCTCTGTCTTCCTCCCTTCCCTGATTTCTACCGCCCAACATGCCACCGTTCTTTATATACATGATACGTTCTCTGGCTCTAATCCCATTCTAACCAGTGTCTGACCTCTTAACATGCCACCATTCCCCATATACATTTGTTGCTCTGTGGTACTTGCTCTCTCCCCACCTCCCTGATCTCTGCCCCCAATGTGTCCAATTCCCATTATTCACATTACCTGCTCTGTAGCACTTGCACTCTCCCCTCCTCAGTATCAGTCCCCAAAACTGCTGCCATTTACTGTAATTCATATTAGCTGCTCTTTGGTACTTGCTGTCTATTCCTCCTCTCCATGATATCTACCTCAAAAATGCCAGCATTGTCCCTACACATTATATGCTATGTGGCCCTTACTCTCTCTCCTCTTCCTCCCTGATCTCTGCCTCCCCAAACCTGCCACCATTCACCAGCATTCACATTACCTGCTCTGCTGCACTTGCTGTCTATCCTTCCACTCCCCAGTCTCTGTTCCCCCCAACATGTCTGTATTCTCCCCAGATATTAGCCACTCTGTGGCACTTGTTCTGTCTCCTCCCAGATGTCTGCCCTCACCCAAGCCTACCATCCTTCACTGTTATTTACATTAACTGCTCTGTGGCACTTGGTCTCTATTCTCCTCCCCAGTTTTGTTCCCTCAGTATGCTGACATTGTCTGTAAACATAGCTGCTCTTCTGCACTTGCTCTGTCTCCTCCCAGATGTCTGCCCCTACCCAAGCCTACCATCCTTCACTGTTATTTACATTAACTGCTCTGTGGCACTTGGTCTCTATTCTCCTCCCCAGTTTTGTTCCCTCAGTATGCTGACATTGTCTGTAAACATAGCTGCTCTTCTGCACTTGCTCTGTCTCCTCCCAGATGTCTGCCCCTCACAAGCCTACCATCCTTCACTGTTATTTACATTAACTGCTCTGTGGCACTTGGTCTCTATTCTCTTCCCCAGTTTTGTTCCCTCAGTATGCTGACATTGTCTGTAAACATAGCTGCTCTTCTGCACTTGCTCTGTCCCCCTCCCAGATCTCTTCCCACCAATATACCAACATTTACCATCATTACTATTAGCCAACCTGTGGCAAAGGCATTCTGTCCTTCCTCTCTCCAGTCTGTAGCACTTGCTCTCTCCCCCTCCCCAATCTTCATGCCCTCCAAGTCCGCCACCAGAAACACATTTCTATTGTTTACATTCCTTTTTTCCTGCCCAATACAGTGCTGCCACATACATGCTGTCTTTAGGTACACCTCCTTTTATTTCTATGTAAATTTCTTCTATTGCCCCAGTTAGTTTGTTCTCATTTGGTATGTTTTCATTTTAGACTGTGTTCATTTATTCTATATATCTGTTCTTTTTCTGTTTACGGAACAATATGCATTCCCTACATTTCTTTTATCTTACTACGAAAGCTAAACTAATCTTGCTGATTACTCACCCTGCAACCTGATCCCTTCCACTATAAATTTGTATAGAAAAAGAAAACAAAAATCAACAAGAGGTACATCTATTTCAATTTTTTATTTCTGCCCACCACATCTCTCAACTAATTCCTCCATCACCGCCTCCCTTTATCATTATCTTCCCTAACATTTCTTTGCAACAATGTTTGTCTTGAACATGTGTAAAAGTGGTCCAGAATAAATTTGCAACACAACACCAGTATGAAATTTCATAAACTTTGCATTAGTTCAATGATTCAGTCCCAGTGCAACTAATTTCATTTTTGTTGTGTCTGTTATTGAATGGCTGTATCAGTTACATGGCAGTTAAAGTGCATCATTCTGCTTTTTGGTTATCTTGTGCACCACCATATACATTCTTATTGAACTCTTATTTTTCTGAACTCACTGGCATTTCTCCAGTCTTTACTCCCCCACAAATCACTGCCATTCTCTGTGTACTTTAGCCATTCCATGGCACTGCCTCTGTCCCACTTCCTGATCTTCCTCCGTCCCATCTCTCAGCCCCCCAACACACTGCCATTCTCCATATTCATCACATACTCTGTGGCAGTTGCTCTCTCTCAACCCCTCCCCGATTCCTCCCCATCTCCTGCTGTTTTCCCATTGTTTACAGTACTTGCATTATGCCTCTTCTTCTCTCCCCCATCCTTCTACCCCCATCCTTCTGCTTTCAGCACTACAAACACATCAGGATCAGGTACTCGCCAGCTTGTAAAATCAGGACTCCATAGCTTCCATTTATATTCCAAATATATTTTATGTTAAAATCTATTGCAGATACACAGTACATTCTGTGCATGCCTAATGCATTTCAGATATGATGATGATCCTTTATCAAAGGCTAGTGCACAAATGGACAGCACCACATTTATAGTGCAAGAATCAGCTGACAAAAATGACGTCGCATACGATCACCACTATGATACTCTATGAGTGAACAATGTAGGTTTTGAAGAACTGGGGTAATATGATTATGAGAAGTAATACTGGAGACAAGTCTAGCAGCAGAATTAAACAAACTCTGGCCAGAGCCGATAGGGCTGCAGCTGAGGAATTTGGGATAAAAATATTGTAAATTACCAAAGTTACAAACCTGCATTTGCAAAATGTAACGAAGGCTCATAAATTTGTTGTTTTGTAATATTTTTTCACCAGATTTCAACATAGGCTTGTTATGACCCTGCCTCAATAAGATGTGCAGAGAAAATGTTCAACTCATGGCTTAAAGGTGATTTTGTGCAGGGACTGCAAAATCAACTTTCGGGATGCAAAACCCCATTTTGAGCAGGAGTTGAAAAATGACAGCTACCACATTCATAAGGTGTTTTAAAGAAATGGCTATGTTGAAAATTTGGGGTAAAAATATTGAATATTACCAAACTTACGAGCCTGTGTTCACAAAATTCAATGTAGGCTCATAACTTTGTTGTTTTACAATATTTTACACCAAATTTCCAACATAGCCTTCTTATGACCCCACCTCATGAACAAAGGCAGAGAAAATGTTCAACTCCTGCCCGAAAGGTGATTTTGCGCTGGGACCATGAAATCACCTTTCAGGGTGTAATAAAAAAAACACATTTTGGCCAAAATTTGAAAAATGACAGCTATCACATTCATGAAGTGTTGGAAAGATATGGCTATGTTGTAACTTGGGGTACAAATATTGAAAATTACCAAGGTCATGAGGCTGCATTCACAAAATTCATTGTAGGCTCATAACTTTGTTGTTTTTTAATAACTTTACATTAAATTTTCAATATAGCCTTCTTATTACCCCACCTCATGAACATAAGCAGAGAAAAGTTTCAACTCCTGCCCAAAAGGTGATTTTGCGCATGGACCACAAAATCCCCTTTTGGGACAGATCTGCCTAACAAAGGTGCCATTGTTCATAAGGAGAGGTCCCATAGAAGGCATGTTGAAAATTTGGGCCCAAGATATGCAAAAATGCCCAAGTTATGCCTCTAAGTTCAAAACCCCATTGAAATACATTGAACAGCATACTTGTTTCTTCAGTTCTTGGTCTAGCTTTGAAGAGTGAAGATGTGTCTGCAGTCCAGAGAGGATTACGGCATTGAAACCCCAATGGGTAAGTAAGGACTTGGAGGAGGGTGTGGGGTGGTGGGTGCTGAGTGGGAGTGTGTGGTGCAGGGGTCAGAAAACAGCACAAAAAGCATTGATGGACATTTTCATTTTACAGGTTAAGAAACAAATATGAGGACCGAGAATACCTGATTGCAACACTGGGGGATTGGGCACCCCAGTGTCATTGTTATGTTTTGGAGGGGTGCTGAGAGGGAGGGTCAGGTGGGGGGGAGAAAAATATTTGAAAAAGAACACTCAAAAAACAAGGACCAGCATCAGTGAGAACACAACCACAACACTGGGAGATTGGGCACCCCCAGTGTCATTGCTATGTTTTGGAGGGAGGGTTGCTGAGAGGGAGGGTCGGGTGGGGGGGGAATTTTATAATAAAAAAATTAAAAATGAAAATAGGCAGTCATGGTGGAACATGGTCCACTCCGCCATGACCAAGATGGCCATGCACTCTACTGTGCATGCACAGCTACTAGCACATGCGCAGTAGAGTGGGGCAGTCATCTTGGACATGGTAGAGTGTGTCGTGTTGCACAGTGACCACCAGCACTGTAAAAATAGTGCAGTGCTATGTCAATAAAGACAACATGAGCTGAGGGCTTCTCAGACATTGAGGTTACTGTGGTGCAATTCCAACATGTTGTTCATTCACAAGGAATGCACTGAGACCTTTTCTCATAGCAAGAGGTCTGCAGGGCTCCACCCAATGCAGCTCTAAAAACATGTTGCAACTTAGACAAAGAATTATTGAGTAACCCAGATAATTACAGGTTACATTAATCCACTGTTGAGATGTTTGTTGCATCTAAGCATCCTTTTCACCTCTTAACTGCTGTTGCACAGTGTTGCCCAAATTCAAATTCAAAATCAACCCATTTAATTGCTCAAATCTTTTCCTTCAATTCTTTGACCTCTTCTGGCATCAACATTCTCTCTTTCCAAACCATCCACTGCTTCCTCTTTGTTGGCTGAACTTTAATACTCTGTACCCTGATGAATGGCTTTCCCTACCAACTTCAGAAAACTGCATCCTACAACCACTTCATATCGATCCTAAAATCCACATTTTCTTTATTGATTTTGATACTGACCACAGAATTCCTTTACCACTTTGTTTTTTACAGGACGTTTTACAGACAATCTTCTCTTGTCCACCTCTGTCCTTGTCACTTCACTTCTTTGTTCTTACTCTATATCTTCCCTGCCTTGCTCACCATATTATCAGTACATGTGTAGCTCAGTTGACTAGCTCATATGTTCATATTCCACACCTGGGACTAGGGCCTATATCTGATTCTGACACTGTGGTGCAGTACTAGTCGGTGCTGCCCTGTTGGAGGTGCCATCCATTTGGTGCGATATTACACTATAGTCCCTTTTTGGGTTGTCCAGGTATACACAGAAGATCTCATGGAACTTTTTTCAAGAAAAGGTGAGTATTCCCAGTGTCCTAGGTAACATTTTCCCTATTCATAAAACAGATTTTACTGCAGTTGTCATGTCTGTGCAGGAGTACCAAGCACTGCAACTAGCTGCATACTGCCACGTCACTGGCAATATCCAGCTCATTACTTTGTAATATTCTTTGCATCTATGAATGGCACTATATAAAGCCCCAGATCAATAAATGATTTAACCTTCGGCATTTATCCACCAGCATTTTCTGGACTGCCATTAAGATCATGTGAAATGGTTTTCAAAACAAAACAGGCAGCACCACTCACTAAACATTGCTATAAAAACCATGTGTGTTCCAGGTTGTTTAACAAAAGTTAATGAATGTGTACTTTTTAAACACCTTTTTGGTGTGGTCCATTTCTCCAAGGGTGCTGGATGTTGAGTCAGCATGCCTCCAGGCTGCTTACATTATTTGGGGTGGTGCTCTACTGTGCCTGTTAGAAAGTTGTATTGCTATGACAGTAGTATTGTAACATTGGTAACTTCATTACTGTTGGTCAGTGTGTCTGTTTTACAATAAGTTTTAATAGAGTCCTTATCTGTGTTAATTCCTACTATTGATGGATTTTTTAGCAATGGTAAAAATATCATTTAATGTGGAGTAAAGAATAGCTAAAACTGAATTTAGGTCAAGTAAAAACCTGCCAGGGAGAAAACACTGGGCTAACTAGCACATAGAAACTCTTGGTAAAGTTTGAAAACAGCATTATTTCCCCCACCCCCATTTACAGGGAGATGGGATAACTGTTTTATTGCCATCCTGAAAAATCGCCTCTATTTAATGTCAGGTATGAATGAGCACAGCAGTCTTTAACATAGAAACATAAAGGCTGCAGCAGATTAGGACCTCTTGGCCCACCTAGTCTGCTCTATTTTCCCTACCTTTTGTGCCAATGCAGACCCTACTCTATCTATGGTCTTCCCCCCTTTGCCTTATTTCTGAGGTCCCCTTGTGTCTATCCCATGCATGCTTGAATTCTGTTACTGTTTCAGTACCTACCACCTCTGCTGGGAGGCTGTTTCAGGTGTCCACCATCCTTTCCTTGAAGAAGTACTTCCTCACATTTCCTCTGAGTCTCCCTCCTCCAGCTTCATAGCATAACATGACATTCACCACAACAGAAATAGAGTCTGCAAACCTTACAGCAATGTGCTACTCTCCCTGACTTCTGCACAAGCTAAAATGATCAGTTTAAACTGTTTTTGTGCATTATTGACATTGAACATGACAAAACCACAACCAAACAGCTGATTGTCTCAGTTTCATGCAGCAGGCACAGACCAAGTAAAAAAATAATCTTTACAGACCTCAACAATGTGATAATTTTCCTGACTTCATAGATGAAAGAGAATAGCATCTCAGATGACATCACAAGGGTGGAGACATACTGATTACCACACAGAACAGCAAGTCTCAGCATCTAGCAGTGTGACTGAGCAGAGAACACAACAAATGGCTACAAATTATATGAAATGGTAGATTTTCATATTAACACCAAGCAGACGCTGTTTTAATAACAGTATTTAATGAATGATGCTGACAGTGTAATTTCTGTAAATTTCATTGTGCATGATCTTTAATCAACTTCAAAGCCAACAAGATACTTGTTTGTAAAATATATTAGAAGAAATCAAATTGTGTTCTAGTATGTTCCAGGTAATTAATAATGTATTGAAGATTAGTAGATGGCAGTTTTGGTTCCCCAAGTTAGCCATTAAAATCTACAAAGATCTGGAAAAATCTAAATATTGATTGGTGTTATTTTCCTGTTCATGTTTCAAGAGTGAAAAGTAATTTTATGTTTAATTCCTCCCCCAGCTTCAGCTTAAATGTGGCCAGCCTCCACCGGCACAGCGGTAGTGCTATCGCCCGCTATGCCAATGATCTGAGTTCAGAAGCAAGCTGGTTGTGTTAGAGGCCGGCTAAGAGGAGGAGGAGGAAGAAACTGCTCTCCTCTGCTGTGGAGGGGTGGGACCAGTACCTGCCATTAGCCTGACCCCTAGTGGTGGCTGGGGTTGGCATGCAGGGACTGTACAGAGGGGGCGGAGGCAGGGCAGACCCTGTTGTGTTGCACATGGGAGCATGCACAGCTCGGCCATTGGTGTCATTGCATACCACCTCCTCCTCCACAAAATGGGTGCTGACTGGTAAGATGACTCCGGTCTCCTGCAGGCCCTGCACCTGGCTATCCAGACTAGACAAGGTAAGTCATGGAGCAAGCCAGGATGATGGGACTTGGGAGACCAGAGGATGGGGACTGGTAGGCATGGGGGAAGACAGAATATAAAAAAATATTTAAGCTTAACTGTGTTAGTTATAACAATAAAAACAAATGATACCTTTTTTCCAGAGAGGTGATTAGGGTCACATTCTTTACTGTTTCCTCGTATGGCATAAATATTTAGTAAACAGTCATGTACAAAATGCTCGGGCCCAGATAATCAAACTGTGCCAGGCTGTGGTGCAAGCTTGGGCGCAGCTCAACTTAGCTATGCAGGAGTGTGGACTGGGCGATATTCATCGGAGCTGTGCCATGGCTCAGCAGCATTGAATATCACACCCTGGCCACCTGCAGTGTGCATGGTGCAGTGGCACTGCGCCAGCGCAAGTGGCCAGAGTGGAGCATGGGGATGCACTAGCGCAAGTTCCATTGCGCTATGCACAGCAACCGCAATATTCAAAACTTGACATGCAAATGGGGCCATAATGTATGCAAGACACAAATGAGGCCATTTGCATGTCATTATGCCTCCATTTGCATGCAGGTGCGCTGATCCCCGACCACTTGCACCTGGCAGCACCCCACCCACCTGCCGGCCCGCAATCCACCAACTGACGCCTTGGTAGGGCTGATTCATTCACATATCTGGAATGTATAGTACGGTATGGGCTGCATGCCCATTGGCTCACTCTGTGAACCAAAGTGCGTACAGCCCTACCGATGGTGTCAGTCGGGCGGCGGATGGCAGGTGGGTGGTGCTGCCACCACCAGCTGACTGGGGGAGGCGGGAGTGGGGCTCAGTGGGCGGGTGGGGAGGGGGTACCTAGACCACCAGGGATATAGGAAATATTTCTATTTTTAATTACAAATGCCTGCGATCGGGCAGATAGCGGTCCACTGGACCACCAGGGATATAGGTAATATTTCTATTTTTAATTACAAATGCCCACAATCGGGCAGATAGCGGTCCACTGGACCACCAGGGATATAGGTAATATTTATATTTTTAATTACAAATGCCCATGATCAGGCAGATAGCGGTCCACTGGACCACCAGGGATATTGGACATATTTCTGTATTTATACAGATGCCCATGATTGGGCAGTCAGCGGTCCACTGGACCACCAGGGATATTGGACAGAATAGTTCTTTTTTTAACAAAAGCCCACAATCAGGCATGGGGGGGGTGCCACCAGGTGCAGCGGGGGCTCAGGTGGCCACCCAGAGGTGGCAGCTGCCATGCTGCACCCTGTAATGCAGCAGCTCACCTGGGGGTGGCCATCCATTATTCCTCTTTTTTTGGATCAACTTTGTGCTGGCACAGGTAGGGGTTACACATGTATGGCTCTGCACATCCTGGGCTGAATATCGGGCTGTGCAGGGTATGCATGGGCACACCCCCCTACCTGCGTCTGCATACATTACTGATGTACTCCGGTGCATCGGGATTTGTGCCGGGCACTTTTCCCTTTTGAATATCGCGCCGGGGTGCATCAGTGGATTGCGCATGGTGCAACACTTTTGAATATCTGGGCCTTAAAGTAAAAAAAATAAAAAAATAAAGTAAGCAGAGGAAATGCCTAGGATTAACATAATTGTTGTCATAGTCTAACTTTAAGAGCAGTTGATATCCTTTTTGGCTATAATCTGCACTAGTGCTATTGACTGAAATATTTTGTTAGCCCTTGAAGTAAGTACCAAATACTCATGGAATTCAAAATTGCAAGCATATAACTTTAAACAATTCCACTAAAAATGTTTGCAAATCATTGATAGATTTTTCTAAATAACAAACATTTAGTATTTCTTTAGCTTGTACTGAAGGTTTTACATTGACTCATACCTTTTCTGTCATGACCTTTGTCCTGATTCTTTAATGAGTTCTCATGAAAAAACAAGTCTACAGTATCTTCCAAAGAGACGCAAAGCAAGGCTGAATGCAGTGCTTTTGATGTACATATTTGATGTGCAAAGGCAAGCTTCAGCAGAGCAGATACATCTTCTAATCCTTGTGTTTTTTTTTCTTTATAAAGGCTGTGATGCTAGCTAATCTGTTGTTTGTTTTGAAAGGTTGGATTTAGAGTTGCAAGGTGTAGTATGCTATGACTTAAATCTACCAATTATTGAAAAAGTAATCTAGCGTTTGAGTACATTTATTGCCATAGTAGCCCATTAGAACTAGAAAAAGGGAGTGGTTCTTCCTGACAGAATGCCATTAGTAACTTCTACATACTTCACCACAGCTATCAGGGTAATCATCATTTCCCACTTTTTGGCAAATGCTCTTGATAATTGAGGTAGTGTAGCTATAGGATCAACTTCATATGAATATATGCATAACCATACGTGAATAAACATCATTACACTTTTAACCATAATGTTATGGTTAGAAATGTATTGATGTACATTGACAAGTATTAAACTGAATTGACAAGACAAAAACATTTCAAAATGACTACAAACTTTTATCCAAAAAAAAAAAAGTTTGTAGCGCAAAAGGCACAAAAGTTAGCATTTCTTAAAAGAAACTATCCTTAAAGTGGGTTATTTGAAAGTGTTATGGCTAGAAAGTTTTTTAAATAAAAATTTGCAGTTTGGGCAAAAAATGTAAGTTATAATGATACAAAATCTGATTTATTGATATTTTAAAAAATGATCAATAATTTAAAATATGTCAAAAATGCATTGATAATAGTTAAAATAATCAATAATTCACCAGTCCAGATGGTACAGGCTGGTGTTGTACAGCACCACAAGGACTGAGTCCTTATCTCAACTGCCTTGCTCTGAGATGGAGGGGTCCAAGGCATGGAAACATTGTGCACTCACCCAAGAGAGGGGCAGCTCTAAAAGGGGCCATGGAGGGGCTGAAGCCTACCTAACATTCTATTTTTTTATTCAGTCATTCTTCATGACTAATAAAGACTTTCTTTTATGCGCTAAGCCCACCTACTAATTATGTCTAGAGCCTCCCTATATCCACTGCATGAACACCTCCCATAGTGACGGTGGTGGCAGCATTGATTTTGTTGGTGACCACAGGATGTTGGCCACCCGTATAAGACAATGCTGCAGACACACATAGGCTGATGCTGGGGTGGTGGAAGGGCCTCATAGGGGGGCAAGAAAATCTAACCCATGTGAATTTTGGCATCATTGCTCACCCATTCACTAAAATTCAACTGAATGCACACATATAGTATCACGTTCCACCTCGATTAACTATGGCTGCTCATTGGCATCCATCTGCTTCTAGTTTGGTCATTGGGGCCCCATGATGAAGGGTACGCCATGGAGGAACCTAGATGATGAGGCAGATCTGACTTGAAGAGTGTCCTGGTACGTAAGTGTGTGCAACAGATAGCTCAAAGATCACATCACTAGTGGGAGAGAGGCAGACATAAACAAGGGTAAGATGGGATAAAGAATAAATTTATATATAAAAAAAATTAATTGTAAACGGTGTCCCCATAACTTATTTATGTCGACATGACTCCAAGCTTTTATTTAAATATATCAGGTTTTAAATCCTAATGGTTCCAGTGTTATCCGTTTGTAAAAGAAATTACTTTTAAAAAAGCTTAACTTTGGAACTGTTAGGATTAGAATCTTGATTTTTTAATAAAAGCATCGAATCAGAGCACCCTCACAAAATAGTTATATCAATATAGTTTCAATTATCAATAATTTATCAATAATTTCATAAGTTTATTGAGATATATATATATATATATATATATATAAAGTTTACAAAGTTATCCTTTTTCAAATATATTAACTTTAGAAGAGGCAAACTATAGAACCATTAGGGATAGAAATTTAATTAAGAAATAAAATAAAAGCTTGGTGTCTGGACATCACCGAGTCACAATATTTATACAGTTTTCAATGATAAATAATACAAATTACTGATAATTGCAAAGTTGGTTGATATATATATATATATATATATATATATATATATATACACACAGCACACATATATATATATATACATATACATATATATATATATATATATGTATTAGTCCACAATTTCTCACATTAGCCTTTTTCAAAAGTTAACTTTGGGACCACTAGCACTAGAAGCTATTTTTTTTGAAAGCTAGGAGTTAGGGCAGCATTATATATACAATAATGCATGGAGGTCAGTGCATAATTTCTCAATTGTGCACTCACCCCATGCATTTTTATGTGTAATTGCTGGCTTGTTTTTTTTACCACTCTGAAGAAGAAAATTAATTGCACTATATTGGCAAGAACATACTTATTAAAGTAAATGTTGTAATTAACGTAGTAAAATTAGTACACATTTTAAGGAAAGATGTAATTTTAGAGAAGTTTTAGGCAAATGCTTTAATACGAACTAGTGAAACATACTTATTGTTTTGTGAAGGAAACTGGAAGCGATTACAACGTGGAACAGTAAATCATCATTGAAACAAAAGTATTAAACTGTTCAGTTAGTCTGTTGTAGAAATGTGCTGGTAAGTTGTTTTTTTATAGGGACACTGTTTGGGGCTTAAAGTATTAGGGCTTGTACTCTGTACGTTTGCTATTCACGTCGGTGTTGCCTCGGCTGTTTCTGTGGTGATTTTAAGTACTGCCTTATTGCGCAATGCTGCAGTGCGAGGGAACAGAGGGAGCAGGTGACACCTGTTTGCCGTTATAACTTGTGGGTTATAACAGCAAATTATAACCTGCTCCTTCCATTGTAAAAAACAGAAGCCAGTTATTACAAAACAATAATACTGATACAATTTGCACTTACTGATAGTTACATTTATAATAATTTTACATACTGTTTTTTGGGGATTAATTGAATTTACAATTGCATAAATACATGAACTATGCATTTTTGCAAAAGGATTTGTGAATGCTCTTTATATCATGCTGAGACCATGAACCTAAAAGCTACTAAAAGATATTTAGTTTTCCTGATTTGTACTAATTATATTTTGTACACAAGGGCTCAGATATTCAAAGATTTTGCTGGGTGCAAAGTGACTGTGCCCACATTATGCATGGGTTTGCGCTGAACTCATGTGTTCAAATGCTAAAATCGTTTGTGCCCCTGTGCATGGATAATGTATGCAGTGCACATAGGTGTGGATAGGACCTTGTGTATTGGTGCAGTGCAATATTCAGTGTGGTAGTGCCATGCAAATGAGTTTGCACATGTCACTTACTGCTGCACAATTACCACCTATAACATGGCAGTCTTAAACCAGAGTAACCCCCTAGAAGCAGGTAGAAACACTGCAGGCCACAGTCCAAGATGGTGCTCAGGGAACACACATAGTCTGCCTCATGCAGCAGGTCCTAGAGGATGAGGACAAGGCCAATGCCCACCCTGGGCCCAGACATAGGCCACGGAGGTGCTATGTTGCACACAGATAGTGTTGCCCATGAGTCACATACAAAGTCTTCAGTGATGGCCAGCTAGTGGACCATGCAGACTCAACAGGTCCATGCTCAGGCAGCTGTGTGAACTGCTGCATGACCAGCTCCAGATAGACATCCAGTGCAGCCATGGGGGGTAGCAAATAGGACACACATAAATATGTCTATGTTAGTGGGGTGTCCTAGGGGTGTCAACAGAGATACATGCCATCTGGTGGGGGGGAACAGGGGGGTGCATGGAATTACAACCCCACTAGGCAGGGGGGCTAGCAAATGGGGTACACACAAAGACAAGCCATGTTGTGGGGGCCACAGGGCTTTTCACATAGATACCCACCAGCTAGGTGGGGAAGTCTAGTACAGGCCATTTATGTTGAGGCTAGGACTGCCTGAGCTATGTCACAAGGTCAGATGGTGGTATCACTGGGGTACTGTGGGGGATGAAGGGGGAACATGTTGGTGAGGTGTGACCCTGAACAAACTACATGTGTCCCCTACCACATTCCAGGGTACTGTGTCTATGCTGTACCTGATATGGAGGGAAGAAACTCATCCATGGTATGAGGGATGAGCATGGAGATGGTGTTACCCACCCCTGGTCACAGCCACATAAGGTACTGTTCCCAGGAGGAGCAAGTTGTGACCTAGTGTGCATGATGTCCCTGGTGACCTGGGAGTCCCAGATGTGCTGTGCATTCTCATCATGGCATTGCATGGTATGGGTGAATGCCATGCTTCCACCATGGCTGCAGCCTCAAGAACAGTGGCACACAGGTGAGCAATGCTGATGGTCATGCCAGTGGCCAGATACTGGCACAGGTGGCATAGGGCAGCCATGAGCTCTGCATGATGTGCCTCCACCTACTTCTTGGCTCTCTGCATGTTCTTGAGCAGCATGTGGCAGAGGCATATCAGTTCCTGCTGTGCAATGCTTTGTGCCTCCACAGCAGACTGCAGCAGCTGCCGATTGTTAGCCACATCCCGCTGTCAACAGGACTGTCCATTGGGACAATGTCACGCTGCATCCTCGGCTGTTATATGGGCTGGCACTGCACTGCAGTAAGTGCTATGGTCTGTTGTGGGTGCTGCAAGCTGGCTGTGGCTGATCTGGTGGAATGGACCTGGTGCAGCAGGTCTGTGACCATGCCGGAGGATGCATTATGGGGAGGCATAACAGGGGCTGGCCATGCAGTATTGGCCAGGGGATGGTAGGGTGATGGTCATGCCATGGTTAGGGTCCTGTGGAGGCACAGCAGTTGTTGTGCCAGGGCCTGTGGTGGGCTGCACCACTGTGATCACTGGGCCACATGGTAATAGCATCTGAGCCCCACTGGTATGTGGACTGGTGAGGGGATGACCTCTCTTGATCTGGGGCGGCCACACCTGTTCCCAGCTCCCATGTCATCATCATGTTCTTCCATGTCCTTCTTGCTGTTATCCACCAGCTGGCACAGATGGGTGGGTGGCAGGGCAGCTGCCACTAAGATGACCCTGGGGCATTCTTTGCCCTGTCCTGTCTGATGTGGTGTACTGTTGGGAGAGGGGAGGGGAGTTACATAGTACCATACCATGCAGAGCGGTGTGCCTACCAGGCAGCATGCATGCTTGGCATAAGGTGACACTTCACCTTTGCTGTGTGTGTGGTGCCCTGCCTCTACCCACAGGTACCTACACATCCCACACCCCTACACCAGTGCACACACACCCTGTCACCATGGGGCACACACCTGGTACCAGTGAACAAACATCCCAGCACCAGTGAGCACACTCCCCTACACCTGTGTACATACATCCAGAACCAGTGAGTACACATCCCATCATCAGTGGACACACACCAAGCACAGTGAGCACACATCCCACCTCTTGGGAACATACATTCAGCACCAGTGGACCCCCCCCGCAGCAGGGAGCACATACCCACACCTCACCCCAGGAAGCACACATAGCAGAACTGAAGAGCACTGGGGCAACACCACATGAGGAACAGTTGTGGATCTGCACACAGATGACTACACACTGGGTGACAGGGAAACAATAGTGTGTCCTACACCCAATGTATCATCCAGCACTAGTGTATGCACTCACCATGCCTATATACACCCACGTATACACACATGGCTGACAGGACATCACACTAACAAGCCACTCACAAGGCTGGGCAGGTCCCACTTGGTTCTCATAGCAGGTTCGCCCATGCTGGTGTGCCTGCAAAAAGAGTGACCATCACTAGAGAGCAAGCACAGTGCCACTGCTCAGCATTATACTGTGCCAATGTGTCGCCCAACCCTGACAGTGCGCAATATGCCAGGGTAAGTGTATGCCATTTGCAGGGGGTTGGGCCCCCCACAACCCCAAAACTTAAGTATAATCACATCCATGTCCTAGGTGTTTTGAGACATGGGGCAATACCCTTGCACTGCTCTAAAGCCAGAGCACTGCAACATCCAGTTTGCCCCTGTGACAGGTGAACTGGTTCCACATTATGGTGCCCTAATGATGGAAGCCTAACAATAGTATTTGCTCATAGTTGCAACTCTGCACTCCTGTCACCTCTGTGGGCCATAAAGTGGATGCTGTGCCTTTTTTGCAGGATTCAGGGTATGTTCAATTATGACGTCATAACTTGTGATTGGTTTACTAGTTACTTTGTGGGTTATATAAAGGCTGATTTTTTGTGACTATAGTGCCCCCTGAGGAAGCTCTAGCACAGCAAAGTGCTGGGGCATTGTTCCTAGTCCTGCAGTGTTTAGATGTTTCTATGCAATGAATTTTGAATTTACAAGTTACTTTGTATTTCCTTTGCATCGAACTGCCAATTAAATACAGGCACTGTGCCTTTAAATCTATACATTGTGTTTTTTTTATTTATTTATTTATTTAAAGAGCCACTGATGCCAAAAGTGCTACACTGCAGAATCCAAATAAGCATACTCCCAGTACATCTCATACCAAAAACTATATTTTTACGTTACTTGGTTTTAAAGTTATTAGCCATTTTATAACTTTGATTGCACTACCTGTGCAATCAAAGCAGGTGTCAGTAAACAGCTGCTGCTGATGTCATGTAGGGAGCTCAAAGTCTAGTAATGACTGTCAGCAAGCTTATAAGACCCATTTCTTCAAAGTTGTAAAGATCACGTGCAATTGTTTTCACAAGTAAAACATACAGTACCAGTCAGTAAACATTGTTATAAATACTATGTATGTTCCAGATTTTGTAACAAAGTTGATACAGCTATATTAATTATATTATTTAATGCTGTTTCTGTGTGGTCCATTTCACCAGGGTTGCTGGATACTAAGGCCCTGTCCACACTACGCCTTTGTAACGTTACAGAGTGCCCAAACCGTTACCGCAACGGTTTGCATTTACACCTGTAATGTTACAGAAGGCATTTCCAACGATTGTTGAAACCACATATGAGGTGGTTTCAACAATGGTTATGAAACAGTCCTGCCTCGGTAGCGTTACTGGTGGTGGTATGGGTAATGGTCCCCTGCAGGGCCGTGGCCTTGAGCTGCATTGTCGGATTGAGTGCCGCGGTAACGGTCGCCTGGTTCCCGAGGTGTGGACTGGCGATACTGGTCTTGTACCAGTCACTGCTGCAGTGTGGACACACTGTACTGCTCCCTGGCTGTAACAGTCTCTGTCCGTTACGGGGTCTGAGCTGAGTAGTGTGGACGGGGCCTAAGTCAGCATGCCTCAAGACGGCTGAAGCCAGTTAAGAGTGCTACTAATTTTACTGCTGTTTGTCATTGTCTGTTTTGCAATATGTTTTAATAGGGTCCTTATATGTGTTAATTCCTACTAGGGGTGGAAGTGTTAGCTCTGGTAAAATGATCATTGTAATTTAGAGAAGAACATAGATGAGTCTGCTCCATCTCCACTAACAAGGAGATGGGATAATTGTTTTAAATTGCCATTCTTAGGAGTTGCCTCAATTGACTGATAGGTGTGAATGAGCTCAGCCTTTCATCACAAACTTATTCAGTCTGCAAACCTCACAGTGTGCTATGATCCAGCATTCAGCAAAAGAACCTCAATAAAAAGCCATCCAGACAAAATATTGTCAGTTTTGTTACAAAGTCTGAAACACAAAGTTTTTAAAACAGTGTTTACTAACTCATGCTGCCTGTTTTACTTATGAAAACCATTGCACATGATCTTTACAGCTTTAGAGAAACAGGTCCTATAAGCTTGCTGACATGGAAGAATAAACTGTAAGGTCCCTAGATGACATCAGCAGCAGCTCTTCACTGGAACAGGCTTTCTTTGAACAGGTAGTGAAATCAGTATTACAAAATGCCTAATAACTTTACAATGAAGTAACACAGAAATCTACTTTTAGATATGAGATTTACTGTGGATATGCTTATTCTAATTCTGCAATGTACCACATTTAGTTAGATGGTGTCAGCAGCTCTTTAAGAGTTTTACCAGGAAGGCATGCAGAGGAGTACTGCTCGATTCCAGATGCACCTGGGGACAGTACACGAGAATAAGGAGGACAACAATAAAGACACAATAGTACAAAAATGGCAAAAACATGGTGACAATAGTACAGTAAGGCAATGTAAATTAGGCAGTATTATACAAGCAAATAGCTTGACATTTACAATGATGCACTAGCATAGGGGGTGAGACATGAGACAGCACTTGACACCATAAGATTAGTAAAAGGTTGGTATGAAGAGTGGCACAGAGTAACACAGTATGAGTCAGGAGGTAGTTGGTCTAGCTGAGGATGAGATTATGAGCACGAGCAGGTGGATGCGAAATGCGCTGAGAGAAGGCTATTGAGGTGCTGGGATGGAGAGGTTAACCATATGTCTGGAGGGAGTGAGTTCAACAGTTTGGGCATATGGTAGCTGAAAGCTGTAGGCCTGGCCCTGTAGGGAGTAGGTAGTAGTTGTGAGTCATTTTGCTTAAACCCATAGGCTGGGTGGGGGTAGGTGGACAGGACCATGGAGAGGTAGGAGGGCAAGGACTGATGCCAGAACTTGGCAGCGAGGCATGCACAGTGAGATGATCTGTGGTTCTGAAGGGAAGGTAATTCCATGGCCTAGTAGAGGGTACAGTGATGGGTGGAGTAAGGACAGGCAAGGTTGAAATGACAGAAGGAATGGATGAGGGAGTTCAGTCTGGTCAGGGTAGACTTGGGGGGTGGCACTGTAGATCACATCTCTGTAGTCAAAAATTGGTAGAATCATTTTCTATACAATTGTTTGGCAGGCCGGCAGTGGGTTGCAACCATGGTTATGGAAAAGTGCACCCAGTCTGGGGTGGAGTTTTTTGTGGATGTCATCAATGTGTACATAAAAGTCAAGGTGCTGGTCCAGCCAGACCCCAAGGTATCTGAAGGAGGTGCAGACCTCCAATGAAGTCCCATCCAGGGTGTGGTAGGCTGGGGAGGGGGGAAGCCGTGAGAGACTCTGCCTTGTGTCGAAGATCATGGAGACTGTCTCCTTGGCATTAAGGTGAAGCTGATTGGAGCCAAACCAAAGCTAAATAATGTTGAAGTCCTGCTGGAAAGTGGTAGCCACATCAGTAGGGTAGGGGCCGGATGTATACAGCATCGTGTTATCTGCATACATGTGAAAGAAGGTATGTGGGCAGGTCATTTAGGAAGATAGAGAACAGAAGTGGCCCCAGAACTGAGCCCTGTGGCACCCCCAATGAGACAGGAAGAGGATCAGAGGTGGAGTTACCAATCCTGACAGACTGCGTTTGGCCAATCAGGTATGATTGGAACCAGTTAGTGGCCGATCTAGAGAGCCCTGCATTGGTGAGTTTAGTCAGGAAGAGGGAGTGGGAGACTGTGTCGAATGCTTTTGCTAAGTCAACAAAGATGGCTGAGGTGATGTGCCCCTTATCCATGACAGAGAGGATGGAATCTGTGAGCCTCAGCAGGGAGGTGGTGGTGGAGTGGGACTTCATGAAGCCAGACTGGTAAGGGGCATAGAAGGAGAAGAAGGAGTCAAGGAAGGAGGAGAGTTGAGACAGTACAAGTTTTTCTTGTATTTTAGCCTGTATGGGAAGAAGGGAAATGGGGTGGTAGTTTCCTGGGACAGAAGGATCACCTTCTTTGGGTAGTGGGATGACTGTGGCATGCTTCCACTCAGCTGGTACTGAAGCTAGGGAGAAGGACAAGTTGAATATAGTTGCCAGGGGTGAGGCAATGGCAGGGGCTGTTGGGTACAGCATTTTAGCATTGAGGGAGGTGGGGCATTTGCCCTTGGTTGGATTGAGGGCAAGTAAGGTGTGGTACACCTCAAGTGATGTAACTGGATGGAAGGAGAAGGAGTGGTTGGGTGGCGGGGTTTGGTCTGGCCTGATGGGAAGGAAGTTGGGGAAGGGAGAGAGGATAACAGTGCGGCAGTGCAGTTAGTGAAGTAGGAGTTAAAAGCAGTGGCTACTGCTGGAGGTTTGGTAACCGTGGATGTGCCTATGTTTAGGGTAGGCATTGGGAGGTGCAAAAAGAGACTAAAGGACCTTCCAGAATTTGGCTAGATGGTTTATATTTGTGTGGAAGACAGTACTGAAATTATTGTTTTTTGCCTGGTGGATTAGCCTGGTGCATGTATTACACAAAGCATGGTATTTTAGGTGAGCTTGTGGCAAACCTGATTCCTTAAACACTGCCCAGGCCATTTCTCTTGCTTTGAGATTGGCAAGGATGTCAGCTATAAACCAAGGTAGGTGGGCATCATGCACCCTAGCCCATCTAGGCTGGGCATAGTGGTTCCGGATGGCAAGGAACCTAGTTTTGAAGCCCTCAAGTGCAGCTTCAGTGGATGAAGCTAGGTGTATGAAGGACCAGTCAGTAGTGGACAGGTTGTGTAGGAGAGAGGTGAGGGCAAGGGATTTGTAGGGCCTGGTCAGCAGGATATTGGGGGGAGGCACTTTGGGCTGGAAGATTCTTTTGACCATGTAAGTCATGTGTTGGTTACTAAGAGAGTCAGGGAGCAGGCCTGCAGCTAGTATTCTGTGCAGGTGGGAGGTAAGTGACCAGTCCAGGAGAGAGTGATTTAACATTTTGTGGTTCATGCGAGTGGGCTCGGCAATCATTTGAAAAAGGTTAAGGGCACTGACTTTATGCAGGAGTTTGGAGTTTACATGAGACAGCCAGTTTTGATTAAAGTCCCCAAGGATGTGGAGTTCATCCCCAGAGGCCAGGGATTTTAGATTGTCATGGTTGTCCAAGATGGCAGGCAACGGGATGTTTGGTGTACAGTAAGAGCCAGTGATGAATACAGTTGAAGTATGGGGTAGGACAAGTTTTATTAGCAGAGCGTAGATGGCATGCATGGGAAGAGAAAGGGGGATATTTGTGAACTGCAGCATGGATGCAATATACATGGCAACATCACCACCACGTTTGCAGCCTGGCCGGTCATGGCGGATGACTGTGTAACCTTGTGCCAAGTTAATTTCCTCTAGTGCAGGTCAGTTCATACTGTGGTCCATTTAAATCCAGGAATGCACACCCCAGACCTTGCACCAACCTCCATTATTGGGGTGCAGCTTCTTCCTGACTTGATTCAGCTGTTGTGCTTTACAGCTTGCAGCCTGCGCACTGGCACACCCACTGGTTTACTGGCATTGAAGAGAAGAACATAAGGAAACATGAAACTGCATTATTCAGAGACATTTCTAACTGTTCTACATATTTTTTCTTTATTCATGATGTGGATAACAAACACTACCTGCTCAGGAGCTCTTATATCGTTGCATGAATAAATCATGACTATGGAGGAGATGGCTAATCCAAGCAGCAGCAGTGTTTGTAGTGTGGAAGATGAACACGGCACCATTTTCACAGCTACAGAGGACTTGGAAACATGCAAACTCACAGCCAGAAACAAGCTGGGACAGAACAGCAATTCAGCAGACATGGGTGAGATTCTAGAGTTAAAGTCTCCAAGTATTAAATTAGAGAGGCAGTTATTTAAAGAACTCAACCTCACATGTAACATATGTAATTTGGAGCAATATTTGGAAGAGGGAATTGCACTGAGGGGCCTAAGAGTCACTATAACCCCTTTGGCAGTTTTGAGGACTTTCAAAGCACCGAGGAGTGGAAGCAGGTGGCAGCAGTGTTTGCTAAAATGTTTATTGAAATACTGATAAGGAGGACAACATCAAGCATAAGGATTTAGCGACTGAAATTAGAGCAACAAAACTTGCCTTAAAAAAGTTTGAGAATAACATTGAATTCATTAATTTTCATAAAGAATTACAGAAAAAACTTAAGAAACATGAACAAGAACTTACTGCTAGAAAGCAGAAAAAGCTGATTAGAGACAGAGACGATTACAAAGAAGATAAGATCTTTAGATGGTCTAGGCTCAGATCTGAAAGC
The DNA here is from genome assembly GCA_016271365.2 of Neoceratodus forsteri. Classification (NCBI taxonomy): domain Eukaryota; kingdom Metazoa; phylum Chordata; order Ceratodontiformes; family Ceratodontidae; genus Neoceratodus; species Neoceratodus forsteri. The sequence goes on along the minus strand of CM028130.1, from coordinate 688,660,924 downwards.
AGAGGCCTGAGATCAAGGGGTAGATTGAGGCATAGACAAAGTCGAGCTAGAGCAGTCTCTAAGCCAGCTAAACTAGGACAAAGCAGTACAACGACTAGCACTACTGGGGAAGAAACTGAAAGCACAGCAGACATTTCAAGTACAAGTAAAGAGATGTATTTTTCCCCTAACAGGCAGGCAAGAGCAAAGTAAAAGAAAAAAAATAAGCAGGGGCCCAAAGTACAAGAAAAGACAACTCAAAACAAGGTGAGGTTGTAGAGGAGGAAAAAGAAAAAGAAAAAGAAAACAGGCAAACAGGGAAACAAGTGACCAGGAGTGGCAGATGAACAATTTATCAGAAGAAATATTTACAGATCCACAGTTTAGGATTTTGTAGCATGGACTTTCCATTGTGCCAACTGTGAGACTTAATAAATTTGAAATAACAGTGGACTTTGAGAAGTTCATTAGAAAAATATATTTGAAATATTTATTTTGCAGAATTACTACCGAGGAAGAAAATATGGGGCACATTAACATAATGAAAGAAGGACTATTGGATTATAATTCAGATTTAGATACATCTCTTTTGGATTTTGCAATGGATTAAACCGTAGATTCAGAACTGGGGGACATTGTTAAAAGCTGGACTTTACAGGACTGGGCTCATATGGTTACCTTAGAGACTCTTTATGAGCAGTCTGTTGAAACTGACACAGGTAGGCATTTTGACTTTAAACTTTATGATGTTAACAGAAATACCTTTAAAAATTTATGTAAAAGATTATTTATGCCAAAATCAGTCTTTTGCCCAGTGACTGGTAATCAATACATTGATTTGCTTAAGAAATTGATATTTTCTGAGATTTATGATGTTATTGAAAAAGACACAGGTCCTAGCTACTCTAACCTGAATAGAAGTGAGAAAACAGCATTAAAAGAATTACAGGATAAAAAACATTTGGTATTTTAAACCAGCCGATAAAGGCGGTAATTTAGTGGTTATGAGTACAGAGTTTTATAAGGAGAAGGTTCTTGAACTATAACAGGGTAGAAAGAGTTATGAACTACTGAAGTCTGACCCTACATTACATTACAAGCAACAATTGTTATATCTTTTGGATTTTGCACTATACCAGGGTGAAATAACAGAGAAAGAACTGAGACATTTGTTACCTGATTTTCCCGTCATACTAACACTGTCTATTTTACCTAAAATACACAAGGATCCTAAAAATCCCCCAAGGAGACCAATTGTTTTTGGTTTGAATTCAGTCACAGATGATTTATGCTACTACATTGATTTTCTCCTTCAAAGAAGTGTAAACTGCATGAGATCTCATGTAAGACACAATGGACATCCTAAACAAATTTAATAAATTCATCTGGCAGCCACATTATACAGTAAATGGATTTCCATTGATGTGGAATCCTTATATACTTCCATACCACATGGCGTTGGTGTCAAAGCCTGTATGCATTCCTAAGCAGAGATCCATTACATAGTGATATGCCACTAGGTTTAATTGAGAATGGGCTTAATTTTGTGCTCAGCTATAATTATTTTGAGTTTGATAACCAGTACTACAGACAAATACAGGGCACAGCAAAGGTCCCTCCATGGCTCCTTCATTTGCTAATCTCCACGTGAGCACGTGGGAAGAGAAATATATATACAACAAAGAACACAACCCCTATAATAGAAACATAATTGAATGGTTCCATTTTATTGATGTCATTTTATGTGTCTGGGCAGGAACTGAACCTGAAGCCAATACGTTTTTGAGTTGGATTAACCACAATGACATGAATTTATGCTTCACAAGCAATTTCAAAAAAACAGCATTGACTACCTAGATATCACACTTATGACATCAGAAAATAGCTCTGTGGTCACCAGTAAGGGTTTTAGGAAAAATTCCTCTACAAACAATTTTCTTCTTGCATGTAGTTATCATCCCAGAAAACTAAAGGAATCCATTCCTTTTAGCTAATTTCTGAGACTAAAAAGGAATTGCTCTGAACCTGAGGAATTTAATACACAGGCTGATGCAATGAGGCAAATGTTTCTCACTAGAGGCTATTCTGAAGGAGTTCTAGATAATGCTCTGACTAAAGCATTAAGTACAGACCATTCAGTTCTCCTCACCCCCAAGGCCACCCACACTAAACATATGGAACTGCTGTGCTTTAGCACCCAATATAATCATCTTTCAGGTAAAATTGGAGGAATAGTACACAAATATTGGCCTATCCTTTTAAATGATGAAGTATTGAAAAACAACATTGGTGTAAAACCCAGAGTAACTTTATGAAGAGGAAAAAATTTAAAGGACGCACTTATCAAAAGCCAGTTTGTGGGAGACACTAGTGGGAGTAGAACCTGGTTACCAATGAAACCACATGGGATGCATAAATGTGGCAATTGCAACATCTGCTGTTTTTGTAAACAGGGCAAGAAATTTAAACACACCCAAAATGAAAAGTTTGTACACATTCAACAGTTTATATCATGTATCACAGTTTTTGTGGTATATGCCACATGGAGTCCATGCAAGACTCTGTATGTGGGTCAAACCACATGTGCATTAAAACTCAGGATGCAGGAACATATTAGGGACATTAAGAATTACAACTTAGAGAATTCAGTTGCAGAGCATTTTTCCATCACCATAATAGTGATACCACAGGATTTCAGTTCATGGGTCTGGAATAAGTGTGTGTGGGCAGAAGGGGTGGCAATATACTACAACACTTGTTACAGCGTGAAACATTTTGGATTTTCACCCTGGATGCGCTCACACCAGATGGCATGAACTGATTTCAAACCATATTTGTGAATCTATAAGAGGTACCTTCACGATTGGAACCTCATGTGATGTTTAAATGGGAGTGTAAAGCATTTCAATATACTATTTTTTCTTTGTACAGGAATGACTACTTCCAGTTGAGGGAATTTCCACAGCATTATGGCCTATTCTCATATTTTTACCCAATTAGTTACATAGAATTAAAAAAAAAAACTTAAATAACTGAATAATTATAAGTTTTGAATTTTTGGCTTTCTCCTATTTGGCCTCTTTTTCATTTTCACCTCATTTCAGAGCTCCACTGTATATTGAACAATTTCCCAGTTCTTTAAAGTTATTGTTCTTACCAACAGGACCTTGGGTGACCCCCCCCCTCCCCAATATGACTATTTCTTTCTTCACTTCCTTCCCTCTTCTCCCCTCCCTCAATGTTTATAGAAATTTTCATAGAAATTATATAATTAGTGAATTTTATTTACACTGGTATTCACCAATGTACTTAAAAGCGTGCTTTACATATGTCGCTTTTTGATTAATGTTTTTACATATACTGCCTTTTTGATTAATGCCCTTTTTCTCTCTTCCTTTTCAGACTACTCACCTGGCAGAGCACAGGAAACTTTTTCCTGTTTTAGCACCAGTGTTGTTATTCAGCTCCAGCCCTTGGTCTCAGGCAAACATATTTTATTTTACTCAAGTTATTATTAACTCTTTAAAATTACCCCATTTGTTGCTGCAGCCCAGCAGCACTGGGTTTAAGAATTAAGTGTCATAACATGTGGCATAACAAGATGTATTATATACTAACACAAGCCTGATTTTTGGGTTATTTTGTACTATTATTTTTTAGTTATCACAATATTATTTTAATGTTTATTTTTACAAGTGCCTAATTATTACACCCGTCCTTTTGTTATGAGCCCTATAAGAATGGGTTGATACAGTATGTATAAAACATAACAATGCAGCAAAATGTTCAATTATGATGTCATAACTTTTGATTGGTTTACTAGTTACTTTGTGGGCTATATAAAGGATGATTTATTGTGACTATAGTGCTCCCTGAGGAAGCTCTAGTGGGGCAAAGCACTGGGGCATTGTTCCTAGTCCTGCAGTGTTTAGATGTCTCTATGCAATGAATTTTGAATTTACAAGTTACTTTGTATTTCCTTTGTGTCAAACTGGCACTTAAATACAGGCCCTGTGCCTTTAAATCTATACATTGTGTTTTTGCCAAGTTAATTTCCACAAGTGCAGGTCAGTTCATACTGTGGTCTATGTGCAGGCACTGATGCCTGTGGGCCCTTGCCTATGGCATGCAGCTCCCTGTGCTGTGTTGCCATGACCTGCTTCATCTGCTGCCCCATGTCTCTGAAGCACATTTGTACTGCTTCCATGAACCTGTTGTAGCCACCAACAGCACTGATCTTGTTGGGTATCTCCTGCCAGGCCTGCCATTTCCAGACATTCATGCTCTTGCTCCAGGACAAGACCTCCTGCCTGGCCTTGTAGGCCTGTTCCAGTGCTTGTAACTCCTCCACAGTGAAGCGGTGAGCCCAGATTTGGTCATTGTCCTCCATGGTACCTGCTGGACAGGGATGTACAATACAGATGGCCGAGGAGTACTCACAGCAGCACACAGCTGAACAGGATAGTAGTGTGGCCCCCCAGACTACATAGGTGTCCCGACAATGCCTGTCATACCACAGCCTTTGGCCATCAGACACTGGGATGCCCACGTGGAGCCACAGCTGTTTTGATGGTCACATACAGGCAAGGGTGGACATGGGCAGGGGCCCTCTGGACCCAGAGCCCTCACCACCTACACATGTACTTGAGGGGATGACTTTGCTGACAGTGTGTACCATGGACTATGGGAGGGGAGTACCTCCACCCAGACTTGGCAGCACCACCACCACTAGATGTGGATGCCGACGACCACTGCCACCATATGCCCAGGGTACCACCGCACACAGCATATACACAGGTATTGCACTGGACAGGATTCATAAGAACACCATTCAAGCACCTTCCTGACACAACTATGAGAGGTCTACCACTGCTATCATCCTGCCCCACTAAGCACTATAGGCAACTACCTCCAACTACAAATGTCATGTCCACCACCTAGAAATCTGGATGTGATAGGTCCCTGATATAAGCATTTCCTTTTTTTCATAATAATTGTTATTGCATTTTCATAATAACAAAAGAAAAATTCATATTACAATAAATAACAAATATAATTAGGTAACAACAAGGTACATTTTACAAAGTTTCCCGACTATCCCTTTACTGTAATTATTCTATATAAAGGATCATTCTATTTCTTCAACTTACTCTGAAATTATTAGAAAAGGACTGCAGTCAAAGTGTTACCAAATTATCCTATAGTATCCTCTGATCACATTCTTGTTACTTCAGCTCAACAAAAGGTGACCAGATGTTATGAAAAACATCCAATCTGTCATGTAATGAATAATAAATCCTCTCATCGCTGAATACCACTCTTGTAAAAAGGATGTAAGGGTGCCCTTCCAGTATCTTAAAATGAGGTGCTTAATACTTAGTGAAGAATGGGAGAGCACGGGATGTAGGTAGCTGAGTACAAGCTCCCTGTGTCTGCCCCAGCCACCCGTTTGGATTTTCGTGATCATATCCCGACATATTACTAAAAATATAGCTAAAAAGGACTTTGCAAGACATCTAAAGCAATCGAGTGGAGAATACAATTAATAAAACCTTGAATGGAGGTGGAGATGAGAAGAGCTTTGCCAAAAAGAATGCCCCCCATCACTCTGGAGAAAGGCCCAAAAAAGCCTAGGCTACAAGTTCTACTGACCCATCAGAAATGTCTGCCACATCAGAGGATCAGGACCCGCTAACACTAGCAAGGTTTCTAGCCGAATTCAGGCCTTTTAAAGGCGAATTGTGATCTCTAACTTCAGAGATCAAAGCCATTTCTGTGGCACTGGAGGATGTCTCCAGACGGACGTTGGACTCAGAGGCAAAAGTGTATTCATTGGAAAAAAGACTGGACAAGGTAGACCCAGAGATTGTGGCAACAAGGCAGAAAATCACTAGGATGGAGGCAAAGTTGGAAGACTTAGAGGGTCGTAGTAGAAGGAATAACGCGGTCCTGATCGGGCTGCCCGAAACCAAAGAAGGTCAAGATGTCATCCTGTTTACGCAAAAATTAGTGGAAAAAATTGCAGGACCCTTGCCACTCGGGGCTAAATACTCCATTGAGAGGGCCCATAGAGCCCTTAGACCAGTCCCCCCAGCTGGATCACCTCCGAAACCCCTGATCTTCTGTTTCCTTAATTTCCTTAAAAGGTAGCACTTTTTAAACAAAGTTAAAGAAATCCAGGAGTTAAACTGGGAGGGGATCAAAGTGAGGGTCGCCCAGGATCTCCCAGCCTTGGTGAGACAGCGATGCACTGACTTCCACCCGTTGGTGTCAAAGTTAATAATGGCAGGGATCTGATTCAAAATTATTTATCCAGCGAGGCTGCAAGTTTTAGTCTCCAGAGCCTGTCTTAAGTATGAGGACCCTAAGGCAGCACATGCTGGACTGAAGAAAGCCTTACCAGACCTATTTCGGGACACATGAGCAGTGTGGTGAGACGAGCTTGCAGCTGGACGGTAGCTCTGAAGATTGCAGTGGTGCACTGAAGCCTAAAAATCTGCCTGCCTTTGCCTGGAGATAGGATAGCTGGATCTGTTCTACCTGAGAACTTTGCGTCTGTTTCCTGGTTTGCTGTAGAGCGATAGCAGGTGACAACTGAACCTGCTTTTAAAATGTTTAACCTGTTCATTGTTATAGGGGCTGATGAAGATTTGGGATGATTATACCGGGGTTTTTGTTTCTTTGGCTTCTCTTTCTGAGCTCTTAAAAAGGGGAGAACTAAGCTTAAATTCTGCCTTTTAATTCAGGTTGTAAGCATAAGGCAGTTACACAGTATTAGCTAGATATCATATTTTAGAGGGGACATATGGCATATTAAGCAAAATAATGCTACTTGGGTTATTCTCTTTATAGAGTAGGGGAATATATCTCCTAAGAGAAATGGACTCGGGAGAGGAATCTGTTAGGGAATTACTATAATGGTCCCATTCATGCTAATAATGGATGGTGGCACAGCTAAATATTAGTTATGTTAATATGAAGGAATTATTTCTCATACTCCCCAGAAGTAAATGACATATTAGGGTTATATAAGGGTGGCTGGAGAGGGGGAGTTATGGTGTAGGTAGTCTGCGGATCGAAGTCTGTAGTAACTTGGAGGGGGGGTTGGGTTAGTAGTTTAGTGATGTGTATTGTTTGTTGTTGGGGTGAGGGGCGGGAAAAGGGGTACATAAAGGTTTGGGGGGGTGGGATTTCAGCACAGTCTTATTAAAATATTTTTGGGTCTTCAAAAAGCTGTACATATTTCCAGCACTGTTGAATTTACAATGTATAAGCAATGATGTCCAATAACGTTAAGATTGCAACGTGGAATGTTAAAAGACCCCGCCAGCGAGTAAAGCAGTACAAGGTTCTTAACACCTGGCATTATTATCTTTAGATGTTGTTTTAATTCAGGAATCACACTTATTAGATTCAGAGACAAGTTGTATGAGACGACAACAGGTCGGCCATGTATTTTCTGCAGGGATTGCTTCCAATAGGGCTGGAGTCTTGATATTAATTAATAGGAATGTTCCTTTTGTTTTTAAGCAGGTGATCAAAGATCCACAGGGCAGGTTCATTTTTATTCATTGCACTTTGTATGTGATGGAGATATTGTTGGGTAGTCTATATGGGCCCAATATAGACTCTCCTGATTTCTTTACGCAGCTGGTGGAGCTCCTATATCCTTTCTTATCCCTGCTAGTTATTTTAGGGGGTATATAAACACTGTCATGGATCCACTAATGGACCGTTCTTCTGGTTTGAGTAAGTCTCAATCATTGGCTCAAAGAGCCCTACAGGAGCTAGTAAAACACTGTGCTTTGTGTGATGTTTGGAGGGTCTTACATCCCTCGGAGAAAGAATATACCTTTCTATCACCAGTACACAAAACAGCTTCATGCATCGATTATATTTTTCTTTCTCAAACCCTTCTTCCTGGGGTTATAGATGCTTCTATACAATCAGGTCCCCCTTCCGATCATTCCTTAGTATCCTGCCAAATTACCCTTTCATTTCTCCCCAAGAGAACTACCCAGTGGAAAATTAATAATCAAATGCTGAAAGACCCCCACATAGTAGAAATTCTTAATAAGAATATTGAGCACTTTATTGAAATTAATCTCCACTCTATTTCCCGACCAGATCCTATATGTGGAGCATTTAAAGCATTCATTAGGGGAATCTTAATTAGTTTAGCTACGCAAAGGAAAAAAGCGAAGGAAAGAGAGTTAAATACCTTACTTGTACAGATTCGTGCGATTGAGGTAAGGCTCTCTCAAGGTTTTTCGGACTCCCTTCAGCAGGATCTGACTAAGTTAAAGGATGCTTACCTTGAGATATTGAGGGACAAAGCAGAGTTTGCTATTTTGAAAACAAAGGCAAGTTATGCAGATCAGGGAGAAAAGGCGGGGAGACTATTAGCACTTCGGGTTAAGCAACAGGAAGCTAACAGGTACATCTCCTCAATTCGTTCTCACTCTTATGGTTCCCTAAAAACATCCCCCATGGAGACAGTAGCTGAATTTAAAGAGTATTACATGCAGTTATATAGTGCTAAGATGAATTCAACATCAGACCGGGATTTAGATACCTATTTAGAGGAATCTGGTTTGTCTTCGCTCTCTGATTCTCAACAGAACCTACTTATATCCCCGATTTCTTCTAAAGAAATCCTAGGTGTTATTAATAGCTTATCCTCTGACAAATTGCCTGGTCCTGATGGTTTTTTGGCTAATTTTTATAAAGTATTTCAAAAGCAGTTGCTTCCTTTATTACACCCCTTCTTTCAATATGTTTTGTCGGGAGCACCTACTGACCATACATTGTGGGAGGCCTTAGTAATTCTTATATTGAAGCCGGATAAGAACCCAGAATTAACCACTAGTTATCGCCCAATTTCCCTGATGAATCAGGACATCAAGATATTGTCTAGAATGCTAGCTGATCATCTTACATTAGTTTTGCCTGACCTTATTGGACCTAAACAGGTTGGATTCATGAAGGGTCGTTCCTCGATTGATCACCTTCGGACCCTGTTGCATGTCCTTTCGGTGTCCAGGGATGCTACTTTTCCAGCTGTTTTGGTCTCTCTGGACGCCGAGAAGGCGTTCGACAGGGTTGATTGGAATTTTTTATTTTCTGCTCTTAAGGTTTATAGGTTTCCTTTATGTTTTCTGAATTGGATTAGGGCCCTCTATAGTATTCCTTTGGCTCGAGTGACGGCTAATGGAGCTGTATCCAAGCTTTTTTTGTTACATTCAGTAATCAGACAAGGCTGCCTGTTATCCCCTTTGCTTTTTAATTTATACCTAGAGCCCCTTATATGCCGTTTAAACCTCTCCCCGAGGATTCAGGGCATTAATATTCAAGGGCATAATATTAAAGTATTGGCTTATGCTGATGATCTCTTGTTACAACTATCGTATCCAAATGCATCCATCCCCCCTATGTTATCTATAATTGAGAAATATTCCCAGTTAGCTAACTACAAACTAAATGTTGAAAAAACTCTGATCTTTCCTCTTAATTACAAGGTTCTTAAATCCTCTATTACAGAGTTGGGCTTGGCTTGGACACCGAACTCCTTAAGCTACCTAGGGATTTAAATTACCAAAAACTCGGCCTCACTTCAAAAATTAAATTTAGATGTGCTAGTAAATACCACAGGGGCAGATTTAGACAGATGGTCCAAATTATCCATTTCATTATGGGGTCGGGTGAACTTAATTAAAATGAATGTCTTTCCCAGGATTTTTTATCCCCTGTACTTACTCAACATCTGGTTACCAATGGCATGGTTTTGTAAAATTAATAGCCTGATTACAAAATTCATTTGGGCCAACAGGCAGCCTAGGATTGCCTTTCACAAGTTAGCAGCTTCTAAGGATAAAGGAGGTCTTCATCTCCCTCACTTAGTATTTTACTATTGGGCGAGTCACATTGTTCAATATATAAAATGGTTGGGACATGCAGAAGAAGTTTTTTTTTTTGAAATTCTCTTTTTATTAATTTACAACAAAACAAAACAGGACATAACACCAGAGTTCCAAACAAGATACATCCAATCCAATAATCAAAAAAGAAGCACAACAATTGAATAACCCCAATCAACTATCCCTACTCCCCGCCCCTCCCAGGGTGCCGCCACCAAGGAGAGCGATACATCTGAGTAAGTCCAATGATTAGGTGTCATCAAATATTCCATATGTGGAAACAACTAAAAAAAGGAACAGAAGACACATTCCTGAGGGATCCTTAAACAAACAAGCTTTGGGTTAGAGGGTACACCAGTATCACCAAAGGAGCAGCCGGAAGCCAGGAGAGAATGGTGCCCAGAGTTCAAATCTTGTATCTAAACGTTAATATTCGAAAAATTTCAACAACCCGACCCGATTCGATTCCCCTACGGAAACCCCATCAGTGAAGGTACAGAGCATAAATTTTACCCCACTTCTTCTGAAAAACTCTTGGGGAGGATCGAAAGCTGGCAATCAGTTTTTCAATCCTAAAACACAGGAAAGTTCTTCCACCCAATCCTGATAGGAAAGCACCAAATTATCTGTCCAGTGCGGAGGACTAATCTCTTAACCGCCATAGAAATAAGCGCTATATGATATTTCTTTTCCTTAACCTTGATAGCTGAATAATCCCCCATAATACAGGATTCTAATGTGATGTGACTTTCCAATCCTAAAATAGGGTCTAAGCTGTCCACGATTAGTCGCCAGAGAGGGGCTACTTTAGGACAGTGCCAGAAAATATGGGAAAGGTCACCTTGCTCCCCTCCGCACCTAAAACATCAGAAGAAGTTAATCCTTCAGTATTTATTCCTGTCTGGCTTAAAATTGAACTGTCCCTTATTCAGGTAAATGGCTTAACCCCAGCTGCTTTGTTTCATATCAATCCCTGTGCCATTCCACCAAGTTTAAAATCAACTCCTATTGCAATTTCTGTTAGAGCACATACTCAGATATGTGCCTTCATGAAGTACAGCCACACTCTCGATTTACTACAGCCCATTAGGGGGAATCCAAATTTAAAAATAGATAACAAGCCGATCACACTTAAATGGCTTCCCCAATTGCAAGATACCCGGCTCTCCAATCTAGTCACATCGGATAATTTATGGTTTTCAACCACTGATATTTTAAAAACTCTCAATATTTCCACTAAGTTTACATTTAAGGTGTTTCAGTTAAGGCATCTATTAGTGGAGGTATTTAGGGTGACACCTCCCCCAAAGGGAACTAAAACTTTTTTGGAAGAACTGACCCTTATGTCCAACTCTGCTTATTCAGTATCTAATATATATAAGGTTTTATATAATTGTGTATACCTGACATGTTTTGAACCGGAGGAGTACTGGGACTCATTTTTTCCTCATCAAGAAATAGAATGGACAATATTATGGCATAACTGTTATAAATACTGTATATTACTCAGGATAGATTACGGGTTACTCAATTCCATATACTATATAATATATATTATACCCCTCAAAAATGATATAAATATGGACTTATTGGTTTGCCCACCTGTTCTCGTTGCCAGCAGGCAGAGGGCTCTATGTATCATATATTTTGGACCTGTCCCAAGGCCTCTACGCTTTGGGAGGATATCCAATGGAAGACAGACCCCTTGTTAGGGTTGTCAGATATTTTTACTCCTGAGGTTTGCCTTTTAGGTGATTATGCCATGATTCCAGTAACCATCAAGTGATATCATATAGCTTTGATTTCCCTATCTGTTAAGAAGGTTATTCTCCACCATTGGAAAGACAGTGTTGATATCTCATACTCCGAATGGTTGAAAGAGCTACTTGCCAACCTCAGAAAGGACAAGATAGTGGCTAGTCTCAACAATAGAATGGATAGATACAAAAAGATATGGGAGCCTCTCACACGCTGTTCACCATCTAATATATAAGGTTATGACGTTAGGGGTAGAGTCTGCAGACTATGTTGATTGATGTAGACTGAGCTGAAATGGGAGGGTGGTATATTAGGGGTGGGGCGGGGTTTAGGGTCGGTGAGGAAAGGGACAGTTCCAGTGTATATAGGATTGTTCTGTTTCTGACTCAATGTATTACACAAATTGTTTATACTGGGTCTGTTCTCTGTATTCTAAAAGCAATAAACTTTGATTTGAAAAAAAAAATACTTAGTAAAGAATGACAAATCCAGATCTTCTGATACATGTCTAAACCTAGGTGATCAGGGAATAATCCCAGTAAAAATATCCATGGTGAGGACTGGATATGTGTTTTAGTAACTCTTGAGCATACCATGTGCATATGAGCAAAGTCAGCCTTGCTATTGTTGCATTTCCAGTGACTAGGATTGTTTAGGTATCCCATTGCATATAGTCTATTTGGGCTTAGATACAATTTGCACAGAATTTTAAATTGAATTAGCCTACCTTGTAACTCTTTGAAGCTTTAGACAGCCATTTTCCATGTCGCATCCCATTCTGCAGGGGTGAGTTTGAGGTATAGCTCTTCCTCCCAGGGATCTTTGACCTTGTTTGTTAAACAAGAAGACCAGGTGTTATTAACTAGCAATTTGTATACAAGGCTAGCACCTTTTCTAAGGGATCCTAATTTGATCGGCTGGTTCCAATCATCATTTTTAGACAAAATGTAACCATTTGATAGAACATTCTTTCTAAGCACCTCCCTCAAGCATAGATAGAAGTGGGAATGGTATTTTTGAAAGCCGAACATATCCCTAACCTCCTGAAATGAAGACAAAATCCCAGTGTCTTGACTAATTAAGTGACTTAGTTTGGTAATGCCTGCTTTTGACGAATCTGAATTTGAGAGCTCCCCCCTTCCCCCCTTTGAAGAGGGAATTTTCCCTCGAAGCACTAGGGAAATGTTTAATGGCACCACAAAATAAATGTTAAATCTATCTGGTCTCTGTGGTGCATCGCTGTTTCTTTGTGTTTTGCCAAACGTATCCCTACCCTCCTGAAATGAACGGAAGATCCCAGTGTATTGATTAATTGACTTAGTTTGGTAATGCCTGCTTTTGACCAATCTGAATTTGAGAGCTCCACCCCTTCCCCCATTGAAGAGGGATTTTTCCCTCGAAGTTCTGGGGAAATGTTTTATGGCACCTCACAATAAATTTTAAATCTATCTGGTCTCCGTGGTGCAGCACTGTTTCTTTGTGTTTTGACAAATGTATCCCTAACCTCCTGAAATGAAGACAAGATCCCAGTGTCTTGATTAATTAAGTGACTTAGTTTGGTAATGCCTGCTTTTGACCAATCTGAATTTGAGAGCGTCACCCCCATTTGTAAGTACTGAATTTCCCCAGATGGGCATAAAGGGGAGTGGCATCTTTTCTGTGTTAATAATGTTACTGGCTTTTTTAAGGGTTAGTACTGAATCTCATATACATGGGTTATCTTTGGTTTGTGAATGGAATGATAGGAACATAAAGTCTGTGAGACAATGAGGCTTTAGTAGACATTCTTCCATAGACAGCCATAAGGGTTGAGGGTGTGCCTTGCTTTGGGTTTCCACTATATGATTCAAGGTTTGCTTAAGAATGAAGGCTAGTTATTATCTCTCCCACCAAGGAATATTAAAGTCACCCATGCTTTCTGGAGCTCTCAGTTTCACAATTCCCAGTCTAGGGGGCTTTATACCTCAAAGGAACTTCCTAAAACCTACCACCCTCCAAGTAGCCCTCCAAGGGTCTTTTAATGAGGCTGAATCCTGGTTTACTGACCATAGGCTTGTTCTAAACTATAAAAAAACAAAGTCCATGCTGTTTGCCCATGCCCAAAACAAGTTCAGTAACCACTCCCTACTCATCCATAACTCCCATAATGAGACCCTGGAACAAGTTTCTACCTTTAAATATTTAGGGGTTACCCTAGACTCAGGGCTAACCTACCATGAACATATCCACCAACTTAATACAGCTATAAATGTGCGCATTGGTCTGCTCCACCGCTACAAGCACTGTCTCCCCCCAAAGCCCTACAGCTAGCCATCTCCTCCTCCATCCTATCACTCATTGATTATGAAACTATCTTCTATGGTGCTGCCGACAACACCTCCCTCAACAAAATTAGGGTTTCCCTGAATAAAGCCTGTAGACTGGCCACAGAATATGACCAGCTTATGCACACCTGTATGCTGTATACCAGTACAAACTGGCTTAATTTCGATGATCGCCTAAAGTACCAGACCTGTCTCCTTGCCAAGAAAATCATGACTGGCCTCACATCCCCTGCTCTTGTGATGCTGCTGCCCCCCTCTAACAGCACCAGATGCACATGTCACGCTGAGAAATTGCCCTACCAGGTTCCCCACTGTAAAACCTCCATGGGGCAAAGAACTTTCAGATATCACACCCCCAATTGGCTGAACTCACTGCCCATACCAATCCTCTGGGCTCCTACCCTGGGACTGTTCAAATCCCTTCTCCATAGGAATATCTTGCATGACTCCACCTGTGACTGTACCTGACCTACCCATGACCAAAAAATGCCATGACAATGGACCCACTTGGTCCTGCTTCTAGAGTGCCTGTCCCTGGTTTCGGTCTTTCCCGAGCCTCAGACTAGCTGACACTCACTGGACTGTGCTGCAGTCATAACTACTTCTCTACAACTACTGTACTGTAAGATTGCCCCTGTAGTTACTGTATTTATTGTATTTTGCCACTGTACTGCATTGTCTATGACTGCTGTAATTATCCTGTACCACATCCACCTGTTGTACTTTACCATGTATCATTCGTAAGGTGTGATATTTCCCACACCGCTATTTATACTCTGATGTCTGTACAATGCATGCTCTGTATTGTTTTCTGTGACGTGGAGCCTTTATAAAGAAGTCTCTGGCTCAAAGGTATTAATTCCAATTGTATTCAATAAATAAATAAATAAATACAAATCCTTTCCAGGCATTTAAGAAATTTAACATTTAGTAGAACTGGTAGATTCTGAAACAAATAGAATATTTTAGGAGCTACATTCATTTTAATTGTATTGATTCTTCCCCATAAGGACAGATTGATTTTCTCCCACCTGGATAAGTCTAACTTTATGTCAGTCAATACAGGTAGATAGTTTAGTTCCAATATTTTGTCTAGATTAGCTGTGACTTGTAAGCCGAAATAAGTAACTGTGGTCTTGAACCACTTTTTGTGCAGACTATTTTCTAAGCATTATTATGTAGTATCTGGGTTTTGTCTAAAGATGCAGTAAAATTAAAATTAACTTGCGAAGTCCCGGTGAGGTTGGAAATTTTGCATCCACAGAGCAATCCGCGAAAGTTTGCAGTCAGGCCCCAAATTTGCCTATCGGACTTTGCTGTTTTTTTTTTTTTGCAAAATTTCACCATGAAACACTTAAGGTGGGATTCACAAAGCCCATGAATTTCCCACAGCTGAGAGTAAACCGCTGCACAAGTGGGTTGTGACTTGTGGAGCCGCAGGGTACCCGTAGTGGTGGGTATTCACAAAGCTAGAGCCAGATTACGACCGGCTCCACGGGTTATGGCCGCTTGCAGGTGGTGTTACCAGGGAGATGGCCGCAGAATGTGCTATTGCTGGTGGGAGCAGCTGTAACACTCTCCACAACTGCTGCGGCTGTGAATCACAACAACCACAACTGCGGGCGATCACAGTCCACAACAGCTGTTGCGGAGTGGGATTTAGGATTCAGCAGCTTTGTGAATCCTGCCCTCATTCTCCTCTGCTAGACCAGAATCCACCATAGAGTTTTTTTTAACTGAGTCAGCAGCCACCTTAGCATCCTCTCACAGCTGCATCTAAACAGGACTCCATCAGCATCACTCGAGAATTGTAAGAGTCATTTTTGATCTATTTATTTCACCGTTTTGGTGAACTCCTGCACAGCCTGAAAAACAGCTCCCAAAGATGGCTCTTCCTTCACGGTCTCTAGTGCACCAGTGCCATTTTTACTGCTATTTGGATAGCTCTCCTCCATTCTGAGACTCTTTGGCTTCACTGTTGTTATAGACACAAAAAACACCAGCTGGATACTGCCACAGTGACCCAGGATCACTGAATCAGTCAGGACACAGCATAAAATGTAACTTTAAGAAGTGAAGGGGATTAGTAAGGTGGGGGAAGGGAGCTTATTTACAATGAAAGTAAGTGCTAAAACTAGGGGGCATAGTTTGAGATTAGAAGGAGGAAGATTTAAGGGCAGTGTAAGGGGGTCTTACTTCATGGAGAGGGTGGTGGAGCCCTGGAACAAACTGCCTGAAGAGGTAGTGGGGGCTAAAATGGTGGAAGTATTCAAGTGGGCATGGAACAGACATAAGGGGTTAACTGGGGGATGAAAGGGGATGTCCTGTGACAAATGTGAAGAGTGGGGGGGTAAGGCACAAATTTGATGGGCCAGAGTGGTCCTCTTCTGCCATCAGATTTCTATGAAGTGCGGAATTTCACCTGAGAATGGTGAAATCCCACCTTTCTAGGTGAAATTCTATAGTTCACTGGTGAAATTCTGCACTTGGCTGGTAAGACTTCGCGATCGGCATCTGCGAAATAATCCACAAAATGAGCAAAATTCACGTATTATTTTGTGGCGTGAAACTTTCCAACTTCGCACATCCTTAGTTTTGTCCCAGTTGATCCTAGGGCCCGAGATGCCTTGAAAAACTTTAAGTACTATTTGGACGTTAGTACAGGACTGGACTGGCAGATTGAGCATTAACAATAAATCATCTGCAAAGGTGGAAGATTTGTTCTCTAACATAACCTAACTCAACTCCTTTGATTTCTGGATGGGCATCTATTGTAATCAGGGGTTCAAAAGCCAGGATAAACAAGTAGGGGGATAAGGGGCATCCTTGTCTGGTGCCACATGCTAACTTAATCTGGGGAGCTAAAATACCATTGGTTATGACCTGAGTCATTGGATTGTCACAAAGCATAGATATCCATGTAATAAACTTTCCTCCAAAACCAAATTCAGATAATATCCTAAACATGCAGATCCAGTTAACCAAATTAGAGGCCTTTAGAACATCTAAAGACAATGTGATAAATAGATCTTTCTTTTTGTTGCTCCACTATATCATGTTGAGTAGTCTACGCATGCAATCAGACCCTGATCTGTTTTGACTAAACCCTACCTGCTCTAATCCTACCACTTGGATGATGGCATTTTGCATCCTTTTGGCCAAAATCTTTATTAGAATTTTATAATCTGTATTCACTAAAAATACTGGCCCATTGCTCGTACAATCCAAGTAGTCCTTGACTTTTCTGAGGATTGGTGTAAGAAAGGCCTGTTTCATAGTAATGGGTAGGGATCTGCTATTCCATGCAGCAAGGAGAGTACAGTGTAGCAGACGAGATAGCACGGGGTCAAATTTCTTTTAAAATTCTCCTGGGAACTCATCAGATCCCAGGGTTTTACCTGAAGGCAAGTCTTGGATTGCCTGTAGTACCTCATCTAGAGTAATTTCTTTTTCAAGCTGCTCTTTGTCTGATGGTGTAAGAGAGGGAAGTTTAAGATCTTTGAAAAACTGTCAAGTTCCCTGGTTCAGTAGAGCCCTGATTAGAATAGGTGTTACTATAAAATTTATGTCTGTATTGTTTGTGAGAATACTACCAGAGATAGTACTAATACCAGGAATCAGATTTTGCTGCTGCAGCTTTCTTAACCTGAAGGCCAGGAGCTTACCTGTCTTGTCACCTGCCTTCCAATATGTTTGTCATGTTCTAAAAAGTGCATACTCTGCTTTTTGAGATAGGGTGACATTAATCTCCCCCTTAAGAACCGTTATCTTGTTTAAAAGGTCAGTGCATGGTGTCTTTGCAGTCTTAGATAGTTTTTCCAGGGCTCTTCATTATGATGTTTCTCTGTCCCTTTCTTTTGGATGAGTAGCTTATGATTTTACCATTAATGTAGGCCTTATACATTTCCCAGAGACAAACCTGTGACACCTCTCTATTATCATTGATCTCAAAATATTCTTTAGCCTGAGTTGCCGTCCAGTCCAGAAAGTCTTTGTCTTTAAGGAGACTCATGTTAAGTCTCCAGTGGTGGGCTTTTTCCCTGAGTTTCCCAACGGTAAGTCTATACCCACTAAAGCATGGTCAGATATGGTGATGCTATCTATTCTAGTATCTAAGATAGAGGAAACTAGCCTGTTTGAGGTTAGAATATAGTCAATTCTGCTATAAGAAGAATGTCTATGAGAAAAAAAGAGTAGTCCCATCCTTGGGGGTGGAATGTTCGTCAAGAGTCAACAAGGCCTAGGTCCACAAGTAGCTTTTTAAATGATGCTCTAGCTTTTGTGACTGACTGTATTTGCTTAGCAGAGGATCTATCTAATATGGGGTCAAGAATTTCATAGAAGTCTCCTCCAACAGTTATCTCATAGTCAGCAAAATTGTTTAACACTACCGTCAGGGGTTCCATGTGATAACGGCGACTGCGAAATAGCGATTGCCGTTAGGGCGAGTCTACATCACCGTAAATGAATTTCGGCGATGTAGACTCATGGTGATTAGCAAGAGGGCACCCAAGAGGTAGGTTTCTTGCCTTCATGTGAGGCACTGCACCCCGGACACCCCCACACCCCTACTAAAGGATTCTCAACTCCAGGGGGGTGCATGTCGGGGGGGGCAAAAGTAAAAAAACAACAAAACTGAACCCAGTACCCTCCCAACTCCAGCCTGCCACTAACCCATCATGCCACACAGCCAGTTTGGCAGCCCACCACAGCACTACACCCCACAAACCCTCCCTTCCCTTCCACCCATCTCATGGTATGGTCCCTCTCCATCCTTCTGCACATGTGTATACATAGCGACATCCCGTCGCTATATTCACCAAATCCCCTATTTGGTCACCCCCCCATCCAGGTAGCCCTGTGCATAGGTGCCGTAACTGAGTTGCCCTTTTTGAAAATGCTCAATTGTGGTCACCCTGTACACAGGATACCCTATCGGGGAATTAAAAAAGACTTCCCAACCTTCATTGGGCACATAAATATTGCAGAGAGTTACCCTGTGGCCATCTATTTTCCAAGGTAAGATTTGGTACCTCCCATCTATGTCCGTCAAATGAGTATGTTTACAAAAGTTAATCCCTTTCCTGATAAGAATTGGTGTGCCATGTTTTTTAGATGAAAAGCAGCAGCTGTCTGCCTGACTCACCTCAGCTCTCTGCAATTTTTCGGCCTTAGCTTGTACTAGATGGGTCTCCTGTATAAAGGCACTATCAGATTTTTTCTTATTAGGGTAGCACAATACTTTCTTTTTTTAGATTGGAGATCCCAGACCTTTTACATTCCAGGAAGTAATAATGTAATGGGGCATCTTGCAAACACCCTAGTTACTTACTTTAATCAAGAGCTCACATCTAATAGTGGGTAGTAAGTAGTCGGCTTCAAACAAATAACTAAACTATAGTATGAATACATAAATAGTTTCAGAGAAAACAATCTGGCAAGAAACACCAAGACTAGCAACAGTAACTGTTTGTATACAATGTCTAATAAATGGTTTTCCTGATGTGCAGTAACAATCAATTAACTGTTACTAAACTGTACCTATAAGAGACTGTAATACTATTAGTAATTAACACAGAGTATAAAGGGAAATAACACATGGGGTGTACAGGCTGGTGAGGAGTCAGTCATGCTAGTAAGAACTTTGTGAAATAGTAATAACACAGAAAAGTTACAGTATATACAGTGTTCTCAGTGTTTGGCAAAGTAAGTAGGTTGTCAGTCTACTTTGGGACTTCAGTCCACCGAACCACTGGTCCAAGGTGGTAAAATAGCATTCAGCTTGGAGAAAGGCTAAGACCAAAGTCACTAATTCCAGCCTCTGCTCAGTATATAGGCACTTGCTAATTTGGGTTACTAGATAACATAGCGGCAATTAACAACAAGAGATGACTGTAGTCATAGATTGACAAGTGACTATTAAGTCAGCAATGTACATGGGGGTAATTCTTGTCTTGAAGGAAGCAGCAAGGTGTATACTGGGGGTGGGGAGGTAAAAGGGGAGTCCAGCTTGTGAGTTATTAATATTTAGATTTAAAGATGCCAATTATGTAAAAGAGAGGCAGCACTGGTAGTATGCCACAATGTCTACAACCAAAGTTCCATAAAGCAACTTAAATTCGCAGTATAAATTCTGATGTGGCAAAAGGATGGTTGAGGATCAGCTAATGTGGTGCCCAGGTTACCCTGTTCCATGTCTTATCATAGTACAGGTTAAATAGAAGCTCTGTGCCCCCAGGGCTAAAGACCGGTACTTGCTAACGATAAGCACATGGTTGTGAGGGCTAACCTGCTCCCCAAGTTACACTAACATGCATCGCATCTTAATATTCCATAAAATAAAGAATTAGCCTGAGCCCCTAAGGCTGAGGGCTGAATAATCACATGCGTTCTCCTGTTCTCACTCTGGAGTTAGTGTAGGAAGTTGTCTGGGCACTTGCAGCAGTCCGCTATGGTGAGAGGGAGGTGAGTATCACTCCTAGTCTGCCAGCTCTTACATTTAAAAAGAAACAGTTACACCATATTAAAATAACAAGGTGGATCCCTACACCCATCCCTCCAATAAACCCCACATGGCATACATTTAATGGAGAGCACATAGCCGATTAGCAATGAAACACTAGTTTGAATTAGTAAACGGGGAGGCAGTAACAATAAAACAACGCAGTAAGGTTTAATTGACTGTAAAATATGCTGGACCCCACAAGCAGCAGCAATTAGAATTCAATAGTCAGATAAATCCAGCAACTGGAATATTACAGTACCAGGTTTCCCTTTTGGTTATTATATCCATTCTTTGTTGAACTCCAGGGGTTCAAACACCTACATAGGTAGTGCATGTTTAAAATGATCCATGCAATGTTAGACCAGAAGTTCTTCTGGGGTAGAGGTGTGAGTAGCAACAGGAAGCATTGTATCAGTAACTGAAGCAACAGAACACCTGTTTTTCCCAACAGAAGGAACCAAAGGCACGTTGGAGTAGCAGAGGGTTCAACATTAAGCTGTTCAACTTCCGGATCCGGAGATTATCGAGAGGGTGGACCTGAAGAGGATCACTTATGATCCCTGCTGCAGCTTCTGTTGCAATGATTTTTCACTGGTAAAGCTTTTTTAATATGGTTGGTTGAAATTCTTGGCCGCTATTTGGGTTTCTGAGAGACACTGGAATTCAAGGATTGCCTGGACCCTTGCTTTGTTGCTGTGGAGTATAGGTGGATGGTTGAGATAATAAGGCCATGCTGAGTCACAGAGGCAGTGTTTGCAGTTGAGTTGTGTGTGGCTTGACACTTGTCATGAGACAGGGCACCTTGAATACTAGGCTCTGAGTGCTCTGGAGCAGGACAGTCTTGTGCAGCATTTGAAAAGTACTAGCTCTTAGACTATGATAGAGGGCCATCAGCAGAATGATTCTTAGGTGTAAATTGCAGATTGTTCCAGGCATCTTCTACAGTGTTACATTCCACAAAACTCCCCTTTGCCTCATGAATCACTAGTGTCGCTGGGTACTTAAAATAGTACTGTATTCCTGCTTTTTGTAATTCAGATTGACTTCAAAAAAGGCCCTCTGCTTGTCCATAAGTTCCCCTGAAAAATCCTAAAATAACAATATTTTCTCTCCACTAAAGTACAGTGTTTTTTTCTTTCGGGCAATTTTTAGTATCTCCTCCTTTATGGAGTACCGGAGAAAGAGGACAATGATGAGCCAAGGTCTGGAGTTGTTCTGGGACCTGGGGCCAATTGATCTATGCACCCTTTCTATTTCTAATGGCCATGACAATTGGTGTCTGAGTAAGTCTGGCAAGAATCTTTGTAAAAACCCAGTCACATTGTTTCCTTCTCACCCTTCAGGTGCACCCAAAATCCTTAGGTTGTTTCTGTACCCCATTTTATATGTTGTCTATGTTCCCAGTAGGTAATCAATTTGTTTATCTTGATGTTCCGTTACTTTATGAAGATATGAGACTGATGACTGCAGTTCTATAAGTTTGGTGTCAGCTTTATCTGCTCTGTGTTCCAGAGAGCTATTTTCTTGTTCAAGTTCTGTTGTTCTTTTCACTTCAGCAATATCAACTTCCAGTCCTGATAACATATCTTTAATCTGTTGTATGTCTTCCTTGCTAGCATTCCTGTTACTGCAGTGTGTGGCTGCTCTGACTGCCAGCCTTCTCGGATCAACAGATTTCCAACCAAGGTCAACATGTCTGAATCACAGTGAGGATGTAAATCATAGCTGTAGAGGAAGAGATGCTTTGACAGTCCTCAAAATTAGTAAAACCTGTTACTACACTGTAAACACTGTTGGGAGATCACTTTTGCCGGTATTTTGAAACCATGAGTATTAAAATAAATCAATAAAAAATGGGTGAAATAATGAGCCTAGTTTCAGCTTGCCATCATTGTTGGAGCATTGTGTGCTCTCTGATCTAAGCATTTCCAACATACCAAGGCCCCCAGATGTATGGGACTTTCTGTATTGTACAGTGCAAAGGAGACATGTACATGGAAATGTTTCCATTGAGTTACATTGACTACACAGGACAACTGACTACATTGTCCTCCATATTTTGTAATGGAAGATACTGGAACATTAAGAAACCCACCCTTGGCCACAATGAACATGCCAGATGAATCTGGGATCCATGCTGTAGCCACTGCATGCATATAGTCCAATGCTCACCCATCCTTAGGCCATTCCACAGGTCACCTACCTCCATTCACCTGCAGTTCAGCTGTGGAATCTAGGTGGTGCACTGTGTTCCTTTATATACTCCAGATGTAATCAGGTACACCAGTGTACCACTGCCAACACTCTGGCATTACAGCACCAAGCCATCATGGCTCCAAATCTGGGATTCGCCACCCCCTCCCCCAGATCCGCCTCCCGGAGTTGGAATCTAAAGTTAGGGGGTGGTGTGAGGGGCACAGCCTACCACAATGGGGGGTGCAGGGGGCACAGCCCCCAGCAAAAACAGTGGTTGGTGACATTGTCGATTGTCACCCTAATGGCTCGGTGCCATAACGCTGGCACGTTTGGAGGGGTGGAACCCTAATGTCCACATACCAGCCAGTAATGACATGAAAATGTGGTTGCCTATGGACTAGAAAATTACCTCACTTACATACCCTTGGTGAATATGGCAGTTTTGCCACCATGCAAACCCTGTTTGTGCTTGCTTATCTGCATTGCACCATGCCTGTGTTTGCGCATCGTATGGCTGTGGTACAGGCATGACATCAGTTGCCACATATGATGTCATCAGTCTGTGCAGCTGGGGGTAGCATGCCCAATGTGCAAGTGCAGTGCCCAGCTCTGCACAGCGTGGCACATGTGAAAAATGTGCATGTGTGTCCTGCATGTGCCACCCCATGCCAGGCATGTGCCCCTGAGCCAGCCTATGCCCCCAGATGTGCATGTTTTGCAGTGCAATGTGATGCAGCATGTTGCTAACATGGCAATGCCAGACAGACCAGAACCAGGTAGCTACATGGTGCTAGAGATAGACCTAGAAATGGGAAGAACATGGCAGAGAGACAACGCAGGGCCATTCAGTAGCAGGACCATTGGTAGTCTACTATCAAGCTAGCCAGTCTAGTTGAACTAATGGTGACCAGAGTGGACCAGCTGATGAAGGAGGTGGCAGGGGCAGGCAGATCCCACAGTGAGGTGAGGGCATCTGTGGGACATCACCTCACAAGAAGGACTGGGGTCAGCCATACTGGTGACTAATGCAGACATCAGTACAATAACCTCCAGAGAAGGGAGGCACACCACCTGTGGGATTTGTGGGTGATGGTGGATGGGGGCACTGTGCGCAGACCAGGTGAATACTGTATGTCTTGTGTGTGTACTGGCCTGTGTGAAGGCCTGAGTCATGGTAGTCTGCAATAGGGTAGTGCCCCTGAGGCACTGTGCACATCACTTGTGTGTTCCCATTGTTCCCCTGTGTGATATGGGATATGCTGCACTGCATGCCTTGCCTGGATGTATGCAGGTGTCTAATCACCTGTCCCATGGGACATCCATATGCCTTGTGCATGATAAGACCTGCCATGGTTGCCTGAGGCATGCACCTGCCTAGGATGCACAGTTGCGGGCCACCACTGTGACATGGCTGCAGTGTCAAGGTGCATGATAGGCCCATGTATAATGTCATGGCATGTTATGCAGGGACTGTTTATTGGGTACGGTAACCTGGACATGTCATCCATACTGCTTAGTATGACCCAGGGAGGGAGCCACATGTGTTCTACATGTAGCTGTGCTGGTAGGTGTCTCCATCAGGATGTGGATGTAGCCACTGTATGTGTTCTGCCCACTGTCTCTGCTATACCACATGGCCACTAGTATGCATCTGCCAGGTACAGCATGAGTACTACGTTACTGCACAAGGGGTTACAGACATGTACTGGCCATTGTGTGGTACCACACCTACTTTAGCCTGGCAACCCAGTCATTGCACCAGTATGCCTTGCCTACCCTTGTCATCTGTGACCTGGTGCACCATGCATACCCATGTATACTATGCCTGCAAAGGGGTCTGGGGCCAACATGTATGCTTCTGTTGTACAGGGGCAGGAGGGCAGACAGGATGCAGGCACTACATAGGCAGGTATACACTGTGCAAGGCCCTACCTGCCACAGGAGAGGTATCATACCTTCTGTGCCTGGGCCATGGCACTCGTGTGTGGTGCCACAAGTGAACCATAGGTACTCTGCAGAGCTGCTTAACCTGTCCATCCACATCATGCATATGTGGTGGCTGATGCATGGTACAGGCATATGGGCATTTATACTGTGTAGTGTGTACTGAATGGTGCACTGTGTTTTACTACACCTCTACATACTCCAGTGTGCAGGACAGTGGTGCAGCTCACCAGGACCACCTGCACCACAGAGATGAATGGACTGGGTCACCCGGCCATTATGGGGCCCAAAGCAATGCCTCATGGGAGGGCATCCATGTAAGTACCCTGTGTTGTGTGTGTCACAGCTGGGGTTGCATGTGTACACATACAGGTGCTGGAACAGTTGAGGCCACTGTGGCCATGGCCATGGCCCTACCACTTTTATAGGTGTTAGGGCCTGGCTCTATCCATCATTGCAATCATTGCTATGTACCACACTAGTGGAATGTGCCTTGACACCACAGCACTTGCTGTTCATAGTAATACTTACGCAGTGCCATCTGTGTGGCATACAGGGTGTCAATGGAATTGAGGACAGTGAAGGCCTAGGTTTTGTAGATGGGTGTGGGTGAGGATCATGGCCTGCTGAGTTTTGGCACAATGGGCAGACATTATCAGTTTAAGCAATTGGTCTGGCATGGGAAGAAAAGGCACAGGTTGACATTTTCAGTGGGTGGGGGGAGATATACCAATATTTTAAACCTGCTTGAGGCAGCAGTAAGGGTGTTGGTGACCCCAAGCAAGGATGGGATATTCACCCCTGGTTCCACCAAGTCTCATCCACAACAAAGTTGTTGAGGGACTTTACAGCGACAACATTTTACTGTCAGTGATCACATCGCCCTGCAAATGTGTCGACCAACCACCGCAGTGACAGGATACTGTATACTGTTTGCAGGGGGCTTTGCACTCACCTGACATATATATAATAATCTCTGGGGGGTGCATATCACTGAGGAGAGTGGCCAACACTGGGAATCACTGTATTGTTGGGTGTTGAACAGGTTGTTATCGCTGTGTTGGTTTCGCTCTCCTGGGTTCGCTGTTACAATGGTATACGTTCACCACTTACATCCATCTCCCTGAACTATTTGGACTAGTCTGCTACCCATGTCTACACTATGCTGCATGTCTCTGTTGCCAGCAATGGATGTCTCTATGTGGGCTGCCATGCAGGATGCCTGCCTGTGTGGAAATCATCTCAGGGTTTGTGGTGGGTGACAGTTAACCTGCTCATGGGACATTTGCTCACCAGTGCCATTGTGGTATATCATGGTCTATGCAGTCAACTGCTGTGCACCTACCTGCTGCTGGCATGGTGCCCTGTGTCTGTCTACCATGCCATGGCATGCCTTCCACTGTGCAGTGGCAAGCCCCCTGTGATGCCAAACAGGTGCCACAGGGGCCTGGTGGTAGTGCTTACAGCCTCGGTTGTGACCCCATTAGTGTTGGTCAGGTCTGTACTGTCATATGCTTGGGACTGTGTATGCATGGCAGTCAGGAGGTGGTTGGCATTGGCCACTATAGTAGTGGTACACCACTGTGTCCAGCCGTGTGCATCATACAGCCACCGTTGTAGTCCACCTGCACTGGTGCCATATCTGGTGCCTTATGCACTGTGTGTCACACCTTTGCAGCTCAATGGGGCCCTGCATATGTGGCAGAGGGTCATCAAATGGTAGGGCCATTGCCAGGCAGTGCCGGTAGGGTACCATATGTGATTGACATAGGTTTGCAGCTGTGGTGGTGACTAATCACACAGTGATGACTAGGGTATGATTATTACACTGTATGTAGGCAAGGCTATTAATTCAGTCAGACATGAAGAGGCTGTGCAGGAACAATGACCTGCACAGGCTCTGCACTGGGGGACACACTCTACTTAGGGTGGTACCAATGTCCACTGGGATGGCGGGTGCCGTAGGCTGCACTGCATCATGTACCAGTGATTTGGTTACTGAGACACAGTGTTTTGGGCACCCACTGACATTCACCATCATCACACTCATGTGTTACCATGCCTGCTGCACACAGTGCTGCATGATGACCCCAGCCACGTACAGATGTGTTGTGTGCACCAAGTGTGTGCCTGAGCCCTGTTACTCCTGCCACCCAGTGAGGCTTCTGGATGCCTGTGTCCTGCATGCCAGTGTTGACCTGTGTGCTGGATGCCTGGTCAGAAGCCATGGGGTGTGTAGGTGTGATACTTTGTCACTTGGGCCATGACACTGCCTATCCGGTTTGGCGCTGCTGTTTCATATGCTGTGTTCATACCTCTGGCATGCTTGCTGATTGTGTGTGCCCATTCCATAGCTTGGGTATGCTCTGGTGCAGTATGGCACTGTCATTGCATGTGCAATCCTCCACTGTGTGGGCTCATAATGCAGTCTGTGGTGTGCTATGGCTGGTCCCTGATGGCTGTTTGACTACCATCACTCATGTGTGGCATGGTGGCCCATGCATCATCTGATTGTATCTTCATTGCATATGTTAGGCCACACCTGCATTTCTCATCCTGTGTGCACAGCTGGCTGAGTTTGTTGTCTTTCTGGTCATAGGTGTCTGGAGAACAACTAGAGGATAATGAAGGACAGAATGACATACTGCGCATGCTGGCCTGCCTGCAGTGGCTACTGATCCGGCGGGTGGAAGACAAAACTCAAGTCATCCAGG
Organism: Neoceratodus forsteri; assembly: GCA_016271365.2. Taxonomy (NCBI): domain Eukaryota; kingdom Metazoa; phylum Chordata; order Ceratodontiformes; family Ceratodontidae; genus Neoceratodus; species Neoceratodus forsteri. The sequence continues at coordinate 688,633,587 of CM028130.1, read as the reverse complement.
ACATGGCTGTGGCACTCCAGCAACACCATCAGCCACCACCACCACCACCATCAGCAGTGGCAAAGGACCATTATGTGGGCCATGCATTGGGGGACTGGTGTCCCCATGAGTTTTCTTCCCCCCATTTATGAGTGGTTGCCCCAGTTTTATTTTCCCCACCCACGGTTGTTTATGATGTTGCTGTTCTACTTCTTGTTTTGTAAGGCCTGTTGCCTATTTATTATATGAAAGTTTATTTTTTATACATATGCTACTGTGTCATGTGTCTGTCATTGGTGCCCTTCTCTCCCACTTATGGGCACCCGCAGTGTGCGGTTCTGTACACAGTGCTCTGGTCAGGGCTGCACCACTGCTTTCCCCCTTATGTTAAGCACTATCCTCAGCGCTGTATTCAGAGCTGTGCTGATGCATTGTGCTGTGCACTTGCCTGTCATTTGCATGGTGCACAATAGCCTGTCGCATTTGCGTGGCATGCAATCACCCATCATTTGTGTGGCCTGCAATCCACGCTATATTCATAAGGTTTAGCACTGGTGCAATGCCTCTGAATATGGCACACTAAGGGACTGGCGCAAGCTCTGGTGCAGGCATAGTGTAAGCATTGCATTTGTGCCAACTTCTGAATATCTGAGCCAAAGTGTCTTACTGGATTGCACTGAAAATCAATATATGTGGGTAGGCAAGCTTAAGGAAAAAGACTGAGACTAATAGTAATAGAATTTAACAGCTGCTTAAATATACAAACTTTGCTTGTTTTGCAACAGTTGCCTTTTTGCATATGATGCATGTTTGCACTTAATGGATAGCCCTGACTCTAATTACATATGTGTACGCAAGTAAATGAAATTAGACTGAGAATGAATATGTGCACTTTTTTATTCCTACTGAAAACAATTGTAGCCCTATGAACTGCATACCTCTCCTGCAGTCTTCTGGGATATTTGGGAGCTTTTTTGTGTCGTGGTCCTGGACCTCAAGCACTGTCCAGAATTACCTAATTTATTGAAAATATACTAGTAGTTTGAAACATTTCCCCCCACTACTAAGTGAATAAGTGAGTGGAATTTCTTAAGCTTATAAGAGTGCTGGTCAAGCCAACAGGGGGTCACTGCATGGCCTGCTGTTTTGTTATAAGTTTATGTCATGCATCTGACATAGTAAACCACTAGACCCACTGAGGCTTAATCAGAGCTAGAGTTGGGGCACTTTTTGTTTTTGTTTTTTATTAAGGTTTTTTTTCAGCAATTTGGGTTCAACTCCCCCCAAACACAGCTAATAGAACAGCTCAAAACGTTAAGAATCCTCCCCTCAAATCGTAACCCTGCTTAGCTTTTCTATGTGCTTGCTTGCTGCAGATCTGCAATTGGATGGCAGTGCACATTTCTATACAGCGAGCAGTGGAACTGCTCTGTTCAAATCATGGCATGGAACATGCACTATGTTTTGATTATGGTGTCCTGAATTAAGTTAAAGTGCTGGATACAGTGGTACTAAAAAATTATTTCTGTACCTAGAAAAGCTATTGGGGCATTAAGCCTTGGGGGAAGGTTCTTAATGTTTTGTGCAGTTCACTTTTAAAAGCAGAAGACTGTCAATAAAAACAGTTTTCATAATGGTTTGGGTTCATCACTCACAAGTCCAGCTGAAAAGTCACAGACATTTATAACAAACTCTGGCCAGAGCCGATAGGGCTGTGAAGTGCTACCAAGTGATGAAAGTTACACATGTGCGTAGAAATTATTCAGTGCCCAGGTGTAACTTGGCCATATGTTGGAGGTGTTGCACCAAATTTTCAACATGGCCTTTTTTGGACCCCTCCTCATGAACAGTGCCAGCTTGATTTTGTTCAATTGTCCTGAAAGGTTACTGCACAGACCAAATGTGCTATTCTGTGCCACAGGTGTGAAAACACATTTCAGGTAGGTTGTGGAAAATGACAGCTGTACTGTTGTGAATGAGGTATACAAAAATGGCAATGTTAAAATGTGAAGGGAAAATATTAAAAATTAGCGATGTTAGGAGCGTGCGTAGAAAGTGCCCAATGCAAGCTCGTAATGCAGTCCTTTTTTGGAATTGTTTCACCAAATTTTCAACATGGCCTTTTTTCAACTCTTTTTCATGAACAGTGTCAGTGTCATTTTGTTCAATTGTCCTGAAAGGTGATTGCGAACAGCAAACGTGCTATTCTGTGCCACAGGTTGGAAAACATGTTTTGGGCAGGTTGTGGAAAATGACAGCTGTACTGTTGTGAAGGAGGTGTGCACAAATGGCAATGTTAAAAATGTGAAGTGAAAATATTAAAAAGTAACGATGTTAGGAGGGTGCATAGAAACTGTTCAACGCAAGCTCGAAACGCAGTCATTTTTTTAATTTTTTCACCAAATTTGCAACATGAGCTTTTTGGGACCCCACCCACTGGCACTGTCATTTTGTGACTCAGTCCAGAAAGGTGATTCTGAGCAGTGACCACAAAATCACCTTTCGGGACCGAGTAACAAAATGACAGTGACAGTTTTCACGTGGTGGGGTCCAAAGAACCGTATGTTGAAAATTTGTAGCAAAAATTCTAAAAAATGGCTGAGATATGAGCATAAGTTGAAAATCCCATTGAATGGCTGTATTGCAGGCTTACCTTTAATTCTTCAGTTTGCGGTTGGGTGTTGAAGAGTGCAGGCGTGTCCTGGTCAGAGAAGATAACAGCATCAACCTTTGGAGGTAAGTATGGGGTAAGGGGGGGTGTGAGATGGTGAGGGCTCAGTGGGAGGGTTGGGAGGAGAGGGGACCGCAGCAATGATGAGGTATCATTTTCAGTTTTGCAGGGAAAATAAACTGACAACAAGGGACCGATTTCTAATTTACAGCAAAACAAACATTTAGACACACTGGGGATTGGGCACCCTGATGTCAGGCATGGTGTGGGCAGGGGGCACAAAGAAAAAAGAAATGGGACAAGGGACTGTTTTCTGATTTACAGAGAAAAACAAATTTTGCACACTAGGGTGGGCTCCCTGTGTTGCAATATAACATATCAGGGATGACTTGGGGAGGGAGGACAAAATAGTGAATGGCATTGTGCCATTTGCAACAGCACTGCAGCACTGCACATGCGCACGACTCTGCGCATGCGCGCAACTCATGCACATGTGCAGTGCACGAATCGGAATGCGGAAGTAACAGCTGAAATAGTGTGGCTGTTATTCTGTACGCTGATCATGGTGGAGGGGTTTCAGCTCCATTGGGCTTTCAGAAGGATACTTCCAAAAGTCCAACAGAAGGGGTTCTGTGATCGGCCATTTTCAGAGCTACAAAGCTCTCACAAAATGGCTGTAGGCTCTGCCCACAGCCCTGAAAAGGACTTTCTCAGTTAGTTTGGGTTCAACCCTACAAGTACAGTGAAAAGCAACAGACTTTCACAAAAACAGCTTTCTCAACAGTTTGGTTCACCTCTTGTAAGTATAGTGCATAGGACCCAATGTGCTTTACAACAAAACATTATTTGACAGCACCAAGTCACTTACTGCTCCTACAGAAATGTACTTCCCAACACAGAAAAAAGCACATAAGCCAATGAGTGAAGCACACACACATATCACAGAAGTTGATGGCATCTATTTGCAATGGCCTCACAGTCACAAGATTTGCAAGTCATATGACTGACTGATGCTACCTGCTTCACAGTCAGCTGCAACCATTAGACTGATGCCTCTGATCTTATCAAACTTATTCAGGAATTAACTCCTGCAATATTGGCACATTGTTCACATCTCTATAAAATTTAAATGGAGTCACTTGTTGACCAACAAATGTATTATATTAAACAAAAGCTAGAAAAGTGCAGTGAACTTTTGAAATTATGCCATTGCATGGGTCTAAACAGCTAATAAATCCACACGGTCAAAACAAGCACATTAGACTCTCCATATCTATCTATTGATCTATCTGTCAAAAAAACTGTGCTAATGCACCAGTTAGTGTTCGAGTTAAAGCAACAAAAGTAGGGCAGTGTGGTGTTAGGGTTTTCAACCCAAACTCCCTACCCCCAAGCAGCAAAAGGACAAGAACACACAAGCAACTACAGACTGCCATCATCAGGTAAGACAAGCAACATACAAGTAGCATACACACCCACTTTTGGCTGCCAATAGAAATTCAGCAAGTGAGGAGCCCATGTGGCTGCAGAAGTGCAGGGCCCTATGGCCCTGCCCTTCCATATGGCTACAAATGCAGATGTGCAAAGACCTCTGGGCCCTGCACCAAGTACCCATTTGTGGTGCAGAAGCCTGTGAGGCCTGCACTCTGCAGCCACAAATACAAATCTATGATACCCAAACTGCTTTTATCTGTAGAAGTGCTTCTGCAGCCAAAGATAAACAGGCAAAGTATAAGACACACGCAACCAGTGATACCAAAATTACAACACTGCTTCTGTCCATAGAAGGTCAGGCCACTGCAGGTCCTGTGCTTCTGCAGCCACAGATCAACATGCACAGTGTAAGACATACACAGGCAACTATGGCTGCGGAAGCATAGTCCCTACAGGGTCTGCACTTCTGTAGCCACAAATACACATACACACTGCAAAACATACACACCCACTTCTGCAGTCACTCTGTAAGGTTTCTAAACAACATTGATGCAGTATTTTTTTAAGTGCAGTGTGTTGTATGCATATGTTCAAATGCACCAAATATGTGGTACTGTATTTATGTTATCTGGAAACATCTGTGATTCCTTGTGTGTTCTTGTCCTTTTGCTGCTTGAGGGTGTGTGGAGTTATGGCTGGAAACCCTAACACCACATTTCCTACTTTTGTTGCTTTAAGTTGAACCCTAACTGTTGCACTGACACCATTTTCTGCAAAGAATTTCCTTTCTTTTTGAGACAGTGGAATCATATCCTCATTCATGCAGGTCCCTTTGGGACATTGTAAACAGATCCATCCTGCTGTGGAAGCACAGTGCCCTGCACTTCCATGTGGCTACAAATGTGGATGCACAGGGCCCTGTAGACCCTGCATCAAGTGAGGAATCTGTCTAGCTGCAGAAGTGCAGAATCCTCTGGCCCTGTGCTTCTGTGCAGCTACAGATGCAGATGTGCAGGGCCCTTTCATGTAGAGTCCATCAGGCTCTGAACCCTGCACTTCTGTGCAGCTACAGATGCAGGCATGCTGGGAAATCTTAGCCCTGCACCAAGTGAGGTGTCCATCTGTACTTCCACGCCAAGAGAGGAATCCATCTAGCTGTGGAAGCACAGGGGCCCTCTGGGCCCTGCACTTCTGTGCAGCTGCAGATACAGATGGGCAGGGCCATTCATTCATAACTTTGTTGTTGTTTTAATATTTTGACCCCAAATATTCAACATAGTATTTTCATGACACCACCTCATGAATTAGTCATGTAGAATTTTTCAAATCCTGACCAAAAAGTTATTTTTTCAAAATGACCACAAAATCGCCTTGTGGGTCAGATTTGAATAAATTCACCTTCCTGGTTCATGAGGTGTGGTCAAAAAAGTCATGTTGCAAATCTGGGATAAAAATATTTAAAAAAGGCCTTGCTATAAACAGAAGTTGTTTTTCCATACAAAGACAAACTTCTTTTGTGAGCAAATTTTCTTCTTTTTGTATGGTCTCATGAAAGAAAATCATGAAAGAAGATTACAAAGATGAATCTCACTTCACGAAAGAAGAAATTCTTCTTTTGTGAGCTTTTTTTGATACAAAATAATGATGTCTTGCAGAGACACCAAAACATGTATCTAGCTTATTGGGACTCCATTAGGTGGATTCTGCACTTGTTTGCTGGGAAAAAAATGACCAAGGGATCCTTTTTCATTTAAACGAAAAAGGACTCATGAAAAAAGATCCATTGGCATGAAAAAAAAATCAGAAAAAAACTAAGTCCAAAATCCTTTTGCATGCCAAGGGATCCTTTTTTATTTGAATGAAAAAGATTCATGAAAAAGGATCCCTTGACACACAAAAAAAAAGAAGCAGAAAAATAGTCCAAAATCCTTTTTGGTGCCAAGGGATCCTTTTTCATTTGAACGAACTATCAAATGAAAAAGGATCCCTTGGCACGGAAAAAGAATCAGAAACAAATGAAGTCTGAAATCTTTTTTCATGCCAAGGGATCATTTTTCGTTTGATAGTTTTATTGAAACATAAAAAGACCCCTTGGCACAAAAAAGGATTCCAGACTTCTTTTTTTCTGATTCTTTGTTCATTTCAGGGAATCCTTTTTCTGTTTCATAGAGCAGAGGATTCAATGACATGAATGAAAAATATTCTTTTCCCTAACTGTTCATGTCATTTTTCTTCATTTTCCTTGGTATCCAGTGGTACTCCTCACCCTCTGATTGTGCCCCGGTCCTCATAAATATGTTATATGCATCCCTGGTGTCTAGTAGCACCCCCCATCCATTTTCCCCTTCTCATACATAATTTTTGTATCCCTGGTGTCTAATGGCACCACACCCTCCCGTGCCTGACCTTATAAAAGTCAGCTTTATCCCTAGTGCCTAGTGGCACCCCCTACCCTCCGATGGCTGTTGCCCTTTATGCTTATCCTTGCCTTGGTGTCTATTGGTAACCCCCCACAATCCCAGGTCCTTTGCATCCTGAAAATAAGAAAACAGTCCCTCAATGACTTTTATTTATTTATTTTTTACATCTGAAAAAAAAAGTATACTGGTGATGTGCACCCTCACCCCCCCAACCTCCCACTGTGCACCCACCACCCTACATGCCCCTAGACTCCCCACCCACACACTCTCACTCACCTGAACTGGTACCACTGTGAAGATCCACTCTCCAATCAAAGACATGTCTTGCTGTTAGAACCAGTGACTGCTGTATGAGAAATAAGATACGTGCAGTGGAAAATCCCATTGAAATGCATTGAACCACAGTTACCTTATTTCTCATACAGCAGTTGCTGATTCCAGCAGCAAGACATGTCTTCGATCAGAGAGTGAATCTTCACAGTGGGACCAGTTCAACTGAGTGAGGGTGTGTGGGAGAGTCTAGGGGATGCAGGGTGGTGGGTGCATAGTGGGAGGCTTTGTGGGGGTGCAGGCGTGCATCACCAGTGGACAGTTTTTTTTACAGATGTAAAAAAAAACTACTTTGTGGGATCATTTTCTTATTTTCAGGAGGCAAAGGACCTGGGAGGGTAGGGGGACTACTAGACACTAGGGCCAGGGTAAGCACAAAGGGCAACAGCTATTGGAGGGTGGGGGTGCCACTAGACACTAGGGGCCTTTGGTTAGATAATCACCTAGATTTCAAAATACACACTGATCATCTTGTTAAGAAATTAGAAAGCTGATTATTTTTCTTCAGTAGGAAAGCCTGTATCCCTACTGCATCACTGCTGCAGTAAGGAAGCACCTGATATTGTGTACTTTCAAACAAAGCCATGCAGCTTTAAGGTTCATTATTTAATGCAACACAATTTATTCACAATTGCAACTTTCATAAATACACTGACCTCACTTCCTTAGAAACTAGAAGTTTAAATTGGTTCCTTTTTGTGTATGAGTATACTCCATAAATGATCAAGCTCCATTAATGGATGCATGATTCAGTCTTTCAACCACTATAATCTTAATTAAATTCCATTCCTTTAACAAATTTGTCATAACAAATGTAAATGACTCTTTTGGAAGATGTCCTTTAGCTACTTTACCACCTCATGTACTTGTTGCCATTATAGTATGCTTAATTATAGCTCAGTAAAGCAAAGTCCAGTGTGCCCCCCAGATACTACCCTGAACAACTTGACATTGAATTGTCTTTTTTTTATCTAATTGAAGTTTTCTTAGTAGTGTGTTTTAAATAAGGATTCTTTGTTAAAAACAGCTGAGATTTGAACAAGCCAAATTACCCATTCAAGATGCCTCCCTTTGATCAGGTCCTAAACTATTCTTTATTCATTTTTATGTTTGAGGTGTATTTGGTGCATAACTTTGTCATCTGTTTATGTTTTGACACCCAATTTACCTTTTTGACACACTGCTTTATGAGCAATGTCACTGGAAGTGAAAACAGCCAAATGAGGATATGATTATACTATCTCAAAAAGTAAGGAAATTAATTGCCAAAAAAACTTTGTTAATGCACTAGTTAGGGTTAAAGTGACAACAGTAGGGAAATGTGGTGTTAGGGTTTCCAACTCTAACACCCCACCCCCTTCAGGCAGCACAACAGGTGTGGGGCATGCCTTTGGGTTCTCAAGCCTAACATTCACCCCATTCTCATACACTTTAAACATTTGAGCTTATTTATATAATGAATGGGGAGACTGTTAGGCTTGAGAACCCCAAGGCACACCCCACATCTGCTGTGCCTACTGGATGGGGGTTGGAGTGTTAGGGTTGGAAACCCTAATGCCACATTTCCCTACTTTTGTTGCTTTAACCCTAGCTAGTGCATTATTATATTTTTTTCATTTATATAATATATAAATCTACTGTATGTCTATTATTGATGTTGCTTTGCGGTTTCATTAAAAATAGTCATTTTCAAAGCCTTATATCTCAGCTGTCTTAGACCCTAGGATTGCAAAATTTGGTATGCCCCTTCTCAGTCCTATGGTCTCATAAATCTCAGTCTGTTTTGAAGATTGGATTTATAGTTTTTGAGATATTAAGGGCTGAAATGACATATTTTTCCAGATTTCCTACCCCATATTTCTTCTGAGATCGCTAAAAAATTCCAAAGTGTTGAGTATGAAACTTACATGTTTTGTAGGTACAGTCAAAGCAGCTTAATTGTGATGGCCTGGTGGCAGGCTTTATGAGCCAATTAAGCAGCCATCCTATTTAACAGAAGCCAATAGAAATGCTATATTAAAATGTGTTTCTTCTGTGTAGTGCAATGCTTTGTTTTGAAGCCTCCCTAACTTTTCCTCTGTCATACCTTCAGTTGTTTCAGTTGACACCAAACTGGAGGAATGCTGTTTGCTATGCATGAGAGAGAGAGAGAGAGAGAGGAATGTTGAGAGAGATTTGAGCACCCCAACACCAGCTTTGTGCAAGAGAACAAGAGAGAGACATTTGAGGAACAGAGGGGAACACTGTTCATTGTGTGTGAGTTATTCTGAATTCACCTGAACCTTCTCTCTGTCATACTTTAAGTTGTTTTGCAGCTTTGTGTTGTGGAGTGCCTGACACCTTGAATGCTATGCAGCAGCCAGAATGAGAGAGAGAGAGTTGAAATGCCCAATACCAGACCAAAGAAATGGTGGCTTTGTGAATGACATGCTTAGTAAGACATGGAATACAGCAGAGGAAAAAGTAGAGAGGGTAGACAACAGGTGCATTATATAGGAATAGGTCCTTTTGGGGGATTTGTTAAACAACTTTTAATTAGCTTTATAGTTAATTGCCATTAAATAGTCATGCATGTGCAGTAAAAAAATAATTAGAACTACACAATGACTTTTTTCCATTTTAAAGTTCTATACAAACAAAACATTTAAGCTAATATTACTTTTTAAATACTTACAACGTAAGGGTAACAGTTAAGTGCTTGTTAGGGAGTGGTAGTGGGAGGTATGCAATGTATTTTGTTACTAAAATAAATTATTTATTAATTAGTTATGTTTCATTAAAAAGAGAAATAGTCACAAAGGAATCCATAAGGAATGGTTTTATTTTTTATAAATGTGCTTTGTTGATGAATATTTTACATAGTTGCTGCAGGATGGTTTTTGTCTTTACAGTGATTTGTAAAATGTTTGTGAAGGATAACACTATAGGTAGTGCACCTCAGTTGCAGCCCTATTGTATATTATACAATTGCAAGAAAGAATGCTGGTCCCTGATTGGTCAGTATGGGACTGGACCTGGGATGTTATCCCAGCATAACATCCTGGCTCTAGTTCTAGCACCCTAATGACTGGATGAAATGTAAAAAAAATCACTCCACTGCTATCTCTCCGATCAGCTTCACCGCTCCCGCTCCGTGTGAAGTAAAAGCTGAATCCATCACTCCACACCACTGTAAATCCCTCACTCCCACAACACAAAAACCATTCCAAACCCTTAACAGTGACACATTCTACCCAAATCCCCCAAATTACTTATTCTTCTTAAAAAACACCTGAGAATAGTGTTCATGATTTTCACAGAAGTAGTACACAGAGTGACTGAACCAGTGAGTGAGGCTTTAATCAGTAACCATGTGCATTTTTTCGTAACTCTTGCTTGCTGCTCAAGTCAGTTTTTTATGCTTTCTTTCTTTTTCTTTAAATTACTAGGTAAAAGCAAGCAGTACAAAACATTTTCACTATCTCCTTTTCCTCTGACTTCACAAACATGCTCACAGCCCTGGCTGGCACCGAATGGGTGATAGCAGTGCCAATGGAAAGTTTAAACAGTGGCTGGTGGCTCAAAATGACAGCCGACTTTTAAAATATCCCCATGCAATTTTTAATCATGAAAACTCTACCACAAGAACCCCAATTACAGCACACTGCAACTTCAGGGGAGGGAGGAGGGACCAAGGAAAAGTGAAACCACATTTGATTTGAACCAAGCAGATACAGAACTAGAGAAAAATCCCATTACTGGCCACACAGCTCCACCTAGAGGATAAACAAGGAAAAGGAACTTCTTTATAAATAAATATTTTTCCACACATAAAAAACAATTAAAAAAATCTGTTTAAAAAAACATTTCTTTTTATTTTTATTCTTCTATTTAAAGATGAGACATTGTATAATAGGAATAATGCCCTCTAAGGTGGGTGTTATGCTGGGATACCATCCCTTCTCGGATGTTGGATGCCCTTGGCCTGCGGCCTTGGACCCAACCACCCAAGGCTGGCTGTTATCCCAGCATAACAGCCACCCTGTTGGACATTATCCCTTTAGTAGTGAAGTAAGTCAAAACTGTAAAAGGGAAAGTTCTCAACCATATTAACATACATTTGTTAAAGGGGTGGTGAGAAAAGTCACTAATTTAGTATGATAGGCATCAGGGTATGGATTATTTGACTTGTTTATGTTGCTGAATAAGCAGATTCTTCTCTAAACCCTGTGAGTAATGTGTTTTTATATTTTTTTATGACCTACCATGATTGCCAGTTTTCCAGATTCAGTGTAAGTGAGCACGCAGCTGCACATTCTCAATGATAGTCACTACTCTGAGTCAGATGAGTGTATTCCCTCCATCAACAGACATGGCTGAAAGCTTCTCCCTGCTCCCACCAAACATGCATCAATATTTTTTCATGTTACTGTAATGTACTATGTATTACTAACAACAGACATGCAGTCTGCTTACTTGGTGAGAGAGTATGTGTGTGTTGCGTGTGTGTGTGTGTGTGTGTGTGTGTGTGTGTGTGTATGTCATTTAAATGTGAAATCTAAACCCTTTCCTGTTTAATAAATTAAAAAGCCAGTGCAGTGCCTGGTAAATCAGATTGGCAGACTGTATTGTATCAAGATTTACAAAAAACAAATACATTTTGATACTATAAGCTAGCCCCCTCAGTAATGTCAATTAACACTACTGTTTTGTGGAGTAGTAGTACATTGCTGTCCGTCGAGTAGGAGTAAGCAGTGACTGAGTAAGAACAATGAGGATGGGGAGATTATGTTTGTACATGTGTTTAGTGTGAGTGGTGTCTCAGTCAGTTCATTAAGTGCTGAAATGATACCTTATTAAGCCCCCCAACCCCAAAATTCAGATGTTCCCATGGGGGCTTCCTGCCAAACCCTGACCTTCTTTGCTTAGTGTGAAAATAAATGTAGGGAATTTCACCCCCACTCCACATTTTATTAGTCCTGATACCCCTGCATTACAAATTGTGTTTTTTCCATCTGAGTGCACTAAATGTATTTGAAGCAAAGTGTAGATCTGTCCTACTTTGCATCACCATCAAGTAGCATATGAATGTTTACAAATTGGTGTGTTAGCTTTGTATCTGATTATCTCAGCTTCTTCAATATCATGAATGGAAACAGCTGCTTGTCAGTTCTTTCCATTCTACTGATAGTTAGATAGATCTGGATGAACTGCATATCTAGATAACTTACATAATGTTAACATTACAAATCATGTTCATAACATTTTTCTCTAATAAATTTAATCCTAATCAGAGAATTGTTATCAGCTACAGTAGTAGCATTCACTATTGTAGCTCCTGGCATGCACTCCTGACTCTGCTCCAGCCATATAGTATTTGCATTCATGATATGAGTGGGTTATATTTTTGTACTTGTCTAGATATGCTCTCATCTGTGAACAGTTGCATTCAAACACTGGAGTGGCTTCCTTACATAAGTGTCAGGAGTTGTTGGCTGGAGAGACCTGCACTAGACTAACTGTTACATGTCAATCCTAGTTAAAAAAATCATACAGACCTTCAAAAATCTCTATCACACTCAGTCATGACAATGAGAATATACCCTATGCACTCTGCTTGTACTAACCGGATAACACAATTCAGACGTTATCAATGTAGTGACTTGGGCAATATGAAAAATGATGGTATAGTAAGGCTAATTTACACACTTGTTTCCTGATTCTTGCTTCTCCACACAGTAGAGTCATAAAGCCATTGATGCTGTAACACAGTAAGTGTGTCATCCTCATGCATTAAATATATAGCCTAGTTATGGATTGCTTATGCAGTAGAAAACTTGTCCTTTTTACAAGTATGGTTGTGCTGTTCTCCTTCCACTGTTCCGATTATAGAGACCCTGGAAGCAGGTGGACACTAAAGGCTTGCAGTACTAAAAAAGAGAAGTCATTCATGAACCCAATTGATGTCAATATCATTTTTACTGTAAGCCCCCCCCAACTACATCCAGGATCCATACAACTGAGTCTAGCACCTCCACTGGACTGGTGGATTGTAATGGCACTCAGTGGACATGGCAAGCAACCATATCCCATCCTGAAACAAACTGGTCTCTCCAAACATGTCAGTCTGTACCTCTGTCCTCAATGATCATTAACCAGGCCAATGCAACCATACAACTCCCATCAGCTTCCTTATTCCCCATAAGTTATGTACTATTATGACCATATTAAAGGTACTATGATTAACTGTGAGCCTTTACATTTCATAGTGGTTCAACTTCATAATCCCAGATCAAGTAGAGGATACTGCTATGAAACCAGTGTGGGATACATATGAAACAATATATTGAATATAGAATATAAGGGATTACAGAAACCTGGCTTAAAGATTCTGACTGGAACACAGAAATAGAAGGGTACAGCAAAACAGTTAAAAATTGAACTGGCTCTAGAGGTGGCGGCCTGGCCCTGTATGTTTTAGACTCATATAAGAGCACCATAGTTGAAAATGGACTAAATGAAGACTGCTCATCAGAGTTAATATGGTCCAAAGTTTTTCCATCAGACAATTATAGTATTACTATAGGTTTAGATTACAGAGCCCCAAACCTGACTAGTCATGAAAATGACATATTTTTAATAAATTTAGAAAAAAATGGGGCTCAACACAAACTATATACTTATGGGTGATTTCAATTTCCCTCATATTAACTGGGAATCAGGCAAATATGACTCTTCAACTGAAAGAAGATTTACAGATATAATGCTCCAAAACAATATGGATCAGCTGGTTACAATTCTTACTGGGGTAACAACATTCTGGACTTATTTTTAACAAACATGCAGGATAACGTTAATCAAGTTGAAGTTCTTCATCTGCTGTCAAACAGCGATCATAATATGACACAAGCTGTTGTAATGTTCAACAACATGCCACAATTTGTGGCTGTACTTTAATAAAAAACTTCTACACTGCAGATTATAAGTTAATGAATAAATCTTTAATGGAGTGGAAATGGGAAAAAGATCTAACAGGGCAAAACCTAAATGACGTATGGTCAGTTTTCCACAGCAAAATACAGTCTTGTATTAATTAGTGGGTTCCAATTAGGAAAAAATACAGAACTAAAAAAAGAATTCCACCTTGGTGGAATAAAAGTATAAAACTAAATTTAAGCAGAAAATGCAGATTATATAAAAAATACAAAAAACTGCCTACACCTATAAATTAGAACAAATATAAAGTGTCAGTAAATAAAAGCAGGAGTTTGATCAAAAAAGCAAAGAAACATCTTGAAGAAAAAATATTGCTTTCCACTAAAGACAACAAAAAAAAAGCTTTTTCAACTATATAGGGTCCATCAAAAACTCTAGCCTGAAAACAGGACCCCGACCACCCCAGATAGAGTCATAGCAAATGAAAAAGTAATGGCCTGCGAATTCAACAGACATTTTATTAGCTTGTTCAGCCCAAAGGCCCAGTCCTAACCACCTGTCTTGGAACCAAATCCTGCTTGCCAGCTCTTTAGTGAAGGACAGTTACTGGATGTTATTATGTCACTGAAGTCAGAAGGATCTGCTGGTCCAGATGAAATACCACCTATTTTTATTAAAAACACTGCTTCCTACCTTGTGGGACCACTAACCTATCTTTTTAACGTCTCTTTCATGACAGGAAGTACACTTCCAATATGGAGGCAAGCCACTTTAATCCCTCTGCATGAAAAAGGCTGCAGAGCCTCTGTGTTAAATTATCGGCCAATAAGCTTAACAGACGTTTTTTATAAGCTTATGGAAAAACTATTGGAGGGCTGAATTAATGAACACTTAAAAAATACTGGGTACACTGATAGTACTCAGCATGGGTTTGTCAGTGGCAGGTCATGCCAGATGAATCTATTAAATTTTTTTTTAACCTGTAAGTGAAGCTCTTGATAAAGGCCTGTCAGTTGACATAATTTTCCTTGATTTTTCAAAAGTCTTCAGCTCTGTTTCCCATAATATTCTAATCAAATTATTAAAAATGTTAGACTTTCAACTTCAAATAATAAGCTGGATTACTACATGGCTCTCTGGCCATACACAATGAGTTTCTGTTAAAGGCTACCTATCCACTTGGGGCACTGTTACCAGTGACATCCATTAAGGATCTGTTTTGGGGCCTGTCCTTTTCAATAGTCTGATTGCATCCATGCTTCCCTTAAACAAACACTGCTGGATGGCAAAGTATGCTGACGATTGTAAACTCAGAGGTATAGTAACAAACTGGGCCTCAGTAGTACAGATTCAAAATAATCTTTCTCATCTTGAGTCCTGGTCCATCAAAAATGAGCTGTATTTCAATGTGCAAAAATGTAAAGTCATGCATCTGGGTAAAAACAACCCCTGCTATCCTACAAACTGAACAACATAAACCTATTAACAACTGAAAATTAAAAGAACTTGGGGGTAACAGTTTCCAACAATTTCATCTTTGATGCTCATATTACTAATACTGTAGAAAAAGGCAATACATGATTAAACAACCCTTGCAACTATTGGTTTGACAAGAAACTTCTCTATAGTAAACACTAGATCATGTGACAAAAAACAAATGGGAACCAAAAATAATACAAATGAAAGAAATCATTAATTCTATCAGACAATGATTACAGCTTGGAGTGACCTTCCAAAAAGTGTCATTGAAAGCAAAACAATGGACAGCTTTAAAAATAGTTTGGATGCTGATATGAGCAATAAAAAATTATTTTTCCACCAATAATTTGGTGGCGAGCTGTTAAAGGCATACCTGCCTCCCAAGCTCGTAAACACCTATGAACCTATGAAAGCACCAAATGAAACAGACAACTACAACAGATATAAGTATACATGTAACCATTGTCATGTTCACTAAACTATATACAGTATATCATCACTACAAGCACATGCACTATTCACAGCACTGTGATGATATGTCATTGTGCTGGGTTCAGTGAACATAAACAATAACTATACATACATATCTAACTGCTATTACATGTCGCCTTCTAACAAGACATGGAATGACAGTGTGCAACATAAGAGTTCTTTATATGGTGACACATGAGTGCGCTTTTCATAATATAAGAAAATATTTACACTGACCAAGAAATAAAATTAAATGCTTTGTGATAATGTTTCTGTGTGTGTCTGTGTGTGAATGTATGTTTTGTGTGACTGCATGATTTATACTTGTGGATTGTAGTCAGCAAGGCCAAGAAAGCATGCAGTTGTATATATGTACTTGCATTTGATTGCCAATTCATGTGACACAAAAGGAAACACTCACAGTGCATGAAAAGAGACAGTCTGCCATGAGGCACGACATACACAGTAGGCATTTGGGTAAAAATGGTCACTTTCATGATTAAAAAAACAACCTCAACTACAATTTTAACTAAGTGCCCAGAAATTATGTTTGTTTGCAATCCACAGATGTAATAATAGAGTTTGAATGGACTTCAGTAGAGAATACAAGCCCATGTCTATCTAATAGAAAGATATTCTATAAATAGTGCTGTGTCTTACTATCAAATTAAATACAAATCTAAACAATTGTACATTACACTTCAACATGAAATATATTGATATTGTTGTAAGTACACCAGGGTTGTCACCAGTTATACAGTTCAGGAAGGGGGAGTAGTGATATAGATCTACAGTTTGCTTCAAATACGTTTAGTGCACTATGATGGATAAAATGCAGTTTGTAATACAGGAGCATCAGGATTAATAGAATTAGGAGTGGGGATGCGATTCCCTACATTTATTATCCTCACTAAGCAAGGGAAGTCAGGGTTATAGATCTTTGTGTCATCTGCAAAGAGGCATACCTTTCCCTTCAGACCCTCTGCAATGTCACCTTTAAAGATGTTAAAGAGGACTGGACTCAGTACTAAGCCCTGAGGTACTCCACTAGTAACCCCTCTTTCTTCGGAATGTGTTCCATTCACTATTACCTTCTGTGTCCTGTTGTGCAGCCAGTTTGCTACCCAGGCTATTTAATATCCCCACATCACTAGTGCAATGTTTAGACTCTGACACATACTTCTCAACCTTTTGTCCCCCAAATGTGGAACATTGCATCTCAAAATGTGGAACAAATGAGCAAAATGTGGAACACTTAATCAAATCTTTACCTAAGAATCTCAGAACACTGTTAACATGTTTGCATTTATGTTCAGAAAGTCTGTTATTAATTGAATAATATATTTTTTGCATCATTTACTAAAGATTTTTGCTTTCAAATGTTGACACTGAAGTGTGGGACAAGTCCTCACAATGTGGAAGAGGGAGCTTTTGTGAAGTAAAATGAGGAACGTTCCAGGTACAGTTGAGAGGTATGCTCTGACACAGTCATCAGCAGGCAGTAGTAGTAGAGATGAGCTATCAGCTCAACTGATTGGTTAAAAGTTGTCTCAACATGGATCTGACTGCTGAGATGGGTAAATAAATAAAATTCCCTGCTGATCCAGTGTGCACAGTACACAGACCTGAATTTTCTGTTAGTCAACTGAAAGCAAGTAAAAAAAGGCAAAACAGAAATTATTTTTTTTTGGTGGGGATTTAACATTTGGAGGGCTATAGCCCATGCCTTAACAAGTATGGTGATGCCACTGAGGTACATAAGTAGGGTTGGCAGCATTGGCAGCTGTCTGATGTTGTGCATTGGTGATATCAGAGATCGTAAACTGTATAACCTAAGAGAATCTTATTCAATGCAGAACTAATAAGGAGAGCAACTGGTATTAGTACAGGATTGTGAAATGTATCTACAAAATGGAACATCTGCAATATTTGACTGTATGCAATACGAAACCAGAATCACATACTCTACTTAGATCTCATCTGTCACTTCTGCTAGTACAGCTATTCAAATACTAATTTATTTCTTTTTTATCACATGCTGGCTTCACAGAAATAAAAATTACCATGAACATGTTTTTAATACATTTAGGGCCAGATATTCAAACCATAGCGCGGAGCGCAAACTAATAGCGCAGCAATAGCGCCGGAATAGCGCAGATCCACCATATTCAAAGGACCAGTTAGTGTGCGCTAACAGCATTAGCGCTGGGCAACTACTAATGTATGCAAGGGCAAAAGTCGGGAGGCCAAAGAGAGACACGCAAGGGGATATTCAAAGGTCCAGCGCCGAGCTAGGATACATAGTGCGGCACGTAGTGTGGTGCTAGTTACCACCTATAAAAGGCTGGTCTAAACACAGGGCAAAACACAGAGGAGGAGGGACCAGTACAGGAAGTGGGAATGTGTGTAGTGCCAGTAGCAGTTGTAACAAGGGATAAAGAAGTGTGTCCCTATATTTCAGCCTAAACCTCATTTTGGACTAAAACATAATGTGTGTGTGTAACAAATATTGACCTATATAATTGGATCATATAAAACTTGTGAAGCCACAAGACAAACTAAGCCACAAGTTGCAATATTAAAGTGTCTTTTGATATTTGTGCTGACCATGTAAGTAATAGCAAACAGTTGTCTTATGTGTCTGCAAGACAGAAACACAGGATAGTGTCCAAATTACCCTTCTGACTATCTCTAGTGTTTATTCTTATCAGGACAGTCCAAAATGCTTGTATGCACATTCCTAAGTCCAAGCTTATTTCTTCCTCCTGGACTTTGGTAACTGGTAGTGACAACTGTTACTAGCCATATATAATAATAGAATGTACACTATCTATACTTGTGCTGACCATGGATGAGCTCATACATATACCAAAGGAGTATTGCCTTGTAGGTTGATGTTTGTGCTTGTTTTGGACCAATCATAGAAAACCATAGGAAATGATGATGCTGTCTTCCACTATATAAGCAAGCCAGCACACACTGTTATTTTGAAGAATGTACCACTTGTAATCTCTCGCTGTGATTATTGTTATAATCATTAAATTCTTCCGCCTTCAGTCTCATCTCCATTTGTCTCCTTTCTAAGTATCTGTAATTAATAATTTACTAACTGTAGTTTTTCCACAACGCTACAATTGGTGCCGTGACTCGGATCACTGGTGCTGCATGTGAGGAGGCCGCCTAACTACTGCTTGGTTAGTCTGCTGGCCCTAATAAGAAGGTGACAACGCTTGGAGACGTGGTGCTGCTGGCTTAAAGTGAGAGACGAAGGTACACACAGACAGCCACAACTACTTGACAATCAGGTGATGTATGCTTTGTATGCTTCTCAAATTGTTTAAAATACAAAGTAATGCTTAACTCTGTAGGAACTCATGGGGCAGAGTAGGTAAGTGAAGGTGCTGGGACTTGCAAGCCAGACCTCACAAGGGAGCCATAAGACGTAGCTAGACAGACCAGGGCACCAGTGAACGGGTGCGCCCAGCTGTGAAGGCTAAGCAGGCAGGAAGATAAAAAATGAGTATGGAAACAATAATAGGCCGTTTTCTAGGAAAACACCTAAAGGGGGAAGCACACGAACCAGTGCCTGATGATCAACAGACACAATTGTATTTTACTCAGCAAGTGTCCCTTCATAATGAGGGAGTAGAAAATACAAAGGAATTATTTGCAAATGCATTGCAAGGCCTGTGGCAGTATAAACAGACTATTGTGTGTCACCAGAATAAAGAAGTAGCTCAGATGAGGGATGAAAGAGATCAAAATGCTAAACAACTAGAAGAATTAACATCAAAATATAAAGATAGCGTCCCAATAGATAAACATCAAGAGTTAGAACAGCAGTGTATTAATTTTAGGGAACAGCTAATAAAAGCACAAGGGGATCTGTGTCTGTTAAACAGGGATCATGCCCTTCTATGAATTAAGTTAGACCAACAGTCACAAGAGCATGCTAGTGAGACTAGGTGCCTGTACACTGAACTCCAGGATGCTGCAAGCAAGATCCAGGAGTTACAGGGAAAACAAGATGAGTTAGATGAGCTCCTTACTGGAAAAAGGGGTGGGACAGTAACCATTCAAATGGCACCTGTAAGCACACAGGGAATGACAACGGCTGGGGGAGCCATGTCAGCTGTAACCCGACATCAACAAGAGCAGCATCTACTAATGTTAGACTCCAAATGGCTAAAACATAGATTAAAAAGGGAATATGCCAAAAAATCTGGGCATACGGAAGAAGCTGAGAGGTATAGGAAACAAGAATTCTGGGTACATGTTGATTAGTGTAAAAAAGTGTCAAACAAAGCTGGTTGAAAATTAAATACTACACTTGATGTTTATAGGCATGAAGACACAAGGCATCATTATCATCGGCTTGGTGGCAGCCATAAGACTTTCTGCACATTAATGTGGAACAGACTAATGTCACGTGTGAGTATGAACAGTCCATTACTTTGTTAATCAGTTGGAACTGGGACTCTGTTGATACAAACGCCTACACGACGTGGGCATGGAAAGCCACCTGGACTAAAAATAACCGTACTTTCATATCTACAAATTGGTGTGTGGACATTTTTAACAGATGGTCCAGCTGTGCATCAGAGCTCGAGACTGGATCACAGCAAAGCTACATGGACTGGGAACAGAAAAATGGATCTCTTGTCATAGACAGGGCCACACCAAAGGACAATGGTGTTTATGTGTTAACTTTATCCTACTGTCTTTGGGGTGATAATAGTGTCTGTAACTATGCTGGTGTAAACAACTCATTACATTTTGCAGTCTCAATGCCATATACTTAACAATAACACCAACTGAATGCCCAAATGTGACAACAGGGCCAGAGAGTAGACTTACATCAACACCTATTGATCAAATGCTTGTAAATAATGTAAAGTACAATAGAGTGCATATAAATCTAGATTTCTCTGGCTGGAATATAAATGTTAACAGTAGTTGTGCAGACACTGGTGTGTCAAAGTTTTATGCCACTATGTTAATTGACATGTTAAGTGCCTTCCATGCCAAAACTGGGAGTATTATGGCCCCTCTTATTAGTAAAGAAAGTGTTAGTAATACTATAAAGAAACAAGATTTTTGGGGAGACCTGGCTGGACTTTTTGGATCAGGAATGAGCATATGGAATAGGGCAGACCTTGAGGCCATTAAGGGGTACCAAGACCAGTTTAATACTTCCCCTGTCTCTTAACGTGCAGTCACTTTTAAATCGAAAAGATACTCATTTGATACAAATCCAAAATACTGCCCATAAGGCACAAGCAGTTGTAAATGAATTGCTCAGTAAGAGTGATAATGAGCACTTGATTTATAGCTATGCAGGGGGACCCTTAGGAGTCCTGTCTTTTAAAGCTTTACTTGTGTTGCAAGTGGTCTTAGTGTTCTTAGTAATTATAGGCCTGTGTCACTTAAGACTTACTATTAAATGAAATACGTAGTGAGATGTACATACTCCGAGGAGCTGCATTGTTACTAAAATAATAATTAGGAAATATAGGGCCAAGGGGGGCTTGTAACAAGGGATAAAGAAGTGTGTCCCTATATTTCAGCCTAAACCTCATTTTGGTCTAAAACATAATGTGTGTGTGTAACAAATATTGACCTACATAATTGGATCATATAAAACTTGTGAAGCCACAAGACAAACTAAGCCACAAGTTGCAATATTAAAGTGTCTTTTGATATTTGTGCTGACCATGTAAGTAATAGTAAACAGTTGTCTTATGTGTCTGCAAGACAGAAACACAGGATAGTGTCCAAATTACCCTTCTGACTATCTCTAGTGTTTGTTCTTATCAGGACAGGCCAAAATGCTTGTATGCACATTCCTAAGTCCAAGCTTATTTCTTCCTCCTGGACTTTGGTAACTGGTAGTGACAACTGTTACTAGCCATATATAATAATAGAATGTACACTATCTATACTTGTGCTGACCAAGGATGAGCTCATACTTATATCAAAGGAGTATTGCCTTGTAGGTTGATGTTTGTGCTTGTTTTGGACCAATCATAGAAAACCATAGGAAATGATGATGCTGTCTTCCACTATATAAGCAAGCCAGCACACACTGTTATTTTGAAGAATGTACCACTTGTAATCTCTCGCTGTGATTATTGTTATAATCATTAAATTCTTCCGTCTTCAGTCTCATCTCCGTCCGTCTCCTTTCTAAGTATCTGTAATTGATAATTTACTAACTGTAGTTTTTCCACAGCGCTACAGCAGTGATGCTGCCATTGATGGCAGCTGTAGTGGAGGAGGAGGAGAGGGAGCAGAGCTGCTTATAGGCCTAGCATAGGCCAAAAGGGCGGTATGCTGCAAACAGGCTGTACCGGCCCAGGGTCTCCTTCGAGACCCTGCCTGATGACCACATCATTGGCCAGTACCGGATGAACAGGGGAATGTTGAGGCAGCTCTGTGAACTCCTGCAAGAGCAGCTGCACCCAAATACCAGACGCAGTCATGCCATGACAGTGGAGGAGAAGGTGACAGCAGCGATGTGCTTCCTTGCCACAGGGACGTTCCAACGACCAACGGAGGACACCATTGGGGTAACGCAGTCTGCCACCTCACGCCTCCTGATCCAGTTCCTAGAGGCTGTCCTGCCACGTGCTGGGGAATTCATAGTATTCCCCAGCACGGCAGCAGAGCGCAGAGAAACAATGCAGCAGTTCCATCGAGCTGCGCACCTACCATCCGTACTGGGTGCCATTGACTGCACCCATGTCCCCATCTGTGCACCACCTGGTGATGGCAGTGACGTGTACATCAACAGGAAGGGTACCACTCCATCAACTGCCAGGTGGTGTCGTGCGATGCGGCTGGGCGCATCAGCAATAATCTATACAGTACCCGGCGAGTGCCCACGACTTTCATCTGGCACCAGTCCCAGCTGTGCCAGGCCTTTGAGAGGCAGGATACCCAGTGGGCAACTAGTCAGTGAGTTAGCAGCATACAAGGCATACACACAACAGCATGGATGGGAGCAGGCATTGCAGGCCAGGGAAGGGGTGTGGGAGGGCCACATAGAGGTGCAGGACAGCAGCGACAGCGCAGATGCGGCACTAACAGGTATACATTTCTTGACGGGGACAGTGCCTATCCCGTGACCTGGCTGCTGACACCAGTACTCCAACCGGCCACAGTGGCCGATGGGCGTCTAGCAGGCACATGCCAGAACAAGGAACATCACAGAGAGGGTGTTTGGCATCCTGAAGATGCGATTCAGATGCCTAGACACATCAGGCGGTGCCCTACAGCATACACCTCAGAAGGTATGCCGTATCTTCCTAGCCTGTTATATGCTGCACAACATGGCAATGAACCATGGGATACAGGCACCTGAACCTGAGGGACAGTTTGACAGTGAGCCAGAGCCAGTGGTCAGGGGGATAGTGAAGCAACTCAAGAGGAGGGACCTCACGCATGGCAGGGCCATACAGCACTGGGACAACATCATCAAGGACACTGCAACAGACCAGAGGGTAAGTACAGACTGCACAACAACCTGAAAGAGTACAAGTGATTATCATTTTAATGTGCACAGACTAACATAACACTGACACCAACAATCACACCAGTAAACAAACCCAGTGTAACAGACAAATAATGTGTGCATGTGGTGTGAGGCCGGGATTGTGCAGCACAGACGTGGGGGACACACACAAATGGTGTATTCTCGGTGGGGAAGTGTGATGTGTGCTGTGAGGGTAAGGGGGCAACTCTGTTGGTGGGAGAGTGTTTGTGTGTGTGTGTGTGTGCATGTCTGCACATGCATGTGGGAGATGCATGCACAGTACTGCAGACAGATTGTGGGCATCACCGACGCCGACACCTACGCATGCGCTGTGCACCCGTATCATGGGATATATACCCTGGGGTGCTCTGGGCAGAGGACAAAGCTGAAGTGGAAGGTGAAGGCAGGCAGTGTTGACCTCTTGTGCCCCCGGGGGATGGTGGAGACCGACAGGGTGGATGGACGGCCACGGCGGTGCTGGGTTGCAGGCGGAGTGCGTGATGCAGCTGAGCTGGAACCAGTGGCAGCCCTGTGGCCATGGTGTGCCTACCTGTGTGCCCCTCTGCCATCTGCACCATGGCCAACCATCCCATGCTGGTGGCCAACAGGCACACCACGCATGACATTCCCAATGTTCACCACTGCAGCAGTCATGCCAGAGAAGCCACGGTCTATGGCACCCACCAGGTGGCCCAACCTGTCCTCTGCTTGCTGCTCAGCATGGGCAAAGCCCACTGCAATGGCCTCCCTCATCTGACCCAGCTCATGTCGCAGCTCCCATCGCATGGCATGCAGGTCCAGACAGGCCTCCTGCTGGGAGGTGACAGCAGCCTGCAGGAGTGGCCGGGCACCATGGCCTTCATGCCCCTGAGGCACAGAACCCCCAGCTGCAGCTGGCAGTGGTGCCTGTGGCAATAGAGCAACTGGTACACCTGGCTGCTGGCTACTACTGGTGATGGTCCGTGGCACCGTATGGACATTAACCCCAGCATGTGTTTGACACTGCACACCCTACTGTTCTGCAATATCTCCCACACCACCCACCACCATGTGTTCAGGTACAGCCACACTGGTGACACCTACAAAACCACTTGGACCTGTTCCATGGCCTTCAAGTAGCCCCACCCCTGCAACCCCTGGCACAGGAACGGCCAGGTGCTGAGAATAGTCGGATACATCAGTGTCATCCGCACTGATGACAGTGACCAGTAGTACCTCTCCTACAAAATCATCCTCTGTGTGTGCAGCATCCAGGTGCCCACTGCATTCTAACACCCCTAGTGAGGTGTGACCCCCATCCCCAGGCAGTTGCATGCCCTGTCCACGGGAATGCCACACATGCATTGGGTCCATGCGGCCCTGAGCTTGACACAGTCCAGATGTTGATGGATCGCTCTCATCCCACCTCCTCCACGACGCCGGGAACCTGGCTGAACATCCGTGGCACATCCTGTAGTGGTGCAGGCCTGTCAGAGAGTGCTGTGGAGAGAATAGGGACAGGGTCAGTCACCTGTCCATGGACACTGTGGCCAAACACCACCACCGCTACCACCACCACACCATGCAGTCCTCAGGACAGGTACCCCCTTCACACAAGCCCGTGACAACATGCACCCACCCACCCCACAATGACCATGGCCATGCCAGGCATCAGTTCGGCAGGATACAGTGCACCCTGTGCAGGACACCAACAGCACGACCGTGCACCCTTGCCTGCACCACATACAGGGGTTACACTTGTGAAAACAGACCTGGCCTTGGAAGTGCGAGGGTTGTCTCACAACCACCACCCGGCACACTGGTCACTGCCACCATCCACAGTGTTGACACCACCACCACCATGTGTGGCCCCCCACACGCTGCTGGTGTTCAGGTGGACCACCACCAGTCCTGGTCCTGTCCCTCTGTCGGTGTGCCTCCTCCTCCTTTGCACATTGCAGGAGGTCATTCCATCTTTTCTGCACTGCTTCTGTCATTCTTCCATAGCCCCCGAATGCATTCACAGCTGCAGTTACCTCCTCCCAAGCTTGACGCACAACAGCTTCGGTGGCCCTGTGTGTGCGTAACATGTGTTCCTTCTCTTTCACCACATGTGCAAGGGTGTTCAACTCATCTTGAGAGAATTTGTGGGCACGGATGCGCTCCTGTCATGCCACCACACCTATGGGATAATCAAAAGGGGACAGGTGTCATTGGCTGTGTCAGTGCTGCAGTGCATCACACAGTAGACATCACGATGTCATCCCCTACAGTGCCACAGGCCACATGGACATATCAGATTGCAGCATGTGCCTGTACTGTGCACATGGCCACATAGCCACTGTCTGTCCCGTGTATGGACAGCGAGCGGTGTACAAACATGTGCACTTCTGTGGCCTGTGTCTGCCATGAACTCCCATGACTGTGTTGTGCCCCATTTGAGCATCACAGAGTTTGTGTGGACAAGTACACTAGCAATGTCAGGACACCATGCTGTATGGGATGGCACATCGCTGGTATACTGTGTACGTCCTGCGAGGGGGTCACAGGCCAGCACGCCACACATCCAGAGAGACAAGTCAGTGGGCCAGCATGGTAGTGCACTAGTGCACCTGGCTGGCAGACACATTGTGCAGGCAGTGGCACATGGAACAGTTACCTGCAGGGGAATGTGCACAATGCAGTGGACGGTAGTAGTCCCACGGCGGTCATACATACCTGCCTCTCGCTGCTCATCCCCCTGTTGCATATCTCTATCCATGTCATAGATTCCCACTGCTGTAATTACACCGCAGCACCACAACACAACACTGGTGGTGCACTGCTTGCCCTTTTATAGCCCACCCAGGCAATCAGGCCTGTTAGTCATGTAAATGAGCGCATAATGATATGCTAATCACACGGTTTGCCCCATGCATACACAAGTACACCCATTTGCATACACCCATTGAATATGGCTCTGAATAGCCCCGCACTAGCACAGCAGTGCTGGGCAAATGCCAGCGCAGTGCTAATGGAGGGTCAGTGCTGCGCTATCCAAGTAGAGCTGCGCTATGTGCATTATGCATGCTCATGAGGCCCCTGCCCATGCTATCACCCTGTAAGTATGCGATAGCAGTGCAAAACTACACAGCAGTTAGTGCGGCACTACGCCATGTGTGGTACATTGAGTCCAGGGTCATGGTAGGGGTCACGCATGCGCATTGTGAACGCTTCCTGTTTGTGTGGCGCTACGGCATACGTCTGCGCGGCGCTAGACTGCAGTGCTAGGGAGTGTCAGGGTGTGTGGCCAGTCAGTTTTACACTGTTGCAGTGGTTAATTTGCCCCCTTCCACAGCAGCAATGTCAGTGAGATGTAGGCAAAGGGCAGTGGTGGGCCGTGACAGGCGTTGGGTTGAGGTGGAGATGGCCAATCTGGTGAAGTTGACTGAGAGGCGCCATTGGTGCCTATTTGGACTGGTCCAGGAGGGCGACCTTCCCCGTAGCCAGGTCTGGGCTTCAATTGCCCATCACCTAACTGCTATCACGGGTATACCCTGTGATGGTGAGAAGTGCCGCCATAGCTACGTTGATATCAGGTGCAGGCAGCGCCCACTGCTTGAACGCTGCAGGGCGATGGTTCAGGAGGGGACTGTGCCTGTGCCAGGTAAGTGATGACTGTCACGGCGCTGCCGGCATGGGTGGTGGGGCTGTGTGTTCCGTGGTGTGCTTGTGTGCATGTGTGTTGCTGTGCTGGACATGTTGCTCATGTGCCATGGGGTCCACCCATCCATTCGGTGTGTACTGTGTGGGACAGGGGTAGACGGTGTGCACTGACCCGTGTCATGCTTGGCATGGCTTTGGTGGTGCAGTGCACCTGTGTGCCAGTGATGCGTGTGTTGTGCTACACCACTGGGGTACAGGGTGGTCTTTAGCGTATCATGGTGGCTGATATTGTAGTAATGCTGCTGTACCCTCTTCTCACTGCAGAGCACTGAGGACACACCAGAGACAGGAGGGACGAGATGCAGGCTGAACAGGGGCCATCCACGGACAGGCGCAGGGTGCCTCCGATAGCACAGCGCGCGGTGGAGAGCAGTGACGGTGACATGGGTGTGTTGCATGAGTACTGTGTGATATTATGCTTTTCTACTATGTGTCTGACTTTACAGGGCAGGCAGTAGAGCAAGGGTGTAGCCAGGCATACGCACTGTACACATTTGTGTACAGTTTTGTGGAAGTGCATGTCCCAAACTATATGCCCTTCTGTCAACAGTTACTAACTACTCCATACATTTTGGGGCACTGTAGGCCACTGGGGTGTGGCCTTGTTTGAAATGGTGTTGTGTAGGAGACAGATACATGTATTACCTCATTAGAGAGTAGGGGAATCATCTGCCAGACATCATACCCTTTTGGAAGGGGTGTACCATTTGGAGTTGATGTGTACATAATTTGTAAGGGGAGTGTGGCTGCTGGGGATTGTGTGTACAACATGTGAATGTCTGGCTACACCCCTGCACTACAGTGCTGTGTCTGGTGTCATGGCCCAGTTGGCTAGGTAATCCAGGCCAGATGTGATATGGCTGCATGCATTTCTGTTGTCCTCCTTGCCTCCAGCGCCTTGCCTTCTGCTGTGAGGCCTGAGACATGGCTTGCTGTGTGTCTTAAGTATTGTTGCCATTGCCGCCATGTGCACTGATATCTGCCTTGTACTGCCATGTGCATCATGTTGCTGTTATGGCCACCATTGTGGAAGGATGCTGCATGTCTCTACATGGCTGTAGGCCAGTCGTCATGCCTGGGGGTTGGGGATTACTGGGGTTGGCCTTTCATGCCGCCTATTAATGCTGCTGCTGTTGTCCTGTCTGCCATGGCAACAGTGTTCTCCCCCTCTCATGGCATGTCTCATTTACAGTTCCATGTATAACATGTCAGTATCTGTGCAGGACATGTTGTGAGAGCATTCCAGGGCTATGCACACCATGGCGTGCGGGGGGACACTGTGTCATGTGGTGCATGTATCTCCTTGCCAGTGTACTGTCATGGTGGCAAGGACACGGGTATGTTATTGTGTGCCCTTGTCCGACCTCCATGGTGGACATGCACGGGGCTGTTGGGGAAGGAGCCTTTGGGACTATGGTGCCACACAGGTCTGTGTGGCTGTACATTGCATGTGTGCCTGTTGCGGCATGTGTGTCAGCAGGCATCCTCCAAGCACTCAATGGTGAGCTGTTTGATTTCTGGTGGGGAGTTGGCAAATAGGCAATGAACTGCTTACTTTATGTATGACGCCTAACAATAACAATGTTGTACCTTTCTGTGTTTAATTCATTGTGGTCTACTCTAGGAGGACTGGTCACTATGACTGTCTGTGTATCCCATGGACATTACAACTGTACAGGTTGTGGGCTGGTATGTGGGTGTCTTGGGGAACAATGCATGGCTTTGTATTTATGCTTGCAGGGCAGCGCCCATTGTCATGGATTTCATAAGTTGTATTTTGTATGTCACTGGCGGCAACAGACACAGTCCTGGTGTACGTTTGTATATTGTCTGGCTACACTCTGGGGTGGGGTTGCTCACCCTAACAGTGGGGAGAGGGGTGGCAGTGTGTCCACATGGTGTGCAGTTGTGGCCTCCCTGGCTACACCCCTGTCTGTGGGCTCCAGCTCTGTTGTGGGGGCCATTGTCCCCTAGAGGGTGCTGTCCCTCAGTCCCTGCAGTGCATGTTGTTTGTGCACATGTTATGCAGGTGTGCTGCAGGAGTTGTTCTGTGGTAGCATGGTGTGCTGGGTGTCAGGTCCTATGGCAGATGCTGCTCCCACAGGTGTGGGTGTGTGCCTCGCCATGCCTTGACCACCAGGGTGACACTGTCCTGTGCATGCCATTGGCCTACCGCTGCACTGCCACTTGTGGACCGTGGCGGTGTCTCTGTTTCATGTGTGCATCCTTCTTGCATATGCGCCTTCACGGTGCTGCCACTATGGGTGGTGGCACAGCCTATGCCATGCTCTTCACCACTGTGGGCCCCTCACCCTTCTGTTGTGGCAAGTGGTGTGGTGGGCATTGGCGCTTTCCCTGGTTGTGTACTGCTTGGTTACCCGTCCTGCAGTCCCTACTGTTCTGTTGCCAGTGTCATTGTCCTCTGTGGTCATTAGGTCTCTGTGGTCCATGTCAAGTCTCTATCTGTGTCACTTACCACTGTTGCACACTTATGTCAGTCACCCACCTGTTCAGGACTTCCTGTCATCATTTGTACAGCTGCTGTGTTATAGCATCGTGGATGGCAGTTTGGCGGGGTCTCTATGGTTCTTGTGGAGGACAAAAGTGAGGGTGAGCCACTGTTGGGGGTGTACGGGACAGGCATGTCTGGTTACACACCTGGTTGGGGCTGTGGCACCTTCTCCAGTTGGTGTCATCTGTATTGTGTATCATAGCTGTGTGACCATGGGCAGCATGTCCCACCATGTGTCATCCCATGTGCATATCATTCAGTGTCCACTTGTCATTCACGTCTCTCGGGGTGGCTGTCTGTTTGCACTGTTACAGTCTGCACGCCGCTGTGCTGGCTGGCTTCCATGTTGTTGGGTTTCTCAGCATACATCTATGCATATCCATGTACATTGGGGTGTTGCATGCTGCCTGTTACGTACTGCCTTGTCCTGCAGGCACATGTTAGTGTGTGTTGTGGTTTGTTCTGTACTAGCACATGGGCATGGTTGTTGGGGCATGCTGTCCACCATGTGGTGGTGCATGGTGCCTTTGTGTCATCATCATGCCCTGATATGGTCCCCCTTTCTCCTGTAGGTCCACGTCAGGCGTCACTGTGGGTCACCCGTCCAGAAGAGGGTGAAGGCACAGAGGATCTGTTGAGGAGGCTGGTGTGGCAACAGCGTACCATAATTGAGCAGCAGGCTGTCTTGATTGCTGAGACAAGGCGGGTTGCAGCCATCCTGGACGAACGTCTGCCAGAGCCTGCCCGCAACTAACTCCTGCATACATTTTACATTAGCCTGCTTCCTGTCCCTGGCCCACTGTCCCTAGCCCTATATCTGCCATCCTGTTTCCCTCCATTGCTTCCAATGTCCACATCCCTCTCCCTTCCACATTATTTCCTCATAGTTCTGTTGATATATTTAACATTTGCCTGTTTGCACTGTTACTGTTGTTTTCTCCATTGTTTTCAGTCCCTTTGTTATACCTGCCCTTTTCCTTTCATTATATTTTTCTTGCACCCCATTTTTAGGAACGGTGTTCTGCTATGTTTTGATTTGTTTTTCTGTATATATGTTCCTGTTGCCTTTGTGCCTTAACTGTTCCCTTTTTGCATTATACTTTATTATGCTTGACATTCCTGTGTCCTGTGTCTTTTTGGGGTGGACTTGGGATTTGACAGTGTTCTGTGGTATTCTGATTTCACTTGTGGTTCCAGGTTATTCTATGCCTTTCACTAGTACTGCAGTTGTGTCTGGCTGGGCTATTTTGCTTTCCTGTGTTCCTGGACAGCTGCTTACACATCTGACACTTTGTTTCTGTGGGTGTTTGCACTGCCTGTGTCTGATTGCTATATTCAGTGCTGTCTTAATCCTGGGCAATGTTTGCCCTGCACTCGTGGGCCTGTTTGCCCGGCTTTCTTCACTTGCAATATTCAGCTGGTTTTGCACCGGGCTATTCGTTTTGAATATAGCTATGTTTTTGCTTTGGGCACAGTTTTCCCACCGGGCAGTACTAATTTAGCCCCGGGGCAAAGTTTTGAATATCTGGCTCTTAGTTGTATTTGCCTAAGCAAGCACCTGGTTACTGGGGACAGAAGTCCAAGAAAAGGCCCCGTGAACTGCAAACTCTGATCTGTGCTGCACTACAAGGAAGTGGCTTTCCTCCACACAGGAACATCCAAAACAAAGAAGTAATGAGCTCAAGGAAGAATGCTGACAAAGGATATACATTCTCAAAAGTATTTTACTTGTAGTTACTTGTTCAAATACAAAAATCCAATGTCCATAACATTCAAAAAACTTTTCTGGTTGTAGCTTCCCCTAGCGCCTAAACTCACACGAGTCTTCAGTGGAGGTATAGCTAAGGTGGAAGGATGTTCCTTTTAAACACTAATCACATACACAAATTTCATTCATGTTACCATGACAGCATAGTGCACATGATTAATTAGCAAAGATTGCTACTAAATGATTTAATCAAAATAATGTGACATAGTGCCAAGCAATTGCTTAATTAGACAGTTCTCATTCTATTCTTTTGTATTCTTTATTCAAAATAAGTGTTTTTAGAAAAACTTTTTGTAGTTATAATTCCAAACCTACTGCCTATAGCAAAAGATACTAGGTAAAAAAGAGAGAAGAAGCACAAAGTGTTCCGGTTTTGATTGACTAAATCCTAAGACAATCAAGCTCCATCTGAGAAAGTTTCTCACCTGGTAGGTGAAGATCCCAGACACTGTGCTATTATGGTAGATGGCAGATAAAACCTAAAAAAACAAGAAAGGCAAAAACAGAAGTTTTACTGAACTAAAAAAATACCAGTAACATTTTTAACATTTTAACCTATCAAAATAAAAGTTTTTATGATATTCTTAAAGGCAGAACCAGAGAATTACAAAGATTTAACTCAGTAACCATTCTAACATTCACATTCTTTTTAAAATTGTCTACCTGCATTAGAATGTCCCAATATTACTGGAAGTTCAAAAGTATTCCCATAATCCCAATTCACTTTAATATAGAACACTACATCACATGGAAAATATGTACAGTATTAAATTAAGTGCAGAATACCAAATTGATAAATATGAGGTGATCCCAAACTAAAAGATATCTTTTTCTCTTTTCTTGCTCAGTTCTATTTGATATCATGCTAAAAAAAATCACAACCTACTATGAAGAAATAGCTGTTAGTATTCAATCTAAATGAAGAACAAAGTCCAAAACACATGTATAAAGATCAAAATTCCATGCTATTCAATACACCTCAAAAATCACTGAGTCAAAGAATGTTATTGTTTTTTCCAAAATGGCTTAATGTCCTATTTATCATTAAGACCATGTGGCTTGACACTGTTCCATTTGAAAATCCACATACTTTCCTTTTGTAAAAGTCTATTTGATCTGCCCCCCAAGTGTGAGAGGTGGTATCCATTCAATTCCCATATTGTATCTGAACAAGTAACTACAAGTACTAATACTAGTAAAATACTTGCAAAAATGTATATCCTTTGTCAGCACTGTTCGTTGAGCGCATTACTTCTTTGTTTTGGACATTCCTAATGGGGAACAAAGACTGCATTCCAACAAAATTCAGTAGTCTCAGTCTGAAGCATGAGCCTGGAGTCTGTTACATCACGCTTGAGACTGACACGTGTACTAAAATCAGACAGTGAAAATAAGAGGCTCCTGTTTTACAGACTCATTGGGACACTCATGGTTTCAGGCTAAAAAAATGTCACCCTATGGGATTTGAAAAACAGAAAATAACACACACACACACACACACACACACACACACACACACACAAACACATACAGTTTCATAGTGTAAGGCTTTATTATACAGATCTAACACAAAAATGTCTTTCCTCTCTCCTTTAATAAAGCATTTATTTTGTAACAGTAGTTTTTTTTAAATATGTAGTGTGAATTCTCAGTATAATCCAATACAGTTCAAGGGGATATTAAATGGCATAGAGATGCAGTTTGAATTATAACAACCTGTATATATAGCATGTATACATGAACTTATAATTAGTTCATGAAGTTAGGTTTTTAGATATATGTACATGATTGTATATCTTTGAGGTTTTGAAATACTATTTCAGTAGATTGCTTTTCCTCAGTAGTCTCCCTATGTATAGCTATACTGTTTCTTATGATAACATCTCAATGATCATATGTTCTGTTTCTGATTTACTCTGTTAGCCCTTGTATGATCTCGTGTATTATCATACATCATTGTAGATTCTCTGAAGATCCTTATGAGAAACACTGTACATGTAACACTGTTTATATATAAATATTTTCTGGAATGTAAAGTTGTTTAGAAATACTATATATATATATATATATATATATATATATATATATTATTTCTTCTTTAAAATAATTTCTTCTGTTTTTAATATGTCAGGACAGCCCTTGTATAATGTGGTATACTATCAGGTTTTAGTGTATAGTCCTCATAATATTTTTATGGGAGCTCACAACTGGGATGCACAGTACTTGCAAATAATTTAATATCACGAGGGATGTTACAGATGTCTTGTAGACTACAAGACAACCTGTAACAATGGAGTTTTTTTCTTCTTAATATAGAAGAAGTCCAAGCATACATATAGGCACTTCTAGTTTGTATTATGTCAGTGTTTGGGCTGACTGTATTTGTTTAATTTAGGTTATGACAGATCACTGATGCTGCACTAATTAGCACCAGTAGTAATTTACTGCATTTTTTTCCATAAAGTGTTTCATTGTCAAAGCACTATTTAAGCAAGGAGTACTGAAATTAAGTTATTTCACAAATTTCTTAAAAGTAAGGAAATTTTTAAAAAAAAACTATGTTAATGCTCATTAGGGTTGCTACTGCACAAAATGCAAAATGCACAAAGGTTGGAAATAATCTATTAGGGTTGCAAACACAATGCTCACAAAGTCTGGAAATGTGCTATTAGGGTTCTTAGGTCTAACTCATACCCATCCTTCCATGTTCCCTACCTTCATAACACTAGGACAGTCTACAGGTACAGACCCTTACCTCAATAGCATGCTACCTCATGCAGGGTCAACATAGTAAAACTGGTATATAACAACACTAATCATGACCCTCCCCAACTCTCATGACTAGGATATGACAAATCAGTTAGCCAAAAGGTCAGTGGTTAGTAAAACAGTTAGTTTTGCTACAACATGTTGACATGTAGTAGCCCACTGTGTACCTGCCAGTGGAGGAACTTCTGACCCTAGGAAAATGATGACCACTAAAAATACTGAATTGGCTAATATAAATTAAAACCCACTAGAAGAACTTGCCATCAGTTCACAAACTGATTTCTTTCACCCTTGTGGTGACACAAAGCCAACTTACAGGTCTAGCACCATCCTACAAGACTGTGCTGAAGGTTTGTTTATTCAGCTACCATAAGATCCTGCATAAAACAGTATGCATGTCCCAAACATATACTGTAACTTGCTTTGACTAACTCTAACTAAGTATGTGTTTTAAAGATAAGAGCTCACAACAATGCAATGTGTCTAATAGTTTCAAGTTTGTAACAGGTATGATGCTTTGTGGAGGGTCTACAATATTGTGTGCCAAGTAAGGCACATGTTATAAGAGAAGTAAACCTTCACAGGTATGAACCAAAAAGTAGTATAATTACATATCTACAATGTGTAGGAAGCACCAGATCTGTGTGGCATGACTCTGGACATGTACTTTGCCCACCAGTCATGAGGGTAGGTGATGGGGAGAGGGTGGGGATTAGGGTTGCTATACACTAATATAACTATGTTGACCTTGTATGAGGTGGCATACCATTGATGTATGGCTCTGTATCTTAGACTGGCCTTGGGTTATGAGGGTAGGTCACATGGCAATGTTGGTGGAACTTTTGGCTGCAGAAGCACAGGCCTCTGTGAGGCCTGCACTTCTGCAGTTGCATGTAGAAATCCATGATTCCCAAATTGCAGCAGTACTTCACTGTGAAGAAACAGATACAAATCCACAAATGTAGCATATCAGTAGTACTGCATTTGCATAATCTGGAACCAGTTGTATGTTGTTTGTCTTACCTGATGATGACTATCTGTGTTTGCCTGGGTGGTCCTGTCCCTTTGCTGTTTGGCTGGGTGTGGAGTTAGGGTTGGAAACCCTAATGCCACATTTTCTTATGTTTGTGCTAGTAAATTGAGCCCTAACTGGTGCATTGTTTGCAGTGAATTTCCTTTCTTTCTGAGACAGTGGAATCATATCCTCATTCTCAGGACCTGCATAAACAGATGCAGATGCATAGGGT
The DNA here is from genome assembly GCA_016271365.2 of Neoceratodus forsteri. Taxonomy (NCBI): domain Eukaryota; kingdom Metazoa; phylum Chordata; order Ceratodontiformes; family Ceratodontidae; genus Neoceratodus; species Neoceratodus forsteri. The sequence continues at coordinate 688,598,374 of CM028130.1, read as the reverse complement.
CCTCTGGGTCCTGTGTCAACAGATGAGTCTGTCTGTGTCCAGATGCTGCACTTTCATGCAGCAATGGATGTCAAGAATTCATTGGACTGTCTGGTGGGCTGTGGTCATGCTGTGCCCTCTGACCCTGCACTTCAATGTGGCTACAGATGCAGATGCACAGGACAAAGAGTTCATCTGTCAGGGTCCTCTGATAACCATGGGTGCAGAGGTGAGGGGCCCTATGTCAAGTGAAGAGCTCTTGTCACTATATAGTACTTGGGCTCATGCAGCCAGCCATGCACCTTTCTTTCCCAGGCTGGGGGTGATGCTGCATGGCAGCACTGTCCCCCCAGGCTTGGCCTATCCAGCTGGCTCATTTAGCTCATGGTCTGAACTCAGTTCATTGGGATGGATCACAAAGCACAAAGTCAGCACTATGCACAATGTTTCTTAATTTTTTTTAAATGTTGTCCACATATTTTCAACATAGTCATGTTATGTCTTCCCCTATAAATATGATGTGGCATTTACAGAACACTGGCCAAAACATCATTTTATACCACAAGTGAGAAAGCAAGTTTTGGTCAGAATTTGAAAATAGATACTGTCATGTTCATAAGGTGATGGGAAAATGGCTATGGTGAAAGTTTAAGGATTTGAAAATAGACACTTGACATGTTCCTAAGGTGATGGGAAAAAATGGCTACTGTATGTTGAAAGTTTGGATCAAAAATATTGAAAATTACCAAAGTTATGAGTAAGCATGGAAACATTTCAACATACATTCATAACTATGTTGTTTTTTTAATATTTTGACCCCAAATTTTGAACATAGTCTTCTTATGATGATCTTATGATTATGAACCTGGTAGGTACACATTTTCAAATCCCACCTGAAAGGTGGTTTTGCGGAGCAACTGCAAAATCACCTTGGCCCTGATTTGAAAAAAATTCACCTGCCTTGTCCATGAGGCGGGGTCTCAAAAAGGCCAAGTTGAAAATCTGGTGGGAAAATATTGGAAATAGTGAAGATATGCATGAACATTGAATTATTTCCATATTCACTCAAAATTTGGTAATTTTACCTTATTTTCCACCAAATTTTCAACATAGTCTTCTTATGACCCCACTTCATGAACTGGTAGAAGAACATTTTCAAATCACAGTCAAATGGTGATTTTGTGGCGTGACTGTGAAATCAACTTTTATGTTAGAGTTGAAAAATGTCCCCTACCTTGTTTATGATGTAGCATCCCAGAAAGGCCATGTTGAAAATTTGGTGGAAAAATATTTAAAAATGACAAAGTTATGAGTAAAAGTTCAAAACACACTGAAATGCAGTAACTGGACTTACATTATTTCCTCATATCGCAGTCACAGTTTCCAGAAGAAGCTGTCTTTCAGACTGGAGAGTGGATCTATGATATGGGATCCTGTTTAGCTGAGAGAAGGTATGGGGGTGGTGGGTGCAGAGTAGGGGTTTGGGGTCAGGTGGTTCTAAGATGGATAGTTTTCTTTTTTTACAGGGGGACCAAACCAACACCAGGGATTGGTCACCCCAGTTTTGGCATAGTCTTCGGTGGAACCAGGATGGGCACCCTGGTGTTGCCATCTTTGCGTTGTGATGGTAGGTGATCTGGAGGGAGGGTGTACATGTAGCAAGCACCCCAGTGTGCATGAAGATTAAATTAATCAGAAACAAGAGAGATTTGTGAGGGACTTTTATTTAAAGGGACACTGTCAGGTCCTGATGCCAATTTTATTGCATCTACATTGCATGTGTCAGTAGGAAGCAGTGTTATTGCCCAGAGATTTTTAAATAACATTAAGATATTGCTTATTTTTTCCAAAAAGCACATTATTCCCCATCCATTTGAAATACCCGTGGTGCATGTCCACAAGTAGGAATGATGCAGGCTGTGGGTAAACTTGTTCATGAACAAGTTGGTGATTTGGGGTCACAATAGTAAATCATTGAAGATCCTACTGTGAATGCCAAGGATCCCTTCAATGTTATTCTCACAGGAAAAATGAGTGCTCTATCCCATTTTATTTTGTTTTTAAAAGTTGAAGCTGTGCTTCTGGGCATGTGCAATGGGGTCAGCTCTAACGCACATGTCAGGAAGCATGGTTTTACTTTTAAAACATAGAACATAGAAAGTAAACAACAAATTTGGTCTTTAAAAGCAAGAAAAAAATATCTAAATAAAACAGCCAAATTATACAAATAAAGGGACTAAAATATATTAAATAAAATAGACTAAACCCCCATTGCCCTTCCCTTCCCCCCAAAAGCTCAGCAAGCACACAAGGGTAACAGATAGGGAAAAAACATAGTAATAAATTTAAGAAGAAGTCAGATTTCTTAACAGCCAGTTATCCCATATAGTCAGATTGCTTGGTATGTGTCACAAGATTAACACATTGTAGAAAAAGAGGTACTGAGAAATGTAGAAGGTATAAAGGGTATGCAGGGAGGGGAGTAGGGAATTAGTTAATAGTCAAAGTTATCCCTCAGGGCAGTGAAAAAGGATTCCAATACTTTTGAAAGCTAGGCCAAGCATTAGTAGTTCTAGCCACACTTCTTTCTGAATTGAGAACATTGAGGAATTCTGCCCACCATTCCTGAAGGGAAGGTGTCCACGATTCCTTCCTGTGCCGGAGAATCAAAAGTTTAGTAACCGTGGCGACCACAGCCATCTGAATCTTAAGAGACAATAAGAGAAGGGAGGTGTAAAGTCCCCAAAGGCATATATTCTATGGCAGTGAGGTAGGTATCCAGAAATGTGCTTTTTAATCTCATCCCAAAAGGTAGCAGTCTTGGGTCAGTACCATAGTTTGTGGCTTAGTGAGACACTAGGGACACCACAGTCTTGGCACCTTGGAGAAGATAATACACCCATTTTGTGTATTTTACTGGGAGTATAATACAAGTTATATAAAACATTAAAATTAATGCATCTTCATCTATCTTGCTTAATAAGCCTAACGTTATCCAACCAAATAGACTCCTACGAGAACCATAGGGAGGGTTAATCATATTATGCTGTTCAGCTGACTAGCTCAACTGTGGGTTTTGGAAAGCAATTTTTAGTGTTTCCTGGTGAGGTTTAACCTGATCTTTTAAGTGCGAGTTACCCCCATAGTCTGCCCCTGGTCTCTGAGCGCTCGTGACGGTTGCCATAGCAACACAGGCAACGTCACTTCAGTGTGCTTGAAATAGCTCGGCTCCAGCAAGCGGAGTTCAGTGGAAGGAGTGTTGTGGTAAAAGCACTAGTACAAATTGATCTGCAAGGCAGTAGGAGCTGCAAGTGGTGAACAACTTTGCAGGTTGTGGGCATTTGGAGTCCCGGAGGCACTGATTTTAAACTTCCCTCTACTAGGGAACTGTTCAGCTGACTAGCCCAACTGTGGGTTTTGGAAAGCCATTTTTAGTGCTTCCTGGTGAGGTTTAACCTGATCTTTTAAGGGCGGATTACCCTCATAGTCTGCCCCGGTCTCTGAGCACTCATGATGGTTGCCATAGCAACACAGGCAACGCCACTTCAGTGCACTTGAAATAGCTCGGCTCCAGCGAGCGGAGTCAAGCGCGGAGCGGAGGTGACGTGGGCAGAGGCCAGCGGCGTCTGTCGGCGTCAGTCATGGGAAGGAGCCAGAAACCCCTGTTGAGCCAGAAAACTAAATAAAAAAGGGACGTAAGTAACATTGTTGTGTAGGGTTCCTGTTGTGTAACTAAGGATATTATAATGGCCAAGCAAGATAGGGTTATCATTTCTCTGAACGCTTGTCTTACTTGTAAAATGTATGAGGAGGGGGAGAAGGTTGATTCCTTTATCTGTGATAAATGCATACTAATTGACATTATGAAGCAAGAAATTGAATCATTGCAAAATAGAATTAAACTCCAATTAAAGATTTCTTCACTAGAAAAATTTACAGACTCAGCTCTAGATGACTGTGCTGAACAGCAGGATCATGTTCAGCTAGTAGGGACTGTTAACATTGAAAGAAATGATACAATACTGGTAGCAACAAGTTGTTTTGACTCTAAGGAAAATGATGATTGGTGTAGAGTGGAAAAGGGCATTAAAAAGGGAAGGAGGAATATTAGTGGTCATGGTCAGATTGAGCTAAAAAATAAATATAGTATTCTTTTTTTTTTTTTGCAGTTAATTTGTTTATTAAGATTTGTCCTTTACGTATAGTACATTTCACAATGTCTGAGATAGACAATATTTTCACATTATATACTGGATAATAAAGGTAATAATGTGTTAAGCATATTAATCTGTCAAATTACCAGTATACTGAGTCACATACTTAATACCCTGAAAAAAGGATTTATATTCACATATTGCATTATATATTTTCAGTTTGTACTATAATGTCATTCTAATAAAGAAAAGGAAGAAACAGTCACAGAAGAAAAGAAAGAAATTTCACTTAATATAATTATAAGTTTTATACTAAATCGAGAGCTGCATAGAAAGTTGTTTATGCAACTATATTTGTACTTAAGCTATGTCTATATAAAGAGAGAGAAAGAGATATTGTATAATGCTTATCGCTTATGATTTTGAAGAAAATTTAAGTAGTCCTGCCAACACAGATATTGATTCGGTCTGTTATCAGGTATGAAATCCTTTCCAAAGAGGCAATGTAAGTCAAATTATTTAGGATGTCTTTAACAGTAGGTATAAATTGAGTTTTCCAGTGAGTTAAAGTCAATCTTTTAACTTGCATAAATAAGATCTGTAGCCATCGATGTTGGTATTTTGTTAAGTTTATATTATTGTTTGTAATTCCTAAAAGACAAAATTTGGGTTCGAAAATTATATCACGTCTAATAATCTGGGTGACTAAATCATGGACAGCTTGCCACAGATTAGATACAGGTTTGCAAGACCATAATATATGTAAGAGATCTCCATTTGGTGAGTCACATCGCCAACAGTTATTGTTAGGTGCTAAACCTATATTATATAGATGAGACGGTGTTTTATACCATAAATGTAAAATTTTAGATTGAATCAATCTACTATGCATGTCTTTAAAAGCATTATGACAAAGCTTCCAACAACTGTTCCAATGAGAGTCCGTAATATTTATATTTAGTATCCGATTCCATTTATCTCTAGCTAAGAGTGATTGGTTCGGTAATGTATCCCTAATCTGTTTATATATTTTACTGATTAAGCCATAGGAGGTATTGATCCATATCTTCATATATGAAAAATACAGTATTCTTAATACAGAGCTAGACCAAGACAACACTACTAAAGGGGTTTCAATTATTAGTGACTGTAGGGAAGGTCACGTGGTCATGACTGGGCATAAAAAGCAGGAAGGGCAAGGAAATCACACAATAAAAAAAGATCTTTTGGTTATCTGTGACTCCATGATTAGAAATATCAATAGGATATTATGTCAGGGTAGGAATGAGTCAACTACTGTTAGTACCCTACCAGGAGCAGGGATGGGGGATGTTTGTAAAATGTTACCAGGATTATTGAAAAATACTAAAAATTCAGTCACGGTACTGCATGTAGGTACAAATGATGTTGGAAAAAGGGCATTATTAGACATCCAAAGGGACTTTGAGGCCATCGGGGAAATCCTGAGGTTACCTGGATCCCGTATCCTAATATCAGAGATCCTGCCCATACCTTGTGAGGGTGTGAACAAACAAAGGGACATTATACAGCTGAATGGGTGGTTGAAAAGGTGGTGTCATAGGGAAGGTTTTGTCTTTATCGAACACTGGGGCACCTTCAGGGACCTAGGGTTATTTGAGAAAGATGGGCTACATTTAAACAAACATGGGTCTAGAATATTAGCTAAGGAAATTCAAAATCAAGTGGTTAACTTTTAAACTAAGTATGAAGGGGGTAGGGGGCAGCCATCAAATTTTAAGGACATCTGAGAAGAATTCAACTTCACAGAAGAACACTAAGGGCTCTCAGGTCTGGAACTGCCTCTCCCTAAATGCTAGGAGTCTTACAAACAAATTTGAGGAATTAACCTGTTTACTAAATACTGACAACATTCAGATATGTGCCATAACAGAGACTTGGTGGAAATCCATTGACACCTGGGACCATCATATACAGGGATATGATCTATATCATATGGATAGGGAGGATAAAAAGGGTGGTGGTGTAGCACTGCATGTTTCCAACAAAATAAAATCAGTAGCTATTGAAGTTCAAAAAATACCAGGCATTGAGCATGTGTGGATTGGGGTATTGCCAGTAAAGGGACCTAATATTAAAATTGGGGTAATTTATTGACCTCCTTCAATTTCCACCCAAGATGATGAGGCAGTGCTAAAATTTTTGGACTCCTTAGAGATTACAGAAAATATTATACTTTTAGGAGATTTTAACCTTCCCGGTATTAATTGGACAAGGCAAACAGGGGAGACATCCTACGAGCTAAGGTATCTGGATTCCTTTTTATTAGCTGGATTTGATCAGTATATAGGTAATAACACTAGAGGGGATAAAATATTAGACCTTGTGCTAAGCAATTTGGGAGACCAAATAAAAAATTGTAGTACTTCATCACCACTCAGCTCAAGTGATCACTGTGTGATAAATTTTGATTTAAGTGGGTTTTTTTTTTCAAACACTTTTGGCTTAACCATGGTTTGAAATTTTAATAAAGCTAAATTTAATGATATGAGAATGGAACTCTTGGATTGGGGATGGAAAAAGGTTTTTGAAAATAGATCATTAGTGGAGAACTGGGATAGTTTGGAGAAAAAAATTATGAACTTTATTGATAAGTATGTCCCATTAAGAAAGAAGTACAATGCTTTAGGAAAAATTCCCCTCTGGTTATCTCCCAAAATTAGAAAATTGATCAAAAAGAAAAAAAGAGTCTATTTAAAAGCCAGGAAAAGTGAGTGTGCAACAAATTGGGCCTTGTATAAAAAAATTATTAAAAGAAACTAAAAGTGCTATAAAACAGGCAACTCGAAAACATGAACTAAACCTGGTTACAAAAGTGAAAGATAATCATAAATCTTTTTACACATACATCATTAACAAAAAGGGAAGTCAAACTTCAGTGGGGCCCATTAAGGATCAGGATGGTATATTAGTTGAGGATTGCCAAGCTATGGCAGGGCTTTTCAATTCTTATTTCTCATCCGTATTTAATAATAAGTCAAAAAATAATAGAGAGCATCTGACTAAAATAGATTATAAAATTGTTTTAAAGAAAAATGATATTGAGGATAGACTAAAGCACCTGGACCCGAATAAATCTCAAGGACCAGATGGAATCCTTCCTAGAGTCCTAAGGGAATTGGCAACAGAATTGGCAGAACCTATAACATCACTGTTTCAGAAATCTTTGGATAACGGGGAGGTGATTGAGGTTTGGCGAAAGGCAAATGTGATCCCTATTTATAAAAAGGGACCTAGACAGGAGGTGGGCAACTACAGGCCTGTTAGCTTGACTGCTGTCCTGGGGAAAATGTTGGAATCTACTGTAAAGGATCAAATAGTGGAGTTTCAGAATACAGTAGGGGATTGTGATGATGCTCAGCATGGTTTTAAAAAGGGGTTATCATGCCAAACTAATCTTTTGGAGTTTTATGAGCATATGAGCAGAGCATTGGATGAGGGTGTCTCTGTGGATGTGGTGTTCTTGGATTTTTCGAAGGCGTTTGACAAGGTGCCACATGGTGAATTGATTGATGCTCTGATTGAACATAAAATACCGGGGTATATTACAACTTGGGTTAAGGCATGGCTGAGTGAGAGAAAGCAGAGGGTTTGTTTAAAGGGAGTTTACTCTGATTGGTTGGGAGTGGAGAATGGAGCTCCCCAGGGATCTGTTCTGGGGCCCTGCTTGTTTAATATCTATATACACTCATTATCTGGAGGAGAGGATGTCTGGGAAACCAAATTTGCAGACGACACTAGAATTGGCATTACTATCAGAAACGGTGAGGATGTGGCAAAGTTGCAAAAGCCTCACAAAATGGAAAGCTGGGCAAGGGTAGAGTTATCCTTAACACCAACAAATCTGTAGTAATGCACTTTGGGAAAAAAATAATCAAGCTGACTACTTCTTAAATGGACATAAATTGGGCAAAGAAGTGGAAGAAGAGATTTAGGTGTTAAAGTGACAGCGATTTCAAGTTCCACCAACATTGCAGTCAGGTTATAAAATCTGCTAGTGGTACTCTTATAAATATCAAGAAACATATAAAAGTAGGAAGAGGAAGTGATTGTGCCTCTCTTGAGTGCACTGAGTGAGGCACCAGTTGGAGTATTGTGTGCAGTTCTGGTCACCTGGTTACAGGCTGGATGTGGGAAGATTGGAGGGGTTCAGAGGAGGACCAGGTTAGTAACAGATGTTAGGACCAGGACTATAAGGATAGATTGGAGGACTTGGGGATGTTCACATTGGAGTATAGGCGCCTGAGAGGGGATATGTGTATGGTGTATAATGCACTTAAAAATACAAATCTAAGGGTTAAATTAGGACTTACATTGAGGGAACAGCGATATGATACTAGGTCACATTCATGGCAACCTAAGGGGAAATTTTAAGACCACGAAAAGAAGGTACTGGTTTAGTGTTAGAGTCATTCCAGTATGGAATAACCTACCTGAGGAGGTAGTCACTAGTAAGACTACAGTTGAGTTTAAGAGGAAACTAGATAAGTATTGCACAGCAAATAAAATGGGGGGGGTATCAAAATTAGAATTAACAAGCGAGCACGATGGACGTAAGTCTTCTTTGCTCTGAAATTACCTATGATACCTATGATACCTATGAATAGAAGGCTGCCAAGGAGCAGTTCTTCCAGGAGCTGGTGAGGAATGCTTTGTAAAGCTTAGAAATGGGTTTGCCTATTTTGGCTAATTGCAAAAGAGGCTCTAGAAAAGGATCTACCTTGTCCATCCAAGGAGGTTTGCCCACAAATTTCTTAAGACAGTGGCAGACTTGGGTGAGATAAAACCAAAGTTTCTCTGGAGTGCCCAATTTGGATTGGATCTGGGAAAGTGAAGGGAGTGAAGGTCCTTGAAGAAACTGTTTCAATTTTATATCAGGATGTATTTGAAGGACTTGGGGGGGGGGGTTATAGGTTTGTTAGCAATTTGTAAGTTGGGATTATTACAGAGGGGTTGGGAAACATCCATTTTCGTAATCAATGTGAAATGTCTACAAAACTGGTAGAAGGCTCTAATGGTCCACCCTACAGGTGATTCCTGAATTTCTGGGGGGATAACAGCCCAAGGACAATACAGAAAGGCTTGTAAGGATAAAGACTCTGCCATGGCACATTCCTGGTCAAAGTGTAGTCCAGGAAAGTTCTTAGGGGATTCCTCACAAGGAGAGGCCCAAAGTAGGAACCTACTAGCATGGATGGCCAAGTAATAGAGAAAGAAATCTGGTAATTGCAGACCTCCCTTTTGTTTGGGGCCCGTAAGCTTTTGATATGCTCCACATGGGTGTTTCCCATTCCATATAAAGTCAGAGCACATTCTGTGGAGCTTCTTGAAAAAAGATTTAGGGAGGTACAAGGTTAGACTACTCAGGGGATAAAATACTTTAGGCAGTATTGTCATCTTTAGAAGGTTTGTTCTGCTCCAAAAGGAGATGGGAAGTTTCTCCCATCATTCCAGATCTTCTTTAATTGATTGTGAGAGGGGAACAAAGTTAAGGGTTTTTAATTATCCAGGTCCCGGGTAAGTTTTATCCCCAAGTAGCTGATGAAATCTTTTTCCCAGTGGAGGCCTAGGGATTCCACCTGACCCCTGTCTACCACAATCGAAAGGGGATAAACAGTAGTTTTAGTTTTGTTAATTTTATGGCCGGAGAACTCACTAAACTGGGCTAAAGTCTGCATTGCTCGAGGGAGAGAGGTGTCCCAATTAACCAGGTGAAGCAGCAAATCATCTGCAAAGAGTGAGAGTTTAAATTCCTACGAGCCTAACCTTATTCTCCAAATTTCTTCCTCCCTATTAAGCACCCTGGCTAGAGGTTCAACATATAAATTAAAGAGGTAGGGGGACAGAGGACATCCCTGTCTGGTACCATTCCTCAAGGAGAAGGTTTCTGAAAGGTGGTTATTGCACAACAGTTGTGCTGAAAGGCATTAATAAAGAATACCGATCCATTGTATAAAACTATCTGGAAGTCCAAATTGGGAAAGAAGTGTAAAATGTAGGACCTGTCCACTCTATCAAAGGCTTTTTCTGCATCCAGGGACACCAGTAGAGCTTTCGAACTGGGGTCCCTGGAATCAGATATTAAGTGGCCCAATTTATGAAAATGATCTGTAGAAGAGCGGCCTGAGACTAACCCTGCTTGTTCTATCCCTATCAAGGAGGTCCAAACCTTGGCTAATCTGGTAGCCAATATTTTAGTGTAAATTTTAACATCAACATTAAGCAGGAATATAGGCCTATAGTTACCAATCTGTGTAGAATCCTTCCCTGATTTGGGAAGGAGTATAATTCTAGTCTCAAAAAGAGAGGGATCACTGACTGGGTGTGATTCCCAGAATGCAGATAGCTTGCAGAGTAGGGGAACATGTTGGAGTTTGAAGGTCCTATAAAACAAGCCAGTGTAGCCATCTGGCCCAGGGGTCTTATGTGTGTGCAATAAGTCTATTGCCACAGAGATTTCTCCATCGGTAATAGGCCTCTTTAAGGAGAGTTGGGCCATGTCAGAAGGGTGGGGCAGATGCGCCCTCTGGAGAAAATCCTCCATTAATCAAAAACGAGGGGCCGACCTTGGAAAGGGGGAATAAAAGGAATGGTAAAATTCTCTGAAGAAGGATGCCATTTTCTGGGGATCAGTGAGAAATAAATCTGTATGGGCATCTGTAATAGCAGCAATTCATTTATTGGCAGAGTGTTATTTTAATTACCAGGCAAGGTATTTGCCTGCTTTATTACCCTGTCCAATATAAGTAGCTTTGATCTGAGAGGCAGCTTGCTCAACTTTTTCTAAGAGGGACCTAGCATAGTAAGCTCGAAGGCGATTTAATTCTAGAGATTTTTCATTGGACAATTTGTCAATCCCCTGGGTTTCTAAGGTACGTATCTTAGCCAGACAATTATCTAAATGGAACTGTTTCTTCCTTTTAGTCAAGGTGGCAATTCGGATGACCTCCCTCTCCATGTTAATTTTAGGGTTGCCCAGACCTTATCTATCTCAAGGATAGAGTCCTGGTTGTCCTGTATAGTTAAAGAAAGGTAGGTGCCACATTGTCAGCAAATTTGGTGGTCTTTCAAGAGGGAGTTGTTAAGGGACCATGTGTGGGGTCTAAGAGGAGGGCCTTGCAGTTCCACTGCAACAGAGATGGGTGAATGATCTGAGATCACTCTGGGATAAATTTGGGCATCAGAAATACCAATACAATGCTGTTGGCTCAGTAAAAAATGATCTAAATGGGAGTAGCTCTTATGGACTGGGGAAAAGAAAGTAAAATCATTGGTTAAAGGTTAAGAGCCACCATGGATCTACCAACCCCAAGGAGAACATAAGCTCCAGTAAGGCGCATTGGGCAGGGGAAGGACCGAGGCCTTTAGGAGAAGTCCAGTCAATGTAATTTACTTGGACAATGTTTCAGTCCCCTTCCAAGATAGATGGTAGGTGAACAAATGGGACTAATATTGTGGTCAGGTGAGAAAAAAAGGAAGGAGTGTCTGCATTGGGACCATAAACTGATCCCAATAGTAGTTCCTGAGTACCATGCTTACCGTGAACTAAGATGTAACGGCCTTCTGGGTCCTTTATCGTTTGGGTAGCAGAGAAAGTCACTCCTCTTGCTATTAAAATGGCAACACCCCTTTTGCAGGAATTAAGCCCTGCACCAAAAACTTTGCTAACCCAACTTTTCTGTAAATATATTTCCTGATCAGAGGGAAGATGACATTCCTGGAGAAAGACAATCATGGAGTCTAGTTTTGCCAGATGGTTCAGAATGAAATATTTTTTTACATTGTCCCTATCCCCTTTGATGTTCCAGGAAAGAAATTTCAAAAGAGTAAACATAATTGTAGATAGGTACTATACCAGTGAAGATGGCTGAAAGATAGAGGTGCTTGCTCCCCATCCCTCCCTCCTCCCCTCCCATAACAGTGTAAACAGAACTGGAAAAAATGGATAAAAGATAAAAAATATCTGACAGAAAACAACCCCCCAAAAATAGAATCAACTGACCAAGTAACCAGGCCCAAGGCCTACTCCACATGTTATAGACACTGATGCAGCCCAAGGGTGAGTAGTCACCTTTCAGTTAACAAATAAGAAAAAAAGGTATAAAAGAAGGTAGCACATCACCAAGTGGAAGGAGGTAGGGGAGTAAGTAACTGCATTGTGGCTATAGTATGGCTGTTAAGGGGGTATAGAGGGGGGGAAGATATTTAATTGGTAAAGGCCCAATCCCCTAGGTTATCCAACAGCAAGCGCTAAGGGTCTGGAAATAAAGCTATATCTTGAAGTTTCTTTAGGCTTAGGTGCAGCAAACATAGCACCCCACCGTATTTAAAAGAACTGCAAACATTTCCAAAAATACTGATCATTAAACTAGAGAGCATAATATAGGAGTAAACTTATAACCTGACCAATTCTATCTAAGCAAACAGCGTACAGCTTTCACTGTAAACAATACCATTAAACAGTTAGAACTGTGCTATCTAGTGGGCTAAATCAAGAATTGCATATCAAGGCTGCTACTACAGTTCCCCACAAGAAATGGAAAATACTTCTCCCCACTATGCAAAACATGAAAATATTAGTACGCTTCCCTCTAAACTGAATCGTTTGATACCGTCCCAAAAATAGAAGAGTTAGTATAACTGTTCCAAACTCAGAAGATGGGAGATAGAGCCTCTGCTGCAGGGACGACTCCAATGTAATGACCCTCTAATAAAAGAAAGCTGGAAGGGAAACAACAGTACCCAGATAGTAAGAAATCCCAATCTTACCACTCAACCAAAATGTGAGAGGTTCAGACAGTTCTAAAAGAACACAGTATAGCTCGTATTAAGCAGAATAGACAAACAGCAACACTTGCTCTTCTCAAGAAAATAATCAGTCTTTTTCAACTCTCCATAGATCACTTGGGGAACAAGTCTGGATAAGCTTTCTGAAGCATTTTCAGCTCTTCCTCACTGAATTAATACATCTAGCTCCATTCTCCAAAGTGACTTTCAATTTGGCAGGGTACAAGATGCGATGCCTGATCCCTGTGGCCCACAACTTAGAGGTAATAGGCCTGAAGGTAGTACGCAGTTGTCTGGTTTTAAAAGTCAGGTCTGGTACTAACCTTAGTTTTTTACCCTCCCATAATACTGCAGACAGTTTCCTTGCTTATTTGAAGATATATTCACAATCCAGGAAATTTAAAAGTTTGAAAATAATTAGTCAGGGAGGGTCGGAGGGTAGAGCTTTAGCCCGGAGTGAGTGGTGAGCTCACTCAATGATATATTCTGAGCCATTAGGCGAAGGCACCACTGCCTTCTTCAGAAAGGCTTGCAGAAAGATGATAGTGTTGGGATTTTCCTCTCCTTCAGGTAGACCCAGCAGTACCAGGTTGTTTCTCCTGTTTCTACCTTCTAGATCATCAATGCGCTCCTCGAGTTTAGTTAGGTTCCTTTTCAGAGCGACGATCTCGGGCTCTATTTTTTCTTGCTTCCTCTCCACCGAGCTCACTCGTGCCTCTGAGTCTGCCACTTGGTGCAATAACTGGGCAAGGACTGGTTTAATATCGGTGACTTCTTCGATAGGTTTAAGGAGAGCCTCTTTAATGGAGGAGAGCTCGGTGCAGATATAAGCAGATTAAATTTCTTGCAGTTTCTGTAGAGGGCAGCTGCTATGACAGGGGTGTTTAGCCTTCGATTTCTGTGAATTGTCTACTGCAGAGGCTGTATCTGAGCAGCGTGAAGGTAAGGCAGAATCCATCTTTCCAAGAATATTAATGGAATTCCATTTGAAGGCACACTCTTGACCTGCTGGAGACGTTTGCGGATCAGAACAGAGTGTAGTCAGTGATTTTTTTAGTAGTTTTAACTGATAAGGTGACAGAGCTCTGCTTCCCACAACTTACTCCCTCGCCTGCATCATGTGACTCTCCTGGTGTTTGTTTTTTGAAAGTACATAATTTATATGCAGTTTCCAGCTTTGTTAAAAAAAAAAAAAACAACAAGATGGTGGCCATAGCTTTTTACTCCTCCAGGGACCTCGCATCCATCCCCACCTCCCAGCACTCACCTCCCTGGATCTACCTGGAGGAGTCCCCACAGCATTCCCTTGTGGTGGGTTTGGAGGAGGGCCATCATCTCCCCAGTCCACAATCCTCAGGTGTCTGGGTGGCAGTGGGGGCCTTGTGAGGGTGCAGAAATGGTCCACCTAGGGTCCCATTTTCATTTTCTCCCAAGCACCTCTGCCACTGCAACATGGGTGGAAGCCACACATTCTGCAGGACTTCATCCCCACCTTCAGTGGCTCATTGCCTGCACTACCACTGGGACTCTACCTAGTGGCTTCCAAAGGCTGAGTAGCTGGCCACTCCACCCCAGGAGAGGAGAGCAGTCCCTGGGACACTTGATCCTTTCCCACCCCATTGACCCCCAGCAACCCATGCTCATTCCTGAACATGGGTCACTGGCATGGCAGGAGGTAAGGCACTCAATGCTTCAGCCCTCCATGACACTGGGCCAGCTTTATGTGTTGTATTTTCTGATATGTGAAAAGTAACACTTTTAAATTAATCTCATATCCCAGCAGTGTATTGTGAATGCACCAGCAGTGTATTGTGAATGCATTATTCAATCAGTGTTTAATTTTTTATGTTGTTAATCTTTGTACACTTTCTATAGAATGATAAAGTATTTATTTCTAATTTGGGTGAATCATAATTATAAAACTATGGCTTGAACTTGAGCAATCTGACAGCTTTTTAATATGGCTATGTTAATGGCTGGAAATACTCATGCACACAGAAACATAGAAACATAGAAGTTACTGGCAGAAAAAGGCTCTGCAGCCCATCCAGTCTGCCTTGTCTTGCCTATCTAATGTTGCATTAACAGGACCACGGGTTGGGCCACAGGCCATTAATGTAAACCAGTACCACCATCTCCAGCTGACCTCCCTGAAAATGGCTGCTCCACAGGTGTTGCATCCTATTAAGCCCCCTTCTCTCCCTACCTGAACTCCTTCTGCTCTCCACAGCATCCACCACTAACTCTCTTACATTCCTGTCTCACCTATTGTTATAGGGGCCACTCATGTAATTGCATATCAGAGGTGATGAAGCTGTCCCTATACAGGTACCTGTTTATCAGGGTACCACAGATAGGCTTCTCCTTGGACTTCTGAAATACCTGGTGACAGCATCAGCTCTACTTGTCTCCAATGTCTCCCCTGATTACCCATGTCTCCCCTTATTACCCACTCCCTACTCTTCCTACATAGTTTCACTGTAAAGACTATCCAATCTATTAACTACCGTTAAAAGAGAGAGAGAACCAAAAGACAGTACAGTACAGTTTTATCCCACAGTTACATCAAACAATTATAGTATAATTCATTCCCAGTGAACAGTCCCATCCAGCAACCCACTTCACATAACCAGGAGACAGAAAAAAGAAATATAGATACATAATGAAAAAAACAAACAATGACTTTGTAATTACCTTGGGCATTAGCTCCATGTATCTGATTCCCTTTGGTTATGAGTACAATAGAAGCATTATAATTTAAGCTGTAAATTCATTTCTTTTAAAAATATTAAAAAAGTGATATGCGTTAAACATTGTTATTCAAGTACAGCAACCTAAATGTCTGTATTTTGTTCCATAGCCCCATAACCTCTTGGCCTACTTTGAGAACATGTTCAGATCATCTACCCTTTCCTCATAGGTTCTCCCCTGCTGCACATGAATCATCTTGATGGCCCTTCTGTGCAAAGCTTCCACCCTTTCTTTCTGAATCTTTACACATTGTCATTGGGCTAGTCATTTTACTGCTGGGGTAATACATAAGCAGTAATACCCTGACAAGTGGAGTGGTATTGGGCAATACCGGACTGCCTAGGGCATACTGAGGCCCGATGTCGCAGGCAGAGGGGCCTTATAGCCCTGGAAGGTTACTGTATTGCCCAATACCACCCCCGGAGGATATTATTGTGCTTAGAAAATGGGCATTTGTGTCATGTTTGATTAGGTAATAAAATGAGAGGAAATTAGTTTAAATTGAATAGAAAGACTAGAAAAAACTGCTGCTGGTAAAGTAGTCCCTCCCTTTTTATGCTCTTCCATCTTGTGTTACTCCTCCCCAGAGAGCCACTCTGTTGCAGTTACCCCCCACCACCACCACAACTTCTAGATAAAACCGCAACCTCCATCTCATTTGTGGCAAACTACAGTAGTAGATACATTATAAAAAGGTAAGACAGAAAATAAAAGACCTTGTGCCATCTTCTCTCCTGACACGTAATTGTCTATACCTGACTCTCAGAAATCGGGCTGCACTATCGCACTCCATCCTTCAGCTGGTGGCTCACTTGCTCCCCAACAATGAGAATACCAATGCTGTTTATAAAAAAGAAACACTGCAGCATTTAGTTTTGCGGTCCTTGGGGGAGAGGAGAGAGAGAGAGAGAGAGAGTTTTTCCTTTCTCATAGCCGCAGTCATATCCTATGGCAGCACTAATTTGAAGACACGCCCCTCCCCCAAAATCCCATCCCTAACCCCCCAGCTGGCAACAGTAATGTGGCACAGAGTTCTTGTCACAATAGCCCTAAGGGGACTGCTCTCTCAACTCAGTATACAATTTTAAAACCAAGAAATCTTGGCTTTAAAATTACTTGAGCTCCTTGGTTGAGCGAGTGAGATACAGAGTAAAAGAGAGAGAGAGAGAGAGAGATGGAACTACATCTGTGGTCCAGGAAACAAGGAAACTACCAGTGCTCTTACACACATTAGCAGGAACTGTGTTGGAGCTGATGAGTATGACTGTATCGGCAGGTTTTCAGGTACGAGACACAGTCGTTGGATGAAAGGACTTATTTGAATAGTGCCCCGGAGATAGATTCACACTGTCAAGTTGTGGCTGCAGTGAAAGTGGCTACGCGGGTTGGACATCAGGGAGCTTCAAGAGGAGCGTGAGACTGCAGCATTAGTAACAGCCATGAATATGCTTGCTGTTTACTTAAAAAAAATATTGTTTATTTTGGGGGTTCTATTAGGTACAATATTGGTGGCCAGTGTATGACAAGCAGCCCTGGACTCTCACTCGCTAAATGAGAAATCAACAAGGCGGTGCTTGCCTTGAATGTTCTACTAGCCCACTAATATTTAGAACTATATGAGACAACCAACTGAGACTGGGACTAGTTATTTCCAGTCTCTGTTGTCTCATACCGACCAGCAGATTGGCTCTTGCAACCAGTCAGGAACGTGAACACACTTTGCCCATTTTCTAATTGCTCAATTGCTCACATTCTAGTGGCCAATACCTCTTGAGCTGTGACATTATCAAAGAACCCCTGGTTCCACTCCATTCCCTGTCAGGTGCTTAGAATGTTTATGCTTTCTGGGAAACTGGTTTACCTTGATTGAAAAGGGAAAATCTGTTTTTCCAAATGGAAAAACTGGTATTGTCACCGTGTCTACAAAGCCAAAATCCGTTTTCACTGGAGTTTTATTTTGTGAGCTTCATTTAACGATTTTTCTCAGCTAGCACGCATTTTAGCAATTTTGCTTCTACTTTGAGCATCAATAAAAATAATAAATTCTATGATAAGCCAAACCTGTACCTAACTTTGGTTTTGTCACATGTAAACACAGTTCTTCCACCATTATCAATGACTATCCCCCAGTGATCTGAGTGTGCAGATCTTGGAGGCCAGTGTCTGTGTGTGTGTGTGTGTGTGTGTGTGTGTGTGTGTGTGTGCGTGCATGCATATGTGTGTGTGTGTGTGTGTGTGTGTAGCTGACCACTTGTTTGGCTTCTACAGCTGACCAACCCTCAGGTGTGACAGAAGCAGCACTATGGCCTCCATCTGTCAGGGGTGACAGTAGCAGCAGCACTACAGCCCCCATTCCTGAGGGGTGACAGCAGCAACAGCAGCACTATGGTGGGGGTGACAGCACCAGCAGCAGCACTATAGTCCCCATTCCTGAGGGGTGACAGCAGCAACAGCAGCACTACAGCTTCCTTCCTTCAAAGATAACAGGAGCAGCACTATGGCCCTCACTCCCTCAGTGGTGACCTCAGCAGCACTGTGACCCTCATATCCCAGGTGTGATGCCAGCAGCACTACATCTGACAATCCCTTGGCTGACAGCTGCAGCAGCAGCACTATGGCATACATTCCTCAGGGATGACAGAACCAGCAACAGCTCTACAGAACCCATCCCTTAGGTGTGACAGCTGCAGCAGCAGCACCATGGCCCCATACCTCAGGGGTGATGGCAGCAGCCCTACAGCTCCCATCCCTCAGGCGTGACAGCAGTAGTAACAGTGCAGCCCCATCCCTCAGTGGTGATGGCAACAGTGGTAGCACTCTGGTCCCCTCTTTCAACACTCACACCCACATGCCCAAGTTACAGATTTCTGGATCTCTTAGCTTAATAATTAAGCCAAACTACAAGCCGAGGTGGACTCCCTTAATTCAGTCCTATCTAACATTTGACTGCCTGAATTGGCTTCTTTGAAATAAGTGCCTCCACCTAAAAAACCACAAGTGATTAATTGATGGTGTTCTAATGGAAAATCATGCAACTCCCAAACATGTGGATAGTTTTTTTTTGCTTGGTCTCCATGAAAAGGGAGTCTCTTAGTTTTCATGTCTGAGCTCAGATGTGAATTGAGCTTCACTCTGCCCACTGTCATTGTGCAGTACCTTGGGTCTAGCTTTCTGTGTGCCCCTAAGTATGGCTTGGGAGCTGCTGCAGCAAACTACCCAACCCTGCTGACATCATACAGGGTCAGGCAGAGTGACAACAATTGGACCATATAGCAAACTCAAGGGCACACAGACACTAAGGCACCCCATGACTCACTTATGGGAATGCAAAAAAGAAATTGCAAGAGCAGCCCCACTCTACCCACTGGCATCACACAATATCTGGCACCTTGTCTGCTGTATGCCTCTGACTGTGTAGTGTGGTCTAGGTGCTGTTGCAACCCTCCCTCCCCATTGGCAACATGCAGTGTCAGGTAGGGTGACAACAGCACCCAGGTCATTCAGCAAATTCAGAGACACACAGAAGCTAAGCTCCCTCCCCACCACCACACTCAGGGGCACACAGCTAGAGCAGCAGCTTGAAAACTGCCAGTGCTTACACCATTAGCAGTCCACTCACCCATCCACCCACCCAGCTTAAGAAAACGCTGCCCAACACTAAAATGAAATAGTGGCACAGGCTGGTGGTGCACAACACTGCCAAGTGTGGATCTGAGTTTGTGAGCTGAGCCAAGCCAGACTCCCTGCCCTGGGATGATGGGGTCTAAGCGTGATGTAGAGGCTTTGCTTGCTGACGTGGGTGCCATACCTCAGGAGGAAGTGGGGTCTGCCTTGATGATGTAAGTGACCCCACAGTGTTATAAGAACACCTGCAGGTTGGTTGATACCCTCACAAAGACACCTAGATCAGCAATCATCCCTTGAGCCTCACAGCTCAGCAAGACTAACAGTTCCACTTCCCAGAAACACACATTTGAATAAACGCAATTAAGGACACCTAACTGAACCCCCCTGATTGATTCCCCAAGTTTACTGATACTTAGCTTTTTGGTGGTTTTAATCATGCAGTGTAAAAATAGCTTAGGCATCTACTTTTTTCTACACAAAAACTTTACTGCCAGGATGGAGAGCAGTTGCATTAGCTGGTCAGAGAGTTAGATTCAGAGCTGTTAAACCTTAAACACCTGCTACCCAGCCTGATTTCCCAAGTGGGCCAACACTTGGCTTTTTTGTTGTTTTATATCATCCAGTGTAAAAAAAAGTTTAGGTAAGTTTATCAGACAGTGACTATAGCACACTAGAATTTAATATCAAGGTGGATAGTGTTACTGTAAAAGGATCTACAATAATTAAGAACTATAACAGAGCTAGTTTTCATAAAATTAGATCAGAATGATCAAAATGGGAATGGGAGAAGGCCTTCAATAACAAAAACGTAGAAGAGATATGGGACTGCTTTAAACATACACTGTTATTTCTAGAAGATAAATTAGTATCTAACAAAAAAAATATACAATAAAGGAGGCAAATTGCACATGGGGTGCACTTGCAAGATTCTAAAATAGAGCGATAGGAAAAAAGGGCATTTGCCAAGATGAAAAAATACCAAACAGGAAAACATTGCAAAGTATAAAAAGAACTCAAAATGCTGAAAAAGATTATTTCAATTGAGAGGAATAAATTAGAATTCAATATTACACATAGAAAAGACAATGGTAAAATCTTTTATTCATACATAAACAATAACAGACGTAGCAGTACACAAATAGGGCTAATTATAGATAGGGCTAAGAAATTAACACACCGATAGGGATGGCAAATATCTTTAATGAGTACTTTTGTACAGTGTTTAACAAAGAAATGACACAAAATCATACTCTTGAGGGACATAGATTCATAGATTAATACAAGTTCTGAAGCCAAAGTCCATGATGAACTTGCCAACCATTAATCTCTAATGGTGGAAAGAGTATTTTTATCCCCATGTATTGGTCAAGTTTAGTTTTCTTTTAAATTGTTTGACACTATTGTACATAACAATGTTGCTTGGTAGAAAATTCCAAATAGAAGGAATTCTTTGTGTAAAGAAATTACACCACCTTGTTGTTCTGCATACTGTGCTTTTTAATTTAAATTTATGTGACCTAGTGATATTGTTTGCTAACTGTTTTTCTAAACAAATTGTGTTTAGTGTAGAATCTTTTTGGAAAGCTTTAACGGTATAAATCAAATCACCTCTTAAGGCTCTGTATTCCATGGTATATAAACCAAGGGCCAGATATTCAAAACTTTGTGCCGAGAAAACTGGTTTGCTATATTCTAAAGGCTGAAGAAGCAAGAAACTGCATTAGCTGGCAAAATCATAATGTATGGAAGGCAAACTGAGTGGTGTGTATATGAATACAGGCACAATGCTATATTCAGTAACTAGTGCCACGCAAAGTGGTTTTGCGTGACTTAGCGTGACACTTAGCGCAGTGCACATTACCACCCAGGAAAAGGTAGTCTTAACCCTGGGCAATCACCTTTGCATGATATTATGACTTTGCCCAGTGTTTGCATGGCTTTTGCGTGACTTTGCGCGACTCTAACAAATAAATATGACACATAGATAAAGGTAGACATAGAGGAAACATCCTGCTCACTGATGGCATTACAATGATGCCATCATCTGCCACCAGTCCCAGCCATGCCAGGCAGTAATTGGTGACCCTGCCACCAGTGGACAGCATGGCAAGGGCCAACAGCACACACCTGCAGACCACTCTTCTGGGACACCAACAGATGCCAGCATACACATGCAGCACTGTGGGCATGGAGGATGTTGAGGGAGAGGTATGGGTGGCCAGGCTGTGCCACAGACCAGGTGTGGCCACAAGGCTGGGACACATCATGCAGTGCACATGGGCCAGTATTGGGAATACCACAACACCAGTGTGCCTTTCTGATAATATATGCCCCCCAGCCACATACCGCACAGCTGTACAACTGCCACAGCACACAAAGCCAGACATGTATATGTCACTGTGAGCATCCCATGCCAGAGGTGCAGCATCTGTGGGTCACACAACATAATAGTAATGTCCACTGTCAGTAAATGCCTGCATGTTGGGCCTGTCGCTGTGTATAGTGCAGTCATCAGTACTGCCCTACACACCATAGGCAGTGCTGTGTCCACACACTACTGGCCCCCTTGCTACTGTAGTGTCTGCTGTGTACTGTAGCATGACCTACAATGTGACAGTTGCATGCAGCACCACCACCATCTGTGCCTATGCTGTGTTGTCCCAGTACAGCTGCAGGCAGCAGCACATGTGAAAGTACAGTGTTCAAAATGGTATAATATTCCCTGAACTGTTTGCGCAGCGCTAACATGTTTGCGTGAGTTTAGCACAGGGCTAAACCGTTAGTCTGCAAACTGCATGCAAATCAGGGCATAATGAGATGCTAATCTGCATGTTTGCCCAGAGACTACTTAAGTAGGCTCATTTGCATGTCACTTTTGAATATGGGAAATTTAGCACCAGGCAATGTGTTTGACTGGCTAATGGTTTAGCCCTGCACTAAACCCGGGGCAGAACATGCTAGCGCCATGCAAACAGTTTGGGGAATATTGTACAGTTTTGAACACTGTATTTCACAGTGCTGCTGCCTGCAGCTGTACTGGGTCCACACATTTGCTGGCACACACATTGGCTACATAGTTCACCTCACCTACCTTCACGCCGCCAGCACTGCATTGCTGTTGTGGTTTGCACTTTCTGGTTGCTATATTCAGAGCTGTCTTATTCCAGGGCTAAGTTTGCCCTGCACTCCCAGCCCAGTTTTCCCGGCCTCATTTCCATGCTATATTCAGAAGCTGTTTGCCCCGGGCTATTTCTTTTGAATATAGCTTGCTTTGTGCTCAGGACTAAGTTTGCCTGCTAGGCAGTATTAATTTAGTCCCAGGGCAAAGTTTTGAATATCTGGCCTCATGGGTTTTAAGTCTTTCCTCGTAATTTAAATTGTTCATATGTTTCATCACCCTAGTAATTTTATGCTGGACCTTTTCTACCATTACTTTACTTCCAATGGAGGTAGGGGCACAAAAGGAGGCACAGTATTCCAGGTGAGGATGCACCAGACTTGACTAGAGTGGGAGGATAACCTTGGGCTTCTTGCTTTTGATGTGCCTGTTGATACAACCTATGATTCCATAGTATTTTTTGACAGACTTTTCTTGTATGTGTATCAAATTTCAGATCATCTGAGACTACAACACCAAGGTCTTTTTCCTCGGTTGTTACCTCTAATTGTATGTCATTTAATTTATAACTTGCCCTGATGTTATTAGTTTCTAGGTGCATTACTTTGCACTTAGCCTCATTGAAGGTCATTTTATTTTCTACCGCCCAGTCAGATAGTATATTCATTTTTGCTTGTAGGTGAGCTACAGATTGTACATCATTTACTATGCATCCTTTTTTACAATTGTCTGCATACTAGTTTATCCAGACACTTTTGTGGTTTGCATTCTAGAAACCAAGATATTAAATAAAAGTGGTTGTAATACAGAGCCTTGCAGGACTCTACTTATAACACCTCCCCATGAAGACTTGTGTCCTCTAACAACTACCTCTGCAGTCTATCTTGTAACCAAGATTTTATCCATCGTATGATGTTAGGGTGCAGGTTTATTTTAATGAGTTGATTGATTAGTACTTTATGGGATACTGTGTCAAAGGCTTTTGCATAATCCAAAAGATAATATCCACAGGCATTCCATTTTGCAATGCCTCACTAACTGGCTCAAAAATTAATAAGATTGGTCAGACATGACCTTCCTTGGGTGAAACCATGTTGAATATATCTGTATAACCTATCCTATTAATATGATCAGTTATCCTATAATGTAAAAGCCATTCTGTAAGTTTGCAGACTGTTGATGTTAGGCTAATAGGCCTGTAATTACTCACCGGTTGTCTGCTTCCACCTTTGTGTATTGGTGCGATATTTGCTAACGTCCATGAATCTAAATGTTCTCTTCTTTCAATGATACATTGAATAGAAGAGTCAATGAGCCCTTTATTTCTTTAGTTAGTTCTTTAGGAATTTTGGCATAATCCCATCAGGACCTGATGATGAATTTACCTTGATCTGACCAATTACTTTTGCAGTGTTCTGTTCTGAGAAAGGGTCTATAGTTTCCTATCTGGTAGATTTTATATCATTGACCTCTTTGGCTTAAAGACATGCATAAAATAAGCATTACATTCTTTAGCCATCTCAATCTTCTCACATATGATTGCATTGTCCAGTTTTAGGGTCCTACACCTGCAGAGTTTCCGTTAAAGATTCTGGCCCAGATATTCAAAGGGTTAGCATGGCGCGAGCAGTATTGCACCATGCACAACCCACTGATGCGCCCAACGCTTATATTCAAAGGGAAAAGTGCACTGCACAACCCGCGCGCTTGGGAGTGCACTGCATGTATGCAGACACAGGTGTGGGGCGGCCCATGCATAACCCGCACAACCCGATATTCAGCCCGGATGTGCAGAGTCATGCATGCACAACCCCTACCTGCGCCTGCACAAAGTTAAGCCAAAAAAAAAGGAACAAATGATGGCCACCCACAGGTGAGCTGCCACATTGCAGGGCGCAATACGGCAGCTGCCACCCATGGGTGGCCACCCGAGTTCCTGCCGCAACTGGCGGCACCCACCCCATGCCCCATCATGGACATCTGTGTAACTAAATCCCCCCTCCAATATCCCTGGTGGTCCAGTGGACCACTATGTGCCCGATCATGGGCATCTGTTGACATCACACTGGTTCCCTGCAGCCCGATCATGGGCATTTGTCTAAATTAAACCCCCCTTCAATATCCCTGGTGGTCCAGTGGACCACTATGTGTCCGATCGTGGGCATCAGTATAGTAACCCCCCCGTCCAATATCCCTGGTGGTCCAGTGGACTGATCACTGCCTGATCGTGGGCATCTGTAAATCATAAAATAGTCCTATTACCCTGGTGGTCTGGTATGCCCCTACCCACCCACCCACTGGGCCCCACCGCCCGCTCTCCCGGTCAGCGGTGGTGGCACCACCCCACCTGCCGCCTCGCTGCCCGCTGACCGAATTCAGTAGGCTCGGCTCCACTGGTTCGCCAGCATGAGCCAATGGGTGTGCAGCCCATATTATATTGTTCAGATATGTGAATGAATCATTCACATATCTGGACTGTGTTGTATCGTATGGATTGCATCGCCCATTGGCTCACGCCAGGAACCAATGGGCATGCAGCCCTACTGAGCTGTCAGTCGGTGGGCGGCTGGGCAGCAGGCGGTGGGTGCTGCCACCAACGGATGACGGGGGAGCGGGCGGTGGGGCTCAGTGGTGGGTGGGAGGGGGGTACACTGACCACAAGGGCAATAGGACTATTTTATGATTTACAGATGCCCGCGATTGGCAGCGATCGGAACACTGGATCACCAGGGATATTAGAGGGAGGTTTCATTTAGACAAATGCCCGCGATCGGGCTGCAGGGGACCAGTGTGATGTCAACAGATGCCCACGATCGGGCACATAGCAGTCCACTGGACCACCAGGGATATTGGAGGGGGGGTTCTTTTAGACGAATGTCTGCGATCGGGCTGCAGGGGGCGTCAGTCCCCGATGGCTGCTGCCTGGCTGAGTGCCAGGCGCAAGTCATCGGGGATCGGTGCACCTGCATGTTAATGGCATGCAGATGGCCCCATGTGCACCTTGCATAAATTATGGCCCCATTTGCATGTCCTCTTTTGAATATCGCAGGTGCTGTGCATGGCGCAATGGCACTTGCGCTAGCGCATCTCCATGCTCCATTCTGGCCACTTGCACTGACGCAGTGCCACTGCGCTTATGCACAGTAGGGTGGCTAGGTGCTATATTCAAAGCTGCTGTGCCATAGCGCCAGCTCCATTGAATATTGCCCAGGCCACACTCTCTGCGCAATAAAGTTGAGTTGCGCCTCAGGCTTGCGCCACAGCTCATGAGTTTGAATATCCGGCCCCTATGTAATTATACAACCTTTTTTGTTGTCCATAGAGTTTTCTGCTAGTTGTAGTTCAAGTTTCTGTTTAGATGAACATATAAGTTTTTTTGTTTTGTTAGCCAATGTCTTGAGTCTGTTTCTATTGGTACCGTCCAATGTTTTTAAATCTGCAATAGGCTCTATGGTTTTGTTAATATTCCATTTTATTTTATTGTTCTACTACAGGGATTCTGTGTTTGTTATTATTATATTTAACATGTTCAGGAACCCATTTTGTTATACAATTCAATTGTGTTGTTTATCTTTTATCAGATTTTTTAAAGCACGAGATTTTTAAGTTCTTCTTTCCAGTTCCATGTTGCCAAATAATTTTTTATACTGGAGTAATCTGCTTTGTGGCAATCTCTTATTCTGGTGATTCCTCTGCTAATGTTTGTAGATTGTTTTAAATTAAGCTGGACCATACTGTGGTCTCTATCACCAAGTGGTGGTAAAATTAATGGTGATGACTCTGCAGCCTCGATATTTGTAAGTATAAGGTCAAGTATATTATTATTATTTCTAGTGGGTTCCATAGCAAGTTGTTCTAAGCTATGTTGGAAAGTGACTTCCAGGAACCTTTTATCCACCTGACCTTTGGCCTCTAGTGTTGACCATTTAATATTTGGTAGATTAAAATTACCCATAAGAATATTATCCTTTGTCACTTCCTTATTTTCTGTTTCATCCACAAAGATTCTATTTTGTTCTACTCCTAATCTTGGGGAATGATATCCAAGGCCTATTGTTAATATTTTTTTGTTAGTATGTATTTTTGTCCATATGATTTCAGTGTTTGTATCTTGTTGTCCAGTCTGGCAACATTTATATTTTTTCTGCTGTATATAGAACAACACCTCCACCTTTTTTATCTTTCCTATTATTGGAGATCTTTGTGTATCCTGGTATATTTGTACGCCAGTCATTATCTGGAAACCACGTCTCAGTGAAATTACATATATTAATGTTATTAAATGCTAATGTGTATTTTAACTCGTCCATTTTATTTGTAAGACTTCTTATGTTTACTAACAATATTCTTAGCTCATTGGTTTTATTCCTGTTTTCAGCAGTGCTTTTACTCTTGCTTTGTTTTTGTTTATTGCTTATGTCATTTGTATTTTTAACTGATACATCATGTGCTTATATTTGTGAGTCAGTAATCAGATAATGCTGTAGTGACATACATTCCTCCTCCCAGCCTAGTTTAAGTGCTTAACTATGTAGGAATTTATGTGTTGTCCTAAGAGTGTACTTCCTTGTTTATTTAAATGCAATCCATCACAGAAGTATAGATGTTTGTTGGTCTCAAATTCTCCCCAATGGGTAACGCAGCCTGCTTCAAGCACCAGTTTATCAGCCAATTATTGATGTGCTTGATTTTACCTACTTGCTAATAAGTAGCCTTTGGGATTGGTAGTATTTCTGAAAAAGCAATGTCACACCCCAAATCTACTAGTTTGTTAGTCATGTCAACAAATTCCTGCTTAGGTTGTTGTTCATGCTGGTGTAGTACATTACTGGCACCAGCATGTATGATAACAAGGGATTTGTCATTATTGTTTCTAAGTATTGCCTTGGATATCTTTGTGATGTCAGAGATTCTTGCACCTCTGAAGCATGACATGGTCCATTTTTTTGTTCTGATCACAGATTATCCTGTCTAATTGCTCAACCATGGAATCCCCTAATACATAAATGTGTTTATTACTGTGCAAATCAACTTGCATCCTCACAGTATTATCTATGTTTATTTGTCCATTAATAGGGTTTGCAGTATATCTGTAACCATCTGTGTTGTTTGGCTAGGTGTTGGTTCTAAAATTACCAGCTGTTCTTGTAAGATGGTGGGTCCAGGAACAGCTCCTCTTCATTATTAGGCCTGGTATTTGTACAGTTATTGCCCATGTTAATCACTTCTAGGTTTTTGGGTAAATATGCATCAGTTTCTGTTTCAGTAACTAACTGGCCAAAGTGATTGTGGAGATATATTGTGAACTGATTTGCCTTTCTTCCTTTCTTGGGACCTTAGAAGGATGAATCTGATACCATGTTTCCTCAGATTCATTTGGTAACTCGTCCTCTTTGCCTCTTTTCCTGTTACTGGGATTTTGTAAACTACAGCTTGCACCAGGGGTTATTATGTTTGTTTGTTCATGATGGTAGGGTAGGGTGATCTTTATTTATATATTAATTCTGTGATTTTGGACCAGGTGTGTCATTTTCCACTGAATTTTCTAGCAGCCTCGCCTGTAGTCTGCTGGCCATGTCATGTTGACTCTGTTCTAATTCTTTGAGGATTTTATCAAAGAGACTAATTAAATTAGCCACATCTGTGTTATCAATACACTTCTGACATGTGAACAGGTTATCCGATGAATAATCTGATATTATTGCATACATATTACATATATTACATTTAACCCCAATTCTCCCATCAGTAACTTCAATTGTTTCAGTCATTTTTCTGTTTCCTACTTGAAGTATTTAGATTTCTATGCAGCCTGTTGTGCTTTTACTTGCTATTATGCTTAGTGACAGTAGCAAATGGTCCAAATGATTGACACAGAGCTAAAGATTCCAATAGCAGTTATCTACATTCAATGATAAACATACAATAGACAGTCTGCTTAATATTTAGACCTTACCAGGAATTTGTATTCTATCTCCATCAGCAGTTCTACTTAATGTTGATCACACTTCTTGTGTGTCACTGCGCGCTCCCTGCTCGTGTTTACCCTGCTCACAGCAGGGCTTGCTAAAATACCCTGGGATGACCCGGAAGTGCACCAGAGGTCACGCTGCACTAAAAACTCAGCAAAATAACCCTTCTGCTATAAAAAAAATGGGTGAAATCCACTTATCCATGGATTTAGCATGCTGTAAGGTGTTATACAGTCTTTAAAAACAATTTCTGTCCCCTGTAATTGAGTTGTGGTTTTCAACTGCTGCTGTGGAAACTACACTCACTCTTCCTGCTTCTTGTGCAACTGGAAAACAGGGCTCCACAGCACTCATCAGAGCTGTGTTAAGAACATGCTTTTAAAATAACAAAATGCAGCACTGTAAGATACTGCAGAGTATGTAGAGGCAGTCTCCTGCATATACTGGGCGTTTATGCAGCTCAATATAAATATTTAGATCTATTGTTATTTATTTGTGCCATGAAAGTGGAAAGTTTAATAGATAAATTGAAAGTAAATAAGTTATCTGGTCTAGATTCCCACACCCAAGCTTCCTAAAGGAGACAAAAACTAATCGCACAGCCACTGGCCTATTTGCTAAACACCTCCTTTCTTCTGGAGAAATGTCTAATGATTGGAAATCAGCCATTGTTGTACCATTATTTAAGAAAGGCAACAGAGCAGAAAATCAAATTATAAACCTATCAGTCTAACAATGATTATATGCAAAATGGCAGGAACCTTTCTTAAAACTAAGTTTGAGGGGAATTTGAATAAAATAGGCCATAGGGACATCAAACAACATGGATTTTGTAGGAACAGGTCTTGTAATACAAATCAGTTATGTTTCTATGAACAAGTGAATAAAAATACAAACAATAACATCGCAGTAGATGTACTTTTCTTGGACCTACAAAAGGCCTTCAATAAAGTTCCTTACAAATTATTAATTTTTAATAAGTGTAATATCTGCAAGAGCTCCTGATTCCCTACTGCCACCACCGTTTACTCCAATCTGCCAATGAGGGATTGCTGGAGATTCCCAGGGTTCATTTGAAAAATCTGGGGCACGTGCCTTTTCTTATGCTGCACCTACCCTGTGGAATTCTCTACCTCGTCAGTTAAGAGAATGCCTGACCGTCATGGGTTTTAAAACTGATTTTAAGACTTATTTGTTTTATCAAGCTTTTTCTGTATGATTTGAACCTTTGTTACTGTTTATATTGGATTTTACTGAAAAGCACCTTGATAATTTTGAAAGGTGCTCAAGAAATAAAATTTACTTATTTATTTTAAACTAGCAAACATAGGAGTGGATAAAGGTTGGTCAGATGGATTGGTAATTGTTTGCAGGAGAGAAGGCAATGAGTAAGACTAAGGAAATTATCCAGAAGAGTGTGAAGTCACTAGTGGGTGCCACAGGCTCCGTTTTGGGACGGTGCTGTTTGCCATCTTCATGAGTAACATTCAGCATGGCATCAATATTTGGCTAGTGAAATTCACTGACAATAACAAACTTGGGAGTCAGTAGACACCACTATCAACATCAACAAATTGAGAATGGACCTGGGTCGAATAGAAAATGGGCTGCAGAAAATAGTATGCAGTTCAGTGCAGATAAATGCAGAGTTTACATATGGGAAAAAACAATAAGGAAAGAATACCATATAAATAATACTACACTTGTTAAAAATCCATAGGAAAAGATTTTGGTATCTATATGTAGATCAGGGTATGAATTTTGTAGAACATATCACAAAAGTTATTCAGAAAACAAACTTCATGATTCAGAATATGAAAAGAACTTTTGTAAACCATTCTGCTTCTTGTATAATGCCACTTTATCAATCTTACATTAGGCCACACTTGGACTATGGAACACCACTATGGAGCCCATGTTTGAGAAGGGAGGTGGAACAGACAGAGAGGGTTCAGCATAGGGTAACGAAGATGGTCAGGGAACTTAAAGGTGTCAGGTACGAGGATCAGTGAAATAGGCTCGGGCCTTACAGTTTGGAACAAAGAAGAATCAGAGGAAACTTGATGGCTATGTATAATTTCGTATGATAATGAATTAAGGGAACAGCTGGACGTAACAATCCAGGATAAGCCTAATGGACTGAGGTGACACAAATTACAAATCAAATAGAAAATGCTAAAAGGAATGCAAGGTTCAATTTTTTACAAATAGAACAGCTACACTTTGGAACAGATTACCTGTAGAGATAGTGGAAAGTCAGAATTTGGGCAGATTTAAAAAAAAATGCTTGATAGGTGGATATTAGACAAAGGGAATACTTGGACCCACTAATGTGGGTAGACAGTATTAATTGGTCACATGCCCACTACCCAGTGTAATAAACCAGTGTAAGTACTTTTTCTACACAAAAATGTTTACTTTCAAGTTGGTGAGTAGTCACATCAGCTGATCAAATTAATAATTGGATCCAGATCAGTTAAACTTTAAACCTGATTTCCCACCACCACTGCCTAGTCTGATTCCCTGATTGTGCCCATATTTAGCTTTTTTTTAGGTTTTTTTGTGTCATCTGGTGTAATACAATTTTGTTCATTTCTATTTTATTTAATAACTGAGTAGGAGCACTGGGCAGCAGGGCTGTTTCAGGCTCACCAGGCACAAAAATGCAATACAAGTAAAAAATACAGCTATACCATATTACAGTAATACAATAAACAACAATCACAGATACATTTAGTGAGCAAATATTTCTGAAATCTCTTTTTAAAAGCTTGAAAAGAACATGGATTGACATTATGAGTTAGGTAATCCATTTCAATAGCAGGTGGAGCCAAAGAGAAAGCATGGGAATCAGTCTTAGTTTTGTAAGCTTTTTGGTCAAGAAAATGAATAACAAAAAAGAAGTTCAGGCACAAACTAAACGAAAACTATGCTTTCATGATGGAGAGGATAGAGTGCAGTACTCAACTGACTGAAAGGTTGGAAGGAAGCAGTGTGGATGGTTTCCTTACTGATTCTCTAATCAGCAGAGCAGAAAGAATGCATAGCAAAACAGCATCTGCTTTTAAGATGCTGAAATCACGGAGATTCCATGTAGTGACATGCGATTTTCATGTGGCACCAGTGGGAGAATTCAAACTTTGCAAAGGAATCAGTATTCCATGATTTTGTTCCATTTTTAACTTTGAAAATGGATAACCAGGGTCCTTGTTCCTAGTGTGTTGGCCCAAGAGGCAGCAGCAGAATTAGGAGCTCTCCAACTTGAAGACTTTCTTCAAAATCTTTATTGTTTTTTTTTATTGTAGAAACTTTCAGCAGAAAATCCTGCTTGTTTTGTAGACAGACTCTCTAAATATAAACTGTGCCTGTTGTTTATTTGTTTAATTGGATTCTGCTTTAAAGCCAAATTCCTGTAAGGGGCTGGGTGTTTTCAAGGGTGTTGTTTGTATATATGGTACAGAAACAGTCAGAAGACAGAAAGAAAGAAATGAGTGCCTTAGTTGGAATGTGAACCCAGGCTGCTTGGAATATTGTTCCATTGTGCTACCAAGCCAACTGGAAATGAACAAAATGGAGCCATACAAATTAACTACATATTTATTAACAATAGTGCAGTGTACATATGTACTGGACACAAACAGAAGAGAGAAAGTAAAAATGCTTTAGATATGGTTTTGAACTCAGGCCACTGAGAATACAATTCTACTGTGCTACCAGCTGGGCAACTAAGGCATCTGCAAATCTAGGATGCACAGAGATGCTTTACTCTTTTCAGATTTACAACCTGGTGCTGCACATGCTATAGCATTTTTATTCAGAAAGGTGCTGTGTGCATAATTATGGAACACAAACAGAAAGAAATAAGTGCCTTAGCTGGGATTTGAGCTCAGGCTGCAATGAATATCATTCTGTTACTCTACCTGCTGTGCCACCAAGGTGACTGGAATCTAGGGTTCCCAGAAGCATTTTACTCTTTCTCAAACACACAACCTGGGACTGCACAAATCAATTACATTTATATTCTTAAGGGGGAAGTGTCCATATATATATAGTACACAAGAAGACAGAAGAGAGAAAGAAATATGTGCATTCTCTGGAATTTGAACCCAGGCCTCTATGATTACTGTTCCATTGCAGCACTTGTTGCACCGCCAAGTTAACTGGACACCTAGGACTCCCAGAAGCACTTTTCTGAAATGCACAACCTGATGCTACACAAATTAATTCCATTTTATTCACAAGGGTGTAGTGTGCATATATATGGGCCAAAACAGGCAGAATAGAGATAGAAGCAGTATAGAGATATATACAGAATAGAGATAGAAGATGGGAGGCAGTATAGCACAGTGGTTTAAGACTCTAAGCTGCAAATCTGGTGACATCCAACAGACTAGACCTGGGTTTAAATCCCATAGATTCCTCTTGCATACTGTGTGACCCTGAGCAAGTCATTTAACTTCCCTGTGCTCCAGGTTGTTCCTGTAAAAAAGCTTTCAGCTTAGTGTGCTACTCCTGGTTAAACAATTAAATTAAAAAAAAGAAGCTTTCATGAGCCCCTGGCCCCAATCCTCGGGCAACCCAGCAGGACCTCCTGTTTGAAGAGAGGATACCCTTTTAAGAACTCGTGAGCAGGAGTAAGGGTTCAGAAAGACTGACAACCTTCCTTTTCCCAGTGGGAGGGTGGAAACTGTAGTTTGTGTTCCTTGACTCTGCACTACTTTCAGTATTTGAGTCCCACCACAGCCACTGGCTACGTCTTGCCTAAGAAGTTTTATATGATAGCCGAGAGGTTCTATCTTTCAGGCACACAGTCTTTTCAAAACCCTTCTGTTTAAAATGTTAAATCACACAACCGGACCCCAGGCACAGTTGATAAGAAAATCATAAAAGTTTCCTTAAAATAAAAGCAATACAGAAAATTCTACAATTTGGAAGAACTTTGAAATGCCGATAATATCAAAAGTAAAACTGGATGGTTTACAGAAAACACTAGATACTGGTATTCTAAACTATACCTTGTTTTGAGGTTAGAGTTCAGACAATATTTTAAATGTCCTTGTAGAGATGAGTCCTTAAGCAACAGTCTTGTAGTAAGGTTGTATTCCAAGTTAGTTCCTCTGAATGTCCTTTTTAAAATAAAGCTTCAGGTGCCATCTTTGGTGATAAGCATTGGTTTCCAAAATTCTGACTCAAAAATCTGAATTTTCTGTTCTGTGTGTGAAAAGACTATTTTACACAAACTCATGTCGGGTTTTAGAGATTTTTCCAGGCATACACATATACTTTCTGGTCTTTAAGTATATGCCAGCTGGACAGGCTATTCTGCCTTCCAACTTAAACCCTATTCAACTGCTCTGAGTTCAGAATGTGTCTGATTATATATATGGTCATTTTCCTGGACGCACCCACTGTGTGACATGGTGCAACAGTTTACCTTTCCCTGTAGGTGTCACTGTGGTTCCATATTAGCCCCAATGACATCTGGCCCATGCATGTGGCTAAACCCCTGACCCCCAGGTCACTACATTACCTTTCTCTGTCATGGAAATCCACAGTGGGTATTATATGCCTTCCTGGGCTATATACCTGTCTCCTTGTCTTGAGACATAACAGGTTCACACTAGCCTTTGTAGAAATAACAGTTATTTAGTAGTTACTTGTTAAAGGGACAGTGTCTTAATTTTAAAGTACATTACAACATATACAATATGAACCACATAAATGGATTTAGGCTTATCATGTGACAGAAGCCCTTCACTCTTTCTCCGATGAGCAACCTGGTGCTGCACAAAGGCACTTTCTTTGTCTTCTGTCACTTTGTGAAGTAGAGCTGCTTTCTCAGGCTTTCAAGTCTTAAAGGACAATACTTGTCTCCCCAGCACCCCCAAACCATGATCCCATAAGACTTTTCAGCTTAAATGTAATTTTCCATTATTGCTGTGCAGTAATATGTCTTCTGATGTAACTGCCATAATATAAACATGGCTGAAGCAGTGCAGCACCATTTCACATGCTCAGCATGGCTCCACACTGCTCCACAGTACCACATATACAGTGGAGCCATGCAGAGCCACACTGAGAATGTGAAATGGTGCCATGCTGCTCCAGCTGTGTTTATACTGTGGTGGGTACATTGGAAGAAATATTATTATACAAAGGTAATGGAAAAATATTTTTTTAGGCTGAAAAGCTTAATCAGGGGGTTGTAGTTTGGTCGGGGTGCTGGGAGGACAAGTGTTATCCTTTAACAGAACAGAGGCAATTTCTCCCATAAACATTTTAGAGACTCTACCATAAAGGCAGTTACTTGGCATGAAGATACATTATGTGGGCCTATCTTTGCCTACAAACTCTCAGTAGACCACATCAGACATCTACATACTGTAGATAATTTTGAAGGGCTATGTGATAAAGTTTTCTTCCATTCCCTTCAGAGTGTATTTCTTCCAGTCCCTAGTCTCTACAAATCTCAGGAGATGCCAAGCAATAGAACAAACATTAGATCATCTGCTAAAATTAGGGCAGAAATTCCAGTTCCTCCAAATTAAACAAAATAGGGTTATACTACCTTTACTTTCTAGTCCCTGAGGAGTCTAGAGGATATTATCCACTACTGAATTTCTCCATTGTGAATAAATGTGCTAAGACCCAGAAGGTGAAACCCTAAGGCTGAGCACTCTAAGCAACTGACAAGGAATGGGGTGGAGCCAGGGGGTTCTATGATGATGTCACTGCTATGGAGTGTGTTGGCTCGTAGTTGGTGAGTATGTGTTACCCAGCAGTAAAGGAGCAGTCCAGTGACAATGTTGGAACTAACAGAAAAAGGAACTACAGTAAGTCTAACAGATTTTCTTCCTTCTCTTCCTCCTTCATTTTAAACAGACTATTATGGGCACAGGTGGCCATTTCAGAAATTTTGCTGCCACCTCTGGGTGGGGGGCAATGCAGCAGCAGAGACAAAAATAATTGCATGCTTATTGTGACTAACTCTTTGGAGGTAGTCAATTCTTGCTCACTGGTCCACTGATGTTGCTTACCTTGGTTTAAAGATGAGCTGCATTGACTGAAGTATTGTAGGCAGAGGCTGGAGCATCAGTAGAGGGGTTCAGGAAAGGTTTCTGACAAACTTGTCTTGGTATTACATTACCAGCAATACCAGGAGGCAATGGTTGCTGTGATAAAATGTTTTTACTCAAGTATCATTATAGCTGAAAGGAAGAGGCCTGCTAATCTCTTCAGACTGTTGGAGAATATCATCAATGTAGGCTGTCTTCTAACCATTGTGAAACTTGTGTTCAGTCTTGATATATGAGAAATTATTTTTTTTTCTCTACCAAGATTGTGGAAATCAGGAAAGCTACCTTCTCTTCCAGGGTAAATCATCTTTACAGTGGTAAAGGAGTCAAACTAAATGAATCTCAGTTGCTGTGGGCAGACATTTGGCCAGCTGATTTTGAGGAAGTCCACCAGATAGTCTCAGAGTTAAGCCAGTCCTCTTGCACCATAGATCCAGCCCTTTCACATATGGTGAAGGAAGGCTGGCAGGTGCTGATGCCTTTATTTGTTGAAATTGTTAACTCCTCTGTAAGGTAGGGTACTTTCCCAGCTCTTGTTAAAGGGCAATTGTAAAACCCCTTCTGAAAAAGGTGTCTTTAGATCCTTCAGACTTATTAAATTACAGGCCTCTCCCTAACCTCCCATTTGTGGGTAACGTTATTGAGAAAGTGGTGATCTGAGTAGACATCTGGAGGAATATGAACTCTATGAGCTTTTCCAGTCTGTTATTTTAATCTTGTTATCTCACTGAGGCCTCATGAGCTCCTTGAGAGTTTCACTACTTGTGGCCTCTATACTTTTAACAGTGCAACCTGGAGCTTTCTGAGCAAAATCAAGTCATAATCAGCATGCCACAAAAAATGTGAATAACTCATGAACCGTAAGTGCTACAGGGATAGTATGAGTGGCAGAGTTGTTTGGCACAATAAAAACGGCAATGGAAACAATTTTTTGTGAGAAAATAGTTAACATATCAACACCAAATTAAGCATCCATACATTAGATGGAGGTACAAAACTAATATTGTACTAAAAAGCAGTTTTTCTAATATGATGCATGTATTTGTTTTTTGTTTTATTAAGGTGGCTAAATGAAGCTTGAGAGACAAATGTCAGCCATTAACACCATACCATGCAAACATACAAATATCTTCTAAAGTATACATAACAGACATAAAGTATCAGCGGCAAAGTTGTTCAGCAAAACATTACCTTTCCAACTGTGCTATGCAGTCAATTCTACTCACTATAGTTTGTGAAATATTTAAGTTTTAAGCAGCAATGTCCTCAGGCATCAAAAGTCATCTGCGGCACAAAGTGCAGGACGTCTGGAGGTTAAAAAGCTCAGGAGTATCTTTTCTGCTGCTGCCTACAGGCATCTTGGAGCCTCAGTGGGTACAGAGACAGGCCTAGTTTTGGGTTATGAATGATGTGCTGCCAGCTAAAGATAGGGGAGAGGGATCTGTTGTGATTCTCCTTGACCTGTCATAAGCATTTGATACCTTGACCACTAGGAACTCAACCAGAGCATCTGTGGAGAGTTTGTAGATAAACCAGTACCTTGATTAAATGGTTTAGGTCTTTCCTGGAAGGTTGTTAACACACTGGTTTTGTGGAATTGTTACTGTGCCCCATCTATGGTCATGTGTAATGTCCCTCAGGACTTTAGCAAGTCCCCTGAGTTAAAAACCTTATTGATGGTTTATAAAACAACTAATGGACTGGGCTCCTTTTACATTGAAGATCTACTTAAAAGCTGTCAGGAGGATCTTGGAGATAAAAGACTTCTTCACTTGCTCACTCAAAAACTCTCAGTAGTCCCCACTTCTAGATTAAACCTTTTGAGGACCAAACATTTGCAGTTGCCACTTTTAGAATTTGCAACTGTGTTGCCAGATTTACAGTAGTCATGCTGCTCCCATGGAAATGTTTAAATAAATATTGAAGGCCTGACTTTTACAAACTGAATTTTCAGAAGATTGACCTGTTAACCTGATTAGGCAGTCATAAATGTTATTTAAACTGTTTGTCTGCATGATATATTATTGTAATTTATTTTACTTTGCCTAATTCGTATAGTGCTGGGGGGATTGGGGAAGGTACTATATAAATAAAATTCTATCTTTCTATCTATCTATCTATCTATCTATCTATCTGTCTGTCTGTCTGTCTGTCTGTCTGTCTGTCTGTCTGTCTGTCTGTCTGTCTGTCTATCTATCTATCTATCTATCTATCTATCTATCTATCTATCTATATGTCTGTCTATCTATCTACCCTACCTTTCTTCAGGTGTGGATTCCAAAACAACACATTACCACAGGAGCAACCTCATCAGTAATCTATGCAGTGGAAGAATCACACTATTATGCCTAATATGAATTCCACTGCCAATGTATCTCATAATTGTGTTGGTCTTATTTACTGCCTAATTAAAGATGTCAAACAATATTGGTAGGGAGATTAATGGCTGTTGTCTATAACTATTATTTTACAATCAGCAAAACCCTCTGAGTTCTTCCTCCTAGCCAATTTTTCTAAGCTATGTGACTATCCTCTCTCTTACATACTACTGTCAGTTTTTTAACTAGCATATTATGTGGTTCAGAATGAAATGCCTTACTGATGTCCATGTACATTATGGGCCCAATTCAGAAAGCCCACCAGGCCTCTATCAACACCCCTAGTAACCCAATTACATATTATACTGGACAAAATTCTTTGTAGCCAAGAAGGCCACAGAACTTCTGTCTCATTATTTTGTGACAATCGGACAGTAGACCAAGTGACAGGATTATATTCTAAACCCAGTGTTATGATAGTGAAATCTAACGCCACTGCTTTTCTGTGAGAAATTACTTACCATTCCTGGTTTTACTCACAGACACACTGTGCCTATATAGAGATAACATCTTCACCACTCTAATTTTATTTATTTATTTAATTTAGAAGAGATTCTCCAAGAAAGCAACATGAACTATGAAACAGATAATTTCCAGAAGCGTCCTGGGGGGTGGGAGTTACATAACGAGGAGGCGAACATCAATAAAATAAAGACAGTGTTAGAATCAATACATTCCAGTTATAACAATTACAAGTCAACTAAATAAAACATGGATGAAGTTGCTGGAGAACACAGACTCAAAGTGCCATAGCAGCAGTTATAATGGGCTCACTTAAAATTAAACCTTAACACAACATTTGACTTAAACCTTGTGGTAAAACAGATTGCAATACAAAGGTGAGGGCTTGACAGCAAAGAACAGTGACAGTATAGGATGTAAGTGCGCATGGCAAGAAGAAAATTTATGCAAATTGTTTTCCCATATGTAGAAAACAAGGAGGGGAGAGAAAATAGATGATAAGGGCAGAGTAGTAAGAGGAATGGGTAGCCAGGCCTCCCCAGGATGCTGAGAACCCTGCAAGGGATTGGCAGAGCTGGCAGTGGGATATATAGATGGTGGGTTGGGGAGAAAGTGAGAAGGACAGAGTTAGGGGTTGGTTAGAGGGTGTTAGGAAGAGGAAGGACAAGGACAAGAGAGAAGGACAGTGTGATTGGGGTGGTTAGGGAGGGGTAGGGAAGAGAAAGGACAAGGTAATAGGTAGGCTGGTGGGAAGATAGAGGAAGGGAAGCCAGTGCCTTCTCCCTTCAGGATATTGAGAACCCTACCAGGGATGGGAGCTGGCAGAGGAGGGAGGTGATGAGCTGGGGTGGAGGGAGTGGAGGAAAGGAGGTAGAAGGGAGAGTATGGGAATGGAGAGGTGTGCAAATTATCAGCCTGATGTTTTGGCAATTAGTGAAACATGGCTACATACCCCAATAACCAATAGTCAAATTAACATATATAGGTACACAGTTCATAGAAAGGATAGAGTGACAGGAAGGGCGGCTGGTGTTTTATTTTGTGTTAGGAATAGTTACACTGTACATGAGATTGATATAGTAACTAGTTCTCCTAAATACTGTGAACTGTTGTCTATCCAGATTGCCATTGGCATGGTTAAGAAATTGAATATATGTTGTGTGTCTATACACCCCTAAATGTAAGTACAGAGGGCTTACAGGAGCTCTCTGAGTTGTTGACCCTTAACATCGTGGAGAAACCATTGTGTTGGGAGATTTTAATTCAAATTGGTCTGGGAATGGAGTATCTGGGCTGATTGATGCTCTGTCACACATTGGTCTTCAGCAATTAATACCCCCACAAGACTGAATTTAAACAAATAAGCACACTGTGCTTGATTGGCTTCTACAAACAAAGTAAACCATATTTCAAGGTGCAGTCTAATTTCAGACTCACTTAGTGATCATCATCCCATATTTTACCTTTGGAAACACTCAAATAGACCCACAGTTAAATCTATGGTTTCTGAGCTCAGAAACGTTTTAGATTTTGATGCTTCTCGATTTAGGGATAGTCTGCAGAATATAGATTGGTCTTTTCTTGAAATAATACCTGATGTCAATTGTGCATTGCATTATTTTATAACAGAATTTACTAGGGTACTGGACATGCATGCTCCTTTTATTAGAAAACATGTTAGAGGTAAAGAATCCAAATGGTTAACATCTTCTTTATTTAAATTAATGAAGGAACGGGACAAATTGTGAAAACTTTATAGGAAAAATCAAACAGTTGTAAACTTACAGAATTATAGGTGCTTAAGGAATAGATGTAAGGCTGAGATCAAAAAAGCAAAAGCGCAATACTTGAGGCAACAGCAGATAGTGGGATTGACAAACAGTGCTAAATTTTGGAAATTATTAATCACATGATAGATACTCGGTATGAATCAAAGTTTCACTTGAATAAGGGCAGTGAAAAGCTAACAGATCCTTTGACAGTGGCAAATGAATTTAATACACTATTTACGGACCTGGATCATTATAGAGCACAATACAAACCTGGTTTAGTTGGTGATAATGAAGGGGGCTGTATGGATAATCCAAAATTTTACATAAAGGTAGTTATGCATTCAGAGGTGTATAAACTCTTGAAACAACTTAAGGCAGACAAATCCTGTAGTTTTGATGGTCTGTCTCCTAAATTGCTACATTTAGCTTCAGCAGAGCTGCTAGCATATCCTGTTAGTTTGATCTTTAACTTGTCTTTCTGTTTGGGAGAAGTACGTGACTTGTGGAAATATTCATATGTAATACCAATCCATAAGGCAGGTTCAGCTAGTGAATTCATAAATTATAGACCAATCTCTATTCTGTTGACTCTATCTAAATTGCAGGAAAAGATTGTTTTTGGGCAATTAACTGACTACATGGAAACATATGTTCTATTATCACAATGTCAGCAAGGTTTCAGGAAGGGGAGGGGTGTTAAGAGTGGCTTGATTGAGTTCATGAGCACATTCCAGGAGAGGGGGTGTCTGACTGGGCTGCATGCGTGGACTTGACCAAGGCATTCGATTTGGTGGACCATTCCCTTCTAGTCGAGAGACTTAAGTATATTGTGGTGGGGACACCAGTATTGTCTTGGCTATCAAATTATCTTTCAAACAGGTTTCAGATGGTAAAGATTGGAAGCAGTTTGTCTGATAAGGCTTTGGTCAAGTGTGAAGTCCCACAGGGCTCCATACTCAGGCCAATTTTATTTTCTATTTTCTTTGATTCTGTTATTTCATCTGTTAAGAATGCACATGTGGTTATGTATGCAGACAATGCTGTTGTCTTTTGCCAT
Organism: Neoceratodus forsteri; assembly: GCA_016271365.2. Taxonomy (NCBI): domain Eukaryota; kingdom Metazoa; phylum Chordata; order Ceratodontiformes; family Ceratodontidae; genus Neoceratodus; species Neoceratodus forsteri. The sequence goes on along the minus strand of CM028130.1, from coordinate 688,557,202 downwards.
GGGGAAGTACTATCAGAGCTTAATATAACTTTGACCAAGGAACTTAAAGCAAAGCAAAATTGGTTGATAAATAACAGATTAGTATTAAATAAGCAAAAAACAAATATTATGGCATTTGGTACTCCTGTTAAGTTAAAAGCTATTGGTTCTAGTTTACAAGTTGAGTCATTAGATGGGGTTTTGTATAAAAATGTAAATAGCTTTAAGCACAGGACCCAAGGCAGCATGGGTTCACAGTGGGAAGGTCATGTCAGATGAATCTAATTGATTTCTTTGACTGGGTGACAAAAGTAGTAGACCAGGGAGAGGCTGTGGACATGCCCTACCTCGACTTTAGCAAGACATTTGACACAGTCCCACACAAAAGATTAATAGTCAAATTAACCAGCCTGGGAGTGGGTCCCAGGGTGGTAGCCTGGGTAAAACACTGGCTAGACAACAGGACACAGAAGGTAATTGTAAATGGAGTCCACTCTGAAGAAAGAGGGGTTACTAGTAGGGTACCACAGGGTTCAGTACTGGGTCCAGTCCTTTTTAATGTCTTTATAAGTGACATTGCAGAAGGACTGGAAGGAAAAGTATGCCTCTTTGCAGATGACACAAAGATCTGCAACAGGGTTGATACACAAGGAGGTGTGGAAAGGATGAGAAGTGACTTGGCAAGGTTGGAGGAATGGTCAGAAATATGGCATCTTGGATTCAATGCAAAGAAGTGCAAAATAATGCACATGGGAAACAAAAACCCAGGGAAAGATTACACAGTGGGGGAGGTAGTAACAACAACAAAAATTGAAAGGGACCTGGGGGTAATCATACAGTATCAGAGGACCTTAAGGTTAGCAAGCAATGTGAGAAGGCAGTAGGGAGGACTGGGGAGATACTGGGATGTATATGGAAAGGCATCACCAGCAGAAAACAAGAAGTTGTTATCCCTCTGTACAGACAGTTGGTGAGACCCCATCTGGAGTACTGCATCCAGTTCTGGAGACACTATCTCCACAAGGACATAGACAGGATGGAGGCAGTCCAGAGGAGGGCAACTAAAATGGTGCAGGGTCTGCAAAAGAAGCCATATGAGGAGATACTAAAGGAGATTAATATGTATACCCTTGAGGAAAGGGGGGACATGATAGAAACTTTTAAGTACCTCAGTGGAATCAACAAAGTCCAAGAGGGTAGCATCTTTCAGAAAAAGAGATGTGCAAGAACAAGGGGACACAATTTGAAGCTAGAGGGGTGGTGGTTCAGGGGCAATGTGAGGAAGTATTTTTTCACAGAGAGGGTGGTGGATGCATGGAACAGCCTTCCTGAGGAGGCTGTGGGGTCTATAACTGTGGGAGAATTCAAGAATGCATGGGACAGACATAAGGCAATTTTCATTGGGATGTAGGAAGAAATAGGCTGTTGGTTAACTAGGATCTGCAGCTTATGCTGTAGGTAGGGACATGGGCAGACTAGGTGGGCCAAGCAGTCCTTATCTGCCGTCAAAGTCTATGTTTCTATGTTTCTATGGGGGGGTAGTTTTAAATCCCACATTAACATATCAGTCACAGATACATGCTATTACATCTAAAATTCATTCCAAAATTGCTTTATTATATAGGCTGTGCAGCTTTTTGACAGATGAGGCACGTTAGGCCATTGCTAACCAATGTCTGCTGCCTATTTTGAACTATGCTTCCATAGTAGTGAACAATGCTCCTTACAGTACTATAAGGTGGAAATCGGTACTGTTGCATAAAATTGGAACACTTGCTTCATTAACATCTAACAGTGCACATCATTGTACTATACCAGAAAATCTTGGATGGTTATCAGTCGAATATTATCATAAGTATGTAATGTCTAGATCTGTTTACAAAACACAACAAACGGGTACCTCTAAAACTAAAAACAGCTTGAGATTTCTAGTTCTAAATTACATCGGATTATCAGGGGACCCAGCTATGTTAAGAATTCCATTTATTCACACTTCAAGAGGACATGATCATTTGCATATTATGCACCTACAATATGGAACAATATTCCAGTACATATTAGAAGTAATTATGGATCATTTACAGCAGCCTTGAAAACACATTTTATGAATTTGTCTAAGTGTAGCTGTTTTCTAGATTGATACTTACTGAATGTATATATTAGCTATGGAGCCATGGCCCTTGTGACATGGATGTGTATAACAGTTTAAATTGTATTAGAGTTTTTAAACTTACACTTATCAGAGATTTTACTTATATGTGGAATTTGTATTCCTATTTAATTATGTTTTGTATTAAGAATAATCTGCTTCAAATGGCTAGACTGCAGAAACAATGTGTTTACAAGGGTCAGCGCTTTCATTTGTACCCTGACTTTTGTCTGTTAACGCAACGTCGTCGTAAGAGATTTCTTCCAGTACTTTCTGAGTTTAAAGATGCAGGGTTGCTGGTTGCTTTATTAGCACCAGCATGACTTCGGGTACATTTTCAAGATGAAACATACTTTTTTGAAGATCCTGATATGGCTCAAGCTTTCTTTGAGAAAAATGTAAAGATTCCTGAAGATATAGGATCTCAATTAGATGAGGAAGAAGAGTTGATCTTACAGTGTATCATCCCATTTAAACGACTGAGCTTGGACTCTTCAGATTCTTTTAAAAATTGAGATCTCTTTTTTTTCCCCTCTCTTTTTGGGTTCTAATCCAGCCAAGGGAAAGGGGTTGCTTTTTAGGATATAGCATTATAATGTTTTGTTGTTTAATACTTTAAGTGGATGACATAAGCTTGGAGCACATCCAAATTAAGTAGTAGATTAAAATATAACATACGCTCCGGGAGGTTTTTCTTTTTATATAATTTTTTCTCTTTTAATCCCCTTAAAACATTAAAAATATTTCTTTTTGTGCTTTATTCAGTTAAATTCTTATGTCAATTAAAATTTTAATGTTTCTTTTTCAAGGTGTAGCTGAATGTAATTTGATTTGTTCTTAAGGAATAAAAAAGTAAAAATAATAATAAAAAAGAATAATCTGTTTGATGTAGTTTTTATGTACTTGATTGTTCATGGGTCATACCTGTAAAAGGATTGTATCTCAGTGTGCTTACCCATATACAAATAAAATCAAATAAAATTAAATAGCATAGCAGAGTAAGGGGTAAAGAGGTGTGCAAATTAGGGTAGGGTTGGTGGGAAGCTAGAGGGAAAAGGATAGGATAGATATATGGGTGTGTGTGTGCAAGGGGGATTAGATGCAGTTGCAGCAGTGTACTGAGTGCTTATGAAGGAGGAGTGCAAGGAATCGACGAGAATGAGCAGACTGGAGTTTGAGGGGGAGAGAGTTCCAGGAGCTGGGAAATAGGTATGAGAAGGTGTTATGACCAGATGATGTACACCGTGATGGGAGGGCAAGCGTTCTGTGTGTAGACGGGGGTAATTTTAAAACATTGTTCTTTAGTACAACAGGAATAACAAATGTAGTAGTCTTGGATCTTATCCAGTAATAACCTACAATAATAATAATTGGAAGCCAGGATGTTAATTACCCCTGGTCCTTGTATCACCTGGTAAATACTGTCAACTTCTACATACTGTTAACACTTAAATAGCCACACTCCCTGTCATGTGTTATTGCTTACTAATGAATTTACCTGTAGGTTGTCTGTAACATCAGAACTGTTGGGACAACTCTCCTTTTCAGTTTTACTCAATCTCCATATCTATTGAAATCTGAATAATTGAAATGTTATGAACATGGTGGTAGTTTCTTTATGAAATCCCATTGAATTGTTGCTTTATTCCTTGAGAACTGAAAGCTCTGATCCACATTTACACAACCTTTCTTCTTTCAACAACCTGTCAACCTGTCAATTCTAAAATAAAATACTCTAAGGATTAAAACATTTCAGAACAAGCATTAAGTGCCAAACATCAGTATGTTTAGTGACATATTTATGTGTCTTACTGTTTCAAACTCAATTTTTGTAACTTTATTTAAAATAAATAAAAATGTGTACGTATCACAATAATGGCATATTATATTGCAACACATTTTATGAAACTAACAATGTAAATATAATTACCAATATAAGTGTGCTTGATATTTCCTTCTTAGCCAAAATGTTGTTTGTCAGTGTTTAAATTGTTGCACATATAATTTTGTTTTGATATTATTATTTAATCTGTGGCAATGTAGTGTATACTTTATCCATTCTACTTGACTGTGCTTCTCTAGGTAAATGGACACTTCTTTCCCTTAAACCTACACACCAAGCAAAAAAAAAAATAAATGACATACAAAGACGTAGTAATGAATGCATTTGAAATAAATTTATTGTAATATTGTATTATGAGAGAAAAATACTGTTAGACTGTGTTCCTTATTACCAAACAATAGTGGTATTTAAAATGTTATGATATATTAGTATATATAATACTTACACATTGAAAGTTACACCATCTCAATAACTGTGACTGATCAGCATCCCAGCTTGCAGACATGGTGCAATTTACACCTGTATATCTATGGCCCACACCCACACAAACACACTTTCACACATCAGAACAAACAGTACAATGCGTGCCTCACAGCTATTGTATGTGGAGGACCTTGAGCAGAAGAAAGGAGTTGGGTGCCTGTGTGTACAGCCATGGATCTTCCTGGATGAGCAGACTGAGAACCACTTTCTGGATATTTTTCAGCTTGGCCATCTGTTGAGGGCCGATTGCTGATACGTACAAGGAAGACCCTCACTACACCAGTGGAGGCCAATTGACTGAGTGTCCTGACCTAACTGGTTGTTGCATCTTACCAGAATGTAATAGTCATGGCCACAGGGATGAGCTGGCCACCAGTGCCATGCTGCATGTCCCTGTTCCTGGAAGCCATGATGCCATACACAGATTTCTTGGCAGTGCCAAATGGCCCTTACATCAGTGTCTACCCAGTTTGAAAATCTGACCCCAAATATTAAACCTCACCTGGATACCTTTGTAATACAGTGGCCAGATTCACCTTTGTGTTCTCATGAACAGTCTTAACAATGTTCTCTTTTTAATGTGGTCTGTAATAGCTATTGCTGTACTACTAGACCCAGAAACAAAAGTGATTTGAAAATTCCAGAAGTCAAAAATCCTTAAAGGCTGGAATGCAACTAATCTGGAGACTTAGCAAACAAATGAAAACTGGAATGCCGTCATCTCAGACGAGCAAGTTACTTGTGAGTGCTACATAACAGGCACAACCTTGACAATAATAGCAACAAAACACAGCATTTTCTTAACAAAAATGCATTTAGAGAGAATAAGCTCTACTGTGGTATTTAGGATTGATCAGACCTGCCTAGTATGTAGCACTTGTAAGACTTCGGTGAGAAAACCAGCTGACAGTTACAAGTTGTTTTCATGAATAGCCTTTCTCCACTTTCAGTGGAAAAACAATATTACCTATCTAGCAATGGATTGTCTTTCAGCCATAGTAATAATTTATATCCCTTCCCTGATGATGGATCATCTGTTTCAAGCTGATCTGGGCAATGGGAATTCAGAAATTGCTGAGCAGCTGCAGAATCCACAGTTGCATTTTGTTTTGCCAAAGATGAGTTTAGATGAGTGTTGAACATAAGATAATGCTTCACATTGAGTTTATTCAGTCATTACACCTCTAATTAAAAGGACCTCCCTTTTAAAGTATCTGGAAAGACATAAGAGTAGGGTTTAAAGTTGTTCATAATACACTACTTCTTTCAACTACAGTGCTGCCTTTGGACAGATCTCCCTGACTCATGCTGCTGATAACGATACCACTAAAACATAACATTTCCTCCATGCCTGATTTTCTTAGCTGCGTGTGGCCACATCCCTGGCCTAGGGGTTCATATGGACGCTCTTATTGCAGGGGGTAGCAAACAACAAACCATACCAGTTATATTGAGTTGAAGGAAGTGAGCACAAGTGCTAACCCACAAAAAGCACTATACAACCCTGTTAAGTGCAAAACAAAAAATGTTACTGCTGTTATTGTTGCATTGGCTTCTTGTCAGTGAATAAAATTAATACATTTGTATTTTTGTACTTAAGGCTGTATATTGCTTTTTAGGGTTTTCATGTGTGTCCAGCTTATTCACTTAATATATTCCCACCTTCTGCAGGTGGCATCATGACTTAGGTACTCTGAGTGGCCTTTTTGTTTGCAAATCATACCACTTAGTTGACCTCCCTAACTAGGGTGACCTTCCAGGCATTCACAGGCACAAGACCACAGGAAAGGGGGGGGGTCACCATTATGAATGGTGGGCCCTATTGTCAGGGGGCCCAGTCTCAAAGAGTACCAGTGTGAAATGGGTGGGGGGAGGAGAGGTAGGAGAGTGTTAGGAGGTGTCAGCTCACTTAGAAGCAGTGCATAAGTTTGCCATTTAAAGGGATGGGGGAACCATGCCACTCATAGGTAGTAAGAGGATTATGGGAGAGTGGCAGAGGATAAAGGGAAAAAGCAAGGATTAGAGGAAGCTGATTTTGAGCCACTGTTAAGGAGGATTGTGAAAAAACTGAAGTACATATGTGCACCATGTTATGAGGGAGGCACAGCTGTTTGGTGCCCTGTACCTGGTCATGTTCCATGGGGCATTCAGGGTGAGTGAGGTGATGGCACAAGATAAGAGGGATGTGAATAAGATTTGCAGAAGGAAGGGGTCAGGTGGGACAACAGCACAGTATAAATATTTCTGGGAAGGTCTAAGACCAATCAGGTGGGAAAAGGGTGGCAGTGGTATTAGCAGAGTGCAGGGATTGGGGGGCCTGCCTGGTGTGGGTGCTCAGGGGTTTCATCAGAGTGAGACTGGTGGGAGGGGGCAGGTTGTTTGTGCACCAGAATGAGAAACTGGTGACTGGGTACTAAATATTGGCAGTTTTGAGGAAGGCATTGGAGTTTGAGAGAGAAGATATGTGGGCTTTTGCACTGTAGTCATTTAGGACTGGGGTGGCATTGAGACAGTGACAAATGGGTAGACAGCAGAAAAGATAAAGGGAAATTGGTAGGTAAGCATCAGGAAGTTACAAAACATACATTAGAGAGGTAGCATAGTAATGTTGTTTTGTTCTCTCAGAGCTGATTAAGGTGAAATTTCTGGATTGGCAGCCACTCCATTATTCATAGGGTGTAGAGAAGAGCAGCGGTGAGGCTGGGGGGGGCAGTTTCAACTGAGCTTGTGGACAGCAAAAGTGCACAGGAAGGGTATTAAGGGGGATGTGGTGGGCACAGTTGCTACTTTTTCTGAAGGACATGAAGGGAAGAGTGCCAAGGCCAGACTTGTTGGTGATCCTATGAGGTGGGATTGACATGGGGGAGGGTCAGCCTTGGGTGGACATAATGCTGGAGATTCAAAAGTATTTGGCCAGAATTTGTGAGATGTGGCTAGGGTTGACTATGGGCTGGTCAGAGATGGTGGCAAGGAAGGTGTGGAGACAGGCTAGGGATCAGACAGCAATGGAAAGAGCAAGAAAGAGGTTTAATGGGAGGGGGTGGTAATTAATAGGAATTTGGGGGAGAGTGGTGATTGAACATAGAAACATTTCTTGAGAATGTGCAGGGTTCTACAGGCTGGATAGGATGCACCTCACAGGGGTAGGCTTGGATATGTTTAACTTACACTTAGAGATGCATTGATGAGTGGGGAGAAGAGAAGAAAGGATGGGGAAAGACCATCATTTGGCACAATAGCTTGAGTTGTGCTGTTTGAGAAAACGGGAGAGGAGAGTGGGAGGGAGGGGCAAAAAAAGGGTAAGGAGTAAAAGAAATGAGGGGGCTTGGTGGATGAAATGGCCAGGACAGTTGGGAAGAGGTGTGGTTGTCCACCTAGACAGGAAGGCAGATCTTGGGTTTTCAGCCAGGAGGCATGAGTATGCTTGGCATTCCTTGGAGCATGGTTCAGATAAAAATATTGAATTAAAATGGTTATGAAAATGTATAGATAAAATATGTAAAGAATGGTTTGTAATAAAAGGTTTGATGACTGAGCACCCAAAAGGTAGCATGGTGTTATTTCAGAGGGAGGAAGTGCTACCACAGGGTGTTAAAGGGTTAGAAACTTAAGCAGCACTACAGCACGGTTCCTGGGGAACAGACCACCAGGGAGTAGCAGTAACAAAGAGAGGGAGGAGGACACATCCCATTTTCAGAGGAAAGAGTCCGAAGGAACTTCCAGCTCTGAAGTCTATGAGACAAGGCTATGAGACTGAAAGGGATACACCCAAGAGTACTAAAGGAACTCAGGAAGGTGTTAGCTGCCCCACTGATCACCTTATTCAACAGCTCACTGGAAACAGGTATGATTCTGATGAACTTGAGGAGAGCAGGTGGGGTCACCCTCCATAAAATAAAAGCAGAAGCAGGAAGGAGATTAGTCAGTCAGTCTCGCATCAGGGAAGGGGAAATTAATGGAAATCCTATTAAAGGAAAGGCTGGTAGAGTAACTTGAATCCAGTGGGTTACACGACCAATGGCATCATGAATTCAAGGGGTGGGGATGTCATGCCAGATGAATGTGATTGACTTCTTCAATGGAGTGACCAGGGAAATAGATCAGAGGAGGGCAGTGGATGTGGCCTATCTGGACTTTTAGCATGGCCTTCAACACTGTGCTGCAGCAGGCTGATAAAGAAATTGAGCAGCCTAGGGTTAGGATCGAAAGTGGGAACTGAGTTATAAACTGGTTAATGGATAAAAGACAGAAGGTGGTGGTTAACAGCACTCACTGTAATGATGGGACAGTGACCAGTGGGTGCCACAGGGCTCAGTACTGGAACTGGAAGGAACTTATGACTTTTGCAGATGACACCAACATCTGTAATATGGTGGACACTCACAGGAGTCAGAAAATAGGGATCCAAAGTAGGGAACTGGGTACGGAACTGATTAATAGATAGACTACAGAGGGTGGTGGTGAATGGCATTCTATCTGTCAGCAGTCCTCTTCAATGTCTTCATAAGTGACATTGCAGAAGAACTGGAAGGGAAGGTATGCCTTTTGCAGATGACACCACAATCTATAATAGGATGGACACCTCATGAGGGGTGGAGAGAATGAATAGGGAGCTTGGGAAACTCGAGGGATGATCAAGAGCTTGGTAGTTGGAGTTCTGTGCCAAATAGTGAAAATCAAGCACCTGGGGGTAAATGAACCCAGGATCTGAGCATAAGATGGTAGGGAGGTACTAACAGTCACTAACCAGGAAAGGGACCTTGAGGTTATCATAGCTGATGACTTCCAAAGTGGCAGGGCAATATGACAAAGCAGTGGGTGGGGGCCAGTGGGATACAGTGATGCATAGGGAAAGTATCTACAGCAGGCAGAGGGAAGTGGTGTTGCCACTGTATCACTTGCTGGTGAGACCCCATCTGGAGTATTGTGTCCTGTTCTGGAGGCTGCAGCTCAGAAAGGACATAGACAAGGTGGAGGCAGTTCAGAGGAGGGCAACTAAAATGGTGCAGGCATTGCACCAAAAGCCCCATGAAGAGAGACTGAGGGATATCAGCATGTACAACCCAGAAGAGAAGAGATCAAGAGGGGACATGATAGAAATCTACAAGTACTTTACAGAGGTGAACAAGCTGCGGGAGGTGAGTTTCTTTCAAATGAGAAAGAGCACCACGACCAGAGAGCATGCAGTGAAGCTGGAGGGGGGAGTTTTAGAGGAATGTGAAGAAGTACTACTTAACTGCAAGAGAGGTGGATGCCTGGAATGGACTGCCAGTGGAAGTGGTGGAGTTGAAAACAATAGGGAGCTTCAAGCATGGGTGGGATAGACAGGGAAATATTAATAAATAGGCAGGAGGGGGAAGGTCACTGAAGAATTGTTATGGTCTGCAGAGACAAACTAGGCAAGGACCATCTGGGTAGGCTGGGTGGGCCAAGTGGTCCTTTTTCACTGACAAATTTGATATTTCTAATACAAGTCTAATTAATTATTCATAAGGTTATCACACACTCTAACTGACTGCTGCACTGGGCAATAATCCCTTTAGAAATGCATAATACATACCAGAGCAATGTGGCATGTGTGTGTAAGCTTTCTTTTAAAAATAAATGGCATTTTTCGTCCCAACAAATGCAATTAGACTTACAACTGAAATAATTCCCTTACAACTTGGCTTCATCTTGGGCCATTAACACCCTCTTGCTGCACATTAATCCCACGAAATGGCCAGTTGTTTGGGCATTATTGCTTTAATAACCAAGGTCTGCAATCATGGAAACAGAGTCAAACCTTGGATCCACTTATGTCTTCCAGTTTAGAAATTGTTTAGCCAGCAGCATGCTGATGCACGTAATGCATTTACTTTGCGAAAGTCCAGTTCATACTAAACAGTCCATTAACTCCGCTTAGGACAAATCCTTTGGAAAGTATTAGAGCAGCATTCTTATTTAATTCCAGTTCATGGGATGCAGTAGCAACCCTTCTGGTACAGTGGCTTCAACAAATGCCTTTTCAGAACTACTCCAGACACAGTGGGATGTACATGGTCTAGAATGTACACATTTTAAAAACATTTGAATTGAGCATTTTGGCCTCTGACCCAGGAGGTGGTCCCACATTTGAAAGGAAGCCAGAGGTCCAACCCTCAATTAAGAGGCTGCTCTGAAGGAGCCTCTATCCTTCACAGGACTATATTTGAGATACATGATACTCATTGAGTGCTGGGTCGGCACCTACCCCAGCTGGGCAAGTAGGGCAACTACTGGGTTTCTCCTTTTCCAGTTCACACTTAGGGAATATTGTGTGACCCTTCAGAATCTTCATGTGAACCATATTTTACTCCTAATTAAATTCACTTATTCCCTTGGGCTATAATACTAAGGTTCATACTAAGGTCTTTAGGAACCAAGGGGGCAGTAAGCCCATTAATGCTCCTGTCTGCTCACTCATAATACTGTGTAGTATTACCAATCAATATGTATCTATCTAGTCTCTGTTCAAACTAGAGTTTACTATTACTTGTGATAACTTCTATGGGTAACCCATTCTATGGGGACACCACTCTCTGTGTGAAGAAGGCCTTTCTCCTATTGGTGTTGAACTTTCTGGGTTGAAGCTGCAGTGGGTGTCCCCAGTACATACCGCATCATTTTTAAATTCTAACTGTGATTCAATTAACAGGTAGGCATCTTGCCTAATGTCACAGCACATCAAAATGTCTCCCTGGATTCTCCTTGTCTCTAAGGTCATAAGGTTTAAGTCGAGGAGTCTCACCTTGTATGGTTTATCCCTTAACTCATATATTATTTTTGCGGCCCGTCTCTGTATCCTCTGCAGCCCGTCCATACCACCTCTTGATATTGGACCCCATACAGGGCTACCATAATCCAATAATGGTCTCGTAATGATCTATAGAGAGGCATACTCACCTCCCAGCTTCTGCTTCTAAATTTCTTTTCATAGCCCATAATAATTTGTTTGCTTTAGCTATTTGGTTAGTACACTGGGACTTATATGTTAGCTCATTATTTATAGTTATACCCAGGTCTTTCTCCTCAATTGAGTGCCTTAAGATTTGTCCATTTAGGGAATAGTCCATCGTTTTATTGTGTTTGCCCAGATGTATGACACAGCATTTGTTGGTATTAAAGCTGATGCCCTTTGTGGTGGCCCAGTTATATATTTTATCTAGATCATTCTGTATGGAAGCTATGCCTTCGGTATCTAGTGAAATCCCAGCAAGTTTAGTGTCACCTGCATATTTACTAAGCCAGTTTGTTGTGTCCTTTCCCATACTAGATATGAAGACCCAGAACAACACTGGGCCAAGAATCAATCCTTGCAGTACCCCACTCATCACCGGCACTGGGGGAGGGTTATCCATTTATATACACCCTCTGGGTCCTATCCATCAACCATGCATTAACCCATCCCACTATCCCCATGTCTAGTCCTATATCTATTAAGTTACTGCTGATTTCATGGTGAGGTACTTTATCAAAGGCCTTTGCAAAGTCCAGATATATGCAATCCACCGAGTTCCCATTGTCTAATGCAGGAGATATTTTTTCATAAACACAGAACAAGTTTGTAACACATGACCTCCTTCCTGAAAGCCATGCTGCTCATGATCAAATTGGCCACTTCTTTCAAGATGAAAGTAATGAGCTGCATTACTCAAAATTGTAGATGTTCAGGCAAGCTTGGTACCAAAAACTATTCAGGCAGTTTTTTCTGAGTCATTCTTTACCTCTGGGAGGTGCTTAGAGGAGACTGCTGAGCTACTATGTATTGTGTGGGTATACAGGCTCCTGCTGAGGGACCACAGCTGAATCAGGACCCAGTGTACCACTTCTCACCTTGCTGGCTCCCTCAAGATAAAGGCCCGATCTAGATTTTACTAGTCAACATATATTGAAGGTTTTAGTTCTTTTTCTTGCTTGCAGAAATTACAGGGCACCAGGAGGTAGCTATATAGTTCTCAATTAACACAGTCCACATCTCTCTCAGTGAGAATTTCTCTTTCTACTCATAGACTCAGAGACTGGACAGGGGTATGCCCTGGCAGGCATGACTGGGAGACATCTCCTGCTATGATCCAGCAGGCTTGAATCTTCTTCTACTTCAGAAAACTGGTACAGCAGCACCACGGCAAGAGGGTTACACACTGCATGTTGCCCTCTACCTCCATCTGCCAGAAACTTTCCAAATCGAAGCAGCTGGTCATACCACCAAGATCCCATGCTCAGGCCATCTAACACAGAAGTATGATGGAGTTCCAGAAATAGATCAAAATTGATCTACGGGTATTAATTTTCTTATTTTTGGCATATTGAGATGCAACATGTCTTAAGTGAACAAAAATTATTTTATCTGAAGTATGCACTGCTAGATACAGTGAGAAAGAAAAAAGTGAAATGCAGGATTGAGACAATTTCTCCTAAACAGTATGTGACAACTTTGGTAGCTGGCACTCTTTTGGTTTACACCTCTCCATCTTCCTCTCATTCTCCTTTCATGTAAATATTTTGCATAGAATAATAAGGACATCCCTAGTATTCTAATGAAGCATCACTCAAAACTTGCAAAAGCAAATCTAAAAGTCATTTCAGAATTCTTTGGTCCCATGGTTGCATATTAAATGAAAAAGTTAAGCTCATTGTAACATCAAGGAACTTCAATAGCTGAGACCCAAGTCTCCCAGTCTCAAATCCTTCTCATCAAACAAAAACCAAAAAAAATACAGCAGTGTTATTTTAAACAAAAACAAGTGCTCATAGGCTCCTCCAGGTTTTAACACATTCAGATAACTTACTAGAATGAGATTCAGTAAAAAGGGTAATTATGAAACCCCCTGCATACTATTTATAGCTTATTTCATCAGCAAGTCATAATCTTGATGGTTCTAGGACTTGCCTTCATCTGCTTTTGATAGCCGTCAATAGATGCAAGATATGTGTGTACTTTGCTGTGACAACAGACACTTCTAATAAGGATGTTATAGGATCAATAAGAAAGGCTCTGGACTCATAAGGGCTATCATGGTGATTTGCATATAATTCCCATGATGCCTTGCATAAATGGGTTATGTGTGATTTTGTGTTTCTTATAGAATTATCGCATTCAAGTATAAAGAATTCCCACACTATCAGCAAGGCAATTTTAATTAACAGCATGGCTTCAAGGCCCACTCTGGGGGGCACGTCACTGAAATATTAGGGGTATTTTCTAATAAGTGATGCTGAGCTTTGAAGTAGCTCAGTGCTCTGCCAAATTATGTTTCTGGCAGTGAAATTGTGTGAAATTGCCAATTTAGGAAAACTGGTGAAAAATGTGCATGAATAGTTTGAACTATCATTTTTGGCCAAAATAAGGATTTTGTGCATACCCTGTCTGTTTGGAAATGCACACTTTGGAATGTAAGGCATGGTCAGCACTTTTATTTTCAAACAGTCTCAGTATGTGTATATTCAAATTTAAGGCATAAAACTGCTGCTGTTCTTGAAAAAAGCAGGAATTTTAATTTTTCAATGGAATGACTGAGTCACTAAGTGACATTTTGCTGAACAAATATGCATATTTCATTTTTTTGAAACTGCTCTCCCAATTTTTTTTTTTGACAATGTGTCAAGGCTGTCTGCTCTACCAAGTGTTATATGGGCAGAAAACAACTTACCTGGGAAACAACTGGAATGATACAACTAGTAAGCTTGCCAGGGTGCACAGAACATGCTTTGACTGATGACTGCCAAGAAAAAAACAGAAGTAACAAGGGTGTTTATGGAATTATTTTTGTTCTGCATGCATTTGACATCACCTGCATGGGCCGCCTAAGTTGCAGACTGTGTCTAGAGAAAGATTAAACTACAATAGGAATTGTACATCTAGAAGTGCCAGGGTACATTGTTTATGCTTTTGCTGATGACTGCCAGTAAAAATCGATGTTAACAAAGGCTGTTATGAAATGATTTTTGCTACATGCACTTTGTGCTGGCCCACTTACAACCATAGGAGCTGAGCATGTTGCAGAAACTTTCCAGGAGAATTACACCACGAATAATATTAAGCACACCAGGTTCACTAAATGCAGTTTTGCTAAAACTACCAGGAGAAAGGGAACAAATATATTTGCTTTAACCTTTAAGCAATAAATTATAAAAAAAACAGAAACAGAAATCCATTTGGGGTGGTATGTACGATAACCACATCTATGAGACAGACTGAAAGCATGTCTGAATCCTCTGAGAGCTGCTAGAACAATAAATGGCAGAAATAATGTTCACAGAAGCCTGGCTATCTGATAATCAATAAATTAATAAAAATGTTTAACCACCCATTCCTGGGTTGCTAGAATCACATCAGTAATAGACAAGGTAGGTCTCTGGCAGAAGTAAGTTTTTCAGAAACTCTCACCACATTACATCATTGTTTACCTAGTTAGGCTAGGTGGAAAATGAGTGATGTCAATTAGAACTGCTGCAGCAGCATAAGCGCACTTAGCTTAGCTGCGGGGAAACAGTTTAGAATCTTCAGGGTGATGTGAGTTCCAGTTTGGAGATTGAAAGAGGAAGGAGCTCTGTCCAGTAGGAAGCAATAAGTGCCTGCCAGCCTCCCATGGGCTTGGTGAAGGACCTCTGATCATCAGTTTCTCACCCTAGTGAATGGAACAACAGTGTGCTTACAAGAAGTGGTGGAGACCTGTGCCAGTGGGACCCCAGTGGGTTCATTTCTGTTGAAATGTGAACAGGGATTGAAAATCAGTAGTTCTATGGGACAACCCCTGAAGGAATGAAGATTGTCACAGCTGCCTAGAAAGAGACTAAAGAGGTTCTGGTAAAAGCTATAGATTTCAAGGAAGGACTGTTTCTTCAAATATTGTCAGATGCCTGTACCAAAGGGAATACCAAACTGTCAGTACAATAGCATTTGGTAAAGACTTCTGGGTTGTCAGGTGGTGTATGTGCCCTATGCTGGCTAGATGATACTTGAATTAGGACCCAGCGCACTGCAGATATGTGCAGAAGTAATGTATCAAAGTAAAGAATGTCTCTAGGAATCCAGGAGGGGTTGAGGAATCCAGAGTAAAGGATGACTTTAGCAATCCAGGAGAGATACAATACAAATCCAATTTTTGGTTGTGGACAATCCATCTGTGAGTCCGAGTGAAATGTATGGGGTCCCCTCAGATAGAAGACACAGCATAACCCTGGAAACTCTCTCCCAGACTCAGAGTATACATAAATGTTATTTTGTGCCCTAACCCCCCCCAACATCTTAGATGCCTGAGCCAAGTATTTACCCTAATGCCAGGAGTGATATTTATTTTCTGCCAACTTGTAATTTGTTGCCTTATCTGTGTAACAAGTTAGGGGGGTTCTTGTTGCAAGATGCCACTCTTGACTGGGGTAAGGGTTACAAAATTGGGGGCTCATCTGAAAATCTTGAGGGAGAGGACAAAGCTGTCATGCCAGTGCAGAGGGGATGTCTGTGGTCTTTCTGTCTGGTGATGGTGCACCACACCAGAAATCGTTGTGAGGAAATGTTAAATTGTGCCAAGGAAAATACTATCCAAAGATCTGCTGCACTGTGATTTTCTGTGGAAAAAATGTGCTGCTTGTACTGTTTTGCTGAGACTTTGATGCCAAAGACTTTAATACCAAAGACTGTTTTAATGAAAGTGAGAACCTGTTAAAAAGTGCTTAAAAGATTGCTAAATTGTAAAATTGCAAAGTTCCCTATGGTTTTGGGCAAAAGAACATTTATTTCTGTGGATTACAAATGTTTCAAGTGGTTGTGGATTACTGTGTTGGAGTCGCTAAGCGAACTGTGCAAACACGTACTTAAATTACAGAGAAAGTGCTGTCAAACTGTGAAAATGAATGCAGTTTAAAATCATTCCCCAGCTCGAGAATTGCAGTGTATGAAGGAGAGAGCTTCCAGCTCATTGCATGGCATCGAGTGATTATTCTATACGCAAGCCCGCCCCTGGCTAGAGCTCGTGAGACTTGCTCAGTATTCAAGGAGGAAGAGAGAGAGAGTGTGTGAGGCATCATGTTGAGCAGTAGTGGCATGGCTGAATTGGGACTTCTGTTGATAAAGATACTGAAACAAAGTGTAAAAACTTTCAAATTGGGCTTCTCCTGCATAACGATCACTCTGGTAGCTACCGCTGGTGTGTGCATTGTGGAAATTGTCGGGTGGGATTGCCCAGAAGCAAGAAAAGTGCCACTGAGACAGTGGCAGGCCACAAGCAGCAGGAGGGAACCAGCTACTTCTATAAGTACACTAGTGAATATCTGGTAGAAAAACAAAAGACTCTGGGCAGCTTAGTGTTGAGCAAAATGAACAAAGTTCTGAAATAAGCAAGAGTTGGAGAAAAGCAAACAAAGTTGTGTGCTGAGAGTAAGGACTGAACTAGAAGCTGCATCTAGTTCAAGCAAACAAGCTGTGTTTACTAATCCAGTACTGAGTATGGTCGCTAAGTGCATGTGTTAAGAATTTAGGGACTGAGCAGAGTAAACAGGATTTTGAGTCAAATAAGTGTTTGAGCAAATGGAGCAGAATGCTATACAACAGACAATCTAGAGAGCAAAACAATGTGTTGGTGATGCAGAGAAAATCAACAGCCAGGCTAGGGTGGAGGCCTAGATGAAAAGCAATGTAAACAAACCGAGAAGCGCCATGTTAGGGCAGGGCCCTGATAGCAAAACCAACCAAAGTGTTACCAGAGTTTGGAACTGAAAAAACTACAGGAGCAGCAGTTTTAGCATAGCAAGAGAGACATTTTCTTTAAATTAAACCAAGTTTGTCAGTGTGCAGTAAAGCAGATCAGTAATCCTGGACTTGTGTGTTGTTTTGCAGAACGAATGGCTGCAAAGAAAAGGGTATCCACTCTATACCAGGATCTGATAGCCCAGAGAGATTTCAACAGTTTGAACAGCTTTACGGATGCAAAGGAGCACCAGCTAATGTTGTCCTGCTGCATTTTCCTATAAATGTGTGTGTGTAGTCTGCATGAAAACAGGGAGATGTTCTGATGATTCCTTATAGGAAGGACTGTGAAAACAGTATGGCATGAGTATGGACACTGGTACCATAAAGCAAATACTAATCCGTATGTCTGGCTCCGGCTGTGACACTTGGTGGGCTCAACCTGTACATTACAGAAGATAGCTGCACGTAGGCAGAAAGAAACAGAGGAGTTTGTGAGAGAATTCTTTGAGGGTGTGACCGAAAGAGACTTACAGTGGCAGGCATAGATAGATCTTTCAGCCCAGGAAGAGGTTGATATGGACCAGCCAGAAACTGAGTCTGTGGATCCATGGGCAGCAGCCCTAGTTCAAGCTTGATTGGTGAGGATGAGATTGAAGAAGCCTTAAAATGGGAGGTGACTGCCTCAGAAATTAGTGAATAATGGACTGTATCAGGGGCTGAAGTAGCTATCAGCTCCTGGTCAGAACAAGTAGACAAAGAAGAAATTGAACTAGTTAGTAAGGTGACTGGTAGTGAGACTGGGCTACCAGTGGACCTAACAGCAAGTGAGCCATCAGAAATTGTGCAGGGCTCAAGAGAAATGGCAATGAGTACAGGGATGGTCTGCCATTTCCCTGTTTGGAACAAACAAAACTGACTTGACCAGGTCTGGCCTCCCCAAAGTCAGGCCTCTGGTCTAAGTCTACCTAAGAGTAGTAAAGAGGAAAGCCTGATCAGACACAGGGGTGACAGAAAGTTCAGGCAAATGTATCAATTTTTCAAAAGATGGATGTGGGAAGAAATTGAGGACCATAGAGAAGAATGGTTGCTGGAAGAAGCCAGAGCTACCATTAAATCTAGTTTGTGTATGTTTGTAGGCATCAGAATTTGCCAAGACAGGTTAAAGTTGTGGAGGCTTGGATACACCCTCCATCTCAGTTCCATCAGAGTGAGTGATAGAAATGGAAATGAGATAGTCCACACTCACTGAAATTGTCTGCCCTGATGAAACAGCCATATATGGTCCTCATCCCAAGTGATAATACCCTTGAGTACCAACACCAGAAGATGCCAGCTTGAAAGAAAGCAACACTGGAAGATGTCCAGCATGGTGGTCCACCACCCAACTCTGCAGGTAATCTGCCAAAGAAAGAAGATCAGAAGAGGGGGGTGCAGTGTCCCCTTGGGATCAATGAGACAGCATCCTACCTGGGAGCAGCGAGGGATGTCGTGCCTGCAGCTTTCTTACTTGATCAGCAGCAACCAGGTACAGAGGTGGTGTGGAAGAGCTTGTTCTGAGGATTTGTCTTCTGCTGAAGAAGGAGAAGGAGAAGAGATCCAGTCCAGATCCAGACATGTGATGCAGAACTGTCAGCCTGCATGTCGGAACTGGTAGGATCAAGTTTTCGTCTTACATTTTTATGTTTATGAACAGCCAACTGAAGAGGAGATGTCCTCATTCTGTTTGGTCCAATAGACATCTGGATCTGGACTAAAGTTTGCAGTAGGTCTCGAGCCTATTGTATGGGCAAGAACAGTTCTGACTTGGTTTTGGCCTGCAGTGACTTTTCTTGAATGTGAGTGCCTTGTGCACTCAGGACACTTCCTTCTTAGTTTGGACAGTGTAGAGTACCCCTCCCCCAAATGTTTTGTATGTGTTATTTGGGTACTATTATACTGCCTTTTGTAGAAAACCCCTTAAAAATATTTTTGGGATTGTATTTTATTCTGCTAGTGGGAGGTTTGGTTACTGTTTTCTTGCAGGCTGTTTCTTGTTTGCAGGCTGTTCTCTTTTACAGGTGCTCCTGAAAAAAGAAAAGAAGACAAGAAGAAGATGTTTGGGCTCAATGGAGTCCTCCTTTTTGGATGTTTTAAAATGTTTTAACTAGTAAATGTCAAACATTTTTACTTTTCAGGTTTAAAGTGTGTACTGGTGTTTTGGGAAATGTGTAGGAGTGCTATATGTTTGTTTCTAAAGCAGTACACAGTGTAAATTGTGAAAAGTGTGTGGGTATAGGTTACCCTGTGGGTAGCGTAGGTTAGATAGTTTTTCCCTAGAGGGCTAGGGGGATGGATGGAGGGATGGTTCTTACCCAGGTAAGGATCATCAGTTCTATCCTCTCAGGGTATGCTTCAGGCAGTTCCTTGGAGCTACTGTAAAAGAGTCCCAAGTTTGTTTGTAAGGTGGAGTGAAGCTGCTTCAGTGGGTAACCTGCCTCTGCCTCAGCGTGGATAGGGGGAAGCCTGGCTACCTTTTCCTTTAGGGCGCCCAGAGGTTGGCTGGCCTGTGTTGTAGTCCAAAGCTCTTGCCATGGACAGCAAGGTTCATCTGTTGGCGGTAAGTGTAACCACCCAGTCCCCTGGAGTTACTAGAATCCCATCAATATTAGACAAAGTAGGTCTCTGGACAGCAAGTAGGGAGTTTTTAGAAACTCTCTACCACATTACATCATTATTTACCTAGTTAGGCTAGGTGGAAAATAAGTGATGTCAATTAGAACTGTCACAGCAGCATAAGCCTTTAGCTCAGTTGCAGGAGAAGCAGTTTAGAATCTTGGGAGTAGAGTGAGTTCCAGTTTGGAGAGTGAAGAGGAAGGTGCTCTCTGTCCAGCAGAGGGCAAAAGGTGCCTGTCAGCCTCCCATGAGCTGGGTGAAGGACCTCTGGTCATCAGTTTCTCACCCTAGTGAGTGGAACAACAGTGTGCCTTAAAGAAGTGGTGGAGACCAGTGCCAGTGGGACCCAAGTGGGTTCCTTTCTTTGAAACATGAGCAGAGACTGAGAATCAGTAGTTCTAAGGGGCAACTCGATGGACTGAAGATTGTCACTGCTGCCCAGAGAAAGAGACTAAAAGAGTTTCCGTAAATCTATGGATTTCAAGGAAGGAATGTTTCTTCAAATATTGTCAGATGCTTGTAACAAAGGGAATACCAAACCATGAGTACAGTACCATTTGGTAGAAGACTTTTATGTTGTCTGGTGGTGTATGTGCCCTATGCTGGCTAGATTACACTTTACTCAGGACCCAGTTCACCACAGATATGTGCTGAAGTAATATATCAAAGTAAATGATGTCTCTAGCAATCCAGAAGGGGTTTGGGAATCCAGAGTAAAGGGTGCCTTTAGCAATCCAGGAGGGGTTGAAGGATCCTGTTGTTTATCCTAGATGGTATGGCAGAAACTGACTGCAGCCAGGGTGGGCAAAATCTCACTTTTAGCCACAGGTCAGGGCTAATTGGTTACCAGATAGGTACTGTTGCCTCCAGGTGTTAACGTAGTCCATCTCGTCAGGAGTTTGAAGTAAAGTGTGTGGCAACCCCCACTACAGAGACATTTGGTGAGAAATCCGGATATCCCTAAGCAAAGGGGTGGATAGTTTATGTTTTGAAAAAGGTTCATGTTGGAATGTACAGTACTGTCTGTGTTTCTGTGTGAAAACAAATGTTTCCTTGACTGCAAGTTGTGTCATCTGTTTGAACAGTACAACCTTGTTTGACTACCCTAATTCTGCTAACATTTTGTCAGAAAAGAAAGCCATAATACAATCCAATTTTGGCTTTGGATAATCCATCTGTGAGTCCATGTAGAATGTATGGGCCCTCTCAGATAGGGAGACAGCATAACCCTGGCACCTCTCTCTTGGACTCGGAGTAAATACAAATGTTATTTTGTGCCCTAATCCCCAACCTCTTAGATGCCCGTGATCAAGTATTTACCTAATGCCAGGTGTGATACTCATTTTCTGCCAACTTGTAGCTTGTTGTCTTTTCTGTGTAACAAGTTGGGGGACTAGTTGCAAGATGCTGCTCTTGACCAGGGTAAAGGTTGCATATGTAACTGTAAAAGGTGAGAAATACTTGATTAGAAAGACTGTACATGGATTTCCTCTTGAATGTCACCAGAAAGGCATGCAGATGGATGTTGACAGGTAATGTATTCCACAGGGCAGGGTTTGCCACAGCATAAGTATGATTTAAGATTTGATGGAGGGCTCAAAGCCATAGCTGTCTGGGACTGAGTGGGGACTTGGAGTCAGGAGATTGCAAAGATAGTTGTGGCCCAAGTGCTCAGGACTTTATAAGTCAGTAAAAGAACCTTGCTGTCAAATTATCTGTCTAACAGTCAGCCACTGCAGAAAGTGTACTAACAGAGTAACTTGTTCTGACCTACAAGATGAAGTCAGAAGCTTTACTGCTGCATTTCATTAGCTTTCTGTATTGTAATCATGTGGGATACAGGCTTAGTGCAGATCAAGCAGGAGCTATGGCAAAATGTTCCTGGCCACACTTCCTACCACCACAATAGCACAAAATTGATTACAATTGCATGATTTCAGCAATGTAGAAAAGAGCAAGCTCTAAACTGCACATTTTTCTCAGACATGGTGTGCACAAAAGCTGCATATTTGTGTTCTTTGCATATTCTGACAAGTGGTGTAGGACTACTGCAGGTCAGCTAACACTATCCAGATTTTCAAAAAACGAATTTCCTCAAGTCTTGGGTTCATCGAAGATATGGTGCACTGGACTTGTGTCAATCTAGAGAGATTTTACATCCCTGCTCTCTAGACCATCTTTTTGTGGTCTAGTTTGTACATTGTTTGCCACCCCTAACACAGAGCGTGTGGCTGAACTTTGCCGTAAGCTGCTGTAAAGCAGGTAAACTGTGACAACTGTGACCAGGACTGTAAACTCAGGCACAGCTGTGGCAATCAGGAATACTGCAGCCGTGGTGATGCAAGGGTATGATGCAGGGCTTGACGCAAGCCATGTGCCACGCTTTGAAAGTCCAGAGTCAAAGAAACTTGGAACAGCTTACCGCTCTCCCATCAATTACCAAAATGATCAGAATGCCCAAAATGAAACAGAATATTGTAAAACTGTGGGTTTTAAGAATGCAAAAAGAAGTTTCAAAAACAAGTATTTGTCAATGATGAATGTTTCCTTGCATGGTGTATGAGTAAATAAGTAAGTAAAGTAAACTTTTATTTATATTATATATATTTATATACATACAACACAGTCCAGAAATGTGAATGGGATCCATTCACATCTCTGGAACTGTGTGTCTGCGAACTACATGCCCATTGACCCATGCTGTGGACCAATGGGCGTGACAGCCCTACTGTATGCAGTCAGTCGGGTGGGCGTGGGGTGCATGTGGGTGGGGAGCTGCTGCCCCGCAGACTGGGTGGGAGGGGTGGTGGGGCCTCAGTGGGTGGGTAAGAAGGGGGGTACTGCTGGACGATCAGGGATGGATTGGATTTTAATATTTTATCACTGACGCCTGTGATTGGGCTGGACGTGTTCCACTGGGACCACTAGGGATATTGGACCTTTAATTCTATACATATGCCCATGATCGGGCAGTGGGCACTTTGTCGCTTGTGCAGCAGTCGCCGGTTCCCGATGGCTGCAGCCTGGCAGACCGCTAGGTGCAAGTCACCGGGATCAGCACACCTGCATGCAATGGGGCTATAATGACATGCAAATGGCCCCATTTGCACCTTACATGCATTATGGACCATTTGCATGTGCACTTTTGAATATCACGGGTGATGCACCTAGTGCAACGGAACTTGTGCTAACACATCCCCTGCCCCTCTGGCCACTTGCTGTGGTGCACTGCCACTGCACCATGCACATTGTGGGGGCTACAGGCGACATTCAATGGTACTGAGCCATGGCACAGCACTGTTGAATATCACCCTGTCAGTGCCCTGGCACATCCCAGTTGCGCTGGGCCCAGGCTTATGCCACAGCCTGGTGCAGTCTGAATATCCCACCCTTTATGTTTTTAAGTTAGGTAAAAAAGGAACTTTTCCAATGGTGATCAAATTGTCAACATAGCCATCTTATTACCCCACCTCATGTACTCAGTGCAGAAAATATTTGAATCCCCACCAAAATGTAAATCTGCGTAACTGCAACGCCATTCTGTGCCACATGTATGAAAACAAATTTTGGGCAGGATTTGAAAAATGACAGCTGTGACATACATGAGGTGGGGTAATAGATAGGCTATATTGAAAATCTGTGGTAAAATATTTAACAATTCCAACATGAGCAGGCATAGTGAAATTGCAATGAATGGTCATAACCTTAGCATTTGTTCATATTTTGATCCCACATTTTCAACATACTGTTCTTATGATCCCTCCTCATAAACTCCATAAGTGCAAAATTTCAAATCCATGCCAAAATGCCATTCTGCACAACAGGTGTGAAAACATGTTTCAGACAGGATGTGAAAAATGACAGCTGTACTGCTCATGAGGTGGTATGAGGAAATGGCTATGTTGAAAATTTGGAGTCAAAATATTGAAAATTTCCAAATTTATGCACATGTATAGAAAAATTTCAATGAATGCATGTAACTCAGCCATTTTTAGAAATTTTGTCTCCAAATTTTTACATTGCCCTTTTAGGACCCCACCTCATGAACACTGGTGGTGAAATTTTGTTATTCAGTCCCGAAAGGTGATTTCAGGCAGTGACTGCAAAATCACCTTCTGACCCCATTAATGAAATGTCAGTGACAGTGTTCATGAGGTGGGGTTCCAAAAAGTCATGTTGAAAATTTGTTGAAAACACCCAAAATGGCAAAATTATGAACATAAGTTCAAATGCCATTGAAATACTATATGGCACTTACCTTTATTCCTCAATTTGCAATTCAGCTTTGAAGAGTGCAGATGTCCTGGTCCACAGAAGATGACAGTCTATGACCTCCAGTGGTAAGTATGGGGTAAGGTGGTGGGGTGGTGGGTGCTCAGTGGGAGGGTTGGGATGGAGAGATGACTCGGGACCATTTTCTTTTTAGGATTCAAAAAAAAAGATGTCAGGGAACTGTTCTTTTTTCAGGTCTTATTAAAGAATATAAATAAATCAGAACACTGGGGTGAGCTCCCAGTGTCCCACACTGTATGGGAGAAGGGTGGCACTGAAGCAGGCATGTCTCAGTCAACAGAAGATGGCTGTCCATGACCCCAGTGGTAAGTATGTGGTAAGGGGTTGGGTAGTGGGTGCTCAATGGGAGGGTCGGGATGGGGAGGGTGACAGGGGAGTTGATGGGGGACCATTTTCTTTATTTAGGATTAAAAAAAGACATTGGGGATTGTTTTCTTTTTTCAGGTCTTATTAAAGAAAATAAATATATCAGGACACTGGGAGTGGGCTCCCCAGTGTCTCACACTGTTGGGGAGTGGTACTGAAAGCCAACTCAGGGACTGGGCCCCTGATGTCAACTTATTGAGTTTTTATGTATGTATGTATTTATTTTAAAGTTGTTAACTGGGAAAGGCATGCTGAGCCAAGGCTAGTTTCAGGTGTGTCCTGGGGGTTAACAGATGGGAACGGAGGGTGGAGGCGAGACAGCACAGAGGGAGGAGGGAGTGTTTTTTTTTTCCTACCTACAAGGATGGGAATGAAGGGTGAAGGTGGTACAGTGCACAGAAGAAGAGAGAGGGAGAGGGAGGTTTTTTCTAATTACCAGGGCAGGAAGAGAGAGTTGGGGTGGCACGGCACACAGAGGGAGCAAGAGTTTTTTTTTGTTTATATATGTTTCACTATATCAGCCCCAGCTGCTACTTTTGGACTACTTGTTGTTGCTTCTCATTGTACAGGTAAGCCAAACGCCGGTCTTGTGCTCAGTTACTTGCCAGCCGGCTTTATGCAATTGAAAATACTGAAGCACTCGCTCATTGGAGCGCTTCATTTCTTTCAAGTACACAAAGGCCCAGATATTCAAAAGGGTTGCGCCATGCACAACAGAGATGCACCAGTGCAAGTCAGAAAATGCGCAATGGTAATGAATGCTTGCGCAACTGTAGGGGGAGGAACCATGAATAAATGGCACAGTGCGATATTCAGCAGCATGTGCCATGCGCAATAGAGGAGCAAGCGGAAGTTGAGTGACAGCGGAAATGATCCAAAATAAAAAGCAAGGAATAAGAGAGGTGCAAGAACGCTATAGGGAAGCCAGAGGTGGGAGCAAGGTGATAGCTACAGAAGAGAGGGAAGCAGTGAGTGGGACTGGAAAGGAGCAGGACAGGGCACACCCGGGAACAAAGAGCAACAGGACAGGAGTGGGGAGCCTGTGCTACTGTGCAGGAGAGACAGGAGAAGTGCCACAGTGGACTGAGGGCAGTGGCAATGAGCAGGACAGCCAAAGGTTGGAGGCGTACCCTGGTGCAGGGGGAGCATCACAAAGGACAGCGAGGGGAACGGGATAACAGCTGCCATGGGGGAAACACCAGCCAGGGACATGGCTAGTGCCACCTTCCAGATGGAGGTGGTAATGAGGAGTGTGAGAAGGCAGGCAGCAGAGGAGCGTGGCTGTGGAATGGCCCGTCAGCGGTATGACCTCAACAGGCAGTACCGATCCCGCACCAGCTTCGAGCACTACAGTGATACAGAGATTGTGAGTCGGTACCGCCTGAACCGGGCGATCCTGAGGTGGCTGTGAGCTGTGCAGTGATGAGATGCAGGCACCCACACGATGGAGCCATGCTCTGTCTGTGGAGACAAAGGTGACAGCTGTCATGTGCCTGCTCACCACGGGCACCTTCCAGAGACCAATAGGGGACATGACAGGCATAACCCAGTCAGCCGCATCATGCCTACTCACACAATTCCTCAGCACACTGCTGCCACATGCTGCAGAGTACATCCATTTTCCCAGCACACCAGTGGGCGCACAGCACACATACAAGAGTTCCACAGGGTAATGCGACTGCCTGGCATGCTCAGGGCCATTGACTGCACCCATGTGGCCATCTGCACGCCACCTGGCCTGGAAGGTGCCACTTACATCAACGAAGGGCCTATGTCAGCATCAACTGCCAGGATGGTGTGCGGCGTTAGGGGCGATAACCAATGTCTGTGCCATGCACCTGTGGGCACACATGATGCCTTCATCTGGCACCAGTCTGCACTGTGCCACAGGTTCGAGAGTGGGGACATCCCCACTGGCCACCTAGTGGGTGAGTATGCAAACACGCAGGATGACATGGATTCCGGGGGAGCATAGTCAGAGGTGCCATGGGTACTGGCCTTGACAGCCTATGGCAGAACAACGCTGACCACCATACTAATGTCCACCCTCTACACACAGTTGACAGTGGCTACCCACTCCATCCCTGGCTGCTCACACCATACCGGTGGCCCGCAACCCCATCGCAGCAAAGGTACAATGAGGCACATGCCACCACACGCAGTGTCATAGAGCGGGTGTTCGGGATGCTTAAGGCACGTTTCCATTGCCTGGACACATCTGGCGGTGCTGCACAGTACAGCCCCTCGAAAAGCCTGTGGGCTATTCCTGGCCTGTTGCATCCTACACAATATGGTCAACTGTGGGATATCTGTAGAGGTCGAAGAGGGGACAGCGACGGGGACGATGAGGACACCGGTGCAGACGATGATGGGCAGCCCCTCCTTGGGCAAAGAGACCCCCACCTGATCCAGATGTCACAGCTGCACTAGGACACCATCACAGAGGAGCACTTCAACCAACCCAGGTAAGTCATGGGGCCATGTGCAACCACCAATGGAAAGGGCACAACACACAAACTTGCATGGATGAACCCCATGGGCACATAGCGGCAAGGGACTAGGCTGAGTGTGGAACCGCACACGCCATCAGGGATGGACAAGGCCTAACACAACACATGGTCATGCATGCGCACACACACACACACACACCCCACAAGACATGCACAAGGGGTAGGAGGCATGCTGACCCGACCGCTACCTCTAAACACACACAGGTCCACAGACGACCACCCAGTGCCCGTCATTGTGCGTGTCTCAGATGCTGGACACCATTAGCAGTGGTGATTGGCACAACTGTATGGCTGATCATCATGCACACACCACAGCAGCCAGCAGCCAGGAGGCGCGTGATGGACCATGTGTGTGCATGGCTGGGTACCCACCCGTACATTGCATGTTGAACTACACACTGCACACAGGGCAGCGCTAGACAGTAGCCATGGTGGGAGACAGGTCAGTCACGCAGCACAGTGCCAAGGCCACCACAGATGTGTGGGCGGTCTGCGAGTCCAGCCAGCTGACAGGCTGACCATTGGCCTCATGGGGTGCGCAACACGGTCTCCCCAGGGTGACGCTTGTGGGAACGGACCATGCTCGAGCAGGGCCTGCAGCTCACCTAACATGCCTGCATCAGGTGTGCTCGGGATGCCCACAGCTGAACTCGGTGTCAACATGGAGGGTGTCACACTATGCCAGGAACGGGGGGTGGACAGGTCACTGCGCGGTGTCTGCAGTGCATGGGCAACAAACTGTGTTCCCAATGTGGCCATGACAGCTGTGAATGCACGTGTCTGCCTGTCAATGGCAGCGGTCACATCATCCCACTGCCGGGCCATCTCTGCCAGGAGCAGAGCGTGGTCTCTGCTGCGTTGCTTCTCTGCCTGGTGCAGAACCGCACTGAGTGCATCCACTGCCCTGACAAGCTGCGACTGCTGATCCACGGAAGCCTGGAGTAGTCAGCTGTGCTCATCAAAAAGGTCATCCGCCGGATCGGCATGATGTCCCTCATGGTGTTCCTGGCCCTGCCTGGTATCACCCCTTGATGATGGGTGCTGCACACCAGAGCCATGCCGGGGAATGGCCACACACGGTGCACTGATGCCACCCTCGACACTGTCCCCCCATCACCATTGGCCAACTGGTGACACTACCCCTCCGGCCACTGCTCGCCAGGGCTCAACGGTGCCACCACAGCGGCCACAACAGCCCCACTGTCCTGGATGCACACCAGTGCTGCCCCACTGGTGCAGACAGGCACAGTCTGGGACTGTGATGTCACACAGGCCTCCACAGCGGCACCATCCATGGCTATGCCCGTGCTGTTACCTGCTGTGGGGCCATCCTGCTGCCCACACATATCACTGTCCATGATGTGAGCTCCATCATCATTGGTGATGGATCTGGCACCAGTCTGAGTCTCAGCATGCTGGCATCCATGGACGCTGTCATGCTGGGACATGGGCAGGGCCTCCTCCGCACCAACTCCACCATCTTCAGTCCGGACAGCCAGGTGGGCACACTGTGGTCCTGACCCTTGGACACCTGTGGAGGTGGATGGGCGCTCCTCTGTGTCCAGGGTATCACCCTCAGTGGATAAACCCATGACCGCTGACCCATGTAGGCGCTCAGGAGCTGTAAGGAACACAGTAGCATTAATGTCTCAGCCCTACCCTGTGGCATTCTCCCCACCAACACGTGACAGATCAGGACCTACCATTCAGTGACGGGCTGCCACCTGTCTGGAAGACACCACCTGGAACACCCTCTAGGGCACAATGCGCATGCTGCCAGCAACCCACTCTTCCTGTGGTGTCAGGCATGGCACGCCAGCTGTCCACCACCAGTCGCAGCCCGTGCTGCCCTGATGGCAACCTCCTTATCTTTTATCCTTCTCTTGTCTGTGCTGACCTTCTTCTTGCACTCCTGCATGGACCGCTGGTGGCTGCCATGCTTGTTGACAGCACGCGCCACCTCATCCCATGCCGCAGCACAGGTCTGTGGTGTTCCCCAATGTCCACTGAGCAGTGGTTCCTGGTCGAGGTAGGCCTCAAACAGGGCATCTGATTCTGCCCAGGTGAAGTTGGGCCTCCTCCATCTCCCACGTCTCTGTTTCTTCTCCTTCTCCACCTCACGTTCTGTCATTATTGATCCTGTGGGAATGACAGGTGTTACCTCTGAATGTGCAGTCCCATGCATCTCCCACACACCACAGTCCACACTGGCAAACAGCATGCAACTCACCGCTATGAGCTGATTTGCATATGCCGGCTGAATATCGTGCTGTAGCGCCTTGCACAATTGTGTTGAACGTGCTCAGGCAGGGGCGCAGCTCTGTGACATGCACAGTTGACACTGAACGGCGCATGCCCAGGGTGCTGACGCTGATGCCTGCCATGCTGCTGACATGCTGAGCATAAGAGGCAGTGCAGGGCAAGTCCACCACTGTGCCAGTGATGCTAGTGCGCTGTTCACATGTATAGCGCTCTTGCCCTGGGGTGCCGCAGGTGCCATGGTGCCACAGCATGGTAGGTCACTACAGAAATTGCCACACAGGCACCCTACTGTGCTACACATGGTGAGTAACAATCGCATTGTGGCGGTCCATGCGTGAGGGACCCTTGACCCTGTGCCTGACCTTTGCCTCCTAGGTGCCGTGCATCCTCATGGGTGCACCCCTATCGCGCTGTTCAGTGACAGCACGATGGGGAATGGCAGCGCAGTACCATGCAGCATCCGCACATGGTGGACATGCGCTAGGGAGCGCCATTTGGATTCTGACTCGGTTGAAGGATGGCACAGAGACGGGCACCTATCTGGAACCAGGTGGAACTAGCTAAGCTTGTCTCCTTAGTTGACACCCATGCTCGTGCTCTCTTTGGTGAGGCACCCCTGGACAGGGCTAGGAGTGCCGTGTGGGAGGAGGTGGCAGTGGCCCTGGAGGAGGCGACAGGGCTCAAGAGAACAGTGGAGCAGTTCAGGCACTTGTACGGGGACCTCCAGTGGAGGGACCCGGACGGGCTTGCCCACCTGCGGGCACGCACCAGGAGAGGCGCTGTTCCACAGCCAGGTAGGTGCCCCATCCATACACTGGTTACGTCCGTATGGGTATCACGGTGGGCATCGGTCCACCATATGAGGGTGTGTGGTCCATCCAGTGTGGGCAGTGGTAGTGGTGGTAGTGGTGGTGGTATAGGGGTGGGGGCTGAATGGTTTGACTGTGTGGGATCGCACACACCCGGGGGTTGGGGGCCTTTGCTACTGGATTGTACTGATGTTCCTTTCTCTATATTTGCTCCCTAGGCTCTTAGGAGCATCGCCGTGTGAGGGAGGAGAGGCAGTGGCGTGGGGAAAGTCCCAATGCCGGAGGTCCCATACCAGCTCAATGCCAGGACCAGCCTGATGATGGTGAGTGCCTTACATCCAGGATTTTCTGTGCATGCTGTGTAGCAGGGCGGGCGACGGGGCATGGCCACCATCCATTGACACCACTGCCGTGCATGCCACATAGTACAGTCAGCACTGTCCAGTGGCACCGCATGTCTGGGAGTGCATCACTGGTGGTCCATGCATGCACCGGGTACATGGCTGTGCCACTGCCTTTGCACCGCAAAGCCATGTCACTGTACAGCCACAGTGCTGCTGTGCAGGACTTGGGTGGTGGGTGTGTGCAGCAGTCCGCATGGCTGTGTGCGCCTGGGTGGGCAGGTCTGGTGGACACGATCACTGTGGGTGGTCACACACCATCACAGGGGCGTGTCCCATGGCTGTATGCCATGCACAATGAGTGGGCTGCAGGGGGCTGTGCATTCACACCTATTGACTCTGCTCCCTTGTCCTAGGTGGATGGAGGATGGTCCATATCGATAGGGCTCTGCAGGAGCTGCTCCATACTAGAGAGGGTGTATCAGTATGGCGTGCAGCGAAGAATGGCAGGAGGTGCCATAGGAGCGGGGAGCAGGGCTCCCACTGAAGACAGTCCACCCATGGACTATGACAACCCCCCCTGGACCCACCCTCACACCCCTCCTTCCCACTCCCATTTGTTCACCCCTTCCCCTTACCCACCTCCACCCAGTCTGCGGCCCTCACACCTTATTTTCTGTAAATATGCACATAGTTTTGTTTATACTTCTAACACATTTCTTTAGTTATGCCTACTGTGGTGGTCTCTGATTTGCAGCGGGTTAATGGTGTTCAGCTGCAGTGGTGTGCATGGTGTCGGGGGTGGTGCTATCATGGGGTGTGTGTGTGTGTGTGTGTGTGTGTCCATAGGGGAGGCAAGTTTGGTGTGGGCATAGCTCTCAGTCACTGTCTGTGGTTTGTGTGTTGTTCCCTGTGCACTGGATGACTGTGTGTAGTGGTACACGGTGCGTGTGCTGTGTCCATGGCGCACCTGTCAGACCATCCATGGCCTGTGCAGCTGCCACCCTTGCATGTCTGTGACCTGCACAGTCCACCGGCATGTCAGTGGTGGCAGCACATGCTGGAAAGTCACTGTACCCAGCGTGATGCTGGGTTGCCTCATGTCACTGGTGTGGTGCATGTCTGCCTCGGGTGGCACTGTTGCTTCCGCTGTTGTTGTCCCACCTCGATGCTGTCACTTGTGTCTGTTGCAGGGGATGTGCTCCACTGTCTGTCACTTGTGCTCCAGCCGCATGCTGGTGGTGTACAGCATTGTGGTGCCTGCACAGGGCTGCTGGCAAACCTGTGCCATGGAGGGGTTCTGATTGTGTGTACACGGCTGCCAGTGGCCACATTGACCTGCTACTGTGTCCCTGTGTTGGTGTGCCCTTGGGTATGGGTGGTTATTTGTCTGTGCACTGTGTTGCATCCAGTGTGGTGCATGCTTCCATGTAACACTGTGGGTGCCTGCGCTGGCTGTTGTGGCCAGTGCTGGGATGGGGTGTGTCCTTGGGAGGGTGTGCAGGGTGCTGGAACACTGGTGGTGCGGTCCGGGGCATGCCCTGTCACGTGTGTGGTACCTCATGTGCTGACACATGGTCGGCCTCACAGCTGTACTGGGGAACGTGCGTGGCAGCACTGTGTATGCAGACTTTGCTTTGCTGTCTGCTGCTGCTCGCTGTTGGGTGCTCGTGGTGGGGCTGCCTTGCATGGTTCTGTGGTGCACAGTGTTGTATTGTCACAGTGGGGGTGGTGGCATGCTTGGGGTGTCCTGCACTGTTGGGCATTACTCCTGGGCAGGGTGTATGGGGATCATGGTGCAGGGTGTGCTCTGCATTGGTGGGATGGTGTGGCACGGGGTGGATGGGCATCCATGCGTGACAGTCCCAGCTTGCAAGGGGGTGTGCTGGTGCACCATGCCACGGCGGTGGGTTTCTTGCTGGTGTCCCTGGGCCAGTGGTTCTTCCTGCTCTCCTCCGGTTGTGCAGTGCATGGGGTGTGGGGGGTGAGGTCTGTTCTGCTGTGTGCTCCTCTGCCCATTCCTGCCTTGAGTGGTGGGCCCCTGCATCCTGTTCCTGCGCATCCCTGGTTGTACTATTGCGCTGCTGCCTTGCTCCACTAGGCATCCGTTTTTTTGCTATTGCGCATCTGACCTGTGCCACTGCACATCCCTGGTTGCGCTATGGCGCAATTGGCAAGATATTCAGTCATATGCCGCAGGCGCATCTTGATCTGTGCAGTGTTTGAATATCACACGTGTTGCGCATGGGCTCAGTGGACTTGCGCTTCCTCCTGCTATTGAGCACTTTTGTGGTGCAGTTTGAAAATCTGGACCAAAGTCTACACCCATGAAACTGTGACCACTGTCGTATTCTGCTTGCATGGTCATTGGTATGTCAGGGACGAGCCCAATGTATATTGCTCTGCATTGGGCTAGTCCGTGAAACACCTCTCAAATGCCGCTCTGTGAAGCAAAGCAAAATGTCTCTTGCACATGTGCAAGGAAACATAAAAGGGAAAATTGTCTCAAATTACATGAAATTTCATGAAAACAGTATACGTTTTGCACAAGCTGTTTAAAACAAAATGCTAACATGCTGCAGGTTTCTAGCTGAGATTTTGAACTGAGGTCTCCTCTGGCCATCTCTAGTGACTGCCCAAGTGACCTAAATGATCACATGGTCCTTTTTATTAGGGTTGGGACTACCCCCAGTCTTCTGACCACCATTCACCATTCCTAACACAAGTTATAAAGCAGTTTTGCATATCTACATTTGAATAACGGCTGCTTAATAGCTGCAAATGATGACATACTGTCCCTGCATTCCAGTGTGTAACTAGAAGAATATGAGCATGAAACTGTAACTAAAATTTTAATCTAGCTGGATACAAAAGATAGTGCACATCAATCTGTCAGGTGAATTTACTTTTATCATAGTTCATATAAAATGTGAAAAAAGTAGTGCTATTAACAGAGACATGCAGAATTGTGCCGACGACACAAACCACCCCTACATTTTTGAGTGCTCTACTCCTTCTACTTGGGGTATAGCACTCTGAAACATAGGTGTGGTTTGTGGTAGGCATGGGAGAACCTCAAAAGATTCTGAGATTCTAAAAGGTTCTGATAAGCAAAAAAAGGTATGAATGCCTATATGAACCATATCTGAACCTTTTATAACCTTTATTATTTTATGGTAACTGTAATGAACAAATCATTTTAAACAACTTTTAATTAACATAGCTATAGAAAAAAAAGCAATTAAACCACTGTTCAGTAGTACTAAAATGTTTGAGTAGTGAAATGAGATGAGGCATGAATAATGTGACTGTGGAGGTGCCTACTGAAGGACGATGATGATATGGTCCAAAGGCAGGCAAGTCCCAGATCTCAGTTTTTTTTTAAATTAGTCTCCTGAGTTTGACTTTTGTAGAAGGGGACTATGTGTTTGTAATGTATGTCACTAATTATGTTCAGCAACAGCTTTCGGTATGGAACACAACAGGTAGGGCATCCTGCAGAGCGTGAACACTAACAGAAGCATCATACTGGACCAAGGCTCATGAGTGACGTGACATGATAACTAGGTGTCCTGATTCATGATGAAACTGAAGATTAAAAAAAAAAAAAACAGGGTTGCACAAAAAAGTTGAAGTGGTGTGATTCATCATGACCATGAACGTGATTCATCGTGATGTGATGTGAGTCATGTTGGCACTGGCAGTGCTTCTCAGAGCACCAGAAACTGCATGGAACTAAGCTTCCACAAATAGTTGCCATTGAAAAAAATTTGAAATATCTATGGCTGTATTTCCCTGAATTGTCTGATTGAGAAACACACATGCTACAAACGATGTTCGCTCCGAGATTATAGCTACTGGATTAAGTACAACTGGCTTGTGAGGACAAAGATTTGAGTCCATCTGCTAGTAGGGCATCATACAGAACGTGAACACTAACAGAAGTATCGTACTGGACCAAGGCTCGTGAGTGACGTGACATGATAGCTGGGTATCCTGATTCATGATGAAACTGAAGATTAAAAAAACCAAAAGAAAAACAGGGTTGTACCAAAAAAAAGTTGTTTCTTCTGCAACCACAAGGTGTGGAACAGGTACTATAGGTGTATTTTTGTAGGATTTCTATGTCAGTGCAATCAGATGTAAACTTTGTTATGCGGCCTTTAGATACTTTCTTAGTAATATTGCTTTTAAGAGAACAGAACAAAACATAGTATGTGTTTAAGGAATGGATAGTTTCTTTGTAATGTCCCAAATGGGACAACAAAAACTCTAAAGAGTTGTAATGATGCATGTTTTCTCTTTCTGAAGAAGACAACATTTAAGTGTTTTGCATCTCAGAGCCAAGGAACTGTCCCTACTGGAATGGTTTGCTACTGTTGTGGTATTCTACTAAAACAAGCTCCCAGAAATAGTTGGCAAATGTGAAAATCGTGACCTTGATGACCATGAACGTGAATGTGATCGTGACCGTGATGACTGTGAACGTGATTCGTCATGAGGATAAGGAATTGTGTAACAGTGGCAGCGCTTCCCTGAGCTTCAGATACTAGATGAAACTGAGCTTCTTCTTGACTGTGATGACTGAGAACATTACTTGTTGTGAGGATGAGGAGTCATGTTACATTGGCAGCACCTTCTGGAGCTTCAGATACTGGATTGAACATAACTTTCAGAAAAAGTTGCCAAATGTGAAATTCATGATCGTGATGACCATGAATGTGATTTTATTTTATTTTTTTCTTTATTCCATGTGATGTGATGGAATGCCCTGCCCACTGAGCCAAAGCTTATACTCCACTGAGCGAGTACAAGGAGGAAGATAACAGATGATTGACTTCTTGGGGGTGGGCGGTCATACAGACAGTATGCAAGAAGTGGCGCTGGTACACTGATGGCTGTCTAGCAGATTTTATTTCACACACAAAGTGTATTTCACACACCACCTATGCTAAGGGTGATGCTGCAGGCACTGCTGGTAGTATACCCACAGAGATTCTGGGGGACCCTGCCTGGCCTAACCCTCTCTGACACATTCATTTTCCCCTTCAAGGATTTTTTTTAATTTTTTTCTTTATTCCAGGTAATGTGATGGAATACCCTGCCCACTGAGCCAAAGCTTATACCTCGCTGAGCAACCACAGGGAAGAAGATGACAGATGTCTGACTTCTTGGGGGTCACACAGACAGTATTCAATAAATGGCACTGGTGCAATGACAACTGGCTGACAGTCTTGGCAGATTTTATTTCACAAACAGAATTTATTTCACAGACCACCTACACTAAAGGCAATGCTGCAGACACTGCTGCTAGTATACCCACAGAGATTCTGGGCGACCCTGCCTGGCCTAACCCTCTCTGACACAGTAATTTTCCCCTTCAAGGAATTTTTTTTAATTTATTATTCCACATGATATGATGGAATGCCCTGTCCACTGAGTCAAAGAATATACCACACTAATCGAGCACAGGGAGGAAGATGACAGATGATTGGCTTCTTGTGGGGGGGGGGTGTCACACAGACAGTATACAAGAAGTGGCACTGGCGCACTGATGACTGGCTGACATATTTTATTTCCTATGCTGAATTTATTTCGCACACCACCTAAGCTAAAGTCGATGCTGCAGGCACTGCTGTTAGTATACCCACAGAGATTCTGGGGGACCCTGCCTGGTCCAACCCTCTCTGGCACAGTACTTTTTCCCTTCAAGGAATTTTTTTTTATTTATTATTCCACATGATTTGACGGAATGCCCTGCCCACTGAGCCAAAGCTTATACCCCACTGAGTGAGCACAGGGAGGAAGATGGCAGATGACTGACTTCTTGGGGGGGTCACACAGACAGTATGCAATAAGTGGCACTGGTGCAATGACAACTGGCTGGCAGTCTTGGCAGTTTCTGAACACCTCAGCATGTTCAGGGTGGTTTGTATTTTCGATGAACCAGTTCACCCATCCCTAGTTTGTGGTGCTGGCACAAATCTGCATGTCTCTGTTAGTAGCCCTGTTTTTTTTCACATTTTGCATGAACTGCAATAAAAGTAAGTTTACCTGTCAGATTGGTGTTTACTATCTTTTAAATTCAGTTTGAGTGAATGCTTATCCGAGCACTAATAGTAGTACCCTATAATGAGATGATGTTCCAGGTTTTTTGTTTTCCTAAAACCTTATTATTTTCAATTATATTCCAATTTAAGACAAGGAAGTGCATTTTCCCATTTAGAAAATGTAAATATAGTTTGTAGTGCCTCTTACAGTACCAAGAAAAGTAAAAGATGGCTTCTGCTTTCTACATGGTGGAAGAATCTGATAGCAATTAACATAGCTGTACTCATCAATGAGCCTTTAACCAGGATACTGCATCTAAAGTACTGGACCTCCTGCTCTGAAATGGTGTAAGCTGCCTAGGGGGAATGTTAAAGACATTTAGCCTCAGGACTCTTGGGACATTTTTTGGGAGACATCAAGTTATGATTTCACAATAAATACTTGTTAAATTAGCTGGTGAGTGGGTTGATTGTGTCCATTTTTGGTTGATTTGGTTTTGAGGTTTTATGGGGTTTGATCCCTCCTGGTAGATTTCTTTATTTTTCAGATGCCTGGGGTGCCATACTTCCCTGTCTGCTAGACATCAAGTTACCCATGAATGTTGAGAATGCTTCTTTTACTTAGGAGCTCACCCTTTACGGGATTGTCTTTATTGGTCTGTGTAAATGACCAAGGAGCAATTTATATGGCCTTTGTTTTTTAATGTATAAGGTTTTTTATTGAGTTTTTCCTTTGTTAAGCATTACATATGAAGTAATACAGCCTTGTATACATATACATGTACACACACACACACACACATATATATATATATATATATATATATATATATATATATACACACACACATATATAGGAAGGCAACATCGAGGGAAACATAGTAGTACAGTATATGATGACATTGTGTGGCATTTAGAGAATCTTAAACCTTGTTACGGATAAATGAAGTCTTGAGTATAAGCTACATATACACTTTCAAAATAAGAAGTATAAATATATTAGCAGAGGCAGGTGCTTACACCCTATATATTAGTGTACTAATACAGGAGAAATAATGAACTGAATGTAGAATGGATATAAAGTGGCCAACCATCATGAGGGTGGATTTGCAGGTGGTTCTGGAAGTTTACAAAAATCAGATTGCAAATAGGGACCCCATTTAACATGGTAGTACCTCATACTGTATCTTTGAAGATAAGACAGTCTTTCAAACAGGGAGAGGCGAGCTAGAGCTGCATGCCATGCTTTCCGAGTGGGCAGGGAGGGTTGACGCCAAAATCTAAGAAGGAGACATTTAGCTTCTAGGAGTGCTGATAGAGACCAGTCCTGGAGAGGTCTAGATAGGCTAGCCAATGATTATGTATACCCAAAGAGTATCTTGGGGTCAGTGAGGACAATTGGCATATTTAGTACTTTAGAGAGGTCAGAAGCGACCATTTTCCAGAAGGTGACCAGATGAGAGCATAACCAAAGTATATGCAAGAAATGTGCATCCAGTTGGGAACATCTCCAGCACTGACTATGGCCCAACAGGTCCCGGGTGTGCAGTGCCACAGGGGTACGGTGCCAAAACAACAACATTTTTAACTGCAGAAAGTGGCTATTGGTGTCACCATAGGTCCTATAAGCACTCCTAAGGTATGACTGCCATTTGTTTTCAGAGATAGGAGATCTCAAGTGTTTGGCCCATTTCAACCCACATGATGAGGTAGCATGTAGCTGAGAATCTCTCCATGTGTTATAAAAATGGCCCATTAGACCTTTGGATGTGGGGTGAGTATGCAGACTAGTGAGCCATTGCCATGATGGAGCAATAGAACAGCTGGAGAGAAAAGGTTGTAAGGCACTGCTAATCTGCAGGTATCACCAAAGATCTTTTTGTGGCAGTGAAAACCTAGCTTGGAGCTGGGGGAAGGGTAGTACGTGGGAAGTGCCTAATGCAGAGAGATCCTGGATTGTCCAAATACCATATTTTTGCCAAAAGCCACTGAACCGGGGCTTTGTCAATTTGAATAAGATAGTTATGCCAGAGTGGGGGTACTGTATTGGGGGGTACCAGGCCTGTTTGGGTAAATGAGATTTGAACATAAGGTGTTTCCAGGCATGTGATGTCACTACTACCGTGGGTGGGAGGTGTTGAGGTAAGCTTGCATGAGGTGTAAGAAGGGCGTATAGAGTTGTGGTATTCACTAGGTCAGACTCTAGCTGCACCCATAGGGGGCACCTGTTGGGGAAGGTACAAACCATCTGGTTGCATGGGCCGCCATACATGCCAAGTGATACCCCAGAAACCATGGTATATTGAGTCCCCCATGGGACCAATGTGTTCTCATTTTTTGTTTACTCCATCTGGGAGGTTTAAGATCCCAGAGAAAATGGGAAGTTAGCTGTTCCAAGGAGGCAAATAGTTCGGAAGAAAGAGGGATGGGTAAGTTATTAAAAAGGTATAGGACTCGGGCGAGGAGTAGCATACGGACTGCTGCTACTCTACCTGGCAGTGAGAGCTGCAGCTTCCGCCATCTCTCCACTTCTGTGAGCAAGTGCACCATTAAGGGGGAGAAGTTAGCAGATTCAAGTGTGGACCACTTGGTCAGTATTTGAACTCCGAGGAATACAAGCCCTTGTTCAGCCCAGGAGAGGTTTATACCTTTAATACAATCTCTGGTACAGAAACCATTCAGTGGGGATAGAGTGGTCTTTTTCTGGTTGATTCGTGAGCCAAATAAGTTTGCAAAGTCCTCCAGGATCTGAAGTATTTCTGGTATGGATCGCTGTGGGTTGGAGCAAGCGTTAAAGGAGATCATCCATATGCCTGTCCAATGGATGGTACGTACTATAATACCTTGAACCAATGGTGAAGCAATAAAAGACAGGATGAGAGGGTCTAAGGTGACTAAGAATAAAAGAGAGAAGGGGGGCAACCCTGTCTGGTGCCTCTATGTAGTGGACAAGAGGAGGAAATGTCATTATTGGTGAGGATGAGAGCCATAGGGGAGCTATAAAGGGTGCATACCCACTATCTAAAATGTTCCCCAAAACCATAAAGGTGAAGAACTTCATGAAGATAGTCCCACTCTATGGAGTTGAATGCCTTGGAAAAATCAATCACCTAGGCGGCCATAGGGTGAGAAGCTTTAGAGGCAAACCATTTAAGGTTTATTTATTTATTTATTCATTTGCTTTTGTTAACTAGGTAAGCACGCTAGACAGCCAAGTGCCTTTTTTCAGGTGCGACCCTGGAGATTACAAGGTACATTCATGAACATCAGACAAAACAAGTAAAAGTTACATTTAAGTGCCTCAAGCAACAAGGTCAGTACAAGAAACATCAGGGGTTTACATAGCCGGCAGCAGGTAGAAATAACAGTATGGTACTCTCATGGTAAACAAGTATGGTACTTTCATGATGAACATTGAACATCATACCGGGCAGTAACGCTGTTAAGCTTGCAGGCAGACAGAGGAGAAACACATTGGAATAGAGGAGGCCCAGAGCAAAATACAGAGATAGAGCAGTAACTGTACACACACTGCTTGAGCAGTTTGGTCTAAGTGGACTACTCCTACTAATAAAACTGCAAACTTGGTAGTGGATAAAGGTGCCAAGGTCCACTGCCTTTGATAGATAAGTTAGGTAGCGACTCAGCCAGTCAGAGCGGCCTAGCTTGAGGAGGTTCATCTAGAGCAGAGGCTGGTGGAGGCTGATTTGCAAAAGCCCCAGAGGGAGGTTTTAAAGCTGTGATGGGAAGGGGAGGAGCGAGTGCTTAATGGAAGGGAGTTCCACAACCTGGGTGCGTATGCAGCGAAGGCCTGGTCGCCCATTTGGGTGTGGGTCTTGGGAACTAGGAGGGTAAGAGAGTCACTGGATCTCAGATGGTAGGAGGGGGTAGCCAGAACGAAGGATTCAGAGAGGACTAAAGGGGTGGCAGATCTGACAACATTGTCTATGAAGTTGCCCATGACATAGAAGTGGTGCATTTCCCAGTGGGAGCCACTCAAGTCGGGAGTAGAGCTCACAGCGGTGGGTGAGTCAGGGAGCTGAAAGTGCAAAACGACATACACTGTTGTATGCCATGTCCCATTTAGTGAGACTAGTTTTCGCAATGTGGGCGAAAGTGACACGTCCATAGCAAAGCATGGGTAGAAGGACTCCCCTGGCTAGGGCCAGCCGAGCAAGAGTCTGGTGTTATCAATCCTGGCCTTCTCTTGCATGAAGCCAGACTGTGTGGGGTGGACAATCGATGGAAGAACAGACATCATTCTCATAGCTAGGGCCTTAGCTAGGATCTTTGTGTCAATGGACAAAAGGGAAATTGGCCTGAAGTTGGCACAATCTAATGGGTCCGTGGATTTTTTGTGAAGTAAGGTAATGAGCGCATCTCTCATGGTGGGAGAGAGGAGACCAGCTTCATAAGAGGCCTGCAGAGCTAGTTGAAGTGGGCAAAAAAATATAAGGGCCAAGGGCGTGGTATAGTTCCACGGACATGCCATCTGGTCCTGGGGCTTTCCCTCATGCCATTTTCGAGACTGAGAACTGGAGTTCCTCACAAGAGAGGAGGGCATCTAACTGATCCATTTGCATAGGAGTAAGGGTGGAAAGATAGCATGATGACAAAAGTTTGGAACCT
Source organism: Neoceratodus forsteri (assembly GCA_016271365.2). NCBI lineage: Eukaryota > Metazoa > Chordata > Ceratodontiformes > Ceratodontidae > Neoceratodus > Neoceratodus forsteri. Next base: position 688,516,127 of record CM028130.1, on the reverse strand, counting down.
TGTGTTGAAGTTCAAGGTCTGTATTGGTGGACCAAGATTGATACAGGGATTCATAGAATTGTCTCATAGTGGTGTTAATATCTGTAGGGTTAGAGGCTATAGAACCCTTTGAGGTACAGAGGGCATGTATCGTGTGGCCACTTGTTGTTTACGAAGGTGAAAAACAAGGAGTTTGTCAGGCTTTTCTCCCCTAGCCCAAAAGGTCTGCTTTGACCTAAGTAGTAGCCATTTGGCTTTCTGATGTAGGATGACATTTATCTGGTATTTGAGACAAACAATTTGGTGATGCAGAATACTGTCAGTCCGACTCTGGGCATTGAGCTAAAAATGACGCTCCAGGGTAGCCAGGTCAGCCTGCAGCTTAGTCAGAGTTGCCCTACGGGTTTTGTCCTGGGCAGTGGAAAAGGCAATGATACGGCCACTTAGGACCACCTTGAAGGCCTCCCAAACCATGCCAGGGGACACCCCACATTCAGAGTTAAGGGAAAAATAATCTCTGGTGGCCTGTGTTAACATGATGTGGAAATCAGGATCTTTGAAAAGGAGCGGGTTACAGCGCCAACGAGTCCCTGAGGGGCAGTGACCCGGCCGGGTATATGTGAGGGATACAGGGGAATGATCAGAGATCAGGATTGGGTTAATGCCGGGATCAGAGAGACCCCTGGCTGCCTGTTCATTTGCCAGTCAAAAGTCTATATGACTATATGTTTGATGGAGCGTGGAGTAGAAAGTATAATCCCTACTGGTAGGATAGTCTCTACACCATATATCAGTGAAGGCCGACTCACCTATTAGGTCCTGAAGAGACTGTCGGGTTTTAGGGGTAGAATGTGGAGTGGTATGAGATTTGTCCAGGAAGATGTCATTTACCATATTAAAGTCCCCAACCAAGATGATGGGAGGTGACTGGCCCTCAGGTTGTACATCGAACAGTGCTTGGCTAATCGCAGGGAAAATTTCTATTTCTTCAGTATTAGGGGCATATATATAAAAACATTGAAACATAGAAACATAAACTTTGATGGCAGATAAGGACCACTTGGCCCACCCAGTCTGCCCATTTCCCTACCTATTGGATAAGTGCAGGTTCTAGTTAACCAACAGCCTACTTCCTGCAACCCCCCACTATAATTGCCTTATGTCTGTCCCATGCATGTTTGAATTCCCCCACTGTTTTAGACCCCACAACCTCCCCAGGAAGGCGATTCCATGTGTCCACCACTCTCTCAGTGAAAAATAATTTCCTCACATTACCCCTGAGTCGTCCCCCCTCTATCTTTAAATTGTGCCCTTGTTCTTGCACATCTCTTTTTCTGAAAGATGCTACCCTCCTGGACTTTGTTGATTCCCTTGAGGTACTTGAAAGTTTCTATCATGCCCCCCCCATCCCTCCTTTCATCAAGGGTACACATATTAAGCTCTCTCAGTCTCTCTTCATATGGTTTCTGATGCAGACCCTGCACCAATTTAGTTGCCCTCCTCTGGACTGCTTCCATCCTGTCTATGTTCTTGTGTAGATGAGGTCTCCAAAACTGCATGCAGTACTCCAGATGGGGTCTCACCAACTGTCTGTACAGAGGGATAACCACTTCCCTTTTTCTACTTGTGATGCCCCTTCCTATGCATCCCAGTATCCCCCCCAGCTCTCCTTTCTGACTTTTCACATTGCTTACCCACCTTTAGGTCATCTGATATCCAGGTCCCTTTCCATTATTGTTGTTGTTAGTACCTCCCCTGCCATTGTGTACTCTTCTTCTGGGTTTTTGTTTCCCAGGTACATTACTTTGCACTTCTTTGCATTGAATCTAAGTTGCAATACATCTGACCATTCCTCCAACTTTGCCAAGTCCCTTCTCATCCTTTCTACCCCCCCCTTGTGTATCAACTCTGTTACAGATCTTTGTGTCATCTGCAAAGAGGCATACCTTTCCTTCCAGACCCTCTGCAATGTCACCTATAAAGACGTTAAAGAGGATTGGACACCGTACTGAGCCCTGAGGTACTCCACTAGTAACTCCCCTTTCTTCGGAATGAGTTCCATTCACTATTACTCTCTGTGTCCTGTTGTGCAGCCAGTTTGCTACCCACGCTACCACCCCGGGACCTACTCCCAGGCTGGCTAACTTGATTATTAATCTTTTGTGCGGTACTGTGTCAAATGCCTTGCTAAAGTCTAGGTAGGCCATATCCAAAGCCCCTCCCTGGTCTATTACTTCAGTCACCCAGTCAAAGAAATCAATTAGATTTGTCTGACATGACCTTCCTGCTGTGAATCCATGCTGCTTTGGGTCCTGTGCCCCGTTGACCTCTAGGTACTCAACAATTCTTTCTTTTAGAAGTGATTCCATCATTTTCCCTAACACTGAGGTCAGACTAACAGGTCTGTAGTTTCCTGCTTCTGCCTTGCTCCCACTTTTGTGAAGGGGAATCACATCTGCCCTCCTCCAGTCCTCAGGTACCACCCCATTCTTCCATGATTTGTTAAAAAATGTGGTCAGTGGTGTCACTAGGTCCCCCCTTTTAGGATTCTGGGATGAATCCCATCAGGCCCCATTGCTTTGTCCACCTTGAGTTTTAGGAGTTCTTTCAGGACTCTTTCTTCTGTAAATGGACTGGTGTCAACCCCCCTACCCAGAGTGATTCTATTGTTTGGTTTAGGTAACTCCTCCTCTTCTTCTTTTGTGAATACTGAGCAAAAGTATTCATTTAGTATCTCTGCCTTTTCACTGTCTCCCTCTGCCCACCTTCCCTCTCCTTTATGAATCTTCGCTATCCCTCCCTTAACCTTTCTATGCTCCCTAATGTACCTATAAAAGGTTTCATCGCCCTTCTTAACTGAGTTGGCTATCTTTTCCTTGGTTTGGGCCTTTGCTATTCTGACTGCCTTCCCCACTTATTTCTGCTTTAATAGATACAGTTCCCTATCGTGCTCCTTCTGTGATTCCTTATACTTTTTGAATGCAGCCTTTTTCTCCTTAACCTTCCCTGACACCTCTTTTGAGAACCATAGTGGTTTTTTACTCCATTTTGTTTTCTTTATTTGTTTCACACAAAGGCTTGTTGCCTCCATGATGGCAGTTTTGAGTTCTTCCACCCTCCTTCCTGCCCATTTGTTAGTGCATTCCTTAGGCACTCATCCATTTTGCCAAAGTCAGCCCTTCTAAAGTCCAATATCCTTGTTTTTGTATGGCTTGTCTCCATGGTTGTGCTTATTGTGAACCACACTGTGTGTTGGTCACTTGCTCCTAGATGGCTACTGACTTCTAAATCTGTGATCCTCTCTCCATTTGAGAATACCAGGTCTCAATATTGCTCCCTCTCAGTGGGTTCCAACACTAGCTGTCTGAGCATGCCCCTGTGGGGCATCGAAATGACCCTGCTCTTGGATGTGGCTGCAGTACATGTTGTCCAGTTAACATCTGGCATATTCAAGTCCCCCATCAATGGTATCTCCCCTTTTTCAGCCATTTTGAGAATGTCCTCTGTCATTTTCTTGTCCATTTCCTTCCCTTGAGATGGGGGTCTGTATAAAACCCCTGTGCGGATTGTGATGCCATTTCCTGTCTCCAAGGTAACCCACAGTGCCTCTTGTCCTCCCCCTTTACTTTTTAGTTCTGTAGCTTTGATCCCTTCCCTTATGTAGAGAGCTATTCCACTTCCTCTTTTACCCTCCCTGTTCCTTCTGTAGATTGTGTACCCTGGTATGCTGACATCCCAGTCATGGTTCTCCGTGTACCATGTTTCCATGACTGCTACAATATCCAAGTGTTCCTCTTGCATCAGGGCTACTTGTTCAGGAAGCTTGTTTCCCAGACTATGGGCATTGGTACTCATTGCCCTCCATATAATGTTGGCTTTATCCTTTTTCCCCATCCCTGTTCTTATATCCTTTGTTTATTTCTCCATTTACCCCTGTCCAGCCCTCTGCAACCTCTGTACCTCAGTGTTTACCTTATTACCTGCCATGTTTTCCATAGTCCCATATTTGCCATATTCCCCAACAGCAGGGGTCCCTCCGGAGAGACTAATTTGACCACTAGCCGTCTACCATGGGAGTCCTTCCTGATGTTCTCCACTTTCCAAGGGGAGGCACATTGAAGGAAAATTGCTACCCCTTTGGATTTGGTGGTGGGAGAGCTAGCTAAAATCTCCCCTACCCAAGACTTCTTCAGCCATGCAGTGGATTTGGCCATAAGGTGTGTTTCTTGGAGTAGTGCCACATCAGCCTTTAGGGACCTTAGATGTTGTAAAACCTTTGTGCGTTTGATTGGGTGATAGAGCCCTTTGACATTCCAGGATATCGGCAATAGCCTCTAGGAGTGGGAGGGGGAACAGAAGCCATATTCTTGTCCACTGAATAAAAAGGGGTACTTACTGTGGTTCCCAAGGAAGGAGAAGATAACAGGGCCTCAATATTTGAGACTATGAGGTACCTTAGACAGATCAGAACTGCAAACCCAAACCGTGGTGCCAAGGGGGGTGTAAGCATTGCCAGGAAAGACAGGGGTCTTATTTCGATGTGAAAAAAAGGCTGTAAAATAGATCAGAGACAGAAACAAGTTAACCAATAGTTATACAAAAACACTATTATGGGCCTACTTGCCCAACAATAAAACAAGTAATTACTAAAGAGTAACATAACAGTGTAACACAACTGCTATAAGGTAGGAGGTTAAGTGATGCAGGGTAAGGAATTACCCTACAGCTATGCTAGCTCCAGCACTCAGTACTGGGGGTATTAAGTGGGTGACCAGCTGAGCAGAGTCATCCTATACCAGAAGGTCATCCAGGGTCAAATGACATGACCCCGTGGAGTAGGGAAGAAGGGGCAGGGGAGAGGAAGGGGAAGGGAGGGGGAGAAAAGGAAGAGAGAGGAGTGGGGAGAGGAAGGGGTACAATGGGGGGAAGGGAAGGAGGGAATGGTGGGTGTATCCACACACTGGATAGAGTCCAACAATGTTTGAGCAACAGGCCCTGTGGTCCTTGAAGAGAGGGGGGCTGGGTACAGCCTAAGTACAACTCTGGAGGTCAAGTGACCAGATCATTTGGGTATGCAGCAAGAAGGAAGAGGGTGGGGGGCCCCGGGTTAAAGGCCAGCCCTATAGTATTTTTTTTTAAGATCCCATCCTATTAACACCAGATAATGTTGAAAAAACAGAAATAATTCTCATTGGTTTAACATCACTAGAATGCTTTCTTAGCATACTGAGACATTTTAAAATTTATGTGAGAAGAACTCTCTGGTTGTTGATAATTCTTGATAACCTTTGCCCTTCTGAGGCTTCTCAGTTAAAAGCATACTGGCATTTAATTAGCTTCTCTGATGTAATCTTCTGTTATGTTTTAAATGTATATGTTAAACCAATGAGAATTATTTCTGTTTTTTCAACATTATCTGGTGTTAATAGTATGGGATTTTCAAAATAACTGCTGTAAAGCTTCTGAAGAAAGACCTGGTTGGTTCGAAAGCTAGAGCACTTTGTTCTTTTGTGTAACATCCATGTTGGTCCAATAAAAGGTATCAAATAATTTTTTTCTGGATCTCTGTTGTTTAGGAATGCTTATTACATTTTGACATCTTTTGTCTGTGTTATCAAAATGATATTGAACCACTGGTTTAACTCAAATATGTCAAGGTAATTTAAAGATTTTTGCAACCCTGAAACACCATATGCTACTAAAACATGAACATGATACTGTGGGCTTGAAACTGACTGTGGTGCACTACAGTACCAAGGGTGGAGGTGGGGGTGGGTGGACTGGATTTGTGTTTCTGTGTATTAATTTTTATTAATTTCTGAAATTAACATTCTGACAACTCACACCATTATCTGCGGTGGTTACAGGGTGCAGATTTAGAGTAAATAACACTTTATCTATGTGTCAGTAATACTAATAGCACACAGTCTACAATAGGTATACACACCAGCTTGTAACCAGAAAGTATTCCTACCCAATGATCTGAATAGTATTACACTGGCATATTGGTGATGCACAAAGGCCATTAAGTGACCTGGAGTTTTCACTATGTTAGGTAAAACTATACACAGATCAAGCTATTAACTGATGTATTCAAAGTTGTCTAAGAAGAAAACATTCATGTAAAATTCCAACTGTTACACTCACCAGTGCAGAATCTCCCCCACAGATGACCTTCTTTGCCGGACATATAAGCACACCATGGATGATACCATGTGCCTGGACAAGCCAATCCAATCCCATTCCATGGCCTCTGGAGAAGAGTTGGGAAGTAGTGTGTGTATGTTCTGCAAAGTTCCGACCAACCTAAAGCATGAACAGACACATACCAAAGCTTGAGTTCTTGACTTAAATACATCAGGGTGCAGAAAGATGGAAGATCAAGTTGGCAATCTAGTATATCTGACAGTGAAAAGTGAAAAGGGTAGGTCATGGGATACCAAACCCTGAGAGGGAAATAGGGGAGCCTTACCCTTCGAGACATCATTCCCTATAATTGCTGTCCCCAACAAACCATAGTATATCCTGCATTGTTTAGCACAACCTTCATCCTACCCTGGTCTGATTAATTAATTAAGTGTCTTAATTAAGATAAGGTGTCCAATAGAGACTAAATGTAAACATTTGGGCTGTCTGAAGGTGGGAAATTCTGTCAAGCTTTGCTAATGCTGAGAGAGACATCAATATCTCTGTGACTGTAGGGACCCCAGTGGTTCTCCATTTACAGAGAATGGTTCTTTTGATTTGCAGGGTCAGCAAAGCAAGCCACCGGTACATTTGCGGCGACATCTAAGGGAGATCGCTTCTTATTCCCAATAAGCAGAAATGAGGACTAAGGGGAATCTGCTGTCATGTGACCTCAGAGGCCAGAGCCTGTATCTCCCGCCAGAGGGGTTGAATCTTTGAACAATACCATAGTATGTGTGAGAGATCACCTCCCAGTCTCTGACATCTTCAACAGCAGTCAGATTCCTGAAGCTTAGCTTTATGCAAAACTGCAGGAGTTTGATACCAGGAATGGGCAATTTTGTTTTGTATCAGTCAGGATCTAGCATCTTTGAACCAACTATGGGTATCCTTCCAGGAGTGTGGAATTCCCCATTTCTGTCAGAGGGATTGAAAGGTACAGAATGTGTTAAGGTTTGGTACCAGTATATCCTCCATTTTGGAGATGCCCAGCTTTAGCCAGTGTTTCCATAATATTACAGTGCCACCTATGGTGATGGAGGGATTCTGCCAAATGGGAACATAGGGGAATGGGAGAGGTTCCTTTTTCATCTTCCTATGGATGTCGAGCTAATTTGCTCGGGAGAGTTCCACCGAAGGTGTACTGTGTTCTGTATGAGATCTACGGACTGGTCCGGTTTTGGGATAAATACCCCGACAAGGAGTGAGGTAGAGTGTGCAGTTTCCGTTAGATCCGTCTCAAGTTGTACCCACTGTGGGGATAGGGAGGAAAGAGGGTGAAACCACTTGACTGTCTGGGCTAGCAAAAAAGCCCTACGGTAGCCCTCTATCCATGGGAGATTACACCCACCTTGCTTCCAGTGTGACCTAAGTTTGGAGCGACTATATCTAGGTTAAGATCCCTCCCAGAGAAAGTCTCCAAGCAGACTGTCAAAGGCCCTTTGCCAATGTTTAGGAAAGGGGATAGGCAAATGCATGAGAAGGTAGAAAAGCTAAGGGGCAGATATCATTTTAACAGCCGCAATCTTACCAGCTAGTGTAAGTTTGAGGAGCCTCCATCTATCAAAGTCTGTTTTAACAGAAGAGAGGAGGGGGTGGATGTTATTCTGCCATATTGTATCTAGGGATGAGGTTAAGACAATTCCCAATAAGTTATTCCATTGGGAGCCCAAAGTAAGTCAGCTGCCTCAGCCATCTGTTGTGTCCAATGAGTATTAAGGAGCAATACCTCGGTCTTGTTCTGATTCAGTCATAGACCCGAGTGTCTATAAAATGCATCTAAAAGACTGAGCAGGGGGAGAGATGGCACGCTGAGTGTCTGCCAAGAGAAGCAAAAGGTCGTCAGCATACATTAAAGTTGTGTAGCTTGTACTTCCCACTGTCAGGCCAATTATGTCAGGGTGCATCCTAATCGCCTCAGCCAAGGGTTCAATGGCTAAGATGAAAAGGAGGGGAGAGAGAGGACAGCCCTGCCTGGTGCCTCTGGCCAATGGGAAAGTAGGAGAGAGTACTGAATTCGTATTAACTCTGGCCAAGGGACCAGCATATATGGCCTGTATCCTAGAGAGAAAAATATCCTCTATCCCAAAATGTGTAAGAACCGTGTAAAGATAGTCCCATTCTATGGAGTCGAATGCCTTTTCAAAGTCTACTGCAATGGAAGAGGCTGGTGTTGTAAGGGTCTTGGAAAAAGGTATTAGACTCATCAAGGTTCTCAAATGGCCTGAGCTGTGGCAACCTGGTATAAACCCCACCTGTGAGGGATGTATAAAACCAGGAAGTAGGGAACTGAGCCTAGTTGCCTGAATTTTGGCATACAGTTTGCTGTCCAAATTGATGAGAGAAATTGGGCGATAACTTCCCGGATTAGTGGGATCTTTGCCCTTTTTTGGGATTACCACAATAATGGCTTCGCACATAGAAGGGGGAAGGGAACCTTTAAGCTCTATCTCCTGAAAGACCAAAATCAGGAAAGGGGAAATAATCTGGGATACAGCCTAATAAAAATCTAATTCTGCTTAAAGTTAGACCAGCTTAACATTCTGTGGTGATTTGCATATGCAGCCCATGATGCTTTGCATTGTGGGGGCATGTGTGATTTTGTATTTTCTTGAACCTTGGCTTCCCAGCCAAATGCCCTCTGGGGTAACCCTTGCCTCAGTGTTTGAGCACAGAGGTTATTTGTCTAATAAAAATCTGCTGTGTAGCCATCACTGCCTTGGGATTTCCCTTTTTTCAAACCATGAATGGCTGCAGATACTTCTCTGGTAGTGGGAAGGTCTAAAACCTGTGCTTGCTGTAGCTGCAGTTTGGGTAGGAGAAAAGTATCAGAAAAGGATTGGGTCTCTGTACTTGATGTTATGTGAGTGGAGGTATAGAGTGATCTATAAAAAGAAGACATGTTGTTGCTAATGTCCTCTGGGGAAGTACCCAATATCCCTTGTTTGTTTTTTAGCCCTGAAATGTATCTGCTGGATTTGTGTTTCTGAACTGGGCCTCTGGAGTGGCCTAGTGAGGGAGGCTGTGGGCTGGGTCATCCAATTGGATAACCTCCTCTAGTGGGTGAGAGGCCTGCATTAATGCATTACTTTCTGCTGGTGGCATAGGAGACAAGAGCAACCACAAAGAGTCACGATGAGTGGGTGCGACATTGGTGGGATGTTCACATATGTGTCAAGCTCCAATGTGGTGGTGTCCTGTGGGAGGGGCTTAAAGGGTCAAAATACCTATTGGCCATGAATGAAGGCCTTAGACATCCCTAACTTCCATACCCAGGCATTACATTACATGATGCCCTCTGGTGCCGGCAGTCCAGTGTGTCCCCACCATGAATGGAAGTCTTGAGTCACAGGTGGCAAGAAGAGAGAGGATGGTCCAGACCGTGGTCGGAAAAGGGTGATGCAGAGGTAAAGAAAAGTATACAAAAATTCTGATGGTGTAAACAATATAAGAAACATTGTTCTTTTAAGCATTCATATTAGTTAAACTAAGAACAGATACTGCTCATCTGCCATGCTGCTGACTTGAGTTTAGGAGCAGACACCAGGGTGCACAGGCTAAGAATAGAGGGGGGAAGATTTAGGAGGGAAATGAGGAGACACTATTTCACTGAGAGGGTGGTAGCAAAATGGAATTCACTACCAGAATAGGTGGTATCATGTAAATCTGTGAACAGCTTTAAAAGGGCATGGGACAGGGAACACGGGAAAGTGAGGGTGGGGAAGGTGGAGGGTGGCAGTGGGATGACAAAAGGGGAGGGGGTGGGGCAGCTGAAAACTAGGGGTGCTAGCTGCACACTCAAGCAGACTTAGACCAGGTAGTCTATTTCTGCTGGCACATTCATATGTTCGTATGTATGTTTGTATGTTCTCTGGATTCTGCTCCGGAGGTGCCTGGCCAACCTTGACTATCCTGCTATGATGGGTAATGGGAGGGAGGCTACCTGGGGGAGAAGATCACTCCTATAGATGGCTGGTGATGGAGCTGGGCAGCCTAGAATAGCATAGGGCCAGTGGGTGACACAGGAGAAAAAGCTCTATTAAAAAAAAAAAGATTGCAGAATAAATTAAAGCAGGATGAGCAGGATGAAAATATACCCAGCACCATGACTGGTCTGGTTTATTAGCATTTCATTTGACCTGTTTTGATTCTTTTTAGGTAGAACAGTGCAAGGGAGAATGAGACTACAGTGGTTTTCATTAGAATCACATTTTAGGGCACATTTGTTTATGATAGAGTCTAACACAGTTCATCAATGTTTGACTATATTCAGTCTTTAGAGTCTTCTGCTACTGTTTCATATACTGATCCAATCAACTATGAGAACCTGACAAAAAAAGAAAGAATATGGGATGGTATGCACATATAAAAAATAAAGTGCTTCAAATTAATATGGACCATGCTGATGCATAGGGATGGGCCAAACGTTGCCTGGGCAAACCAAGCCGCTCTAAACTCAGGCAGCTTGGTCGTGGCGAGGCCCAAGCTGAACACTGGCTGTTCAGCTCAGATTTGTAAACTGTTTTCATGTTGGCACACTTGAGCAGCCAACATCTTGTGGCAGTGGGGATTTGGAGGCGTGGTCGCTGTTGGGTGAATGCAGGGCACGCATCAGTAGGTGTGTCCCTCATTCCCCAATCAGCCTGCATGCCGGTGCCACACCATGCATACTAATGTGGCGAGCACATCTAAGAAAAGGTCCGCTGCAATCTGAGCAAAGCTCGTCATAGGCAGCGGACCCTTCCTACCTGCTCACCATATTAGTATGCATGATGGGCGGCCGACCAACTGCCGATTTCGGGGGTGCCTAATCCCTCTGCCGGCTTACTCTGGTTTTTAAAAAATCTTTTATTGTATCTGCATCGATGGTAAAATGGTTTCTTTCTTTTCAACACAGGCCTATTGTGATCCTTGCTGGCTTCTTAAATTATGAATGTATATATATATCAATCAATCTCTAGGTCCGGGAAAGTGAATTATTATTAGTATGATCCTTGGGGCTTGCCTATCCTGTTACATGATTCAACCCCTTGGCACACCACTGATCCCTCTGAAAACTGTTATAGCCAATTGTCTATTCTCTGCTGCCTTTCTGGACACATCGGCATTTGCTTTAAGGTGGCTGTAATTTGAAATGGAGCTTTGAAGGAATGTGATACTCCTCTGCACGGAGCTCTTGTTTCAGTCCCCCTTCACACTGTCCTGCCATTCCTTTCATTCCCAAAGTGCTTCAGGAATATTGATAGAAGCTAAGAAAAGCTGTTCTGCAGCCTTGATTGTTTGCTGGAGGAGGGCTCAGGGCTGGTGAGGTACCGTGTGATTTGCTGATCGGGACCTTGTTTCATGTCAGTTCAGTAGTTCCAAGCCCACTACTGGGGTCTGGTCTCTGCTTCCAGCCCATCCCCTCAGATGGTGTGGCTTCAGGGGGATCGAATGCACTTTGCATTTTGATTAAAGCTGACATCCCCTCAGTCTGAAGGCAGGGCACAGGGAAGGAAGGATCGAAGGGGCCTGGACTGACTGAGCACAGACTAACAGACCGTGCTTTCCACTGATGGCTGTGTAGCACTATCACTGATTTGGGATTGTAGAAGGGACTCATGGAATCGGTATAAATTGAAGCCACCCCCGTTTGATTCACAGTTGTGGGGCACCAATCATGGAGATGCAACGGTGGTCCAGAAGGTGGAAAACGAAAAGGTGGCTCCGGGACTCCACTTACACAACCACAGCCATCCCCATCACATTAACATTCATTCTTCAGGCTGGCAGTGTCCGAGGTGGGAAGAGCCCAAGTTTCTGTCATATTATTTTCACAACTGGGAGATAAATGCCTGTTCCTGGTGAATTGGGGAAACTTGCAGTCTGGTGCTGTTCGTGCCATATGTCACCACCACTTTAAACTGCGAATGATATGTTCACAGCTATGAGACCCGTTAAGAGGACTGTTCTCGCAGCTCAAACTAAATGCAGCCAAGTTCTACTAAAGTTGGTGTTGGAATCCACCAGAGAATGGCACTGATGCCAGATACTGCAGTACGGCATATACTGCTTTGATAGCCTTGCTTTCGTGTAAACTAGAGCAGCAAGGTTAATATGTGAGAAAAAAAAATCACCAGATACAATACATCTTCATATACCAAGCTTTTAGGTTTCCATCCAATTGTTTTATTTTATGTTTTGTAACAAAACCCTTTCTTTCTTAGAATAATAAAAATCAAAGTTTTGGATGCTTGATCTAGACGATAGTCACGTCACTTGGGGAAAGACTGAGATGTCCGTTTCAGATTAGCATTATGAGGCTGAGGGACAGACTCAAACTGCACATTTAACTATTTAACTTTTGGCGGTGTTCAGCAGTCCTCACATAATTTGACAGACATCCTGTAGGTTAGTCTGCTGCCGAGCAGGGTGCAGAAGATGAGCGAGCTGGTGCAGAGCATGAGAGGAGCTTCTACATGGCACCGAGTTGAGGTCGAGGGTGTGTGAGTGTGGGGGGGGGAGAGGGAGTGAGAGGTCTCAGTAACTTTCGATTTTGCTGTCTGTCATGAACGGCGCAGAGGGAGATGCCAGGCTGCACTACCTGTGTACTGCTAGACATGCACACAAGTGGTCCGTTAGGTGTCGATGGAACCAGTGTGCATGATGTAGTTCCTATGACTTTAATGTGAGCCACAGCCTGTAGTTTTGGGACAGGAATTCTTCCTCTGCAGGAGATGAGAAGGTTCAGTAGACATGGTGGATGCGGATAACTGTAGGGGCAGTACCCTCACTGTACCTAATGTAAAGAATCCTCTATCCTTCCTCTCCTTCCCAAATATACTGACAGTCTCTATGGTATTGATCAATACTAGAGTCGTATGTTAGGAATCAGGATGATACCCATGTAACTTTTTCTAATACTAGCACACAGTAAACGACCAATCCAGCTGGATCTGAGCTTTTGTGTTTTATCTGGATGCAGCTCTGACCTCTTGCAGTGTGTACTAGGGGAATCCAAATGAGGCAGGAGGAGAAAATGAGAGCTGCTGCTGCCCATTTCACCATCTCATTAAAGACTAGAAGGCAGTACTTACTCCCCAAAGTGATTGGAGCATATTGAATCAGCAGCCCATATATGATGAAGCTTTCCAATTGTAGGGCACCCAGATTTACAGGGATCCCTGTATTTTACAGGGATTTGGAACCATCTACAGGGAAATTCTTCCCAGACTTACATTGGTTATATAGGAAAATAGAGCAATTCGGCTTCTATAGGAATTATTGTAATCTATAGGAAAACACAGGAAAATCATCCTGGGGTTTTGGGGAAAATGGCAAATCAATCTGGGAGGACTGCCTGCAAATCACATACCTTGCTGAAATTGTATGTTTCATTTCTTGCCTGTATGTGGAAGACATTAGGAAACAGGTTTTAGTGTTAATGCCCCTATTTTATTAAGGTTCAACATTTCATGTGTATTTCAATGGGATGTACTTACTGTACAGTGCAGTGTAAGCTGGTTTGTGTGGCATGACATCTAAGGCAGAGCAGCTTAGCTGACCAGCTACTCCATTGATAAGTGTGGAGGCATCTTCTGCAGTGAAACATATTAAACAAGTGTCAATTGCATAATACACCCATCTAATAAAATCTTGGCAGCTGATGGAGACGTGCCCTGTAGATCTGTTAGGAATAGGGCCCTTACCTACATGTAGCTGTTATTATTCACAACTTGTGTCTGCTTAGTTAAATTTCAATAGTTTATGGAAATCTTTAAATTGTTAGGCACATCACACACATATGCATAGTTCTACCTATCTGTATGTGTTTAGATAGATAGACTCAGATAGATTCATCCCATAAATAAGAACAGGTCCATGTACATACTGCATACTTGCATAGATCATGTACATGCTCAGTGCATATACAGACAATGCAATTTACACACACACACACACACATTTTCATTTGTCTCAGACATGTTTAGTTTCACTGTGAATTATATTAACTTTTGTGCCATTTGCCTCCAGTCAAAACAAGTGTTCACTTCCTAAATGAAGAGTCAGTAGTCTTACACTGTCTATTATTAAGGGCTTCAAAGGGAAAACACTACTCATTGGGGGCCTTGGAAGGAGGGATATGTGTTGTTAGTATGATGTCTGACCCATACAGGCAACAGTAAAATAATACCATTTGGTTGGTAAACATTGCAGTAAAAAAGCTTAAAGTCAGTTTACTGTGTCAGTTAATGAAATATACGCACATAGTGCTGTCTGGAACAGATGTAAAATTTTTGCTTTTGATTATAATAATCACAACATACCCATTCTATTTGTTAAATTATCAATTTATTAGAAAGATCACTTAAACATGCATAGTAACAACTTGGGCCACACCAAATGAATACATTGCTAGTATCTTCAACCTGCACATCATAATATTTCTTTATGGTATATTATTTGTGTTGTTATAACCCACTTTGGTAAAAATTTATTATTATGTGATCGCAAAGTTAACATGTAGGTGCAGTCTTTTAACATAGTGAACCTGGAAGGCACAGAAGCATAATGTAGGTCTAGGCCCCTTAGGTTCCTTAAAGTGCAGGTGAGACTGGGGGTTGGGAGAGTAGCTGAAGTTAGTACCACAAACACTGAAATAGTGCAGCATTAAATCATTGAATTTTAAACCATAACTCCATGTTGCCCATAGTTGTTGCTGTTTATGATGGGAATGTGACAGTTTTTATCTAAACTGGTGATTTCGTAATATAACTTTTATTTATGCAATCACAGGAGAAAAGTTGACTCACACCAATCAGAATGTCATGTCACAGAGACATTGTTTTAAGTTTTTTTGTTTTGTTTTGGTTAGAAACCGCATTTGATCTGATAGAATGTGGAAGTCTCACATAAATGTAGCGAGTACAGGCTAAGTAAAAATTAATTTGCCTTGCTTCACTTAAACTATTCCCAACAATGTTAACATCTATCACACCGGACGGAGGGACCTGTGTGGCCTGAAAGCGTTTGTATGGTAATATCTATGTACACTTTCTTTGTTGTTTCAATAAATTATATCACAATATTCTAAAAATCCAACAATGTTATGTACTCTGCTTGTTATTCCTATCTACAGCTTGTCGCCCACCTGTAGTTGACTGTGCCAGCAGCTATCTCTGATCAGCCTTGCCTTCTGTATTGCATATGTTTTACATTTTATCTTGTCTTTGAAGATAATTTGTATATTGCATCTGACAATTACACAGATTTTTTTTTGTCAGGAAAAGATCACAGTTAGCATGGCTCTGTTACTTTGCAAAACATGATCAACATGTGGCATCAGGCTTGTCCTGGTGTGGATTATTACTAAGTGTCTTAAGTTCAGCAAAGAGAAGAGAGTCTTGTGCCACCTCAGCCTGTTAAACCTAAATGAGCAGTGTTCCAGTATTCCACTTTATGAAACCTCACAGAGACCTATAGAAGTCCTAGAAAAGGGATATTTGTGCTAGATAGAGGGGATTTGAGTCCCCAGGTTCAGCAGGTGAAAAGCTATTTTCTTTCTTCCACAGACTTAGTGAGCTTGTAGGGAAAACTCAGCAAAAGCAGATTAGTGCTTTTTTTTATATATAAACTGCAATTTCAGTGGTATGTCACAGAGTGTGATATTGACTTTTGCCTTTGAGAGAAGTGTGATAAAGAAGTATGACTGGCATGCAGTTCCTCTACCTTCCTCTTGCTTTTTTTTATGTTGGCATGCTTGCGCAGCCAACATCTTGTGGCAGTGGGGATTTGGAGGTGCAGTTGCTGTTGGGTGAATGCAGGACACGCATCAGTAAGTGCATCCCTCATTCCCCAATCAGCCTGCATGCCGGGACCACACCATGCATACTAATGTGGCGAGCACATCTAAGGAAAGGTCTGCTGCAATCCAAGCAAAGCTCAAGATACGCAGCAGGCCCTTCCCATGTGCTTGCCACATTAGTATGCATGGCGGGCGGCTGCCCAAGTGCCGACTTCAGGGGTGCCCAATCCCCCTGCCAGAATACTCTGGCTGCAAAAATGTTGGGGGGGTGCCCAATCCCTCTCAGCTCCTGCCTCCTCCCCCGCTTCCCTTGTGTGCAGGCAGGGGTGCCCAATCCCGTCTGCATAAATTACCCCCCTTTGGTTGTGTGCCGACAAGAGTGCCCAATCCCTGTCGGCTGCAGCAACCCCCAAACAGTTAGGTGGCATGCGGGAGACCACCCCAGTGTGCCAAGTCCCTCTGAAAAAAAAACTGTCCCGATGTTAGTTTTTTTCGACCTGTAACATAAAAACAGTCCCTTGTAGTCTCCCTAACCACCACCCGCACCCACCCACTGTGCACCCTGCCTCCCCACCCCCACCCCATACTTACCTCTGGAGCTCAGTGTGATGATCTTCAGTGGACCAGGAACACGTCTGCACTCTTCAAAGCTGACCGCGAACTGAGGAAATGCCGATAAGCTGTATAATGGAATGAATAGGGTTTTTTCTACTTTGCTGCATATCTCGGGCATTTTTTGGAATTTTTGCACCAAATTTTCAACATGAGATTTTTGGGACCTCTCCTCATGAATTCTGTTACAGTTATGATGTTAATCGGTCCCGTCACTGCGCTGAATCACCTTTCGGTAGCGATTAATGCAAGGACAGTGGCAGTGTTCATGAGGTGGGCTGTCAAAAAAAGCCTATGTTGCACATTTAGTGGAAAAATCAAAAAAATATGGCTATTTCTAATGCATTCACGTAGATGTTAGCACACTTGTAACCGTGAATTCACAATATTTTCATGCCAAATTTTCAACATTGTCATTTTTCTGCACCTCCTTATGAACAGTACAGCTGTCATTTTTCACATCCTGGCGAAATGTGCTTCCGCATTTCTGGCGCACAATCATGATCGCTGTGGAAAATCAGTGTTCTGGGCAGATTATGAAAATGGCAGTTACACTGTTCATGAGCAGAGGGTCTTACAATGCCTATTCTGAAAATTTGATGATGATACTCATAACATCCATATTCTGATCATTCGTTGCGCAGTTTGCACGCACGCTCTTAAGTTTGCGACTTTATAATATTTTTACTCCAGATTTTCAACATTGCCATTGTTCTGCACCTCCTTATGAACAGTACAGCTGCCATTTTACATATCCTGCCTGAAATGTGTTTTCTCACGGTCGCTGTGCGAAAGCAGATTTCAGGGCAGTTTGAGAAAATGACGATGACACTGTTTATGAGCAGAGGTCCTAAAATGCCTATGTTGAAAATTTGATGCCGAAAGTCTTGAAAGTGACTGTGCTGCAAGCGTACTTTACGCACTTGCCATGCAGCCTTGTAACTTCATACATTTGCAATATTTTCATGCCACATTTTCACCACCACCAGGATATGATTCACATATCTGGAATGTGTAGTATGGTACGGGCTGCACACCCATTGGCTCACGCTGTGGACCAATGGGTATACAGCCCTACCTACGGTGTCAGTCTGCGGGTGGAGGGGCAGCAGGTGGGGTGCTACCGCCCACCGCCTGACCGGGGAGGTGGCAGGCCCAGGGCAGGTGGGGGGTTACTGCTGGACCACCAGGGATGTTGGGCGTCATTTGTTTTTAATACAAATGCCCACGATCGGACTGTGAGCAGTCCACTGGACCACCAGGGATATCTGACTTTATTTTCTTCGTACTCAAGCCTGCGATTGGGCTGCGAGCGGCTGATGACCCCAACGTGCACCCCAATACTGGTTGGGGGTGTACTGGGGGGTTCAAGGGGGGCTTTCAACCCTAACACCGAATTTCCTCACTTTTGTCGCTGTGGAACAACCCTAACTGATGCATTAAACTTAGTTTTTTGCCTCTAATATATATATATATTTATTTATTTGAGTTTTGGTAACTGGGTAAGTCCACTGAGACAATTACAGTCCCTTTTTCAGGGTCGACCCGGGGTTGAGAGTCAACCACAAAGGTATAAGAGTACAGCTCTCATGTTACAGGGATGTCTTCAGGCAGACTACATGTCAATAAAAATGTTATAAGTACACAATCAGTTGACAACAGATTTGACAAGCTAAACATGAAGCTGAGTGTCCTATGGGCTATACATAGAGCAGTTATAGTACAGACATTCATAGTAAACATACTAGTAATATACATGGAAGTGGCTGGGACCAGAGAATCCCACATGCATTAGTTTCTTTTCATGCTAGATGCAAGAGTAGGCACTCTTTAGCCAAAGCAGGAGCAGGTTGTAGAGGACAGAAAGGCAGACAGATGGGACTGAAATTGTGAGAGGGAGGAGCAGGACAGAATGGAGGGTGGGAGGGGGTTTCAGTCAGCTACAGCAGCATATGAGAAGAGCATCTAGATAGAACAAGACGTATTTTGGGGATAATGAGAAGGGGGAGAGAGGTAGAGCGAAGTGTGCACGGAGCTGGTTTGAGGCATATAAGTTCCTTGAGGTGGGGGGGGTATATTTGTGGATGAGGTTGAACATGAGGCTCAAAGTGGAGTATCTCAGTTTTGCCCCATAGGAGGGCCATCCCAGTGAGGCAAGAACATCACAATGGTGAGAATGGGTCGATGCCCCCACGGCAAAGTAACCAATTCTATGGTATGCCTGAGAGAGGAGGGACATGGAGGAGGAATTAATGAAGAGGAGGAGGGGTGCAGCATAGGATAGTAGGGGAAGGAGGGATGCAGTATCAATTTTTTGGCAAGAAGCAAGTGTGAGGTGGGGGCGCACGCAATATAGGAGTCCAATTTTCTATTGAGATTTTTGATAGTGTTAGAGACATGGGAGTTGAACGATAGTGCAGAATCCAAGGTCACACCCAGGTATTTGAAGGCGTGTACTACCTCTAACGGGTCACCCTTGTTAGTAGAAATACTAAGGGTAGGTAGGTAGATTAGGCTTTTTTCCAGGCCGATGGGAGAAGACCATGCGTTTTGTCTTCTTTGAGTTGAGAACAAGATGATTACATTGGAAACAGGCTTCCAGGGAGGCGAAGCCTGAGGCAAGGTTCAAATTGATTTTGGTTAATATCTGGTGAGGAGCGGTAGATGATATTGTATATATATATACAGATATATATATATATATAGATATATATATAGGGCATGAAATTTTTGAAAAAAGTACATGCCTGCTGGGGCATGTAAGTAGTAAAAGTACATATCCAAGAAACTTTTTACATGCCACCCCCTTTTCTTCACATAATTTAAATGTCATTGTCACTGCTGGTGGCGCTAAGTGGCTTGCACTTGCAGATAGTAAGAAGAGTAACTTTCCACTGGTAGCCAAGGCAGGCTGAGGCTATACTACTCAAAGAATGTTTAATTTATTGAAATTGTGTCTTGTCAATAATAAGTGCAACAATGAAAATTGACCGTGTGTGACTCCGATTTATTTAATTGCTTTTTTTGCTCACAGTTGCCCTTTATGGCTCCACACAGACTTTTTATTTAGATTTTAGGTGGTCCAAGTTGCTTTTAAAAAAGCTTTTAAAGCCTTAACAGATACTTATATTTAGATTTTAGGCAGCCCACAAATAGAATAGCTTTTAAAAAAGCTTTAAGAGATTTTTTAACAGATTCACCCTTGTATTTAGATTTTAGGTAGCCCACACAGAGTAGCTTGCAAAAAAACCTAATATTCTTTTAACAGATCTCCCCCTTGTATTTAGAGTTTAGGTAGCCCACACAGAGTAGCTTGCAAAAAAAGATTTGAGATTTTTTTAACAGATCCCCCTTGTATTTAGGTTTTAGGTAGTCCACAGAGTAGCTTGTTAGTTTGAGACTTTAACAGATCCTTGTATTTGTTTAGATTCCTTATATACTGTAGATTCTAGGTAGTTAAGACAGAACGACCCTCTTTAAAATTGACTTCACCCACCTAACCTCCTCGGCCCCAAGTAGATAAGCATTTTTTTGTGGATGTTTGATGGTTTTCTTTGCTCATCTACAATTACGTAACACTTTATTTATTTATTTATTTATTTGAACATCAGTTTAACAACCTTTGAGCCAGAGGCTCATTTACAAAGGTATCTCGTCACAGAGAGGACAAACAGTGCAGACAGATTTCCTTTTTAAATTCAGTCCCCAGTAACTTCTGCAGTGCTGCAGCCTTCAAACTCTGACAATAGCAGCCAACACCTCCTCAACTTTTATTTATTTAGGTCCTTTCAGTTGTATGTTCTTAGTCATTTTAGAATAGACATTAGCTGTAGTAGCCTATACCTCCCTTCCCCAAGCCTTTTTAAAGTATACTAGCTCTGCTCCAAGTCTTTACCGAGAAAGAGCTTTTTTTTATTTGATGCCTGGTTTAGTTAGTTAGCTACTTATCTTCCAGTAGGTAAAAGTAACACACACAGTTTTTTATAGAGACTGATTTTCCTTTGAAATTTAGTTGAATGTTCCCTTCCCAGCAATTTCAGTAAGCAACTGAAAACAGAAAACAGACTGCTGCAGCCTGAAAAAGGACTTAGAATGGCTCCCTGGCCCTGAGGCTCTCTCTGTTGCTAGCTGCATTTCAGAAGCACTGTGCCTGCCTGTTGTTATTCCAGAACCAGCTGAGTTGGGTAGCTTGCTCTGTTTTTTCTTTTTTTCTTCAAGGTCCAACGATCCTCCTGGGAGAGTACTTAACTCCCTGCTGTGAGAGACCTTTGCAGTTTCACCCATCACCCTCCTCTCCTGCCTAAGTCCCCCACTCCCCTCACTTACACACCACCTCTGAAAAAGCACTTCTAGCTCTCAAAAGAGCTTTTTGTTCTTTTTTTTGTTTGGTATTTTTTTTAAATAACAGTTGGATCGCGATCGGAGATCCTGATGTGCTTGTAACGAAGTTCTCTCTCCTTGAAAGAGCAGCATGACCTATCAGTTCTAAGACAACTGGCTTGAATGCTGCTAGAGGTCCTCCTCACTCACATGGATTGAAGGGGCAGGTGAACTATTCTAATACAGACACCAATTGGTGTCTGAGCCTGCAATCAGCCTTCAGGAATGATGGACGGACCCCTTCCAACTTGTGATTGGCTGTGCCAATGAAATGAGGATGTCTTCAGACTACTCCTCTTGTCTGCCTGGGAGAAACAGTCAGCTGACACCAACAGTTCTGTGCATTTCGAGATCGTGTCCCAGTGTCAGTGCCCTGCGCTTTCCTCTGATGCCCCCCCCCCCGAAAATAACAACACTGGCCCAGAAGGTAAAAAAAAAATCACAAACAAATGAGCAGCAGTGAAGGAGGGGAAACAAACAGAGCTCTGAATCTGCAGGAATACCTCAGGTGCTTCACTGGGCAGGCACTAATCAGCAGTAGGTGTCCTGAGACAGTAGTACCTGCCCTGGGGCACCTAAAGTATAGAAATTTTGCACTATATATATATATATATATATATTCTTTGCAAAAACTTCATTAATGTGTCAGTTAGGAATGTTCCACAGTGATAAAAGGAAAGAAATTTGCTGTTGGGGCTATCACCCCTACCACTACAACCCCACCAACAGGCATCGGAGTGTGCTTTGGGGTCATCGGCCTAACTCTCAGCCCATTCCATGTCTAAAGAAGCTGTGGTGGTGCAGTATAGCAGAAGGGGGTGAGAGTTAGGCACAACAACCCCAATGCACACCCAGATGCCTGTTGGTAGGGTGGTAGGGGTGATAACCCTAATAGCAAATTTCCTTTCTTTTGTCACTGTGGAACAACCATAACTGATGCATTAATGAAGTTTTTGCAAAGAATGTCCTTCTTTTTAAAAGTGTAATGTAGGTAGTAATAGAAATGGGCGGTTAGGGGCCTGTGATTCTACCCAAGCCGCAAGTAACTGTAAGGCAAATAGTACGGTATGTGTGTTTGTGGGAGCGTGGGCCCTCCGGGCTCTGTGCTCCCAATTACAGTTAAGTGTGGTTCCATATTGGAGCCATATGAAGCAAAGAAGCCTAATTACAGTAATCTGCCCATATCTCGTGAAGCGTGCGTGCCGTAAAGCGAAATTAAGTGTTGTTCTAATCATGATACTCAGTAGTTATCATAGCAATGCAGTGACCAAACACATGTCACTCATCATTTCCCTAGTATGGGCACCCAAAAGTACTGTGAGTGTCAACTGTGAAGGCATGGCAATCATTGAAGCACATGAAAATGTACACATGGAATAGTAATTCACAAATATCTCAGAAACCATACATGGTAGGAAAAAATTCAAATTTCAGGAGTTTCATGCCTTTCTAACCTAGTTCTGTACTTAGCCCCCGCTAAGAAGTTTTGTGACAAAAAGACCGCATAGGTTCATAGGTTCATAAGGTATCAGAGCAAAAAAAGACCGAGGTCCATATAGCTTGCTAAAAAAATTCACATATAGCCATTTATTGAATTTGCACGTAGATAGTTGTCGAGTCTTGTCTTAAAGATATCCATTGAATTACTAGTTACCACCGGTAAAGGCAATTGATTCCAGACTCTAGTAACTCTTATTGTAAACCAAGAGCTCCTTTTTTTTGTTTTACAGCATTCTCCCTTAAGTTGCAAAGGATGTGCCCGAGTTTCATAAATATTATTTCTGATATTTAGTCCCAGTTTGTCCCATAAACTATCATCATGAAGTGCACTAAAAACCATACAAATGTCGCCTCTCATCCTACTGTATTCCAAGGAATAAAGTCCCAACTGGTTTAAATGATCATCATAATTTAGATCCTTAACCTCGTTCATTCTCTTTGCTGCTTTCTTCTGTATTTTTTCCAGAGCATATTTGGAGCCCTGGTCTTGTGGGGACCAAAAGTGAGCACAATACTCCAAATGCGGCCTTACTAGGGAAGTGTACAAGGGGAGTAACACTTTACTACTATTGCTTTGAATGTGCTTGTTAATACAGTGAAGTATTCCTCCAGCTTTTTTAATGACTTGTTGGCAATGAAGTTTAGGACTTAAATTATTTTTTACCCTTACACCCAAGTCCCTTTCATCCTCCACCTCGTTCAATGACTTACCTCCTAACTTATATTTAGCTAATAGATTATTTTTCCCGAAGTGCATAACTGTACACTTATTTACATTAAAATTTAACATATTTTTATCTGCCCAACTTTCAAGTTCACCAAGTGCGAACTGTAGGGTATTTGCATCCTCTACGTTGTTTACAATATGACCAATGCGAGTGTCATTTGCAAATTTGGTTAATCATACTCTGACTGACGTACTTAATGAGGAAATATATACATCTGTAACAGTTTTTGAGATACAGGCCCCGAAAGGTGTCACGGGTGCTGCAATGTTATCCTATGGGGAATTTTCTGAATTTGGCAATGCTTTAACTATGGTCCTGATGAATGGTTTCATACCAAAACAGCAAAAGGCAAACCTGTGGAAGTAGGCCTTTCCACTGGGAAATGTTCAGGGCAATAGCGCAATCCACGTTGCCACAACGAGGGGACAAAGAAAACCTCCGCCACAATGTTATCCTATGGGGAAATTTCCAAAGTTCACAATGTTGTAACTATGGCCATGTTCAATGATTCCATAGCAAACCAGCAAAAGGCACATGTGTAGGGGTAGTGGGTTGTACCCTAAACATTTCGGTTCACTATCACAACGCACGTAGCCACAATGAAGTGACAAAGAAAATGACTCCCACAATGTTATTCTATGGGAAAATTTGTAACTTCGGAATGCTGTAACTAGGGACATGGTGAACGTTTTCAAAGCAAACCACTGAAAGGCACACCTGCGGCTTTCCACCCTGAAAATTTCAGGCCAATATCACAATCCAGCTGGCCACAATGAAGTGACAAAGAAAACATCACTTCAGAAAATGTGGCTCTACAGTGTTACCATGGTCATTTAAGAAATGATCGCAACACTTCTATCTTTATAATGAGAATAGAACCACAAATGTAAAATATAGTGTTGTGGTTGTTTTTTTAATGATCGCGCATATTGCTGCGGCAGTTTGCGATAGTGTCGCGATCAAAAAACAGCAAAATGGTGAAAAAAATTTGAAAACCACATTTTCAGACCACCTGGTGAAAAACTAATTTCAGATTCATATTCCTCAGGCCCCAAAATGGTAAACCCAATGGTTGGTGTGTTGAAAATGCAGTATTTTTTGAGATATATTGTTTTTTCTCTCTTGCTAACGGAAAACAAGATGGCGGCAGCACAACACTATTTTTGGCAAGTCCGACACTAAGAAACACTATCGTGGCAATTTTCAAGTTGCACATGTAAATTTTCCCATAGGATATAATGGAGCACTTAAAACACTATAACTTGAATGGAACAAGATTTTTACACAAAATCTTCAAAAGGCACATCTGCGACCCAGGACCCATGTAGCCCACCCAATATGAACCCACTCAGATGCAGTCTTCAGTACAAAGTGGACATCTAAAGAAAATGAAATGCTGGAATTTTACACATTTTTCAGCACGCTACAATTCCATATCTGTACATCCAAGCAATACAAAAATCTTCCTCCATTCCAAATTTCAGGCAGATCGGACAAACAGTTGCAAAGTTATTAAAGTGCAAAATTTGAGGTTTAACACAGAAATGGTTATGCAACCCTAACTATAGTGACACTATTGTGCCACTATAATATATGTATCTATACATCTGTATATATGTGTGTATATATATATATATATATATATATATATCAAATACTGGTGCAGTTAGCCAGTATAATTAGGGTTGAGTAAGCAGTTTAATGTTAAACCCCAATTTGAACCTTAATAACTTGCAACTATTCAACAGAACTTGCATGAAATTTAGAATACTAATCATATTGTAGATCTCTTGATTTGTCAAGTTGTGTTTCGACCATACTTGCAGTTTTCATGCAGTGAAGCGCTGCAAAATGTGCTTTTTGCGGCACTTTTTTGCTGATTTTTGCCCATTGCGCTGTGGCCACACTATTTGGCATTTTGGCCTGAAAGTTTCAGGTTACAAAGAGGTTTGGTCAAATAACAATCCAACATTGGTTTGGTGAAAAAATGTTAATCCATTCCAAAGTTAATTAATTTTGAATTTTCAGGTTCTTAGCATGCTCAGTACACTCCAAGATTTATATGTATGTTTTGCAAAAGGGGATTCGGCTCTCAATTAAGGATTTTGTCACCTTGCAAAAGGGGATTTATAAAATCCCTGTTCATGAGGAAAAATTCCTTGTTCATGAGCCGCCATCTTGTTTTCATTTTTCCACCTAACAAAATGTTGTAGCTTCCCCTACAGCTGCCTTCTTTTACAAATGAGGCATGAGTTTTGTTCAGGGTGACACCCTCTATAAACCCATGCCTTTGGTTTCCTTTGTTTTGGCCAAAAAATGGTTGTTTTAGATTCTAAAATTCTTCGTTCATGACTCGCTTCCAATCTTCATTCGCAAGGTGACAAAATCCCCGTTTGTGAGCTGATCCCCTTTCACGTGGTAGCAAAATTCTTGATCATAACTTAGGGACCAGATGGCTCTATCTCATGAATGAGGATCAGCTTGAGAACGGGGAATTTTTCAGCTCGCTAAAGGGGGTTGGGTTTTTGAATCCCCTTTCACGAGCTGACAAAATCTCCTTTCGCAAGGTGTCAGAATCCCGTTTCATAAGCTGATCCCTTTTCACGAGCTGGCAAAATCCTTGATTGTCATTTCACGACCAGATACTTCTCACAAACGAGGAATGGCTTGCAAACAGGGATTTTGACATTTCGCGAAAGAGGATTGACTCACGAAAGGGGATTTTGTCAGCTCAAGAAAGGGGATTGTTTTTTAATTCCTCATTCATGAGCTGACAAAATCCATGTTCACGAGCTGTCAAAATCCTCTTTCACAAGCTGCTTGACTTCCAGACCAGATGGTCAAGGATTCCTCGAGAATGGGGATTTTGACTGCTTGTGAATGAGGATTGACCTCGTGGATGGGGATTTTGCCACCTCACTAAGATTTTAAAAACTTTTGCCAGTGCACTGTAAATAAACTGTTTGGTCTTTTGGCTTCAAACTTGCAGGGTATAAGGGGGTGTCCTGGAGATGTGACTTGTGCTGTGTAGGTGTAAAAAATGTTATCATTTCCATATATATGCCATTACAAATTTGAGATTTTTCCCATAGGATAACATTGCAGTGCCCACAGCGCTTTTTGGTGCTTGTATCTAGGAAACAATGTGGGATATGGATTTAGTTGACTTATCTTGTGTGGAGCTTTTGCTGTCATGATTACAACTGCACCTGAATTTTTTTCATAGCTGCTATGGTTGCTGAGATATTGTCAAATTAGTGTTACAAGTGTTCCTTGCCCTATAGGGCTGCTGTATGGCTCCATAGTTATGTGTAAATGGAAGTGCAGGGCCCGGAGGGCCCGCTGTCCCACAGATGCCTATCATTATGTACAAATGGGCAGCTTGGTGGGGCCCCGCTCCCACCAACACATACCATTTACTAGTTATATTACACTTTTTCAAAAAGTAAGGAAATTCATTGCAAAAAAATTTGTTAATGCATCAGTTAGGGTTAAAGTGACAGAGGTGGGGAAATGAGATATTAGAGTAGAGCCCCTAACCCCCCCATCCTCCACAGACTGACAGATGCCTGAGTGTGCCATGGAGTCGTGAGGCCTAACTCTCACCTCATTCTCCTTTACTGTAGAATGTCAACCTGTTTACACGTGGAATGGAGTGAGAGTTGGGCCTGACAATCCCATGGCACACCCTGGCATCTGTCGGTCTGTGGAGGATGGCTCGGTAGGGTGGTGGGGGGGGGTTAGGGACTAAATCCCAACATTTAATTTCCCAACTTTTGTCGCTTTAACCCTAATTGATGCATTAACAAAGTGTTTTGCAATTAATATGTATCTATCTATCTATCTGTCTGTCTGTCTGTCTGTCTGTCTGTCTGTCTATCTATCTATATATGAGACAGTATAGTGCAGTGGTTTAAGGCTCTGAGCTGCAAACCTGAAGATGTAGGTTTGACTCCCACAGCTCCCACTAGCATACTGTGTGACCCTGAGCAAGTCACTTAACTTCCCTGTGTTCCCAGGTTGTACCTGTAAGCAAGCTTCAGCTAAGTGTGTCTTCTTCTAGTAAAAGAAAATATATATAGGCCAATATAGGAAAATCCAAATCAGAACCCTCTGCAAAACCAATTCCAAACTTATCCTGAATTTGGCAAATCCAGAACCAAATCCAAATCCACCCTGATTTAGTTAGTCCCTACTTCCACATACTAAATCTGAACCAAAATGACAAAAATGTGTATATTATAGTGGAGTGGATGGCACTTTTATGTTAAATCCTATACACAAACATACAAACATACAGTTGAGCCAGCAGATAAAGACATGTGGTCTATTATGTCTGCAAAAATTATTTGCAGACTCCTCAGGGTCTACTGAAGGATCTGCCCCTCTCCCCATTATCTGCTCCTCCTACCCCACTGATGTCCTCCCCACCCCCTTGTTCCCTTCCCTACATTCAACTTTCCTCTTTGCACTCTCTCAACCTCTCTTGAAGATGTCCACTGTCTTCAGGGAGATTACTTCCTCTGGCAGCACATTTCATTTAGTTACCACCCTCACTGTGAAAAAGTGTCTTCTCATTTCCCTCCTGAATTTCCTACCCCGCCAGCATGAGTTAGAGCCCCCTTGATGTCTTGTTCCTACTAAGGTTAAAGCAACCCTCAGACCTCATCCTGTTGAAATCCTTAAGATACTTGAAGGTTGAGATCATGACCTCCATTCCATCTTCTAGGGAGTACATGCTGAGATCTCCTTGTCTCTCCACATATGTTCTGCCAACTTGTCCCTGGATCATTTTGGTTGTCCTTCCCTGGACCATTTCTAGCAGGTTGATGTCCTACGAAAAAATGTGGTTTTTGGTCACTAATACTCTGGTAATCCTTGGATGAAATCGTTTACAGTTTTTTTATGCATATTCTTACGTTCAGGATCTTTAGGTCCTGAACATTTGGTACTGTTTGGTTTAGCTGTTTAAAAGTTTGAGAAGGTTGGAAACCTGAAAAATATGGTCTCTAATACTTTTTTTTTTTGCTTACGTGTAATAAATGACAATTGAGCTGAAGCCTGAAACTTTCAGGTTAGGTAGAGTTTTTTTCCCCAAGGGTGTTTCTTTAATATGTTGTTTAACTCAAAAACTAGTAGAGGTTAAATTAGTTACAGAATTAGAATATATTTTTGTGCATACACAGTTATACTTTTACACATTTTTAATAAAGTGTTTTTTTGTGAAAATGGGGTGTCTGTTTTTGTCACAGGACAGTACCGTTTTCATCATATGTGACAGAAACAGCATGCACTCTCTCAACAATGGAGCTGCATATGTACATATAGGCACCAGTCAGGGGAACCAGGAAGTCTGTTCAACCCCTGCTCATCTGTCTTGCTTGTAAACTTTAGAATTTGTTTATGCTGCACAGTACCAGTGGTCAGGAGCCCATCCCTGCTGACAGCATTGCTCGTCTCCCATCCTTTCTGGAAAAGCCACTGCGCTGCTATCTATATCCAGCCCTGGCGGGTAGGTGCTCATCCTGACCACAGGCACCAATTCCATTTATTTTCTTTCATTGGCCCTCCTCCAGAATCTAGTCTTCGTCTAGATACTGTGTAGCTGCTGGTAGTCAGCAGCCTGTCTTTGCTGCTGGTAATCTTGTTGCCCACAGTCTCTTCCCTTCCCACATCTAACCCTACACCACTTGCCCGACCCAGTAAAAAATATTATATCCCCCCCCCCAAACCTCTTGCAACCACCACCCTCCCCTCAGTCACACTCCAAAAAAGTCAGCTCTTTTGTCTCTTGGTGGCAGTGGTGCAGCAAGGAAAATAACATTTATAAGCCAGAATCTTTTGGTGTCACTTTGGCCCCCCAAATTGTAGACATGCCCATATTTGTTTCCCAGACCCCTTGTACAACATATTGTACTTCAAGAACTGCATAATAAGAGCAATAGTATACAGCAGTACGTAATTTTATGCATTCAACATTATGATCAATTCAAAAAGTGCACAACATTCATATTATAACACCAGTGGTGGTAGATATCAGACAATTGGAGTAACCAAAAGCAATGGTCAGGATCCAGAATGCCACCACCCAATCAACTTGCAAGCCTTGGCCTACTTGGTGTACATGCTCCTATACCCATGTTTGGTGAGTGATCAGCATAGACCTTTGTCCTCCTCAGTCGGTCTCCATGTAATGATTGAAACCAAGAACCACCTGTTTTCATTCATTAGTTACTGGCTGGCTGAGGTGGACAGAGGTTGTGCCAGTCACACACTGAGGGGCCAGTTTTGACTTTAAGAGGATTTCTGGATCTGAAGGTTATGGATGCCAAAGGGTGATGGGATAGGGGACATGTCAATTCATCCCAGTCATTTCATTCTGCGACAACTCACCCTGGTCTATTAGCTCTGACATCAATCGGCTACCATGTCAATTCGTCCCAGGACAATTCGCTCCCACTACATATTGTACAGTACTCTCACAACAATTACAGTACAACTTCCACTTCTACAACCATAGAGTACACTGATTCATCTGGGGTGAATTGTGCCGACTTGGAGTTTATTTTATAATATTTATGCAGGGGAAGAATTGTCCAGGGACAAATTGACATTATAGCCAATTGACACTAGAGCTGATAGTCTAGGGCAAATTGTCATGAAGCAAAATGACCAGAACAAATTGTCACATAGCCAGTGAGATAAGAGATTTATTTTTTAAGGGGTTGGCTGTGAGGGACGGCATTGCAATTTATTTCTTCTCCCAGCATAGCCCTATTGAAATGTATCATCTTGTTTTCAGTGGGGTCCAGTTGTACCTATTTACACATCTGTGTGCACTGAAGCTTTGGGAGATTAAGTGACCTGCTCCCAGACAAATAGTAACTATTTCTGTTTATTGGGGTTTA
Source organism: Neoceratodus forsteri (assembly GCA_016271365.2). NCBI lineage: Eukaryota > Metazoa > Chordata > Ceratodontiformes > Ceratodontidae > Neoceratodus > Neoceratodus forsteri. The sequence continues at coordinate 688,486,050 of CM028130.1, read as the reverse complement.
AACCTGTGATCTCCCAGTTCCCAAGCTCTAACCACTAGATGACAGTGCCTCCTGATTGTTGTAATTTTGTGCTGACTGGATAGCAGCAGCAGGACTTAACACACTGACATGTGAATACTACAGCAGCAGGTAAGGAATTAATGTTCTATGAGTGTATTTTTTAATTACTGCAAGACGGGTGTTTTTGGGGCAAGTAAGGGTGTCAAGGAAGTGGTTGTGGTGGTGGTCATGGGCATGGTGGCGAGGTGCCTATAGTGGTTAGGGCACGCTGCAAGTATGTTCAGTGGTGGAGGCTGGAGGTCCAGTATGGGAATAGTGTGGGAGTTTGAGGTAGTAAGAGTAAGAACTGGGTCTAATGTCTGTGGTGGAAAGTAGTGCGTGGTTCCAATGTAAAGCTCCCCATGCACAAAGTATGCTTTAGGCTTAAACCTGTGTATGGGACCTTTGTGATTTGAGAATGACCTGCAGTGCTATTCACAAAGCATGCTATAGGGTAGGGTAGAAACATAGAAACATAGAAGCTGACGGCAGAAGGAGACTGACAGGTCCATCTAGTCTGCCCAGTGTTTTCATCTAACTCTGTTTGATGAGTCAGGAGCATTGGGAAAGGCCCACAGGCTGCTGCTGTGTGTTTGATAATGGAGCTGCTTTGTAAGCGGTTCACATGGTCACCCATGAAGCATGCTACAGGTCTGGGGCACTGTGCATTACTAAGCAGCTGCTTTGTGAGTGTCCCACAGGACCCTTTACAAGACAACCTACAGATCTGGTGCAGTGAGTGTCACTATGCAGTGCACATCATGGGGTATAAGAAATGCAAAGCTAAAGGAATCAGTTGTTGTAATATCTTTTTCAGAAAGTAAGGAACAAAATTCTACAAAAATGTTAATTTGTCTATTAAGGTTGTTGTAACACAAAACTTAACAAACAGGGGAATACATAAATTAGGGTATAAGTTCCTGGAACCTTGGCGAATCTGTGGTGTGATGTTTACTTGCATAAAAAGTGCTGGCATGTGAGTAATGCCAGCACTGCATCACATGATCATTCAGATCCTAAGGAACACCCATTACAGATTTGCCAAGTTTTTAGGGGATTTTATCCCTATTTTTGTTCTTACTTTGTATTTTTTGTGCTATATGCTGGTGCAGACTGAATTTCCTTCAGAATGTCTACACTGCCAGCAACCCCCATCAATTATACTGTATTTGCCCAAAGTGTTATTTCATTTAATTTATGTTTTTATTCAGGTAAGTACACTGGAGTACAATTCCATTTCAGGTACGACCCGAGGTCAGATACAGCGAGTTCAACAAAAACAGGAATACATGGGGACTATGGTTATAATTACAATTCACAACACACGTGCAGACTTTCTGCATTATTATTTGTTTATTAATAAGTTCTCCCCACTCAGGAACAATGCCACACAAATTACAGTAATAAATGGTTGAGCTTACTGGGGAGTACAACAACCTGGCTCAGTTGTGGTTGTCAGGAATACTGAATGTAATTATGACTGCTGTGTAGGTCACTTTCCTATGGCAACATGACATTAACATGAGCACTCCACTCTCTCAAACATTAATATGAGCACCAAACACACTGGCAAAGAAAAAGGGAGACTGCACTGCCATGGTAACAGGATGTGACCACAAATCACTTGACTCACAATGGCAGAAATAGTAAACTATATTTGAAACTTTCTTTCATATGTCATTAGTAATGTTCCCAGCCTCCATCTAACTTCAAATGGGGGATATACAATAGAAAATTAAAATGTGAAGATAATGTTTCATTTCTCAGCAAGAAAAATGCATCTTTATTATTTTATTTTCCCTTTATCCTTAAAGTTAATTGATGCTGCCACCCTACCCCTGGCAAGGAGGGTGGGCGAATCATAGCCTTAATAACTAATGTCCTTGTCACACCATGACTGACCTGCATGGGGTGTATAAATGCGGGGGCAGCCAGCACTCTCCTCCCTCCCTCCCTGACAGCTGCAGGTTCTTCCCTCTACCATGCAGTCAACCCATAACTGGCCCCAATGTGGAATCCAGTGGCTCACTTTGACACTGACAAAAGAACGTGCGCACACTAGAGTGCTCCAAAGTAACATTTGATTTCAGAAAGGGCTTAACATAGTATAAAGTGCAATGTATAAAGTGCTATTTCCATCAGCCCATCGTGGAAGCTGCTCACATAGACACGTACAGCAGTTCACATGTGAACTTTGTTCTTCATGGTACTACACCCCAGTTCTAGTCCACAACTGATTTCATTTATGATCTTCCGTTAATTTGAAGTTTCTTCAGTTAATTTGAAGCATTGCTAAAATAACACATTAGCTGCTATAGCATCTTTCTGTAATACAGGTTATGACTATTAAAAAAAACACTTATTTTATAGATTTTACCCTCCATTCAGTTTGAATAACAAGAAGAAAAACTTGCATTTATGTAGTGCTTTTCATGCGTACTGTATCCCAAAGCTCTTTACAAGCAATGAGAGTCTGGTTGTGCAGTGATTGTAGATGTTCAGTGGCACAAACACACTGTCAAGTGCAATTACCTGAACTAGTTTAATCTGAAGGGAAATGTAGGCCAGGACACTGAGGAATAGCCACCTCTTTTTACAACTTGCACGAGTTGCTTGGCGTCTTATTACCCAGTCCCAAGCTTGTTCCATCACAGGCAGGACCATCCATGACAACTTGCTTGTAATCTAAGAACTATAGAAAAACAATTGCTGTAATCAAAGAACTATAGGAGAACTATAGAAAAACTATAGTTGTAATCAAATAACTATAGGAAAACACTGGACCATTTGGCCTTGCTGTATTATAAGCAAGCTAGAAACTGTTCCAAAAAGCATATTCATAGAAACATAGACTTTGATGGCAGATAAGGACCGCTTGGCCCACCTAGTCTGCTCATTTTCCCACCTAGAGGATAAGCTGCAGATCCTATTTAACCAACTGCTTATTTCTTCCTACGCCCCACAAAAATTGCCTTATGTCTGTCCCATGCATTCTTGAATTCTCCCACAGTTTTAGACCCCACAACCTCCTCAGGAAGGCTGTTCCATGCATCCACCACCCTTGCTGTGAAAAAATACTTCCTCACATTGCCCTTGAGCTGTCCCCCCTCTATCTTCAAATTGTGTCCCCTTGTTCTTGCACATCTCTTTTTCTGAAAGATGCTACCCTCTTGGACTTTGTTGATTCCACTGAGGTACTTAAACGTTTCTATCATGTCCCCCCTCTCCCTCCTTTCCTTATGGGTATACATATTAAGCTCCTTTAGTCTCTCCTCGTATGGCTTCTCTTGCAGACCCTGCACTTTTTTTTGTTGCCCTCCTCTGAACTGCCTCCATCCTGTCTATGTCCTTGCAGAGATGGGGTCTTCAGAACTGGGCACAGCACTCCAGATGGGGTCTCACCAACTGTCTGTACATAGGTATAACAACTTCCTGTTTTCTGCTGGTGATGCCTCTCCATATACATCCCAGTATCCCCCCAGCCCTCCCTACTTCTCACATTGCTTGCCTAACTTAAGGTCATCCGATATGATTACCCCCAGGTCCCTTTCCATTTTTGTTGTTGTTACCACCCCCCCCCATTGTGTAATCTTCCCTGGGTTTTTGTTTCCAGGTGCATTATTTTGCACTTTTGCATTGAATCCAAGCTGTCATACATTTGACCATTCCTCCAACCTTGACAAATCCCTTCTCACGCTTTCCATGCCTCCTTGTGTATCAACCCTGTTGCAGTCTTTGTGTCATCTGCAAAGAGGCATACTTTTCCTTCCAGTCCCTCTGCAATGTCACTTTTAAAGACATTAAAATGACTGGACCCAGTACTGAACCCTGTGGTACCCCACTAGTAACCCCTCTCTCTTTTTTCAAAGTGGACTCCATTTACAATTACCTTCTGTGTCTTGTTGTCCAGCCAATGTTTTATCCAGGCTACCACCCTGGGACCCACTCCCAGGCTGGTTAATTTGACTATTAATCTTTTGTGTGGGACTATGTCAAATGCCTTGCTAAAGCCCAGGTAGGCCATGTCCACAGCCCCTCCCTGGTCTACTACTTTGGTCACCCAGTCAAAGAAATCAATTAGATTTGTCTGACATGACCTTCCAGCTGTGAACCCATGCTGCCTTGGGTCCTCTGCCCCATTGGCCTCTAGGTACTCAACAATTATTTCCTTCAGAAGTGATTCCATAACTTTCCCTACCACAGAGATCAAACTGACAGGTCTGTAGTTTCCTGCCTCTGTCTTGGTCCCACTTTTGTGAAGGGGCATCACATCTGCCTTCCTCCAGTCCTCAGGTACCACACCATCCTCCCATGATTTGTTAAAAAGGGTAGTCAGTGGTGTCACTAGTTCTCTGCTTAATTCTTTTAGAATTCTGGGATGAATTCCATCTGGCCCAATTGATTTGTCCACCTTCAGTTTTAGGTGTTCTTTCAGAACCCTTTCTCCAGTGAAAGGACTGGGATCGACCCCCCTATCCAGAATGCTTCTGTTAATTGGATTAGACACCTTCCCCACCTCCTCTTTTGTGAATACTGAACAGAAGTATTCATTCAGCATCCCTGCTTTTTCACTGTCCCTCTCTGCCCACCCACCGTCCATTCTAATTAGCCTCACTATCCCTCCCTTTGTCTTTCTACACTCCCTAATATACCTATAAAAGGTTTTATCACCCTTCTTAACTGAGTTGGCCATCTTTTCCTCAGTTTGGGCCTTTGCTATTCTGACTACTCTCCCTGCTTCCTTCTGCCTTAACTGGTACAGTTCTCTGTCCTTCTCCTTCTGTGTTGCCTTATACTTCCTAAATGCTATCTTTTTCTCCCTAACCTTCACCGCCACCTCTTTTGAGAACCATAGTGGCTTTTTCTTTCATTTTGATTTGTTTATTCGCTTCACACAAAGGCTTGTTGCCTCTGTGATGGCAGTTTTGATATTTCCCCATTGTTGCTCCACCCCTAATTCTAGTCTGTTTGCTAGTGCTTTTCTAAGGCACTCTCCCATCTTGCCAAAGTCAGCCCTCCTGAAGTCCAGAACCCTCACTTTTGTATGGCTTGACTCTGTAGCTGAGTTTATCATGAACCACACTGGGTGATCTGAATATGCCAGATGTTAACTGGAGTGCAGTTGCAGCAGTCACTTCTAAGAGTGGGGTTATTCTAGATGCCATACAGGGGGCATGCCTTAGACAACTAGTATTGGAACCCACTCGAGAGGGAGCAAGCTTAGACCTGGTTCTCTCAAATGGAGATGGAGAGAAGATCACAGATGTAGAAGTGGGTAGCCATCTGGGAACTAGCGACCATCAAACAGTATGGTTCACAATAAACACGCAATAGAGTCAAGCCATACAAAGGCAAAAGTACTGGACTTCAGGAGGGCTGACTATGCCAAAATGGGTGAGTGCCTAAGGAATGCACTAGCAAATGGGCAGGAAGGAGGGGTGGAAGAACAATGGGGAATAATAAAAACTGCCCTCACAAATAAACAAAACAAAACGATATAAGAAACCACTATGGTTCTCAAAGGAGGTGGCAGTGAAGGTTCACGAGAAAAAGAAAGCATTCAGGAAGTACAAGGAATCACAGAAGGAGCAGGGCAGAGAATTGTAACAGTTAATGCAAAAGGAAGCTGAGAATGCAGTCAGAACAGCAAAGGCCTGAACCGAGGAAAAGATAGCCAACTCAGTTAAGAAGGGGGATAAAACCTTTTATAAGTACATCAGGGAGCGAAGGAAGACCAAGGGAGGGATAGTGAGGCTTAATAAAGGGAGGGGTGGGCAGAGGGAGACTGTGAAAAGGCAGAGATACTAAACAAATATTTTTGCTCAGTATTTACAAATGAAGAGGGAGAGGTACTTAAAACAAACAATAGAAGCACTCTGGATACAGAAGTAGTTAATACCAGCCCATTTACAGAAGAAAGGGTTCTGAAAGAACTCTTAAAACTGAAGGTGGACAAAGCAATGGGGCCTGATGGGATTCATCCCAGAATTCTAAAAGAACTAAGGGTAGAACTAGTGACACCACTGGCTACCCTCTTTAACAAATCATGGGAGGATGGGGTGGTACCTGAGGACTGGAGGAGGGCAGATGTGATTCCCTTTCACAAAAGTGGGAGCAGGGCAGAAGCAGGAAACTACAGACCTGTTAGTTTAACCTCAGTGATAGGGAAAATGATGGAATCACTTCTGAAATAAAGAATTGTCGAGTACCTAGAGGCCAGAGGGGCACAGGACCCAAGGCAGCATGGATTCACAGTGAGAAGGTCATGCCAGATGAATCTAATAGATTTCTTTGACTGAGTGACCAAAATAGTAGATCAGGGAGGGGCTGTGGACATGTCCGACCTAGACTTTAGCAATGCATTTGACACAGTCCCACACAAAAGATTAATATACAAGTTAGCCAGCCTGGGAGTGGGTCCCAAGATGATAGCCTGGGTAAAGAATTGGCTGGAGAATAGGACACAGAGGGCAATAGTAAATGGAGTCCACTCTGAAGAAGGGGGTTTAGTGGGCACCGTAGGTTCAGTATTAGATCGTCCTTCAATGTCTTTATAAGTGACATTGCAGAGGGACTGGAAGGAAAAGTATGTCTCTTTGCAGATGACAAAAGATCCGCACAGAGTTGATGCACAAGGTGGGGTGGAAAGGATGAGAAGGGACTTGGCAAGGTTAGAGGAATGGTCAAATGTATGGCAGCTTATATTCAATGTTAAGAAGTGCAGTAATGCACCTGGGAAACAAAAACCCAGGGGAAGAGTATACAATGGGGGTGAGATACTAACAACAACAAAAATGGAAAGGGACCTGGGGTAGTCATATCAGATGACCTAAAGGTGGGCAAGCAATGTGAGAGGGCAGGAAGGAGGGCTGGGGGGATACTGGGATGCATAGGGAGAGGCATCACCAGTAGAAAACAGGAAGTTGTTATCCCTCTGTACAGACAGCTGGTGAGACCCCATCTGGAGGGTGCATGCAGTTCTGGAGACCCGGTCTCCGCAAGGACATAGACAGGATGGAAGTTGTCCAGAGGAGAGCAACTAAAATGGTGCGGGGTCTGCACCAGAAAACATATGAAGAGAGGCTAAAGGAGCTTAATATGTATAGCCTCGAGGAAAGGAGGGAGAGAAGGGACATGATAGAAACTTTCACGTACCTCAAGGGAATCAACAAAGTCCAAGAGGGTAGCATCTTTCAAAAAAAGAGGTGTGCAAGAACAAGGGGGCACAATTTGAAGATGGGGGGTGGCTCAGAGGTAATGTAAGGAAGTATTTTTTCACAGAGAGGGTTGTGGATGCATGGAACGGCCTTCCGGAGGAGGTTGTGGAGTCAAAAACAGTGGTGGAATTCAAGCATGCTTGGGACAGTCATAAGGCAATTCTAGGGTGGTGGGAGTAGAAAGAAGTAGGCTGCTGGTTAACTGGGATCTGCAGCTTATCCATTAGGTAGAGAAATGGGCAGACTGGGTGGGCCAAGCGGTCCTTATCTGCCATCAAATTCTATGTTTAAATGGCTACCCACTTCTAGATCTGAGATCCTCTCACTGCCCTCATTTGAGCGTATGAGGTCTAAGATTGCTCCATCATGAGTAGGTTCCAAAACTACCTGTCTGAGGCATGCCACCTGAAGGGCACCAAGAATGGCCCTGCTTTTGGATGTGGCTGCAGCAAAGGTGCTCCAGTTAACATCTGGCATATTAAGGTCCCCCATCAACAGCATCTCCCCTTTCTCTGCAATCTTAAGTATGCCTTCTATCATATCCTTGTCCATTCCCTTCCCCTGACATGGGGGTCTGTATACAACCCCTGTGTGGATTGTGGTGCCATTTCCAGTCTCTAAGGTGACCCACAGTGCCTCGTCTCCTTCCTGTTTACTCTTTTGTTCAGTTGCTTTTATCCCTTCCCATACATAGAGAGCTACTCCGCCCCCTCTTCTTGTCTCCCTATCACTCCTGTAGGTTGTGTACCCTGGTATGTTAACATCCCAGTCATGGTTCTTTGTGTACCATGTTTCTGTGACTGCTACAATATCCAGGCATCCCTCTTCCATCATGGCCACCAGTTCAGGGAGTTTGTTGCCCAGACTGCGGGCATTGGTACTCATTACCCTCCATTTCTTGATGGCCTTACTCCTTTTTGCCTCATCCCTGTCCTTATTGCATTTGTCACTTTCTCCATTTACCCTTGCGTTTCTCCCTATTGACATCTCTATGTTGGTGTCTACCTCTCTTAGCGCCCTGATTTTTTTGGGAGGGCTAGGATTTCCCTGCTCCTCTCCAGTGCCTCCCCCCTTGGCTAGTTTAAATGCTTGCCAATGAAGCATTTAAACCTATCACCTAGGATCCTGATTCCCCTCCTGGACAGATGCAGACTATCACACCAGTATAGACCTGTATCCCTCCAGGTGGACGCCCAGTCCCCAGTGAAGCCAAATTCCTGAGCTCTGCACCAGTTTTTCAACCACTGATTGAATCCCATGGTGTGGATCACCCTAGCCTAACCCATGGCATAGACAGGCAGCACCTCCAAGAAGGTTACCATGCGTGCTATTTGTCTAAGGCCCCTCCACATCTCCACAACCACTTCTTGCACTGCTGTGATCCCTTTCTTAGCCAGGTCATTTGTGCCTAGGTGGACAATGACATCCAGTTCTGTCCCCCATGCAGCTGCTCCTGCGATCCTGAGGATTTGCTCCTTGTCCCTCCAAGCCATGGCCAAATTGAAATTTGGGACTCTATCATCCCTGGAAATCCCTTCTAAGCAATTCCCCAGTGGAACATTATACAGCAAAACAGTTGACTATTGTCTATGACCCTCATAATTTTTGGCATTTACTTAGGGATCTCACTGGTAATGAAAAGGAGAATGAGCCTTCCTCGATTTCCTTGAGCAGTGAGATCATAAGTGACCCTATTGTTTTTGCCAAAAAGTTTGAATTTTTCAATGATCTGTCTTGTTACGGAACAAAGGTAGACAAGCATGCCCCCAACGATAATGACACTGTTTTTTTTGGGGGTATTATTTTTTCCGAGCTCCGGCTACCCCCCCGCACTCCGCCATTCCCCCGGTGCCATTCCCGGACATAAGACCCCCTCCCTTCCGCACCCCGCGACTTACCCTTCCCAGCAGGGTGGTGAGGAGTGACTCAACCCACCACAACGGATCCATGCCAGGGAGGCATTCTCCAGGAATGGCACCAGGGAACGACGTCGTGCTGCCGGGCCCATTTTTTTTTCTTGTCCCCCGACGGGCCATGGGGCAATGACGCCAGCGATTGAGTGTGTGCGATGCTCCTGTGTGCACTAGTCGTCAGCCACGCCCTGCCCTCCCTAGTCTTGCGGTTATGTGTTGTCAGTCCCCAGCCTCCGCTTAGGGGTCAGAAAAGCACCGCCGACCAAATCCCCCCACCCCAGAGATGGAAAGCAGTCCTCCGGATGCTCAATCCATCTCCGCCCAGCTGACCCCCAGCAACCCGTTCCCAAACACGGGTCGCCGGCATGGCGCAAGGTGTGGCGTCCAGCACCTCAACCCTCAGCGCCACCGGGCCGGCGACACTGTTGTTTTGAATTTGTTACTAAGACTTCTTCTTCAAGATACTTAAACCTCATTTGGTTTTATATTATCTGGTCAAATCTGGACAGGTTGTAGGAGGCAGTATAGCTCAGTGGTTTAAGACTCTGAACTGCAAACCTGGAGACCTGGGTTTGAATCCCACAGCACCCACTTGCATATTGTGTGACTCTGAGCAAGTCACTTAACTTCCTTGTGCTCCCAGGTTGCACCTGTAAACAAGCTTTCAGTTTAGTGTGTCTTTCCTGGTTAAAAAAAGAAATTTAATTCACGTCCATTTTATGGTATTGATGATCTGATTTTTAAGATTATCAAAAGGGCAACAGGTAGTGTTGTTTTTCCCCTTACTAAATTGTTGAACTTTTCGCTTTGTCGAGGAGTGTACCCTGCAATATGGAAACATACCACAACACGTTCTATACATAAATCTGATCCTAAAGAGACTGTTTCTAACTATAGGCCTATTTCTATGCTAGCCTTCATGTCAAAACTTTATGAGCGCATGGTAAGGGACCAAATGGTTGACTTTTTGTCAAAATATTGCATGCTGACTCACGTCCAGCATGGTTTTTGTGCTTTACATAACACAGAGACTGCTTGGTGAGGTTCATGAACTATTTTCATCAAGCCATGGATTATGGAAATCTTGGGACCTCTGTATTCATGGACCTCACCAAAGCATTCAACCTAGTTGACCATGGGCTGCTGTTACAGTCATTGTCACAATGTAACTTTTCTAATGATGTTATTAACTGGTTTGGGGACTATCTCTTGAGCCATCAACACAGTAATCAGACCATTACTGCAATTTTCTTAAAGTCACTTGTGGTGTCCCACAGGACTCAATTTTGGGACCCTTTTCCTTCTCCTTCTTCATAAATGACTTGATTTCAGCTTGTTCTTCTCCTGAAATGCTTCTATATGCAGCTGATGTGGTAAGTTGTTTTTTTTTTGGTAGGGGCAGGGGGTATGGGGGCCCTAAATGTCATTTTCCAGAAAAAGGTTTTTAAGTCTTAGTCTTGATTCAGTGCCCGGGGTATAGTACTTAATATCAAGAAAACTAAAACTGTGGTTTTTAGTAGAACAAAAAAGTTAGGAAATAGTGAATTTCTGCTGAGAGCTCCTGATGGTAAACCTATTGAAACAGTTAATCAATTCAGCTCCCTGGGAGTCACTTTGGACAGTGCTTTGACTTATGAATCTCACATAGACTATGATAAAACTATACACCAATGTCTGGGTTCCTTTTATAGTGTCCGGAAAAACTTCTTGCCTGAAACTCATGTTCTTCTGGTGAAGAGCTTACTGTTACCAGTTCTGGATTATGGATTGCTAAATGATTCAGGTATGTAAGTGGGGTACTAACCAGGGTAAATGTTGCTTATAACTCAATATGTCATTTTATTACTGAAGTTCCTTTTAACATTCACTGTTGTTTGTTATATCAGGCCATGCGGTTACCCTCATTGAATGGCTGTGTGTGAAAAAAAACCAAACATTTTTTATCAAGAGCTCATGCTGGGCTAAGTCCCTTGCTCAATAGTAGAATTGTTTCCAACACAGCATAAAAATCTCCATACTAGATCCCAGGAATACATTTTGTTCAAAATTCATTTTTGCAGAACCCATTTTGGACAAAGAGTTTTTGAGTTGTTGGATCAAGTACCTTTAATCATCTACCAGAATCAGTTAAGACTAAAAGACCGGTATCTCTTTTTAAGAAATGATTGCTAAGTCTTTTAGGCGAGCAGCAGATACCACCAATTTGGTCAACTTAATGCATCCTCTCTACACGCATGCACATCATACATAATTTGAAAGCTTATATCTACTTTAAGATGAAGTATGATGTGGAGCTGTCAAGTGGTGCCATTGCCATAGAAATGGGGCTAAACAATGACACCCTCAGCACATTAGAATAATCACTTTGAAATATCTGCGTTCATTTCTGTTAGTTTAATGACAGTATGTATTATTTCAAGACACACAATAGGATTTCTTTGAGACCTCAAAGCATCACAACAACAATCTAAAGGGTAAAGCAAAATCTAATAATAAATTTGTACAGGTATCATTGAAATGTAATAGCGCCGGTGACATTTCTAGTCAACATCATTATCATCATCCTGTTCATCATCATGATCTCTGTCGAGAGTGCGTGGGTTACCACAGTCTTCATTGCCCTGGCATGTACACAGTTCTGTGCAGGCAAGATTGTTCTGACTACAGACACAGTTGATTGTGCAGTGACCCATACTAATACAGGCACAAATAAGGTCTTGTAGAAGCTTAGATGTCATTGGGCCCTTGAAGAATACAGGAAGTAGTTCATCATCCACATTTTTCCATCCATGTTGCAATGGTGATCCAATATCTGGTTTACCTATGTGCGAAGACATCCAAATCTTTGTTTGCCAAGATGTTCTTTTGACATGCTCTTCAAAACTGTCTTCACATGGTGAGAGTTTGGCCAGTGACTTGTTCTTTTTGATGGCTAGATTGAGCCGCAAGCAATTCAGGTCTCTCTGGGTCTCCTTTTTTTTCTCACTCTGGTCATACAGCACTGCTACTAACTTCCTTGCTGCAGAAATTGCAGCTTGTTTGTCACTTTCTCCCAATTTGGCAAGATCTGTGAAGTGGTAAGCTCCCTTTGTTTTGACAACATTAAACACAGATTTTTTCCCAATACCAAATAGGGATGACACAGAATCACATCCTGCTAATGCTTGTACAGCAGGAAGTGTGTTGCAAAAGTCAGAAGTGAGTGCATCACAAATTGCATGCACAGGTACAGTATGAAGTGATGCTTGTCAGTTAAGCTTGTAATGGTGCCTGTTTCTATTCACATGTTATCTATGTGTTCCATTTTTGGAAAGTAGTGAACAGAAGGACCAAAATATCTGTATCAGGTGGTATGCCAAAAACGTGGTGAAACCAACATGGTTAAATCCCCCACAGTGACAATCTTGACAGGTTTCAAGATTGTCGCTGTGAGGGACCCACGGGTGAAATTTCACCCTTTTGCTGACTTTTACCCCCTCTTTGAGATAACTCCAACTCGGAGTTAGGAATCCTTAAGAAGAGGATGAGGTGGGTGAGGGGGGTACAGCCCCCCCAATAGAAAACACACTGATGTCTGAGAAGCAAAATTTCACCTGTGGACATTGGGGATCTCACTATGCCGAATCTCGACAACAGTGTTGTTGAGTCGGCACAGGTAAACCATATCAGATGACAAAATTACAATGGTTCCTTTGACATCAAGAGGCCCAAATGCCATATTAGCACATACAGCATGCAGAAGCATCCTTGTGTCCACTTCCTCTTGAGTACTGTAAAAGTCTTGGGCTTCTTCAACATTTCTACTGGTGATGGACTTTGCTACTTCTCCACTGGAAAAGCCTTCAGCAAGAAGGAGTGTTTGTGTTGGGTGTGCTCCTGCACTCTCAGGTGCATTTTGAACTATATATTCACAGAGGAATTTTGCAAGTGACTGCTTGTTTGATGCTATGTTTAGAAACTTTTTCCATGGAGATACAGGGCATCCATCAATCACCCGGTATTGCTTGCATCCAACCTTAGATCCTGTCCGGTGCTGTCTTTCTGCAGTTTTCACAGAGTTACTGTTGTCATATCTGTGAAAGACTTCAATTACAGAATTAGCTTTGTCAAATTATTTTAGGACCTGCCTCAAGTACTCAGCAGCCAATTCATTGAATGTGTGGAATGTGTCTCTGGTTATCATTTGAATGATGGCCATGGTATCTCTGATGTACACTGTGGTTTCTTTGTTGCATCCTCATAGCTCATGGATGCTTTCAGCTTGAGCTTCCAGCTGATACCCTAATTTAGCTTTGTCTGTTTTTCTAATTGTTCCATAAGCATGAAAGAGGGTCACAGGCACAGGACCTATTGGGTGACTAAGAACAATTGCCATTGAAACATCATTACTGCATCTTGCTAAGGACATGGCTCTGCAGAAAACAATTTCTGGTCTGATAGCTGCTGTGATCGTCCCTCCCTTACCAGACTTAAATTTGGTCCTCTTGGCCATTTCAGCAAATGTTTTGATGCTAGATTTCTTGATGGGGCTGAAGAAACTACAGTATGTGTCCCATCAGAATCAAGTGCACCTCTCACAAATCTTTCCATTTGTTCTTCACAAACATCTGCTATTTTCAGTAGAGACTCTTGTACATCTGATGTTACACGTAGTCCAGTAGATATGTTGATAAGCACCTCTGGATGTGATTCAGGGTCAAATGGGTTTGTCATATTGTTCATGACATGGTTGGTAAGGGCTGTAACATGCTGTTCATCCCTCCTCAGTGCAGAGGAAAGGACTTGTTTGTGGACTTTGTCTTCACTACTTGTTAGGCCACTTCTTTCTCTCATAGATTTTTGCATATTCACTCAGGACATGTCTTGTGAGGGTCCATCTGACAAGGACTGGCTTCTTTCTTGTCAGTCCTACAATCCCACTGCTGCCCTTTGAGTCTTTGATGACAGTTTTCTCTGTTCTCATGTCACTCCAAATTCCATTGAAAGAACCAGGAGTTTGATGCTCAGCAAATTCCCCAGATTCAAAGGCACTGTGTTCTTCTTCAGGGAGATTTAGCATATCAAGAATGTAGACTGGAATCCACCTGGCATAGTTGGGCCTATTTGCAGCAAAGAAGTATGTAAGCATGGCACATTGTGTGTGTAGGTGATGTTTCCAATCACCCTTTCACTCTGCACAGACATTTAGAAGTAGTATCTGCATAACCTGGAGAAAATGATCACAGAATTTGAACGTAGGAGACTGGGCATACCCCCATGTCTGAAATTCCTCCAGTAGTGGTAGCATATGCTGAGTTAGAGCCTCATCAAGCTCTTTAATGACATGTTGTAAGGACTCAATGCCTTCAGTCTCAAACATCTTTTGAGTGTCAGCCAAAATTTGCCAGACAAATGCTGGAACTCCATGAGCACCTCCTCTCTGCTCACACCATTTAACAAATGAAGGAAGTTTCATAGCACTCAGGGCCTCAAATGCTAGAGTCAAGCCATGTAGAGCATGGTTGAATTGCTTACCAGCAAGATTTGATCTGCAATATAAGCTGCATACATATCAGAATCAACAAGAAGGTCTAGCAATCCTGCGTCTCCCCAAATTTCCCAGTACATGCAATAAAACAACATAGAATGTGAAAACTACCCAGGAAAATCACATTGGTACCAAGTTCATTTGGGAGAGTCCATTTTACTTGTTGAGCAACAGCATACAGCTGCTGATCCATGGTCTGACTGGCATGCTGCTGGCCTAGAGCTGCTGACATTTCCTTACATTTCAGCACTGTAGTATAGACTGTGGCCATGTCAGCTGGTTTGGCATCCACAATAAGTGAATATGCAACTGCTGTGTAGGTGCTGTTCTTTGTGGCAAGTTTGTGGTTGCATTCAAACTCAAAATTAGTTGCCTCTTCCAGCCAGGTGTGCATGGAAAATAGACCAAATCACATGAAATCCAGCACCACCTACGACGAAAGAGTCAACAAGTGTGATCAAATTCTCAGCATTTATTAAAGGAAAACTATGTAACAAGGCATGTAAAGGAGTACAAACCTCACAAAAGTGCTGATGCAGCAAAGCTGGATAGTATAGGCAGAGCCCTCACAGTGCAGGCAGAGCCCTCACAAAACACTCCAATCGGTTTCGAACTGGTTTCAGCCAAAGGGCGAAACCGGTTGGAGTGTTTTGTGAGGGCTCTGCCTGTACTATCCAGCTTTGGTGCATCAGCACTTTTCTGAGGTCTGTACTCCTTTATATGCCTTGTTACATATTTTGCCTTTAATAAATGCTGTGAATTTTATCACACTTGTTTGCTCTTTTGTGGTAGGTGGTGCTGGATTTTTGAGATTTAAGCTTGTGGTTGAAACCAGTCCAAAATGGAATCTCCTGAGTGTGAATAATATCAACGTCAATTGGTACTGGTTGAACATCATGAGGTAGTAGTCTTAAAAGACACAAGTAAGCCGGCTCGGTAGCACAGAGGGTTGAGGCGCTGGATGCCACACCTCGAATCATGCCGGCGACCCAGGTTTGGGAACAGACTCTGGTCATCGGGGGGCTGGCTGTGGTAGGAAAGGATTGAGCATCCAAAGGACTGCTCTCCTCTCCTGGGGAGGGTGGGTGGGAAGCCCCACTCTAGTAGTGGCCCCAGTGGAGACTGGGGGTACTACATGCAGCTGCACAGAAGGGACAACTAGAAAGCCAGAAAAACAGCTTTGGCACCACTGGATGATGGCCTCCATGTTCCATGTTCCCCAGAACCTCCAGGAGCATCCTCCACCACAGCAGCACCCCCAGAATGTGGAAAAATAGTGTGCCAGTGATCCCCGTTACCCGGTGCCTTCCCCCTCGGAGGAGGGGGACCCACCCAGCGATGTGATATGTCGGGACAAATTGGGGGTTGGCTGTGATTTGTGTGTGGTGGGGGAGCTCCAGAAGAGGACAGCCGGGGCATGGAAGTACTATGCAGCCTGAAGGAGAGGTGAATGCCAGAGTGTGAGGGGAGGTAAAAACATCACACACACACAAAAAAAAGACAGCGGTAGAGATCTCAGACAGCTTTCACTTGTAGGTGACAAGAGTTTATTGTCTCAAATACTTTTTTATGGTGAGTCGGTTCTGGACATGTTCTAGGTTTTTCATATGCTGTACATGGCATAAAAGACTCTGGTTGCCCAGAGAGAGTAAGTGACTTTTCTTTCCTATGCTTCAGTAATATTTCTTGTAATGATGGACTTTCTGCAGACTGTTCTTGAAATACAACTCTAGCCATTGAATGGAAGGTATTTTTTCCATCAATGGTCTCTGTGTTGATGTCTATATCATCATCTCATGGATGAGATTTCCACCATCATGAAGTGGTACAATTCTATTTGGAATGAATACACCTTCTTGGAGTGTTTTTACTTCAGTTTTTGCAGCACTAGTTATGAACTGCCTCAACTTATCATAATTGATGCAGAATCCATGAAGGTATATTATGTTAATTAAATTGCAAGACCCAAACTCATGGTGTAGCTGTGCAGTAAGGCTTATGTGCAGTGTTGTGATAATTTTGAAACTGTTGAATAGTATGCACTCCGCAATTGAGAGGCATCTTCTTTGAATGTTTTCTAAAGGATGATACTCACTGCTGGCTGAATTATATGCCACTTTATCTATCAATCAAAGGACAAACACCTGCACCAATTAGGGCACAAAAGTAGCTGACCTCTGTAAACTATAATCCCCTGGCTTTGGATAATATTCTGAGGGTTTCATTTTTGCTATGTCAGACCGAACAATTGAAGTGGCATTATACAAAACCACTTGTTC
The DNA here is from genome assembly GCA_016271365.2 of Neoceratodus forsteri. NCBI lineage: Eukaryota > Metazoa > Chordata > Ceratodontiformes > Ceratodontidae > Neoceratodus > Neoceratodus forsteri. Next base: position 688,469,075 of record CM028130.1, on the reverse strand, counting down.
ATTTGAATGCTGTTCATCAGGCTTACTCATCGGAAGAACATCCGCAAAACATTTGGATGACTTAAGTTCCTACTTTAGATTACTAGCAGCTTGGATAGCATTAGCTAATGTTATTGTGCTGCATAGAACAACGGTAAACTTGCCTTGTCCATGCTGTCCATGGAATGAAATTGCAGAACCATAGTGTGTATCTAATCTTGCCTGTAGTGTGTTACTGGAATAGCTTTCAGTTTCTATATCTGAGGGGAGTAGGGCTTTATATCTTTATAGCAGCTTGGACAGAAGAACAGCCTTCTTGTTGTGCATAAGATCACTGGGTATCTTTTCAATCAACTGATAAAATGCAATGTCATCAGGTGACTATATTCTTGCAGTGGAACTACACGGCATTACTTTCAGATTTATTTTATTCAAGTAAGAAGAAAGGCACATGGAGTAATAAACTGCATCCTTAGCAACCAAGTCTTTCTTAGATATTCTGCACGTCATCATCTCCTATTTGAAGTGCTGCCTCCCTTAGATTGGTTGTTCTCTCAAGTGTTTCAATTTTATGAAGTTTCTTGTCTTTCTTGTGTGTTTTTCTGAAGCAAACAATGTGACAGGACCAATTGCTGGAGGACTTGCTTGCTCTGGTGGCTATAGGAGCAGATGAACATGATGCTGTCTGATCAGTTTCAGAGTCTGTTTTTATTTCTGAGTTGAATACAACTCTGACATGTGCCAAATTCGACTTGCTTGTGTATTTCTGAAAGCAACCCCTGTGATAGAGTGTTGGTGGCACATCATGTAAACTAGAAAATTCATCCAGTAGCCACCAATACAATTCATCTCTCTTGATGTCTGCTACCAGCATCATATAATTCTGTCAAGCACTGGTGGCTTTTGACAGTTTTGCATTCTGTTGATTTTCTTGTCAAATAACACATTTTTCAAAGTTTGTGGACAGTCTTTTTCTCTTTGATGCAAGCTTTAAGGGGCTTGTATCCTCCATGTCTTCATGTACTGTAACTTCCCTGTGGAGGTAAAATTCAAAAAGTATATCATTAGCATAATCACCACCACTACCACCGTTTTTCATTTTGTACAAGTATACAGACTTGTGCTAAATTAGATACAAATTACATCTATATGCTAGTATCAAAACTGCCATTTTTATATAGTGAGCACTTTGATTGAAGTCCAATATGAAGTTGTCTGTTGTCATCTCTAACACTAATACTGACCTGTGCATAAGTGTCACTGAATGAAAAAGCTAGTTTCTAGATTATTTCAAAGACTAGTACTGCATGCATAGGCAATTACAAATTAAAACCTTTTACAAGGCAGGCTAGATGCTACATTGTATGTACAAAAACTTACAAATGGAGAAGCATTACATTAGGAACTCACGTATATATATATTTACCCACTGTGCAATTCAAACTATGGGCATGCAATCTACTGGTGCTCAACCTTCAGTGTGAGACTGATCTGGGCAGCAAATTTCAATTGAAAATATAGAAAACTGTTATAATCACTTGTGAGACACTTTGACAATTAAGAATCTGCAATGTGAAAACATTTAATTTTAGTATATTACAAAATGTTTTTTTTCTTTTTCGGTTCAGATTGAAAATATAGGCTTATTCATCAACTGAGTTTTATGTTTCAGTAATAGTGAGCCTTTTTTCCCCATCATCATTACCCCCTACTTATCTATGTGTCCAAGATTCCTCCTTCTGTTCTATACTATAACTATTATACAACATAGAAACTTTTTATTATTAACATATCCCTTTCTGAATTTGCTGATGAAAGGGGCCCACATTTTTTCAAATGACAAATCATCTTTGCTCTTTAGATAATGGAGTCTTTCTAACCTCATAATATCTACTGTAAAGTTCATCCAGGTTACATAAGCAGGGGGTGATGAGTCCTTCCATTTTAGAAGAATACATTTTTTTGCCAGGCTCATGGCTATTGTTTAAAAAAAATGTTGCTACTGATCCAGCTGTAAATTATGTTCTTTCTGTGCAAATAATGTTAATAACGATGAAAATTGTAGTTGTATCAGCAATTTTTCTCTAATATATTAATGATTTTGTCCAAAAGTTAGTTTGGTATGGACATTCATGTATTAAATGTATCAGAATCCCCATTGTATGTGCACACCTAGGACATGCTGCTGATAGAGAATTATTCATTTTGTGCAATCAAGAATGGGTATAATATGCTCTATGTAGCAAGTTAAATTGGATTTGTTGGAGTTTGCAAGTTTTAACGTTTGCTATAGGGGTAGCCAAAATGTCTTCCCACAAATTATCTGAGATTCCAATGCCCAAATCTTTTGCCCATTTCAGTTTTAACTTTAATATATCTATTGGTATTTAATTATTTGAACAACCATAAACCAGGGCTATTAATCTTTTATTTTCTTTTTGTCAGATTAACGCTTCTAACATAGGTGTGCTTTTTATTGTTAAGCTTGCATTTGCTTTTATTATATAGTTCTTAATTTGTAAATATCTAAATAAGAGATTATCAGAAATATTATATTAGACCTGAAACTGAGAAAAATATGCAAATTGGCAATTTACAAATAATTGTCCAAATTCATATACACAAAAACACCGTTGTAAACAACGAGGAGATCGGCACCACAAAAAGGCCAAATCAGCATGTGTTGACAGTCAGGGCTATAGTCACAGAGCCAATATTCGCAAACACGCATCAAAAACTCGGATGGTACACAAGTGAGGGTTCTCTGTTGAAAAGATTGCAGGCACTTCACCAGTTAGCAAATAATGGATCCTTTATTTATTAGTCCATAGACTTTATGAAAAATAGGTGCAAAGCAATGCTAAATCCATACAAAAGCCCCAGCCCGTCCCTCCCACTTCAAACATCCAGCAAGGTTCACAAAAAGATCATGCTCAGTCACCTGACATGTTTTGCTTGAAAGAGCTTTCTCAAAGGTGAATGAACATAGAAACATAGAATTTGATGGCAGATAAGGACCGCTTGGCCCACCTAGTCTGCCCATTTCCGTACCTAACAGATAAGCTGCAGATCCTAGTTAACCAACAGCCTACTTCCTCCTACACCCCACTAGAATTGCCTTATGTCTGTCCCATGCATTCTTGAATTCCCCCACTGTTTTTGACTCTACAAACTCCTCAGGAAGGCTGTTCCATGTATCCACAGCCCTCTCTGTGAATAAATACTTCCTCACATTACCTCTGAGCCATCCCCCCTCTATCTTCAAATTGTGCCCCCTTGTTTTTGCACATCTCTTTTTCTGAAAGATGCTACCCTCTTGGATTTTGTTGATTCCCTTGAGGTATTTGAAAGTTTCTATCATGTTCCCCCTCTCCCTCCTTTCCTTGAGGCTATACATCTCTAGTTCCTTTAGTCTTTCTTCATATGTCTTCTGATGCAGACCCTGCATCATTTTGGTTGCCCTCCTCTGGACAACCTCAACACTGTCTATGTCTTTGTGGAGATGAGGTCTCCAGAACTGTATACAGTACTCCAGGTGTGGTCTTACCAACTGTCTGTACAGAGGGCCAACAACTTCCTGTTTTCTACTGGTGATGCCTCTCCCTATGCATCCCAGTATCTCCCCAGCCATCCTTACTGCCTTCTCACATTGCTGGCCCACCTTTAGGTCATCTGATATGACTACCCCAGGTCCATTTTCGTTTTTGTTGTTGTCAGTATCTCATCCCCCATTGTGTACTCTTCCCCTGGGTTTTTGTTTCCCAGGTGCATTACTTTGCACTTTTTTGCATTGAATCTAAGCTGCCATACATTTGACCATTCCTCCAACCTTGCCAAGTCCCTTTTCATCCTTTCCACCCCACCTTGTGTATCAACCTTGTTGCAGATCTTTGTGTCATCTGCAAAGAGACATACTTTCCCTTCCAGTCCCTCTGCAATGTCACTCATAAAGACATTAAAAAGGACCAGCCCCAGTACCGAACCCTGCGGTACCCCACTAGTAACCCTCCTTTCTTCACTGTGGACTCCATTTACTATTACCCACTGTGTCCTGTTGTCCAACAAGTGTTTCACCCAGGCTACCACCCTAGGACCCACTCCCAGGCTGGCTAATTTGTTTATTAATCTTTTGTGCGGGACTGTGTCAAATACCTTGCTTAAGTCTAGGTAGGCCATGTCCACAGCCCCTCCCTGGTCTGCTGCTTTGGTCACCCAGTCAAAGAAATCAATTAGATTTGTCTGACATGACCTTCCCATTGTGAATCCATGCTGCCTTGGGTCCTGTGCCCCACTGGCCTCTAGGTACTCAACAATTCTTTCCTTCAGAAGTGATTCCATCTTTATCCCTACCACTGAGGTCAAACTGACAGGTCTATAGTTTTCTGCCTCTGTCTTGCTCCCATTTTTGTGAAGGGGAATCACATCCACCTTCCTCCAGTCCTCAGGTCCCACCCCATCCTCCCATGATTTATTAAAAAGAGTAGTCAGTTGTGTTACTAGTTCTTCCCTTAGTTCTTTTAAAATTCTGGAGTGACTCCCATCAGGCCCCATTGCTTTATCCACCTTCAGTTTTAAGAGTTGTTTCAGAACCCTTTCTTCTGTGAAAGGACTAATATCACCCCCCCTATCCAGAGTGCTTCTATTGACTGGATTAGGTATTTCCCCCTGCTTTTCCATTGTGAATACTGAGCAGAAGTATTTATTCAGTATCCCTGCTTTTCCACTGTCACTCTCTGCCCAACCACCTTCCTCTTTGTTCAGCCTCAGTATCCCTGCCTCAGCCTTTCTTTGCTCCCTAATGTACCTATAAAAGGTTTTATCCCCCTTGTTAACTGAGTTGGCTATCTTTTCCTAGGTTTGGGCCTTTGCTATTCTGACTGCCTTACCCGCTTCCTTCTGCTTTAACTGGTACAGTTCTCTGTCCTGTTCCTTCTGTGTTTCCTTATACTTCCTGAATGCTATCTTTTTTTCCCTTACCTTCCCCGCTACTTCTTTTGAGAACCATAGTGGTTTTTTCTTTCATTTTGATTTGTTTATTTGCTTCACGCAAAGACTTGCTGCCTCTGTGATGGCGGTTTTGATGTTTCCCCATTGTTGCTCCACCCCACCTTCTAGCCTGTTTGCTAGTGCTTTTCTGAGGCACTCTCCCATTTTGACAAAATCAGCCCTCCTGAAGTCCAGTACCTTCACTTTTGTGTGGCTTGACTCTACAGCTAAGTTTATCGTGAACCACACTGCTTAGTGGTTGCTTGTTCCTTGCTGGCTACCCACTTCAAAATCAGAGATCCTCTCTCCATCCCCATTTGAGAGTACCAGGTCTAAGATTGCTCCCTCCTGAGTGGGTTCCAAAACAAGCTGTCTGAGGCATACCCCCTGTAGGGCATCAAGAATGGCCCTGCTCTTGGACGTGGCTGCAGCAAAGGTGCTCCAGTCAACATCTGGCATATTCAGGTCCCCCATCAGCAATATCTTCCCTTTCTCTGCCATCCCAAGGATGCCTTCTATCATTTCCTTGTCCATTTCCTCCCCCTGAGACCGAGGTCTGTATACAACCCCTGTGCGGATTGTGGAGCCATTTCCAGTCTCCAGGGTGACCCACAGTGCCTCTTCTCCTTCCTGTTTACCCTTTAGTTCTGTTGCTTTTATCCCTTCCCTTACATAGAGAACAATTCCTCCTCCTCTTCTTCCCTCCCTCCCTGTCCCTCCTGTAGATTGTGTACCCTGGTATGTTGACATCCCAGTCATGCATCTCTGTGTACCATGTTTCTGTGACTGCCACAATATCCAGGCATCCCTGTTCCATCAAGGCCACCATTTCAGGGAGCTTTTTACCTAGACTATGGGCATAGATACTCATTACCCTCCATGTTTTATGGCTTTATTTCTTTTTGCCCCATCCCTGTCCCTACTGCCTTTGTCTTTTTCTCCATTTACCCCTGCCCTTCTCCCTATCAACTGCTCTATTTTGGTGTTTACCTCACTAATTACCCTGATTTTTGGGGGGGAGTATAGGATTTCCCTTCTTCTCTTCAGTGCCTCCCCCCTTGGCTAGTTTAAATGCTTGCCACTGAAACATTTAAACCTATCACCTAGGATCCTGGTTCCCCTCCAGGATAGATGCAGACCAACATGCCTGTATAGGCCTGCATCCCTTCAGGTGGAGCCCCAGTCCCCAATGAAGCCAAATCCCTGAGCTCTGCACCAGCTTTTCAACCAGTCATTGAATCCCACGGTGCAGAGTGCCCTAGCCTCATCCATGCCATAGACAGATAGCATTTCTGAGAAAGTTACCATGTGTGCTACTTGTCTAAGGCCCCTCCCCAACTCCACAATCTCCTGTTGCACTGCTCTGATCCCATTCTCAGCCAGGTCATTCGTCCCTAGGTGGATAATGACATCCAGCTTCCTCCCCCTTACTGCTGCTCCCACGATCCTGAGGATTCATTTCCTGTTCCTCCAAGCCTTGGCGGCAGGCAGGCACCTTACCTCTCTTTCCCCTCCCTCCCCCAGTTCTACTCCCCTAACAATTGAGTCCCCCACCAGGAGCTGTTTCCTTCCCCTGTGAGGTTCTGGGCCACCCTCCTGTGGGTCTCCAGTGTGGAGGTTCCCAGCATCCTCCTTGGTCTCCACTGCAGGTGCCTCCATAGAGGAACCATGCTTCACCAGAGTGGTGAATGAATTGTGGAGAAGCACAACTGGAGGGATGCACCTCTATTCCACCACCCTCATCCTCCCTGAGCCCACCATGGTCAAACCACTCCTCTTTCCTGATAACCTCTGAGGTAGTGGCAGTGGCCTGGGTGGTCCCTGGGTGGGGGAGCAGGATTCCTGAATCCTTGCCAGGTCAGCATGGAAATGAACAACCTCTTTCCTCAGACCAGAGAGGTGGCAGCAAATAGGGCAGCAACACAGTTTCCAGAATGTCTCCCGGAAAACTGCTGCTCCACAGCCAGTGCATTGCACCACTCCCCACATGTCTGTGTCCCTTCCTGTTACAGATGCTTTTTTGTTTTTTCTTCTTGTTTTAGTGTGTGCAAGCTTGTGAGTGTCTCTACCCCCTATTCAGTGTGCTGTGCCTTTAAGGATATGAACATGTGTATGTTGTTAGCAGTTTTGAGGAAGTGATGTCAGAGACCCTGTGTAAAGGAAGTTATGCACTTGGAGTGGGTGGGGTGAGGGAAGGGTGGTGGAGTAATCCTATGCTGTCCAGAAACAATCACCTACAACTCTTGCCCTCCACCCCGGGGAGTGCCTTCCTTCCTTTCAGGCACCTATTTCACAAAGGCTAAGTAACAGGTCTAGTCACAACTGACTGCAAATATCTCCCAGCTACAGTTCCTCCCAGGCAAATTAAAGTTAAAACTAAGAAAAGTCCACCCCAAAAGCAAAATCAATACTAGTTACTTACACAGGTCCAAAAAGTAATAATTCAGTTTGGTGTAGTCTAGAAAATAACCTCCTTGATTCAAGGAAGCTGTGGCTGCTTTCTCACACTCCCTGTCTTCAATGTGAGAAGCAGACTGCAACACCTCTGTGACAAAAAAAAAACTTTTCAGCAAAAAAGACATAAATAAAATAGGGGCAAACAGTAATTTTGTTTAGGCTAATGATATAAAGTCACAAAAATTTAAGCCCGACCTGTAAAAATTTCACAGAAGATATACCCTGTAAGAAACACTTTGCTACAGAGAAAAATAAAGCAGTAACAGAAGATATACCTTGCAAAAGAAAATCTGAATCAGAAGATTACAGCAGTAATCTGTTAGCACATACCTGTAAGCACACCTTGTAAAAATGCAGCAGAAAGTATACCCAGCAACAGCAATTTGAATCAGAGAAAAATAAAGCAATAAAATGTTAGCAACAAACAGTAACAATCCCTGTGAGTAAAAAATAAAAACAACAACACACAGTAAATCTGCCCAGCCAAAAGAACATCTTGCAACTCCCCATTTATACAGAACAATATTAAAGTCACGGTGCAAAAGATACTACAAGCATTTTACAGGTAAAAAAATCCATAACTGTTACAAATGCCACTATTTGGCTACAGCACATCTACTCCTAGTGAAAATAACACCACAAACAAGCAATTTATGGCAATAACAGTTCATAAACATGTTCGAGTCCCACTGCATGGCTCCAAAATATTTATTCATTTTTTTAAAAAGGGAACTGAAAGTCCTCCTTATTATAGAAAGTCCATCATCCTCATTCAGTGCATCCGATATAAAATCCTGGGCTCCTAGTCTATAATGGAAAGAGATGGTTATGGCCAACAGCATGGTGATGAACAACAAATCAACATCTAACAGAAAACAAAAAGCTAAATTTTTTTTCCAAAACTTCATAAAGTAATCAAAGAAACTCATACCTAAAAAAATCCAACACTTAATAAAATCAAATAACAGGGAATGCATATTCATTCCTTTTTAAGGAAGGGTTTTATCTCCAATCTTCCATTTAAACCTTTACCTTCCATGCCTTTAAAGGAATAAATCCAATACTGTTCATGTCTGAGGAGGAGATCATTGTAGTCTCCACCTCTTCGTGACAGCACTGGTTTCTCCAAACCCTGAAATTTAAAAACATGTTTACATACAACTTTATTCTTGATCACATGTGCTGTGAGGGCATTTTTTTTTCATCCAAATTTTCTAGTGCCCTCAAATGTTCACCAATATGGGTCTTAAGGGCCCTTTTTTTATGACATAAATGGACCCACAATTGCATACAGCTAAGTACACCAGACCAATCATGGCACATGTTATAAACCCTCTCACTGGGAAGGTCCTCTCCAAGAGTGGGTGTAAAAATGTTTTTGTATCTATAACGTGGTAGCAAAATTTACAGTTACCACACCTGTAGCTACCATTCTCCCTCCTTGGTAGCCACATATGTAGTTTGCGTGCCACTGGTTCAACAGAATGCACCAATGTATCTTTTAGAGTGGTCCCTCTCCTGTATACCATTTTTGGACCATCTCCAGAAAGTTTCTTCAATTCTATATCTTGCAGGGCTATGTGCCAATTCCTGCTAATAATGCTAGCTAAGTCATGGGATTGTTCATTATATGTACTGGCAAAAAAGGTTCGAGTGTTCCATGGTTTTATAACCTTTCCTGTTTTTCTCTCTTCCAACTATATCTATATTACTGACATTTTGGCTTGCTTCATTTATAATTCTATCAGCTTATCATCTCTCCCTGAGCCTACTCTCTAGCTCTTCTGCTCTTTTCTCATAAATGGCCTCAGAGCCACAATTTTGTTTGGTACGAATAAACTGACCTTTGGGAATTGCTCTAATCACATGTGATGGGTGGCTACTACTTGCTAATAATAAGGTGTTACTGTCTGTGGACTTACGAAACAAATCTGTAGTGAGCCCCCCTAGATCATCCTTTACTATTAACAAGTCCAGAAAATTAATCTGTTCTTTATCATACATCAAACTGAATTTTAAGTTCGAATTACTGTACTCTAAATATTTAACAAAATCCTGCAAGTCACAGACAGTACCTGTCCAAATAAGCAGTACATCGTGAATGTACCACTTCCAAAGATCAATGTACTGCTTACAAGGTTTCGAGGTAGGTCTAACAACCTCCTCCTCCCACTTCGCCATATACAAATTAGCAAAATTTGGAGCAAAACTAGCCCCCATTGCAGTTCCCTTCACTTGTAAACAACATTAATTCTTGTAGAAAAAACAGTTATGTGTTAAAACAAATGATGCTAGCTGTACCAAAATATCTGTATCAGGGACATTCTGTTCTCTAGTATTCAAAAAAGATTCCAAAGATTGTAATCCATCACAGTGAGGAATATTTTTATATAAAGCAGCAACATCCAAGGAGACAAGTAAACTGTCATCAGCAATTTCTATCTCCTGAATGATGTGTAGTACTTCTCCTGTATCTCTAAGATATGATGGAATTTTTTTGAACTAATTTAGCAATATGAGCATCAACAAAATTTGCCAAAGGCTCCATAAGGGAGTTATTCCCCTGAGACTATTGGTCTCCCGGGAGGGGAGGAGTCTACTTGATTTTTATGAACTTTGGGCAGGCAACAGAACTTAGCTCTCTGTGGGAAATCAACACGTAAGTACTCACTTACATGCTCAGGCAAGCTGTTACCCTGTTTCAACTCTTCCAGAAATCCATCTATTTCACTTTTTAATTGGTCTATGGGGACTCTACATAATCTCTTGTAGAAGTTAGTATCATTCAATTGTCTCACAACTTCTCTGTCATAATCCGAGCTGTTAAGTACCACCACTGCCCCTCCCTTGTCTGCAGACTTTATAGTAATGTCCAAATTCTGGCTCAGTTTCTCAAGTGCTTCTGTTTCTGATTTACTAAGGTTATGAAATAATCTCTTATTACTTCACCTCCCTACCTCCTCAATCTCAGTTTCACAGCACTTAATAGATGTTTGCAGAGCAGGGGACCAAGGGAGACAGAAAGTGGACTGGGGTTTAAAGACCATCATTATTCCACCTGTTAAATGTTCTACATGTTCATCACTATACTATATATGTTCATCATTATACTGACATGAGAAAAAAAATATTTCAAGCTCAAATTTCTCCCCATTTTATACAGATCAATTATTGTATCAAAAACATATTTTTTTTTTGTGGGGACAAATGAAAGCCCCCTTACAAGTTACCTTCAATTCAGTGTCAGAAAGTATATAATCTGAAAGACTGATAACATTCATTAGTGAATTCCCTGCTGCATTCTGCCCATTCTCCATCTGCCCCTCCATTGTCTGCCAAATTTGTATATTCTGAGAGTGCCACTTTTTAGAAGCTGGTTCATTTATTGATGGGACAAAGTCATAGTTGTTGTACTGTATAGTGGAGTGAAGGCTGTGATTTGAATTTTATATTTTAATACTTTATGAAGTTCTTGCCAACAATAATGTGTTGTATATGTTGCTATATTACTTTTTTTAATTTTTCTTTATTTGTGTTATAACCAGAAAATAGAAAATTTTTGAAATGTATATAATCATGCATGTATTGGTCCATCTCAGTTGTCTTTGCTGTTTGACCTGTTCCCCTTAGCCATTGTCAAACAACCAACACTTGAGTAGCAAAGATAATATTTGTAAAAATATGACCATGCCAATCCACCCTTTTCTTTTGATAAAATTAATTCATCATATGCTATACGAGGTTTCTTATTTTTTCAAATAAAATTTATTACCAGGCTTTTTTAAGATTATTACATTCTTTTATGGATTTTAATGCATCCAAGCAATACAATAATGCATCACTTGCATATTAGCTTATTTTTACTGTATTTTGTCATTAATCTTAATACCTACTATATGGTTATTATTCCTTACTTCTATAGCTAGGGGTTCCATAACCAATGCAAAGATTAATGGGGGGGGGGGCATCCTTGCCTCATACCCCTGGACAGCTTAAAGGATTCTGAAAGATTGTCATTGATTTAAATTTTTTCTTTGGGTTCTTGATAGATATTTCTAATCCAGTTTATCAATTGCTTGTCAAAATAATTTTTTTGCAATATTTGTATTATGAAATTCCATTCAATCCTATTAAATGCTTTTTTGGCATCTATTGTTGAAAAGATTGCTTCTTTTGAATTATGATTTGAAATTATATTTATTTTACTTCTTAAATTTTCATTTATTTTTTTGGCCTTTAATAAATCCATTCTGGTTCTGATTGACCAAGGCAGACAGTGCCCCCTCTAATCGTGCAGCCAACATTTTTATGAATATTTTATAGTCTGCATTAAGCAGAGATATCGGTCTATAAGATGAGCATAAATCTGGGTCTTTACCCTGCTTATGGAACAGTAATATGATTGCTTCTTTAAATGATTGTGGAATACTATTCAATATGTTGATTTTGTTTTATATATATATATATATATATATATATATATATATATAATGGTAAGAATGGGGGCCTTGAAATATATATTTTTTTAAAATTATATTTGAAATCCATCTGGGCCTGGTGTTTTCCATGCTGTTAGTTTATCTATAGCTGATTCTACTTCTACTTGTATTATTGGATTGTCCAATATGTTTTTTAATTCTTGTGTTCATTGACTTGTCTGTACCATACTTAAACATTCTTCTGCTGATTTATTATCTTCTGTATTTGTGTAGAATATAGCTTTTTACAATATTCCACAAAACTGTTATTAATTTTTTTGGGTGTTTGTAAATATTTCCACTTTGGTCCTTGGTGATTAAAATATTGTTATGTTCTTGGTCTTTCTTTAACTGCTAAGCCATTAGTTTTAATGGTTTGTCTGATGTAACACAGTAATTCATTCTTGCCTGTAAAATTTGTTTCTCTGCTATTTATGTCAAACATTTATTATAATTTTCAATTTTTGAATTAATTTGTTATATATTTTCTTATCAAATGAGGAGTTATGTATTTGTTCTAATGATTGTATTTCTCTTTCTAATTGCTTTTGCTGTTCTGTCCATTTTGTTTTCTGAATGATTTTAATGATTATAGTTTACCCCATTGTCCAAGACTTGAAAGTGTCCCATATTACAAATATATTGGTATCTTCTTCTGAATTTATTAAAAAAAAACCTTCCATTTCTTGGATAAATGTCATATTAATATCTTGATGTTTTAATAATGTAATATCCATTTTCCATATGTAACTTGTCTTCAGATTTCCTTCCATTTGCAAATCCAGTATACAAGGAGAATGGCCAGAAATAATTATCCTGGATAGTCTATATGATTAATTCTATAATGTATCAATTCTGAAATCAAGAAAAAAAATCCGTCAATAAGACTAGTGCATTGTGGAAAAAAAGAGTGTTCGTTAACAGCCATGTTCCATTCTGCCCAAGGATCAATCCATTTTTAATCTGATTTGAAATTATTGATAACCCTGATTGATGGTTTAAAAAGATTAGTAGAGCTTGATGTCCTATCTCTTTTATTTAGAATAAGATTAAAGTCCACACCAATTATATAGGGTGCTTTACTCAATGTAACTTGCAAAAAAAAATTCAGAATGGAAAACAGATTATTGAGATTGGGTCCATAAATTGTGGCAAATGTAAAGCTGTTTGTTCCTGTAATCACTTCCATAATAATGTATCTGCCACATAAATCCATTTTTATGTTTCATAGTATCATAGTAATGTGTCAGCAGAAAAGGACCATCCTGGTTCATCTAGTCTACTCTTTTCCCACCTGCCCCTACTGGTGTCCACTTCCCAGAGATATTTTCCTATGCCCACTAGCCAACCCCTTGTGTCTGTCCAATGTTCTCTTGAATTGCTCCACTGTTTCTGCACATACCACCTCATTAGGTAATCTGTTCCAGGGTTCCACCACCCTCTTAGTGAAATAACATCTCCTTACATTGCTCTTAAATCTTCCCCCTTTCAATCTTAAATTATGACCCCTTGTTTTAACTTCTACTTTCCTTTTTTCCATTAAAAGTGTATTGAAGTTTTCAACATACAACAAACAACACATCACAGGATACATAGAGTGAATTCAAATATTACTGGGATAAAACATGTGTCTCCTCCCCTTCCCCCTTACCCCATCCCCCAACATAAAACAAAATTTTAATGAAAGAAAATATACAATATCCCTCTCCCCCAACCTCCCTCCACCCTCCCAGGTTTGCATGAATAAAGCTTGATCAATCCATATCTCTACAACAGTAAGCCCATTAATCTAAGTGGTTTGAAGAGAGTAAAGGGTTAATAAAGGGGCCCAGATTTGATTAAATCTATTCATTCTGTTCTGAAGACTGGCAATCATTTTCTCAGCTCTAAGATTAGCCAGGAGTTCTCTCAGCCATTCAGCATATGATATCTCCTCACTATCTTTCCAATGTCTAAGTGTTAATTTTTTAACTGACATGGATATTAGAGCCATATGATACTTATGAATAGTTACTGGATTTCAGAGTAGTCTCCTAAGAGGCAAATGTTTACCAAAACAGATCATTAAGATCCAATAGGATCTACTCTATCAATTTTATGCAATTACAAAGAAGCTATCTTGGGGCAGAGCCAGAAGATGTGTAATAGATTACCCTTCCCCTGGGCACACCTTATACAGCTAGAAGAGGAAGCAAAACCAAATTTAGCCATTTTTTGAGGAGTGTAATATAAATTGTGCAAAATCTGAAATTGCATGAGTCGGAGCCTGTCTTGCATAATAAATTTGTGGCACCCTTGCCAGAGCAATGCCCAGTTAATGGATATCTCAAGGAGAAGCAGGGCCAACTTCTACTTTCCTTTGGAATAAGCTACCTTCATCCACTTTATTTTTTTCCTTTCATATACTTAAAAGTCTCTATCATGTCATCTCTAGCTCTTCTAACCTCCAGTGGGTAAAGATTTAATTGTCTCCATCTAGTCTAGTATGGCTTCTCTTGCATACCTTGCACCATCTTTGTTGCTCTTCTCTGAATCCTCTCCAACCCATCTATATCCTTTCTTAAATGAGACCCCCAGAACTGTACCCTGTACTCAGTTTATGTTTATGGCAAAAATGACCACCCCTCTAGCTTTCTGATTGAAAGAGGAAAAGCCCATGGTCCCCACCGCTTCTGAAACCATTGAAAATCTTTTCCGTGAAGTGTGTCTCCTGCAACATAATGCAATTAATGTATTTTTTTCTCTAAGAAATGTATTACTTTATTTATTTTGGTTCTATTCCATTGCCCCGTCCCCTTTATGTTCCATGTAGCTATTTTAATTTTATCCTCCATTTATATAGTAAGTGCTACTCCAGCTTGTATTAGTGTTTGTTTTTTTCTTTCCATGTTTTATCTTTTTTGTCCTGGAATCTTGGGCCCTTAATTTTTTAATTTTTCTTTTTATTGATTCGGTCATAATATCCCCATGCTGTATCCCCACCCACAACCCTTACTGGGGAAAACATGTTTCTCCTTTCCCTTCCCCCATAGTTGCAGAGATGATCTGATAGTGCCACCTCAGAGGCCCACAGCTCACAGCATGGGTCTTTCTTTGTATCCTGTTAGTATACTGAGTTACTTAATACTCAGGTTACTACCAAGAAAAGGCCCTCCTCCCTTTTCCCCACCAAATTTAACTAGTAATACATGATCATTCTTGTCTCTGACTATCTCTTGCTTTCTAAATATCCTTATGTGTAGAGAAATCAACTAGCCATTCAGCTTATTATCTAAGAATCTACCCTTGTATATTGAAATCTTTAACTTAGCTTAACTTTCTCTTTATTCCCCTAATGTGAATCTGCATGTGCACCCCCATACTACTGTAAGAAATGCATTCATTCATCATTTTCAGTTTCACTATTTTGCGTTTGTGCTTTAAAGGTTGTTAAAACATCCTGCTGCTTTTTCTGGATAGGATGTGTTATTGTTTGTTTTGGTATTATTGTTGTATTTTGGCTAATTTGATTGTTATAAGCCATATCAAAAGCCTCTTGCACCTCTTCTGCATCCTCAAAGGTCATCAGTTTTCATTTCACCACAAACTGCAACTTTGCTGAGTACAGCATTGTAAACTTAATGCTTTGCTCATACAGTTTTTTGACTGTTTCAGCAGATAAAATGGGGTAGACATTAAAGGAAATATTTTGGAATTTCAAACCATGCTTGATTCTTGCCTTTTGCAAAATGGTCTCTTTGTCTTGATACTTATGGGGTTTAAAGTAAATAGCCCTGGGGTACCCTTGGTTATTGTTAGAGAAGTGTGATCCACCTCTATGGGTTCTAACCAAATCTATTCTCCTGATCAGGATAGTTCCTGCCCATTGCTATTGTAATCATCCTCTCAAAAAATGAATTGGGTCTCCCACTCCCTCTGAGCCTTCTGGTACATTGCAAATTCTTAAGTTTGCCCTGTGGGAGTGGTCTTCCATCTCTGCCACCTTTTGCATAGCGACTGTAATTGTTTATCATGCTGGGTTTGGAGTTTTAGCATGGGGGCGTTTGTATCGTCCAATTGTGAGACTTACTCCTCCAAAGCTTCAGTTCACAATGTGAGCCCATCTAGTTTATCTGTTAAGATGTTAACTGAATCTGATATCCTCTTAATAGAGACTTTTATTTTTCCCAATACTTGTAGTATTTCAGCTCTAAAGGAGGTGACTGTGTTCATTATTTCAACACTGTGCTCTTTTGAAGTTGGGCCCTCCATTTGCATCATTTTTAAACCGGTCTGCAGTTCCTGTGAATCTAATGCCAAAACATATTGTGCTGCTGGTTCCTTCTTGTTTCAGTCCCTGTTGGAGTCACCAAATCCATTTCTTCCCCATGGCTAAATCCCTTTGTTCTACTACCGTTAAGGACATGTCTTCTATAGATTTAGAAGCATTTTTTTTAGTAGTCCCTATTTTATTTTCAGTTATTTCCTGTTGTTATACCCATGCCTTTTTGGAAGCATAGTGGGAGATTGTAGGGTGTTAGGAGTTTGCAGTATTGCCCAGCTCTTTTTTTCCTTCGGCACAATAAAAGCAAATACTTCCTGGTATAAAAAACTTTACTTAATGGGGTATCAGGGAGGGGGAATGAAGACACTGACTCAACAACCTTACTGATTCCAGTCTGGAAGAGAGAGGTTGTTTCTGCAGCATTTCTGATAAGAAAGGTTGCTGCTTTTCTTGTGTTCTTTTCTCCTTTTTCTGCAGCACCCATTGTTTGTTTAATTCTTTTATGCGGCAAACCACTTTTGACATTCCTTCCACTTGTCACCTTATCCTTTGTGGGTCTGGAGCTTCCATTCCCTCTACGTTCTCTTCAGCATTGCATTATGCAAAGCTTGTTGTAATCTCACATTGCAATGTTAAAACCCAGCTACTTTTTTCAAAGATGGTGCCATTAGACCCTGCTGCTATGAGTTGGCATTTTGCTTATCTCCAGCTCACCAATGGCACTGACGTCATGTCCCCTATATTGCAAAATGTTGATATTCACCATTTTTGCCACATGCTTATCAGCTTCATCATTTCTGGAAAACAAAATACTAGCCAATGCAAAACCAACAAAAATATTTTACTACATTGTCATTTGGTAGCGTTGACCAATAAACACCACATTAAGGTGTTGAAATTAACTTAAACAGTAAAAACTGGAGTCATAGTCATGTTGCAGTGTTTCTGGAACTGTGCAAAAAAATGACACTTTCTCATTTGGATACCATTATTTAACCTCACCTAAAGGCTTCCAGCTCCACTTGATAGCTTTATTTCATACCTCATCTAAAGGTACATACATACATTTTCAAATTATGTATGATGTGGGTGTGTGTAAGGTGGGTACATTAAACTCCCAAAATATGGCCCTTTTTGGAGAATTGTTGCATGCCTATTTTAGATGGTCAGCCTTTCTGTTGCTGTACATAGTCTTATTGTTATTATATATTGTACTGGTATATTCTGTAATGCACCTTGTAAATGCTGGTCACACCTGAAACAGAGCAATTTTGCTTAATGTGCTTTTCCAGAGTAAACAATAAAATGAAATGAAATGAACTGAATTCATAGAGATGAGTGCTAGTAGAATGTTAACTAGGTTTGTCTTGTCTCTTAACCAGAAAAAAGAATTTGAAAGGGTTTTCCATTCTTTTCTCTTCTCTGTTTTGTTGAAGTATGGGATTCCAGTAGCTTTTGTAACTTAGCTCAGACTGTGTTATCAATAGCCTAAACTTTTCCCTAACATTAATGGTTGGTTGTGGACATTTTCATCAGCTTATTGAAGGAGTCAGACAGGGTTGCCCTTTAAGTCCACTCCTTTACATGTTTAGCTTCAACCACTTGCTAAATAAATTACAATCTACTGGTGACATCACTGGGCTTTAGGTTAGGCCTTCCCCCCACCAAAAGTTTTAGCTTATGAGAACCATATCTTCTTATTTCTTAAAAAATATAGTTTCTGGTCAGAAGGTGGTATCGCTCATGAAACAGTTTTCCCTGGTGTCAGGTTCCCTGGTAAATTATGAGAAAGGTGCTGGCTTATGTTTAGGGATTGCCACTGATTAAGCTGTGTCTACCTTGGTGGACATTCTGAAAGTGAACACTTCTATCCACATTTTGGGTATCCATTTTGGCCCTTGAGACACAGCCCTTGCAAAGCAGTAAGACTGACTGGCAAGGGAACAGTGCAGGTAAAATGGCGGAAACAGTGAGAGTTATCAAAGGAATATATATGTATATTGTTTTACAGAAAGTTGTTACTCTCATTTTTTTAATTTCTAAATTATGTTTATCCTTCCCCTGTTTCTGTAAAGACAAAAGTGTAGAGCTTCTCTTTTAGCTCCTTTGTGGCAGCTGTGACATCCAGGACTGTCAAGGAGCATGAAGGAGGCAGATGTAACCAGAAGAAAATTTACTAGAGGACCAGTGAAGGAGAGGGGGATGCCGAGGGAGCCAGGTGACTGATTGAGGGCTATCTGCTTTCATATACAACATACATAATAATGTACACCAAACAGTCTTTGACAGAACATATTCCTGGATGATAATCTGCAATCTGATGCACAACAATGCCAAAACCAAAAAAAACAAAAACAGTCTTCTGTGGAAAATCAGTCCCTCCAAATTTGCTCAAAATAGAACCTTCAGTCCACCATTGGAGAATACCCTGACTATCAAGTATATAGGACTATGGCTAGATCCCAAACTGAATAACTTGACCACATCTCCAGAATTATCAGGGGAACACATCTGAAACTTGGCACTCTTTATGGAGTCAAATATTGCCTCACCCCAAACACAAGAAGGTTAATTATGTGGCAATCTGTTACAGCAATAAAGAAATTGACATGCACTACTCACTGATTTTACCTGAGCACCTCCAACTGTGCATACTTCTGCTCTGCACAATGTAGGCAACCACTGTTACCTATACTAGAATATGGAAGCAGAATATACAGAACAGCCTCATCTACATCTCTGTAAAAGATCTCCATGGCGTTTAAAAACCTGCTTAGATTTGCCCTCACTTGCAACAAGAATACTTACCTTTCTGCACTAGACAGCAGCCTTGGCCTCCTTCCATCTGAAAACAGGCACGGCCTGAACTAGTCTACTGTAATATTCAAATACATTCAGTTGTTCTACCCAGCTTATCTGTGAACCATTTTAGTCAATCCTGAGTCATAATCTTACCAGCTGAGATCACAATCAAAAAATCTCCTTCACATACCCAGAGCACACAAGTCCTCAGTCAGAAGTACTGCCCTGCTGCTGCAACTATCCACCCAGGAACCTCTCATAAACTAGGCATTTTGCCTAGATATAGATATCCTGGTGTGCAACAATTCTACATAAATGAAATAAATAAATATACATTGCATCTCAGAGAGTCTCGCAAGCCATGACTGAACACATTTGAAAATTCTGCTGGGTGCTTGTGCTGGGTGTTCAAATATTCTGCCTCAGGAGGTTAAGTGACTCACTCAAAGTGACATATTTAGTAAGTGGCAAAGGTTGGAATCAAACCTGTTTCCTGTTTAACAGCCCTATGCTCTAACCACAAGGCTGCACTGTTCCTATATATTTTTTGTGTGCCAGGTAAGATCCCTTTTGGCACATTTTCTTCTGCAAACAAACCTTACCATTTATTAGTCCATATTGTACAAATGTTGTAAACAGCTGAATCCCAAGGTATACTGTTATAATTATATGGTGTCTGTGAGTTTGTCTCTGGATTAGTGCACTCATTTAGATGCTTGCCCTCAAGGACTTCAGAATGCATTTACTCTAAGCTTAAATAAACACAGGCCTTACATTGCAACTTTATGGATTGCTTGCTTAACTAAAATCCCCTGTCTTTAAAAAAGTTACTGTGTAGGTTACAATATGCAGAAGACTCAGGTATTATTATATATAATCTATGATTTATCTACTGCACAGACTCGCACTTAGATATTAAATATATGTGTTTTGTATTTACTGCAGAACTAGCGTGAGCTTTCATCTTCCTGGGGTATTTCATACCATTTAGTACCATTCTAACTTTTAAGTGGTGTTATCTTAAAGACCATTCATTGTAGTTTCAGAAGATTTTTTACTGAATACACAATGAATAAAAAAAGCAGAAAGTACGGAGCTGTATTGGAACGTAAAGACAATGTTATGAAAAGCATGCATTTAGACTTAGAAGCTCTTCAGAAATCAGGGATTATGTCAGACCGGCTTCTACATGCAGTAATTAAAATGTTAGCTTCATCCAAATTGAGGGGATAGATTCCTAAGTTGTTTGTGATCAACTACGTTATTCTATGAAATTGACTAGCATGCCCTATTTTACTTACTGTACACTTAAGTGATCCAATCAGCTATTTGATGAGCTATCATGACCCTTAGTTTAGTAACCTTTTGCTTGAGCAAACAGGAGCCCTTTCTATCTTTGTAACTGTTGATTGGCTCATTTAGTTCCTCACTTCATAATTGGTTAGTCTCAGTTTGCTGGTTAATACTTTTTTGTAAAATATATATTTTTTTTGTAAAATATTTTTATACTTTTTTTTTAATAAAAGAACAACATTACAAAAAATCATGCATACAATCTGTACACAGATTTCATACCATTATGGCACTGAAAGCAGTTACGAATACATAGTTCACTGCCTTTCTTGCTTAAACTCATAGGTTACAGTCACAGATTTCAGTCATACACATGGATTATGTGACTAGAACACTTCAGGGGATTCATGTTGGAAATGTTCCCTGTTCCAGGGTTTCTATTATGGGTTGCCAGATGTTCTCAAACAGAGATTCTTGATCATTGGTGCTAAACCGGACTCATTCTATTCAAAGGAAGTTCAGCATGTTGTTTGACCAGTGGGCTAAGATGGTGCTGAAGCATTCATCCAATGTTGGGCTAAATAGTTTTTTTTTGTATTTATGAGTGCTAACCCCCAGACCATATACTCTTCAGTGAATTGTATTGAAGACTTTGCCTACAGTAATATTTCCAGTGCAGAAAAGGGCAATGTTTTTAATGGTTTGTTCTATTACCCAATGTACCTCCCACCAGATGCCCTTAATTTTAGGACATGTAAGGGCCAGATGTTAAAATGTGCCTTCCTCCACTTTGCACTTAGGGTAGCTGCTGTTTAACTCTGTTTTAATTTTGTGTAGTCTGCTAGTTGTGTAGTAGGCTCTATATAAATAGTTATACTGTATTTGCATTAATTTTCTATTTCTGGCCCCATAACTAGTGTGATGGGTTGCTTTCCAACATGTTTCAGCCATTATTTCCTGGCTTAGATCTTGCCCCCATTTCTTCTGTTGCCATTCTATTGGTTCATGAATGCTATTCAGAAGGAGTTTATAGTGGGCTGAAAGGAGTCTAGTCAGTTTCTGGGGATGGAGCACACTATTTTCAAATGAGGAATACTCTACGTTGCCTGCCAGGCCTTCCTTGTGATTCCCTAACATAGCCCATTGTTTTAAATAGGCAAGGTCAAAACTGAATTTTACATTAAGGCATAGGACAATTTTAAATGTTCTCCCTTTGTATAGCATGCCAACCTGTGTTAGCCCCTTTTTCCACCATGCCAATAGACCCTGGTGCACAAACACATCATACCCTATTGTGTCTTTAAAGGTTTGCATGAGCTCTGCCACCAGCAATATACTGCCTCTGTGTCTCACCAGTTTGTGGGCTCTGATCCAGCACTATGCTGTCATTCTAGTAAATGAGTTCCTTATGGTCCCCACTATTACTGTTCATGTCATGGGGCTGAGGAGTACCTCCATAACAGGCCAGCCTAGATCACATGCTTCAATCTGCTGCCATATTGGAGGGTTGGTACCTCCCAATTTGGTGATGAAGGGCAGTAATACTAATGTTTATTAGGCATAGCTATCCTCCTGCTTTTAACATCACTTTGTAATACAACAGCCCTGACTCTGGCTGGAGTTTGCTGGTTAACATAACAATATATTGCTAATAAGAATGACCAAATATGCTTCCTTGCCAACCATTCTTGAGGATAAAAGATATTGTGGACATTTTTGAATCATCAGGTTGCCTCAGATATGATGAAAACTTAGAAAGGTCCTTTGAATGTGCCACACGTATGTCATGCCATCCTTCAAATGTGCTGCACTTTATAGATGCAATCCTTTGAATACATTATGATGTAGGTATGCTGCTATCCTTCCAATATTCTGCACTGTTGAGATGCCATCCTTCCAAAGTGCAGAACTGTACAGAAATTATATCCTTCAATTATGCTGCACTGTTGAGATGCTGTCATTTGAATGTACTACACTGTACAGAAATGCTACCCTTCAATTATGCTGCACTGTTGAGATGCTGTCCTTCAAATGTGCTGCGCCATATAGAAATGCAACCCTTCAATTATGCTGCACTGTTGAGATGCTGTCCTTTGAATGTGTTGCACTGTACGGAAACGCTATCCTTAAATTATGCTGCACTGTTGACAGGCTGTCCTTTGAATGTGCAGCATTGTAGACATGTTATCCTTACAATGTGCCTCACTGTACAGAAATGTTTACCTTGAGTTCTGAGCACACACAATCTCATAAGAGGTATGCCCACACTGTGGTCGATTACTGCATCTTTATCATTCACACAGACGTGAGTCTCGCCTGATGGTTTTCAGAAATACAATTATTTTATCAAAGGCAATAGACTCTTACAAACACACCTCTAAAGTACTCTAGTAGGAGGAGGGAAGGAAATGGAAGAGGGACAAGATGTAAAAATTGAAACGGAGATTATGTGACAGAGGGTACAGTGAGAAAAAAGTACAGGTAGCCTGCACAGAAGCACACGCTAGAGACAGAACTAGCCTATTGATGCTCAGATCCAGAACTGAAACAGAAGATGACAGATTCAGTTATGCAACAGAGTATTTAGCCCAAGCACACATTCTAGAGACAATCATCTTTGAACACTGGGAGGTACTAGCAGGAGATCCAGGAGTCCATCACATACTGTAAGTGAGCAGAAACCCAGAATGTGTTACAAAAAGGCACTGACCCTTAAGGACCTTTTGGTCCACAGCCATGTTCAAGAACAGAAAAACAACCACATGGCTGAAGCAAACGGTTGATTGTTTCAAATGCAGAGATTGCATATATAGTGACAGAATTGCACAACACATGCAGTTCACCAGCTGCAACATTAGTAGATATTATAATATTAGGCAGTGTAATACATGCACAATGGAAGGAGTAATATATCTAGCAACTTGTACATGCAAAGCATTTTATGTTGGCAAAACAGAATGCAGCTTTAAAATAAGAGTAGGGGAACACTGCAGATTGAAAAAAGAGATTTAACCTATGCAATTTCACTACATTGCGCCTTCTGAGATGATAGTGAGGAACACACTTTTTCATTTATGGCAATAGATAAGGTGAATAGGAAACCAAGGGGTGATGATTTTAAAAATCTGATGTTGGAGAGAGAGAGAACTTCTGGATATTAACATTGAAAGCTAATATTAAACCTGGTTTGAATTTGCAACTAGATGTACCTAAGGAAAGAGAAATGAACCAGTATAAAGTTTTAACTTGGAGGCAGTGTTCTTGTTACATACCCATGCACCTAACGTATAATAGTAGCATATACTGTATTAATTTGATTTTGTAATATGGCACTAAAGATAGTAGTGAAATGGAGACATCAGAGTGGTCAAAAGGTATCACCTGGCCACAAGCAAGTGGGTATTAATCCAGCAGTAGAGCCCGCTCGCTAGTGCATGTTACAGAAGGAGAGCGTGTCTCGTATCGTGAACGTGGAAGGTAGACAGACAGAGCATATGGTTTCAACTGCATCAGTGTCACTGTCTCAGCTTACCTATAGATGGTGTTGCTGGTGGACGAGCAGCACAATCATCAGGGCCATGTAATGCAGCTACCGACAGGCTCGGGCAGCCTAACAGCGAGCAGCTGAGGTGGTAATAGTAGCAGTAGTTGACAAGAAATGTTCATAGTGGAGATATCACTCTTCACATCAACATAGACAGACAAGTAAAGCAAAAGAAATTAGTGTCTCCATATTTCTTAATGGTACTCGTTAGTTTCACAAGTCTCCCACCATGTACCGCTGTAATGCCAGATCGGGACATAAAATATTCGCAGAAAGGAAAAAAACTGTCATTACAAATAATGAAAGGGCACTGTAGTTGACTTTCACAAACAGGAATATTGCATCCTGCACCTTTTCTGAAAGTCCTCCACACTATACAAATAGTAATATGTGGTAGAACGTGAACATGCACGTTTCTCGAGTAGAAGAGTGCCTAGCTATCTACAAAGGGCAGGACAGTTGTGCAAATATTATTAAAGATCCCCAAAGCATACTGTACTATTAAGACACAGATTATTTCCACAATATCTGTTTTGCACTTGCCATGTTACAAGCGCATTAATCCCTTCCAGAGTCGGGCTGTACCGGTGGATTAATGCCTGGGTGGGTGGTTGGAAGCACTTGGCCTGCATCCTCATGCACCAACCCCACCACCACCACCTGGGCATTAATCCACTGGTAGAGCCCTTCTCTTGAGAACAAAAGAGTTCTTATACAGAGTCTTACATAACTCAGTGTAGTAGTACAAATCACCAAAAGGTGGCAATGCCGTCTTACATATTATAATTATTCCAAGTATACAGGTGCCTTGGCATCTTACAAGTAAGAAATACACAGAAAATACATAGCAGAATATATGTATTAGCAAGCAAATTGTATTTCAACAATATGCATTCACATCCTGACATCTACTCTTGTACGGTAGATGCCCTTTGCCCTATATGCTAGTATAACATATGCTTAAGTGCTAGCTGTCTATGGTGTACCTCTGAGGGTGCCAATTAGGGTGCAGGGACCTCATGTAACAACTTTAATATTTCACTTTTTAACCCTTTTGACCCTCTTTTACAAGTTATTGAACCTGAACCAAGTATTGAAATGTCCAAGGATTGCAATACCACACATTACACTAGAGATTTGAATTGTACGGCAACAACATCCCTTGACTCATGCAATTTACTTCAGGAGCAAAACAAAAACAGTGGTTTCTTTACCATAAAGACAATAGAGCAAGGCACCAGGGAATCAAACCTAGTTGACATTACTATGACAAACTTATTGACCCCATGTACCCATCCGGATGGCCCCAGAACTAACTTGCATACATTATTAACAGTATATGTACTTGGGGACTCAATAATAAAGCATCTAGACAGGGTAATTTGTAACCCCGACAAAGCCAATTAAACCCTATCTAGTTTTAGTGGAGCAAGAGTTGAAGATATTACACTAATGGTCAATAATATAGTTGACAAAAATTATACATCCTCTGTAGTACTAGTGCACGCTGGTGCTAATAATGTTTTGCATAATTCTGCCCTAGAAGTAAAACAAAACCTGGTAGTCCTCACAAATAAATTTACTAATATGGGTTGTACAATTGCTCTCTCAGAAATTCTTCCTATACCCAAGGCCTCAAAATTTGTTAATAAAATTAAGAATATCAACCTGTGGCTACGTACCTGGTGCTGTAAACAAGGGATAACATGTATCACACACTGGGAGGAATTTATGGATCATCCAGAATTGTATTGTGGTGATGGTTTACATTTAAGTAGAAGAGGCAGGCTTGTTCTTGGGAAACAATTCAATATGTTCATAAATAGCACTTTAAACTGAATACTTTGGAGGAGAGGCAGCTTGTTTTTGCATCTCTTAACAATGTATCAGATACTCAATCAAATATAATTGAACCTGATTTTCATTACCAAGAAATTAATACTTTATTAGTTAATGCTAGAAGTTTAACAAACATAATTGAGAAGCTCAAATACATATTAAAAGAACAAGATATAGCAATATGTGGTATCACAGAAACATGGTTCAAGGATAGTGACTGGGGCATGGGTATCCCTGGTTACAACAGATACTCTAAAAACAGACAAAACAAGAATGGAGGTGGGATAGTTTTATATATATCTGAAAAATACAAATTCCACATATTGGATACAACCAAAGCTCCATATCATGAAAACAGAAACCTTATGGGTACACATTAATTTACCTGGATAATATTTAATAATTGGTTTAGCTTACAGAGCTCCCAATTTGGATCATATTGAAATTGAAAGATTTCTATCTAACTTGGAGAATATGGAAGTACATTCAAACTATATCTTGATGGGTGATTTTAATTTTCACAATATTAATTGGTCCTCTTTAAACACCACTGGGTCCTTGGAAAATACATTTCTTGATTTTACAATTAACTCCAATCTGCAACAGGTAGTCCAGGGTAACACTAGAAGAAATAGTCTATTAGATCTGGTCCTAACAAATCGTGATGAGGATATTACTACACCATGTGTCCTTGAACCATTGGGTACTAGTGATCATAATATAATTAAATTCAGTATTATTATCTTTTCAAAACATATTAAAGGGTCCACTATTGTGAAAGACTTCAATAAAGTATGAGGGAATATCTTGCTCATTGGGAATGGGAAAAAGAACTTAACAACAAGGATTTGATCACATTATGGAACTTAATATAGGATACATTACAATATGATATAAACATATGGGTTCCTAAAAGGAAAAAATATAAAAAATAACCATAGAGTTCCAGTTTGGTGGAAAGGGAAAATTAAAAGAGCCATTAACAGGAAAAAGAAATACTACAAGAAATTTAAAATGGTGTCATCTGATACAAATTGGAAACTATACAAAAAAAGTGTGATTAATGTAAAGAAAATTATAAGGACATCTCAACTAAATCTAGAATTACATTTAGCTACAAACAATAAAGATAATAAAAAAACTTTTCTTCAATTATATAGGGTCTGTACGTGGCAACAAATCTAATATTGGTCCTTTAATAACTGGCGATGAAATTATCTGTGATGAAGCTAAAATGGCAACCCAGTTTAATAAACAATTCTTAAGTATATTTAATTCTAAAGAATCAATGCCTATTCTTCCAGAATGTAGCAACTTAGAATGGAGTCCCTTTATAGAAAATTAGATAATGGAAGCTTTTTCTCACTTAAAATGCAATGGTTCACCAGGTCCAGATGGGATACCCCTAAACTAATGAAAAAACGGAGTCAGGTATTAATGGGTCCCCTCACTTTATTTTTTTAATATTTCTCTGAAAGAAGGGAAAACTATCTCAATCTGGAATGAGGCTATAGTGACCCCCATTTATAAAGCTGGTGACAAAAATGACGTTAACGATTATAGGCCCATAAGCCTAACTTCTGTCATTTGCAAAATACTAGAGAGACTTATTCAAAAATGGATAGAGATACATATCCTTCAAAATAACTTAACAGATGTAAACCAACATGGTTTTCAACCAGGGAGATCTTGTATGACTAATTTAATGCATTTTTTTCGAATCTGTGAGCGCAGCCCTTGATTTAAGTTTGCCAGTGGATGTCATATACCTTGATTATTCTATAGCATTCGACACAGTTTCACATAAGATTTTGATCAAACAACTTCTTAAAATTAAATTTCAAAATAATATAGTGAACTGGATTTCCTCATGGCTTGCTAGTTGGAGGCAGAGAGTAGCACTAAGAGGATACCACTCCGAATGGGGATCTGTTATGAGTGGGGTACCTCAGGGTTCGGTATTAGGGCAGACATTATTTAAAATATTTATCTCATCCATGCAAACTACTGGCGATACCTGGACAGTCAAGTACGCAAATGATTGTAAATTGGGCTGCATAGTTAATAATGCATCATCTGCAGTTAATCTGCAAAACAATCTAAATCACCTAGTACTTTGGGCAAAAAATAATAAAACGAGCTTCAATATTAAAAAATGTAAAGTTATGCACTTAGGGCATAATAATACTAAACATACTTACAATATAAATAATATACAACTACAAGAAACCAATAATTAAACGGATTTGGGAAAATTATTAGTAACAAACTAACCTTCAACATGCATAATAAGACAGCGGTTAAAAAATGTCATAAAATTATTAATTGCATATTTAAAAATATCGAAAGTAGAGATCGTAAGGTCATGATACCTCTGCTTTACTTACAAAGCTATCAAAGATGATTATCTAATGGAAACTCCAGGGTTAGTTAGATATACTGGCATCCTTAGCACAAGATCTCACAACTTAAAATTAAAAGGGAATACTAATAGGACAAATAAGTGAAACAACTGGTTCACTCAGAGAATGATTCCAGCCTGGAGTACATTACCTTCCAATGTTGTAAACAGTGATAGCATGGCTATTTTTGAAAATAGACTTGACTATTATATGGGTAAAAGAAAACTATCTTT
The DNA here is from genome assembly GCA_016271365.2 of Neoceratodus forsteri. Classification (NCBI taxonomy): domain Eukaryota; kingdom Metazoa; phylum Chordata; order Ceratodontiformes; family Ceratodontidae; genus Neoceratodus; species Neoceratodus forsteri. Next base: position 688,440,798 of record CM028130.1, on the reverse strand, counting down.
TATTAAATAGGTGCCTGTGAATTCTTTCCTCCACCTATATAGGTGGTGAGTTTCTCATGGACCATTGGTCCCCTTAACTCGTAACATCCTATGAATCTATGAACCTATTCAAAACCCAAAAGCTTTTTTAAAAGCTAATTGTTTAGTTTTTTTTTTACTTGTATTGTCAGTTCATTTTTTTCCTTTTGGCGACTGATTTCTTTGTTTTATAAGTTTTGTTTTGTGTGTGTGTGTGTGTGTGTGTGTGTGTGTGTATGTGTGCCAGAGTGTTTGGTCATCCTGCCCCTGAAAGCAGCAGCTGCAGCACCACCAGTTCCACATCTAGCAAGTCCACAACCACCACCACCACCACAGTGGCAGCTGCAGGAGCTCCAGCAGTACCACTTGCACAGCAGCAGATGGAGCCCCAGGTCTGTGAACATGCTACCGGCAGTGCAACTGCTGCTCCCATGCCTGGTCCCCCTTGCAGCTCCCCAGTTTGGCAGTTTTTTAACAGTGTCAGGGGGGACTACAGCCTTGTGGTGTGTCTGTTTTGTGGGGTACAGCACCGTGGCCCCTGGGGGACACATCTGGGGACCAGGGGCCAGCGCATCCATATGTTGAACCTCCAAAAGGTGGAATGGCAGACTGCCACAGAATGGGCCAGGCCTCCACCTGCTGGCTGTTCTGTGGCAGTGGCAGAGAGTGCTGCTGTTGTGCTTCATCTCAGTCAGAAGAGGGCCACAGCAGCAGTTCCTCCAGTACTGCCACCAGCACCATCCTCACCACCTCATCTACCTGGTGTTCCCCCACCAGTGAACCCTACAATGCCTGCAACTCAGGCAGACATAGGACTTTTGTGGGCTGCGATGGAAGAGAATAATGAGAGGGTAAGTGCTGTCCAGCAGTAGTTGGAGCAGATAGAGCAACACCTTTACAGATTGTGTCGATGCTCAGTCTGCTGCTGGATCATCAGGGGAACCCCCACTAGCTTTTTTTTTCAGAACACCTCCCCCCCAACTGCTGTAGTGTTTTGTCTTTTGTTTATGTTTAATAACAGACAGAGGGAAGGCCACAGTAGTAGTTTAAAGGGAAGCAGTCAGCAACAGGAGGTCCACCTCCTGATAAGCTTACCACTCTGGTTAAGCCTTTGAGTATCATTGCAGTGTTTTTCTTGCTGCAGCATACTTTCTTCATCAGAAAAGTCCACACCAGAAGTATGGTGAACACTATGGGGGCTCCATTATGCGTAAAGGTGCAGTGATGCATCATGCGCTTCAATACTTTTGTATTGAAACACATGGTGCATCTCCACACCTTTATACATAATGCAGCCCCCATAGCATATGCCATACTTCTGGGCCATGGACTTTTCTCTATTAAAATAAAGTATGTTGTGGTGCGAGAAAAAAGCCACTACATACTTCAAAGGCTTAACCGGAGGGTAAGCCTTGCAGATGGTGGGAGCTCCTGTTTCTGACTGCTTTCCTTTAAATATATACATACACATACAGACATACATGCTCCTTATTGCCCTGTTATTATAATCCAGTGCCTCAGTAATGTTTACTTTCTGTTGTGGAGTGATTGTGGAAAAGCAGGACTGAGCAGTGCAAGTATAATGTGCTAAATCGCATGTGTGCAGTCAGTGTTGTTTCCTGTGTGTGTGGGACATCAGACATTGTCCAGCTTCTTGCAAACATATATATGCTGACTTGTTGCAGTGTTTATGGTATAAAGAATAGAGATAAGAATATATAACATATATTTTATTGTCACCATCATTATCAGTGAACTAAGTGATATGATATTTTTTCAGAGATGTCTGGCCAGAGAGCACCTTAGTCACATACTGCACACATGATGTTTAGGAGAGCATGTGTTTTTTGTGCTATTATCTCTGCAAAGTCATGTGTACACTGTGAGTGACTGAGGTGCACAGTGTCCCAAGACCTCTGAAAAAATATCCGCTGGTGCTGATGGTACAAATAAAATATACATCATATATTCTTTCTTATCTTTATTCTTTACATACTGCAACAAGTCACACCATATATATGCTTGCACAAAGCTGGACAATGTCTGCACATACAGGAAAGAACACTGACGGCACACATGCAGTTCAGCACAGCATACTTGCACTGCTCAGTCCTACTTTTAGACAAACACTTCATGAGTTCCAACACAAAGTAAACATTACTGAGGCTCTAGAAATATTTATTTTTTGAAATAGACATTAAACCAGCAGTGCAACAATCTGGTGAAAATTTTGACCTATACTTTTTCATGCTAGTTTACATTGCCACTTTACTTACCTCCTGACTTGTATGATACCATTCTTTCCAGTATTTGAGTCTACTTTAGTACTTTTTTTCATGTCTGAAATAATAGAAGGAGTGCTCCTTTCAATACGGTGCAGATCTGGGCCCAGATATTCAAACTGCGCCAGGCTGTGGCTCAAGCTTGGGCGCAGCTCAACTTGGCTGCGCAGGGGTGTGGACTGGGCGATATTCAATGGAGCTGCACCATGGCTCAGCAGCATTGAATATCACACCCTGGCCACCCACAGTGTGCATGGTGCAGTGGCACTGTGACAGCACAAGTGGCCAGAGTGGAGCATGGGGATGCGCTAGCGCAAGTTCCATTGCACCATGCACAGCAACAGTGATATTCAAAAGTTAACATGCAAATGGGGCCATAATGTATGCAAGGCACACATGGGGCCATTTGCATGTCATTATGCCCCCATTTGAATGCAGGTGCGATGATCCCCGATGACTTGCGCCTGGCGCCCTGCCAGGCAGCAGCCGTTGGGGACCGACACCCCCTGCAGCCGGCAATGTGCTCCACAGCCTGATCATGGGCATTTGTATAAATAAAAGAACATGTCCTATATCCCTGGTGGTCCAGTAGACCACTTTCTGCCTGATCACGGGCATCTGTATTAAAAAAACAGACTTCGTCCAATATCCCTGGTGGTTCAGTGGCCCATTCACATATCTGGAATGTGTAGTACAGTGTCTATGTGATCGGGCAGACAGCGGTCCACTAGACCACCAGGGATATTGGACATTAATCTTTTTTTTACAAATGCCTGCGATCGGGCTTGGGGGGGCACCACCAGGTGCAGCCGGAACTTGGGTGGCCACCCACAGGTGGCAGCTGCCGTGTTGCACCCTGCAATGAGGGCAGCTCACCTGTGGGTGGCCATCAGTTGTTCCTTTTTTTTTGGATCAACTTTGTGCTGGCGCAGGTAGGGGTTGCGCATGCATGGCTCCGCACATCCCGGGCTGAATATCGGGCTATGCAGGGTATGCATGGGCATGGCCCCCCCACCTGCACCTGCATACATTACTGATGCACTCTCGTGCATTGGGATTTGTGCCACACTTTTCCCTTTGAATATCATGCTTGGTGTATCAGTGAAGGCGCATGGTGCAACACTGTTGCGCCATGTGCAACCCTTTTGAATATCTGGGCCCAGGTCTTCATCAGTATTTTCTGCTGTTTTGTCCATCAGTTGTTTGTATATCACTTCTGTTGTGAGCAAAATTAACAATTAAGCAGCAGACAGTGTTTTATGACCTCACAGAACAATATTTGTTCAAAAACAGCTGCAAATACTGATGAAAACCTGGTCAAAGCCATATTGAAAGGAGTGCTACTTTTATTTTTTCAGACATAAGAAAAAGTACTAAAGCAGACACAAATTGTGAAAAGAAGGATATCATACAAGTCAGGAGGTAACTAGTGGCTGGCAATCTAAAATAGCATAAAAAAGTATAGGTCAAAATTTTCATCACATTGTTGCACTGCTGCTTTAATTTATAATTTAATTATGACATTATGTGCTCACAGTCACAACACACAAAATGCAACTGTCTTGTGTTCAGAAAATTCCCAAGTGCTGAAGAAGTGAAATGGGAGTGTCACACCACATGCAAAGTTCCCCAGAATTTATTGTGCAGTCACTCATGTATGCAGTGGTCACTCAGAGTCCCCAGAATTTTTATGCATCCCCAAAATGCAACTGTCTTGTGTCCAGAAAATTCCCAAGTGCTGACGAAGTGAAATGGGAGTGTTACACCACATGCAAAGTCCCCCAGAATTTATTGCAAAAAAATGTTGTAGGTGCCCTCATTGCAGGGTGCAACATGGCAGCTGCCACCTGTGGGTGGCCACCCAAGTTCTGGCTGCACCTGGTGGTGCCCCCCAAGCCCGATCGCGGGCATTTGTAAAAAAAAGATTAATGTCCAATATCCCTGGTGGTCTAGTGGACCGCTGTCTGCCCGATCACGTAGACACTGTACTACACATTCCAGATATGTGAATGGGCCACTGGACCACCAGGGATATTGGACGAAGTCTTTTTTTTTATACAGATGCCCATGATCAGGCAGAAAGTGGTCTACTGGACCACCAGGGATATAGGACATGTTCTTTTATTCTTTTATTGTTCTCACAGAACAATATTTGTTCAAAAACAGCTGCAAATACTGATGAAAACCTGGTCAAAGCCATATTGAAAGGAGTGCTACTTTTATTTTTTCAGACATAAGAAAAAGTAAAAAGTAACTAGTGGCATGGCATGGATAAAGGCATACTGGTGTTAATTAGCTTCTCTGATGTAATCTTCTATTATGTTTTAAATGTATAAGTTAAACCAATGAGAATTATTTCTGCTTTTTCTATATAACTTGGTGTTAATAGTATGGGACATTTGAAAAAACTGCCACAAAGCTTCTGAAGAAGGACCTGGTTGGTTCGAAAGCTAAAGAACTTTGTTCTTTTCTGTAACATCCATGTTGGTCCAATAAAAGGTATCAAATCATTTGTTTCTGGCCCAGAATTTATTGTGCAGTCACTCGTGTGCAGTGGTCACACAGAGCCCCCAGAATTTTTTTGCATCCCCAAAATGCAACTGTCATGTGTCCAGAAAATTAGCATACTTTGATGATGATGTCATGATGCACAGTGTCTTGCCAAACTGTGTGAAGGAGGGATAAAATGACATGAATCCATTCAGTGTTCCATCAGAAATGATGGCCGTGAGAGAACTGTTGCTGGTCCAAAGTGTGCTGTGATTCCTGCAAATGCAATGCCATCACCTCAAGTGAATGAAAGGGTGCCCTTTGTGTATACACTAATAGTAGCCTTGGTGAGTTGATATATATATATATATATATATATATATATATATATATATATATATATATATAGATATGTGTGTGTATTTTCTAGGTGGGGTTTGACATACACACATATATATATATATATATATATATATATATATATACATATGAACTCATTGTATTGTTTTACATCACAGGTCACATACTGCTGGTGTGCAGAGTGCAGTGCTTGATGAGAAATTCTGGTATTGCAATTGGAAATGGAATTCTTTCAAGCCAATGAAGATAAACATTTTTTTTTTTGGAGGGGGCATTTTTTCAAGTAGGTCTCATTAATGGTTTATTATTTGGTTACTACTTCACAGATTTCATCTGCATCCTTCTCCACTCCAGTAATGAATATCATGGTCATCGACTGAAATGACTTCTGCTTGTTGCATGTCTGCCCCAGCCCAGAGGGGGGGCATGATGTTGAAGAAGTTCTTTGGATAAGGCAACTATGACCCAACAAAGCATCTGGAAGTTTCCTAAAAAAAGAAATGAAGGACTTATTACAACTTGATAGCAACAGTAAGACATTATGTTTAAGCTGTGGCTGTTCCACCATGGGTATCTGGATTAACACAGAAAGCAGGCTGTCCCACTGCAATTATCAGATCACAAATACATTTAGTACCAGGCAGTGTATCAAATACACTGTGTCAGTATCGTTGCATCTCAACTCAAGTTACATTTTAAAACCACATCTTGTCAAGTAACATGACCTGGGTCCCACTTTTTCAGCACTGCCATGGCTGCACAGCTCAGATTTGGAATACAGTGCATGATATGTTGCAGAAATATTTTTTGTGACGTACATGCCACCTAGTTTATGAATCATCAGTTGCATTTGTTGCACTGTTATGAAAAAAAGGAACAGATGAAATACAATTGATATACTTACCAGTATGAATTGGAAATGGATATCCCATAGGTTCCTGTAGACAGTACTGCTGCTATACCATTGATACAAACCTTCAGCGAAGGAGAGTCATTTGTTGTTAACCAGTAAAAAAACAAAATCAGTTGACCATATGTGTTTGACCATTGTAGCTCAGAAAAGCAACAGAAAACAAAACACACAGCTAAAGGAAGTTGAATAGCATGAAAAACATCGGTACACATACTCACTTTATAGTTTAGCAGTAAGAAGCCTTGTGCCTGTGGCTGATGGATGTGGTCTCCTGTTTGACTCCTTCTGGCTTGGCATGGTCAAGACATGTAATGGAAAACATTGTCACAATGGTGGTGGTTGGTGGTGGTGGTGGACTGGTGGTCATAGCTGAGGCACATGATGACATTTCCTCTCACATCTTCCTGCATCTAGTGGTGGTGGTGGTCACAGTTGCAAACAGCGGTCTTATCTTTTATGGTGTTGGACGCATGGTAGTCCAGGTGGACAAATGGTCACATTCCCTATGCTGGCAGTGGTGACATTGTGTGCTATCATTGACATGATGATCAGAATCCTCATGTTCAGTTACTGGGATGATACTGGGGAGTATGACATCATCTACACAGTCACTCACTGGCACTGCTTCTCACTCTACTATATATTTGGACATGGTAAACTGGTCAGAAGTGGAACTTGAGGCAGCAATACTCATACCACCACCAGCAACTGCACTAACACCACCAGCTAGGACAACATCATCTCCTCCAACTATGAGTGAAGCTACTGATTGTGCTGTAAAAACCATTGAAGGAGAAATATCTTTCCTCACATCAGCAATGCACTTCTGCAACTGCGTACTACCATACCCACAGACAATCTTACCACTGGCAGCAGTGCCATGGTAAGAAACAGCTTTGCTTGCACGTCTCTTTTCAGGCATTTTGGGGGATCAACAAGAATATTCTAAACAAATTTAGATTTTGGAATGTTCACTCTGGGTGGGGACTGGGTGGGGGATGCTAGATGTGAAGTCAAAAAAACAACTGTGGCTTCAACAAGAGATACAGATGCAAAGTCACAACAAGTTCAACAGCATCTTAACTAACCAGTGCTGCTCTCAAGTCACAAACAATCCAATCTGGAAAAGAATACCTTTTGCCGGTGGGGGGGGCACTGACTGCAGATTACAGCAGTGCAAAACCAGGAAAAGATACCACAATGGCAGTACAAAATCATGCAGCTGCAGTGGATAGCAGGTTCACACTGCTGTGCCTGCAATTACACTGTGACACAAAGAAAGCTGTCTTATTTGATGTCATGCAATGCACACACACTCACACAATGTGTCTACAAGTAATGCATAGCAAATTGAAAATTCAGTAATATACAATGTATTTTAAACAATCTGAAATTATGCACTGCTGCACCAGGTCCTCCAGACTACAAAACACAATCAGCAAAAAAATGTCAACAATTACTGAAAATACTACTGTGTGTACATTAACACAGTCAGTTATACAAAAAGAATAACCAAAAAACAAAGAACTCCATATTTCTCCTACTTAAGTCTATGTACACCACAGATACACCCCTCCACCAAAGCACACTTCCACTGTCTCTCAGTACACAGACTGAATGTTGTACATTAACATTCAAAATCCACACACAAACAATAAACACTCGATGATATGAGCACAGGAGGATTTCCTACAATCAATGAACTAAAGTTTCAGCAAAAAAAGACTCAAAATGGCTTTTTAACAGCTTTTAGAAGGTTTGAATCACAGAGAGCTCTCAGAGCAGACTGTCTCCAACAGCTTCCTACACACACAACCCCGAACTTGAGGCTGTGCAGAACAATCTAGAGCCCATGTGACCTGAAATCCAATGAATCACTGCAAAATCCACCTTTGAAGCTTAAAACAAGGTGAAGTGAGGTGAAGTACATTGTTCTCAATGTACTTCACCTTCATTTTTGTGGAGTAGTAGTTTGGGGAAGGAGGAATAATGCAAAGTCATTGTTTTCAAAGGATTTTTAGTTACCCATTAAGACATGAAATACTCCGTTTTGCTCTGCGGAGCACTCCACAAATCCACCTTCACTCTGCAAATCACTCCACGGAGCAAATTGAGGCCACTTCGCCCACCTCTAATTGTGAAAAGCAAGGGGCCTAGTATCGATCTCTGCGGTACGTCTCTCAGGAGGGGCTTAAGTGGAGAGAGTTCTTCTTCTGCTTTGACCTGCTGGAACTGATCTACTAGATTATTAGAGAACCATCTCAAGGAAAGTTGGTCCAGTCCAATGTTCCTAAGGGAAAGGAGAAGCAGGTCATGGTCAACAATATCGAACGCCTTGCTAAGGTCTAAGAATACTGCACAAACAAAGTTTTGGGCAACAAGTTCACATTGCCAGTCATTCGTAATTTTAGCAAGTGCCAAAATGGTGCTATGCTGAGGTCTAAAGCCAGACTGCAATGGGTTTAGGAGATTATATAATTCCAAGTAATTCCTTAGTCGTGAGCTCACAATTTTTTCTAACAATTTAGACAGGATGGGGAGTAAAGAAATAGGTCTATAATTGTTTAGGTCGCTGAGGTCTCCAGATTTCAAAAGGGGACTAACATGCTTAGTTTTCCATATGGAGGGAAGGAAACCCTGAGAGATAGATAAATTAAAAATTGGGTAATTGGCACAGCCAAGACATGATAACCAATCTTACGGAAGAAGGGGTCAAGCAGATCTCCTCCTGCACCCTTCCTAGTATCCAGTTTCTGCAAAAGATCTTCAACCTATTTTAGTGATGCAGGTTGAAAAGAGAATGACAAACTCATGACAGGGATTTTGGGGTCTTGTACGCCCACTTGGTTGGGAGCGCACTGGCAGGGGAGGAGTCAAAGGCTAGGTCTGCAGTAGAGAAGTGATTGTTAAGAGATTCATGGATGGATGGCTTATCAGAAATTGTAGTGTCTCCAAGGCAGATTTTCTCTGGCAGGACATTTCCAGATGAATGGCCTTCCACTTCCTTTAAGCAGCTCCAAAACTTAGCTGAGCAATTAGAAGCAGTGACAAGTTCTGCTCTATAGAAGTTAGCCTTAGCTTCTCTGACCATTTTGGTGCAATAGTTCCTAGCCTTCCTTAATGATAACCAGTCTGTTGACTGCTTGGTTTTCCTGGCCTTTTTCCAGAATGAGTCTCTCTCAAGCAAGGTGGACTTCAACTGTGCTGAGAACCATTGGCATGATGTTTTCTTGGCAAAGATTTTAACTATGAGAGCATGTTTGTCTAGTACCCCCAGCATAATTTCATGGAAGATGTCATAGACTCTGTTCACAGGCTTTGCCTGGTAGAAGTCCTGCCAGCACAGGGAAAAGCATAGCTCTATGATAAAAGTATAAGGGTCAAAGTTATGCTGACATCTTTTAAAGGTAAATTTTGATGTAGGCGCTATTTTAGGGATAGATCTTACACAGGCAATAAAGCAGTGGTCACTAATGTTGGAGAAAAAAACTCCTGTGTGGGAAAATAGATGTCAGTAGTTTACTGTCTGGAATATGTCGAAAAGAGGGAATGGTTCTTTACAGGAACATGTTATGCACCTCTCATAATTAAGGGGTGTCATGACTTTGCTTTGAAACATCATTAGAGCCAGATATGATGGTGACGCTGGAAGAGTCATTATTATGCAATGGACATAAAAATCCTGTAACCAGATTAGGCAGTTATATTATTTTCCCATGTCTTTTTCCCAATCCTGCAATAACTCAAGGCTGAGGAATGGTATTTATTAAAACATAATTAAAAACATTTTAAATTTATTTTACATGGGGTCTATTATATAATCACAATAGGGCATTCCAAGATATGGATAATTGGGAGCTAACCACAGGTTAAGTCACTTGGCTGTGCCTTGTGACATGCCACAAGAGGTGTGGGTGAATCCCCCAATAACCCATTTCCTGTCATGCCTTATTGCTTAATTAATAGGTACTTACTGGAGGAGATTAATGCTTCTCTAGTCCTGCCCATGTTAAGTATTGATTTCACTGAATAAGGATTATATGGTGAAATAAGGAGGAAAGACCACATATCTAACAAATGAAGCAAAAATGCAAGCCAGCACAGAAGAACTGTATAATGCATTATTCATGTATGTGCATTTTTGTATGTGAGCAGAAGGTGTCAGTACATTTAACACGGCAAAAACTAAGCCAGGCAAAGGCAAGAGTGAAATCAAGCATTTTCAGACAGGTTATATTACAAAGACTTTTTGAGATTTAGGGCAAGTAAAGTCTTTTTATGAGTCACTAAAGCCCAGGAACTTAGTTTTAGTGCTTTTTGAAGCAAATCCTTGCCATGAAGATCCTTTTCTTTATGTAATTCTTCCTTTTCAGAACTGCCTTGATACTTATTTAAGGCCATGATCCTGAATCACTTTGTTTCAGAAATCCACAAACAAGGAAATAATGACATACAGTGCCGAATGAATGCAGGCATGAAAAGATATGACAGCAGACCCCAACACAATATATGATAGTTAACAGCACAAAGAGCTCCCACATCAGTCTATTATTCTCCCAGTATCTCCAGGACAACGGTCCTGCATTTTCCTGTAAATAATATTTTCTGTAGAAGCTAAATTACTCTGTTTGCCTGTATAAGCAATGCAGGTCTATGATAACAATTTCAATGGAGACTGCTCTATTTTTAAGCAATAAGGCATGACCAGGGGTTATGTTAATGGTTTGTTAATCACCCTCTAGGGGTGTAATGTGGCACGAGGCATAACCGAGTGCTACATGCCCCTAGAGGGTGATTAAATGACTATTAACATAACCCCTGGGAGTACCTTATTGCCATTATAATAAAAATATGTTTTTAAACAGTGTTAGATCTTGTTCAACATATGGTTAAGCTGTACATGTATGTTAATAAAAGATTAACATAAGGCTGTTAGAATGTTTGCAGCCAATCAGAAAGCTCCATTTTTCAGACCCTTTTTATAATCCTGCAAAATACTGGAATCCATGTATTGTAGACCTGGAAGCCATTCACACTCTGTTGTTGCCTGTTTGACAAATTACCTCCATGTTAAAACCATGTACATATTGCTTTATACATTGTTTGATTAATGTATTAACTTATGGACAGTTTAACACTATTGTTTTCAAATTCTAGTAATGACAGTTCATGTAGCAGAACTAGTGGCAGACATACAATCTCCCAAAATATTTTAACATACAGGTGTACTTTTTTTTTTACAAATCTTTTTGCTGTACTATCAAAATACACCAACTATATGACTTTAGCATGTTTGCCTATGTTTTCATTTGAGACCTTTCAAATTAATTACAGTTTTTGTAAACCAGGTAAAATCCACTGGGACTAATGTTCCTTTTCAGAGATGACCTGAACTATCCATTGCACTAAATACATACATTAAGTAGAGAGTGTACATCATAGCACAACCTGATCCTAATAGAAAGGCCCTCAGACTCAGACCTTATTATTCAAATTTCCAACTGGGGGCCCCATCCTCATTTGCTATTGGTAGGGGCAAGAGGGAAAACTAGATGGCTGTTGTGCTGCCACCTACGCAAATATCAATGCTTCTCCCTAGTTCAGGAGAGGGGCACTGCAAATCTTGGACCTGGATGTTAGATACTAATATACTGCATTGATGCAGTGACTGGGTTACAGCATAACATTGCACCAGTCACATGACACAATGCAATTCTGTGATCCAGTCACCATGGGACAGGCATGGGTGTCCCAACACTGTATTTTCTGATGATGTTCTCTGATGGCATCTTCTGCTACACACTGAAGAACAAGAGGGAGTGGACCAACCCTCCCAATGAATACAGTCAAAAGCTACTTGGCATGACAGGAGAAAAAAACATCTCCCATGACTACTTCTTACTAGCCAGAAAAGACTGGGACCATGACATCACAGACCTGGATAAACATACATATTTCTAGAGACCCTATTGTTCACCATTGTAAATGCTGATGAGAGAGTAGGATCAACAGTTAATACAGGGACAACGCTAAATATCCTATAACAAAGTGATAGCAGACAATGCAGTTCAATCTTAGTCTCAAGGGTAGATACTATTTAAAATAATTACAGCTACAAAATACAACTGAAAATGACAGCCTGGCAGAGATCCTGTTGTTTAAGAGCAATTACATGGGATGTGGGATAGACAGTTGTCTGCATGTTTAAGGTTAAGCCATTTACATGTGCAGTTCCTAACCTAGGTCTGGTGTAAAATGTCAACAGAAGTAGGGATCAACCATAGGCAGGGCTGTACATTTCCAGGATATAATTTTATGAGAAATGGATGGGATACTGTACACTGGAGGAGGGAAAGGTAAGTGTTCCAGAGGGAACAGAGCCATTTAGGAGACTGTGGCTTAACAAGCAGACAGATGACATCTGGGAGAAAGGAAGGGGTAAGGAAAGGGTGGGGGTTGGACTGATGCAGGAAGTAGGAAGAGAGAGTGGTAGGCATGATGATGGAGGAAGATGACTGGGGAGAGATCAGCAGGGTATCATGCATTTGTCAGTACCGCTCATGAGAAGGCCACCTTAGCATGCTGTACAGCTTGCAGTGTTGTGTGTGGAGAGGACAGTTTAGAGCAAAATGGCTAAATGCATGGTGGGGAGGGGGGTGTCTTGCTATCCTGCTAATGAGGACATAGGAGCTATACCACAGACAGTGCTGCAATAGTCTAAGACAGGGAGAGTAATTTTTGACTGATCTTTTTCTGGAAGCAGTAGTGTGACAATTTTTTCTCCCGTGGAAAGCACCAGGATTGAGGAAGAGTTTAGTAGAGCTGAAGTCAAAATGGGTGGAGAAGTCAAGGAACATGTCCAGCCACACCCCAAAGTACTGAAACGGAAGCACATGTTCATGAGGTGCTCCATCACTGGCCTTAAAGGTGGGGTGGGAGGGGATTGGAGTTTTGCCAGTTTTGAATTGGAGACAGAAGTAATGACTGCTGTCTTGTTAGTGTTCAGGGTTAACTGGTTTGACTGGAACCACCACTGAATGTACTTCTGATCAGAGTGTAGTTGACAAGCCCCTGATAAATATTTGTGATAAAAAAGTAGAAACTTAAGAAGAAAAGTCTGAACAAAATTCAAAACTTCTTTTTAAGTTCCATAAATTTGAAAATACAGAAAAAACTGTAGTTGTATACATGTGATATCTCCCTCTTTTTGTAGGAGACTCCTGTTTTTTTGACTGAACTCCCTTCCTCCCAGGAAACAAAATCTCCTGCTTTAGTAAAATTCTGTCCAAAATATCCATTCATGTTTGTTTTGGCAGAAAAAAACACATAAAAAGTAAATTAGTGATGAACGATGTAAGTGATAACTTTGTACAACAAGTTGTTGATTCTTTTTAGTGCTTATTCTTGACAAAGTGAAATATATGAAATGTTTTTAAATGTTTATTTTCCTTATTTTTTGACACTATTTAAGGACAAACTCATGATGTTATGGCATCTCCCTACTAGCAGACCAATCTCCCTGCTAATTTGACCTAAATCTCTCTCTTAAGCAAGTTGGACATATCACATATATGCAGTTATTGCCATTTTTCTTTTAACATGTTTGACACTTGAATATGAATATACTGTATGTTACTAAGACTTAGAGTATGTTATTTGGAATTAATCATGAAAAACTGTCTTCACTGTCCACCTTGACAATCACAGGTCCACTGAGTCAATGAATTGATAACGTTGAATAATTTAAAATATCTTGAGCAGATTATTGACAGCACACTGGCCTTTAAAGAGCCCCTGACAACATTAGAAGAACTTGAAAAAATGTGAGATTTAGACACAATTCAGTTTATATTTTATGTATTTTATATAATTATTTTCTGTTTTTCTTTATTACTGAGTACAGTTGTGTGAAAGAGGTTTACTGTCCGTTAGACTTTATCAGCTCTTTTTGCTTGCCTACCCCTGACACCATAATCCCTTGATTATAGCATCATAATTATCTACACAGGAACATACTGTGATGTGATAAACAGAACTGTGATGTAGGGTGTAGGTAAGCAGCCAGAACAGGTAAAGCAGCCATCCTGTTTATATGGAAATGTCCTTAGTAATCAAGAGGTAAGGGTTAGAATTACAGCAAAAATGATTAAATATAAGCTCAATTCTGTCTAAATATTACATTTTTCCAGAGTTGTCACAGTGGTGTCAGGGGCTCTTTAATAGTCATATTGACAATTTGATTAAAAATCTCATAGCCATCTTGGATTGTGCTAGTGGCTGAGGAATTGTCTATTGGCTAATTCTAAAAAAAATCTTGTCTAATCTTAATTTTGTCTCATATTGATTATGGACTTCCAATATATTTGTCTGGCTGTGATATTTCTCTACATAGAGTACAAACTGTATACCATAATTTCTGCCACTTCGTTTCTGCAAGCCCCCCCATTAACTCACTATCGCAATCTCTATAAAATTGGGTTTCCTCTTGTGCTCACTGTTTTTATTGTCATCTGAGCTATTGTTTGGTACGTGTGCCACGGTTCTATCAAGCTTAACTTCAAATATAATGTATCCAATGCTTCATCTACTCATTATACTAGATCATTAGGGAGCAATGTCTAGAACTTCCTGTTTCTAGAATTGCGACTGAACAGCAGTCATTCATTTAAAAGTTCATTAAAGAATGACATGCTCTTCACCTTCAGGTTGAAAGCACAATCACCTAATCTGCTTTTAGAGCAAACTTAAAATTATACTGTATTGCTGACTCTGCTTGTACATGTAGATTAAGGTATAATGTGAATTGTTTATACATGCAATTAATGTGTGCACTTTATGCATGTACTAATACTGTATTGTTTCATTGTCTGTAAGTATCTTATTTTGGGTCCTCCTTGAAAATGTCATTCATGCTCCTGGGTTTTTACCTAGTTAACACATTTTAAACCAATCAATCAAGCAATCAATCCATACAGCTATCAATCAATCAATAACTGACTAAATAAATACATTTAAATATCTTAAATCACTGTGCTTGCTAAGAAAATTTTTATTCACAGAACTCTGCCACAGCTAGAGATTTAAATCGATTATCCCCATAGCAGCACCACTCACTGGAAACATACTTAAATGCCACTTTCAGCATAACCCCTCTTTGATTAGCATTTTTAATTCACAGTGGTAAATGGCAATACAGGTAATAGCAGGGGCGTGAGTAGCAGTGGTACAGTCACCCCACCAACCATACAAAGAATTATTTGATTTGTTTTCTTTCCAGAGATTTTAATATTCTTCCAGGTGTATTGACAGAGTGTTTACCAATACTGCTGTAAAACATTTGATGACAACTGAACCGCAAGAATGCAACATCTGAAGCCTTAGGCATCATTTTGGAGCACCTGCCACAGGGGCCCCTAAACTTTAATCCACCAGTGCATGCAGCATATAATTTGCTTAGTGATTGGAATTATAAATTATGTAGTAAAAGAGTAACACCTGACTATTTTAGACAAACATCCAATTATCTAACTTTAAAAAAAGACAACAGCACTTTACCCTACATGTGTAAGTCAGAAATGGACAGAAGGATGAAAGGTGCATAAAGTCTTTGACTTCCTTCAGATTAGTATGAATTAAAATGTTAACTTATACTTTTATTTATTTGTTTATTGAAAATTGGTAACAGGAAAATCACACTGAGTCAAGTCTCATTTTCAGGTGTGACACAAGGGTAGGGAAATAAGGAAACAAAAATATATTGTAAAGGCAAAATACACAAAGTATACATGGTAGAAAATTACCATGTGCAGTAAACAAATTCAGTAAGTAAAGAAATATAATGCAGTAAACAGTGTATAGGCTAGTAAGTCAAACCTAAAGCACTGGTACAGGACCATTAAGGTTAAGTACATGAAAGTAGAATGCCAAAATTAACTATGGGTAGGGCAGGAGAAGGAGGGAACATCAAGAGCTGTCATTTAAGGGAGAACAGGGAAGGGGGAGGTGGAGGATGGGAGGGCTATTGTTCCAGATGGAATGAAGACCTGAACAGAAAAGAGGTTTCCCAGCAGCAGAGTGGGACTGTGGAATAGAAAAAAGTCACAAGGGTGATGACAATAAGAGTCAGAGGGAATACTGGAGAGGAAAGAGGAGAGCTAGGAGGGCAGGAGTCAAATCAGTACTTTGAAACTAGCAACAAACAATGCATGAGGTGGCAGAACAGAAGCAGAGGGCAGGGATAGAATGGTGCAGTGATGAGTATAAGGAGTAGCATTAGCAGCAAAATGGCAGAAGGAGGAGGCAGTGGTATAAACCATATCCATGTAGTCAAACACAGGGAGCACCATCTTAGTGATCAGCTCATGGTGAACTAGGGATGAGATAATCTTTGTTGTGGTAGAGGGCACCCGGTTTGGGATGGAGCTTGTTGTGGATGGCATCAATGTGGGTAGAGAAGTTAAGACTACAGTACAATCCAATAACATACCAAAATATTTGAAACAGGGGACAATTCTAAGGGGGTGCCATTCAGGGTGAAGATAACAGGATCGGCAGAGAACCAGTTGAATTTTTGTCTGCTGCCAAAGTCATAGGCACAGTTTTCTTTGTGTTAACATTGAGTTGGTTAGAATGGCATTTTTCTTTTGAACTTTTACTCAAAGGAAGAGAATTGCTAGTTTTAACCTTTGCATTCAAAATCATTTTACTACAGTAGTATGTTGTTTTCTTCTGGTGATTTTGTAAATGAGCTTTTCAAATTCAGACCACTGAAAACCTCATCATTGTCTATAAGAGCAATAACACATTTTTTACATATCCATTTGTATTACTAACCCAGAAACAAGAAGAAGAGTTAACCTGTCCTTCAGGGAATTGCATTAGATTGGAGGAGTATTTAGATGTGAAGAACTGGTTTTCCACTCAGGGATTGAAATTAGTACATTTAAATATTTGTTTTTTGCTCCCAAAAAACAGGAACTAGAAACTTGAATTTATACATATGCTCCAGATGTAATAATGATAACTGAATCCTGGCTAAGACCCAAAGTAAATAACAATTTGATACAAATTGATGGCTATAAAAGAAATAGAAGAGAAAGATAGGGAAGGAAGGGGGTGGTATAATTGTTTACTCAAATGAATATTTAGTATTACAAGAAATAGAGACTTACAGCTGGATTCTCAAAACACTTTGAAGGTGCAACAATTGTGCAAGTCTCCAAAATATGTGCCGTTGAGGGAAAACAGGGGTAATAGTGTTGTGTGGTGTACACAAAATATTCACAGCTGCGCACTGTGGAAAAAAATGCAGCTGCAGAAGTTTCAGAGCAAAAAAAAAGCTATGAAAAGAATGGCATATCCCTTTAAAGGCTATTCTCAACCACTGTTTTTCTGCAGTTGTGGAAAAAATTGCTGCTCACGTGCTGCACCACAGAGAGTGAGACATAACTCACCCTAAGCAAAAAGCAGTGTTCTAACAATTGGGATACAATTATAGTGGGGGTTCAGTCACCAAGCATCAGCAAACCTGTGGGCTGTATAGTAGTGTCAGTTGTTCCAACAAAAATAGCACACATTTCCATTGAAAGGCAACAAACCACAACCACATGACCCAGTGCAGCCCATAAAGGAGCTCCACAGGCAGTAGAGACAGAGCTGGTAATAGCCACAAGTGAGTGCTACTGATGCAGGCAACATAAACTCCTCAAGGAGAGACACAACCAACTGTTACAGAATGCCACTGTGGTGCATGGTCCTACTGGTACTGGTTGTGCTGCTGTGGTCCCAGTTGTGGGACTGGCTGCTGGTCTCGCTGTGAGTAATTTCTCCTGCATCTATGACATGACTGTTAAAATCTCTTGCTCCAGTTAATATGGATCATTTACTGTTCTGGCTGTAGCCTTTTCCACAGCTGCAGATCCTCATGTGTGCATTTTCCACAGCTGCCAAATTCTGTAACACACCTTTATTGCGATTTTCCACAATTGTGAAACGTTTGACTGAGAAAATGCTACACTTGTGTTTCTGCAGTGCTGCAAGCCATTTTTCTGCATATGCAGAGGTTTTGACTCTCTTTGAGAATCCAGCCTTGAGTCTTAACATCTGACTGTGAAAACATTTTCGTTAAAATTACTCTAGGGAATACCAAAAAACTGAGTGTAGATTGTGTCTATAATCCCCCCAAGACTAAAATCCAGGGCCCTGAAGAACTGGTTGAAATGACTGAAAAATGTTAAAATAGGGAATTAATCTTATTGGGTGATTTTAATTTAAATTGGTTGGGGAAATACATTAATAAATATACAAAACTGTTAACAAAAAGGTAATCTAAATCAGGGAAAGAAGGAACTAGAAGAAATAACAAAACTGGGGAGTCAACACTAATTGACTGGAGATTAGTAAATGATTTACGAAATTGTAAAGCAGCTGGGATAATGCCAGATGCCATTAGCGATCATATGCCCATATATTGTATTTGGAGTAACATTAGAAAGAAGGGGAAATGCAGAGTAATCAAAAGTAGGGCTTTAGATAATAAAAATATATTTAAAACAAAAAACAATTTAAAAGGGGTAGATTAGAGGGAGTTAAAGGAAATAGGCGACATAAATGAGGCAGTAGAATTCCTTCTGAATAAACTTAATGGTATAATTAACATTAGGTGCCTTTAAAAAAGAAAAGGGTGAGAGGTGTACAAAATAAATGGCTAACTAGTTAAGTATCATAGGTATCATAGGTATCATAGGTAGTTACAGACCAAAGAAGACTTTCATCCATTGTGCTCGCTGATTTTTTAAATTAGATACCCGCCTATTTTATTTGTTATGCAATACTTATCTAGTTTCCTCTTAAACTCCAATGTCACCTTACTAGTGACTACCTTCAGTAACTGAACTTATGAAAGAAAGAGATGCAGCCTGGGAACATTATAAAAATACATCTAAAGAGAATGATTGGTTATGGTTTAGGGAATTATGAAATAAGAGTAAAAACGAGATCAAAAAAGCAAAAGTTAAATTCTACAAAAATGAACAATTGTTAAACTTCAAAAAATAAAAAAAAAACATTTTGGAAGTGACTGAATAATTTAATTGCCCTCAAAATGAAAGAGGGCATACCTAGTCTTACATTAGGGGAACTGGACATTTTTAGAAATAAGGAGACAGCTAACCATTTAAATGAAAAAATTACAAATTTATTAACATATTTAAAGGATATCAAAGGTAAGACTGGAGACAAAAAGAACAAAGAAATGTGTTTTGCCCTAGGTTTTATTTTAAAAATATTACTAAGCAAGAGGTGTACAGACAATTAAACAGCCTAGATGTTTCTAAGGGCCCAGGTCCTGAATTGTTAGGGGCCAACATTTTAAAACAGGCAGCAGAGGATTTAGTGATTCCTCTTCAGATAATTTTTAACAAATCCTTAAGTCAACAAGTTGTTCCTGTTTTGTGGAAAAAAGCTTATGTAATCCCCATTTTTAAGAGGGGACAAATCAATTACCCAAACAACTACAGACCAATATCATCACTATTCTTGGTCAGTAAGGTTCAGGGGAGGCTGCTGCATTTCCAAAAAGTATAATAAATTATCAGGGGCCCAGCATGACTTCAGGAGGGGGTGTAGCACGGTGACTGTCTTGGTCAGATTCATGAGTGACCTGCAGGAAAACATGGATGCAGGTCTGTAAACAGGGGCAGTATTCGTGGACCTGACCAAGGCATTGAACCTGGTGGATCACTCCCTCCGGAAGACCAAGCTGGTTAACATTGTATTTTGGGATCCTGCAGTAAATTGGATAGAGAGTTACTTGTCTGACAGAAGGCAGCAGGTCCAAGTTAATGGTACATTATCAGACTATAGAGATGTTCTCTAAAAATGAAGTGGATATTAATAACCTTGTAATGTCCACCTTCTAATGCTGTACCATTCCAACCCACATCAAAATCGCTATTTGGCACTATAAAACATCAGCACATAGTCATTTCCACTCACTCATGCTGTGGTGCTCATAGACTCATTGAAAAGTTCTGTTAGCGTTAACAAATTATTGAAATGAGTACAACCACGCAATAACACCAGTATGTTTACCTAGTTGCTTAGTACCTGTTGTCGAGTTTTGTGACTGACATAGCTTGAAATGTGCTGAAGTATATTTGCCTAGTACCTGTTGTCAAGTTTTGTGAGTGGCATAGCTTCCAATGTGGTGAACTATAACATTTTTAATTTAATGCTGTTATAATGTAGATATGTACCATAGTAAGGTATCTTGCAATATTTTTCTGCTTGTTTTATGCAGAAAATGTTTGTCACTATAACGTTCAGCTTGTTTGCAGCCTGTGTTAATCATTTAAACATGCAATCCTAGGATGCAATTCCACTGTTTTCAGATGGTGTGATCAACATTTTATGAGTGCTGCACAAATACTGGTTTAGATCTTCCTAAAAGTTTGAAAATGTTTCTATTATTAATATACATTGACTCAACAAATCCTGGTATTTTTGAAGTTAACTGTGATGTACCAGCCACAATGTAAATAAATGTTAAGCTGTAGAAAAAATATCTAAAAATCATTGAAACTCTGCAGAACTGTGTATGTGTAATACTTTTCAAACAGCATGTCTTATAAGAATACCTCTCCCCAGTGCTTGCCATGTTACAGGCACATTTAGCCACTCCAAAGGAGGGCTCTGCTAGGGAATTAATGGTCTGTTGGTTGGTTGGAGGCACTTGGCATTCAGCCTCATGCCCCCCCAACTGGGCATTAATTCCCTTGTAGAACCCTCCTTTGGAGTGGCTCAATGCTTATTTAAACAATATATTTATAAGAAGTGGTGTATGATGTGGAGGGAGTGGGAACACATTGTACCCAAAGGAGAGGAACAGTGCAGGGCAAACCTGAACACATGATAACTACTCTAACTTTCTGCAGACTTCCAAGAGCAGTATTTCTTTAACTATTTCATTCCTATTCTAGCTGTATTTAGGAGCATTCCAAAGCAGAAAAGGTGTAAAGAAACAGAAAAGTAAGACAGAATATTGCTTATAAGTGGCACTGCTTCAGAAAGAAAAGAAAGAAACACTGTTGTGCAACAGACATAGAGAAAGAAAATGCTAGGTACAGAAAGTATGCTACAAAAAGGTTTCTCTTTATTCAGCCTAAACATGGACTAGCACCACCAATACCACTTTTGACATCAACTTGTGAAGGGGTGAGAAATGTAGTAGGATGACACACAGAAATTACATTAGAACACTGAATTCCATGTGTTGTTTATTAAGGCAGATGATAATTCAGATCAGTGATCAGCTTGAATTCTGTACCCCACAAATAGTAGCTGAGTTCCTCAATAGCTCATTTGGCCATTAGGCATTCTTTTTCTATGGTTCAGTGTTTGGTGAATAGTGTATGGTGCCTGCACATACTTAACATTGGCCTTTCTCTATTCCTACCCTCATTAGAGGAGCTGGGTGGTGATGGGAAATGGAAGACCCAGTACTAAGGGTGAGAAGCGTGCCAGAGGAGGAGGTGGGGAGGATGGAGGAAGCTTAAAAACACTTTGAGTGAAAGTCACTGGAGGAGGCTGGATTTATAGGGATAGTAGGAGGAGTTTATTCCCCCACACCGAACCTTGAGCAAAGCCTTCCCATTCAGTTTTGGTGAATAATGTATGGTGCATGTGCATACTTAACTGTGGCCTTTCTCTATTCCCACCCTCAAGAGAGGAGCTGGGTGGCAATAGGAAATGGAAAGCCCAAAAAGAGAGATTACTTCCTCCAACTCATGGAGAGTATGAACAGTATCATGTGGGAGAGGAAAAAACCCTGTGGAGGAAAACTCTGAGGACCCATGGCTACTGAACTGTCCATCCTCTGGGCATACTATGAGGATATGACCTTAGAAGCTTACTGATTTCTTGAAGTGAATGAGTTAGGTTTGAAGAGATCTATTTCCAGAGTCTTGATAACATGAGCTGTTAGAGATGCTGCTTTGATGTCTTGAGGTAGTATAAGGACTTAGTCCAAACTATTGTAGGAGTGATCTTGCTGCTCGATAGGCTATGTAGTAGACATGGCTGAAGTTGGAAGGGTTGAGAATACTCAAATCAATTGAAAGGCTGAGTTGATCAGAATAGTTACTAGGCACCAATTCTTATGTTTATTCTGATCTCCTCTGAGGAATCTGTTGGTCTTCAAAATGGAAGAACAGAATGCAATAATCTGATTGGTTTCTTACAGAAGCAGATATGAGGGGTTTTAGCAGGAGGAAGCTGGTGTGATAATTGATTGCTAAAGGTGCAGAAGCTAGAAAAACTATGAAGACCAATGTTCAAATAAGAACAGCTGAAAGATATGAAGTAGGTCCAATAAATGCTGAATCATGACTCCACTTTATAGGCACTGTTTGGAAAATCAGAGGATGATGTTTTGAGGCATGGAATATGTTGACTAAGTTGCATTAATGAAGACTTGGAGCCTGATGCCTTGCTCTACGGTGTGGCAAGATAAGGCCATACCTTATTGTTCTAATCATATTTCATGTTATTTTATATGAGAAAGACATCAGAGATGCCCATGGTGGCCCACTGTAACTTGCAAGGGATCATGGGTAAAAAGAAAGCCATGGGTCCAAAAATGATTCTTGTTACTGAGCATAGAAAGTGTTGCCTGCTTAGCCTGGGACTGAAAGTTTGATTAAACCATTTAAAAGAAAACAAAAGGGCTAATTAAAGCATAGATTGGAGGCCAAGTAGCCCAATTTGCTTGTGAAAGGCCGGGACCTCTAGAGGAGTTGTGCTGTCAGGGGTACCTTTTGTCCTGAGAGGTCTACTCTGATTAACTCTAGTTACAGTTAAATGGCTGAGCATTTTAAGTAAATAGCTGTATTGAGTGTAGCTTAACTACATTGAGTAAAGGGGGGAGGCTGGAATATACCCCTGGAATTCAGGCTGAACGTGATTTGCCTCTAAGCCCTTTGTTCCCTGCCCTAGTTGAGTTGACATGTAGCAGATGACTGGAGTTGCAGGTTACACATTGGCAGAAAAGTTGAGACCTAATGTGAGCTGAATATGCTGTAATTAGACTGAGTTGCAGACTCCCATCTCTGGTGGATGAGTTGAATTTTACCTATACTCGTCAACCTTTCAAAGGTACAAGTTAGGGAGATAGAGTCTTGCAATGCTGCTGGTGAAGGCTGTGAAAGGAAATGAGAGGCAGTAAACTGGTTGCAGGAGTTGAGAGTAAGACAGAGGAAAGGAATAGGGAGGTGGAGTTGAAGGTTGAGAATATACTAGCATGAGTAATGAGTGACAGGACAAAGAGGAGCTCAAAGCATACTGTACACTGTAAGGATGGAATTAATCGGGAGATGGAGCAAAATGTTGGAGAAAAAGGGCTGTGGGTTCAGTTCCCACATCTGTCACTTGGGTTAATATCCCAGTACTGACACTGTAGTGCAGCATGAGAGGGGTGCTGCACTTCTGAGGTGCTGTCTTTTGGATTAGATGTTAAACCGAGGTCCCATCTGCTTGGATTGGTGGTAGTTCAGGTGGATGTTAAGATCCCATGGCACTTATCAAAAAGAGTAGGAGAAATTCCCCGGTGTCCTGGCCAAATTTCCCTCATTCACTAAAAATACCACCAACAGCTTAATCTGGTTTAAGGTCAGTTGGCATTCATCTGTATCCCCCTCCCCCGGGTCGTGCCTGAAAATAGGCAGGATTTGTCTAGTGCACTTACCCGGTCAACAAAAACTAAATAAATAAATAAACTAAAATAAAAGGGGATTCTTCGTTAGAATACCTAGGACACAAATAATATAAGTTTTGATTAACTGAGGTTCTGTTTGCAAGCTCAAAAGAGTAGAACATGACTTTATCATTGAGTGAAAACTCTAAACATGATGCTCAGTTCTGCTGCCTGCTAGAAATGACTGGGGATCAATTATAATTCTGCAGAGGCAAGTGATTTACTTAGCAACTAAAAGGGGGCTAAGATCATTAATGTCATAGCATGCAGCTGGTAAAAGCTGGGTTCAGCTATGAGTAGAAAATAATAAGGGGTTTAATAAGGCAGTGTATTGTCTTGAGGTAAGTAAGGTATCTGCTAAGTGTGATAAGAATTCATACTGCCTGAGGATGCATAGGAGTAAAGGTTTGTACTACAGACTAACACAGTCACAAGACACTGTGAACATTTTAAACTTCTCTGAATAAATTAACTAAATATACATCTATTATAACCTAGGTGTTAAAAAAAAACCTTTTATAAAATACCATAGTCTGAATCCATAAACTAAAATCCTAAAACCATCATGGACTCTGGTACCATTCACTCGAAGACCTGAATACTCAACCACTACCTTCAATTATCTTGCTGCATTACTCATCTTTCTGCTGGGGAGTTCACAGGAAAATGCAGAGGTATCTAACCTACCTTAACAATTCTGAAGATGATATGCTAACCTACCCTTATTAGTATAAGGAATATTAAAATTATGGCATCAGAGCATTGTGCATAATCATGTTAGTTACCTAGTAACAGTAGTTGAGTGTAATTAAATGAGAAACATCATTTGCTGTTGCAGAGTGGAGTAGGGTGCGGTGTGTGCTTGTTGTAGCTGCAGATAAGCAGCAGAACAGAGACTATTGCGGACAGGAAAAAGGGGCAAAGGTTTTAAAGGTTTTGTTTGACAAGTGATTTATTTACTTGTGGCAGGTGGAGCAAGTACTGAGTAGAAGATTACTGTCAGGCGGTGACGTCAACGCACAACAACCGAAAGACGGACCCAGTATGAAACGGGTAAAAAAATAAAAATGAAGTAGCAGAGAGACTTCCAAAAGAGAGAAAAACAAAAAGCCAGAAACAAGCAGAGAAAGCAGAGTGAATCCAGAGAGAAAAAGAAGCCAGGAGGAGAGAGATATGGATCTCTCTCTCTGGACCTCACTGTAAATGAGCTTTGCTCAGTGGAGTAATCCATATTCATTATTGTATGAATAAAAATTTTACCTACCTACCTACCAGCATGGGAGATGACCAGGCAGTAGTGGATGGCTCTATTATCCCTAGTGATTCCATTTTCCATACCTACTTAATGACTTCTTCCCACATCTTATTGGGCAGATGATAGGGTTTCTGCTGAATAGAGTTCATCTGTACTCCATTTATGGAGTAAGTGACTCACTTGGCTACACCAGACACAGATGTAAGTCCCACTAAAGTCTCAAAAGAGATCAGTGACACTTGCCACCTGGGATTCTTCTAAGGAAGTGTTTACTTGGACACTGTTAACCTGGTTGACTTTCCCTAGTCAGGTGTATGCCATGTTTAAATCACCTTTTCTGTTCTCATTTTCAGCGATTACCATTAGTGATGGTTCCACCTTCTTCCCTGTAACCCACTGCTTCAACAAATTACTATGAAAGATTTTCTTTTTCTGCCTTTTATCTGGGATATCTATTTCATGGGCCACTTTCAGGGGTTGCTTTATATCCCATAAAAGAAGAATGTCTTACTGTACCAGGGTGTTTAGATGGTCTAGCAGTGGTGTGCCATCTCTCTGTCTAGTAGTCCTCTACCAGGGACACTGCTTTCTCTCTAGTCTCTGGGCAATGCTCCTAACCTATATTTATAAATCAGTGGGCAAGCTATGCAGAAACTGATCTGCAATCATCAAGTTGATGATCTATGCTATTGTCTTCCCTTCTGGCTGGATCCACTTCAGGAACAGCTCTTGTAACCAAGTAAAGACCTTTGTTGGTACTTCCGTAGATTGGTGTCGAAGGGTGAAGAGCGTTTGGCCAAACGTCTTCCCTGAGATGTCATAACACTGTAGGATAGTCTTTTTCACCAAGTTGTACCTCAGGAAGTCATATGAGTCCATGTGACTGTATGCCAGCTGGACCCTTCCAGTAAGGTGTAGTGCCAACTGGGTTACACACTGGCCCCTCAGCCATTAGCAAGCTTGTATCACACTTTCAGATGTGGTAAAATATGCCGCAATGTCATCATCAGGAGTTAGCTGTGTTAATTTAATGTCTTTCAGGATTGAGCTAGGGACCAGTGATCCTCTTCCAGTAGCTACATCTCCCCCAGGCAGGGCTGTTGGGGATTTGGTCCATTTAGCCTCCTGCCTGACACATCGCCAGTCAGTTTCAATCTGCTTTATCACCAACCATTACAAGAATTTAGAGAGGTTCTCTGGAAGCTCTTCCAACATCTCATCACCCATCTTGTCAAATCCTCAGCTGGCAGGATCCTCTCTCCCTTAAGGTCTTTTGGTTAGACTGCTGGTTCCAGGCCAGTCATCAGAGGTTCCTTCTTTCTTCTTCTGCCATCCTTTTTGTCAAGAATCTGTACACCCCCGTGGGTTGTTGATAACATCCATGTACACCTCCTACGTACATTGGCAGATACCTACTAGCCACATCCCTCTTCAGCCTAAACATGGACTAGCATCACCAATCCCACTTCTGACATCAACTTGTGAAGGGTCGAGAAAGGTAGGAGGCTGACACACAGAAATTACATTTAGCACACTGAATTCCATGTGCCGTTTATTAAGGCATATGATAATTCAGGATACAAAAATAAGAAAATAGACCTTAAAATGCAGGACAACTTATATACATACTGGAGCTGCAACAGCCCATAATGCTAGAAAGTCTCAATCCAACGGATATTTCTAGTGTCTCTACTAGGATTAATCCCACAAGGCAGCTTCCTTCCCTAAAAGCTCTCTCAAACTATCTGATGGAGTGTGAGTCTATCTCCTAAGCAGGAGACCTTATTTCTTCTCTGGCTTGAGAGGGATGAGCTTTGATACCTCGAGTCAGCCTGAAGGAGTTGCTTGTACTCCTCTGGATCATATAAGCTTCCCCTTCTTCAAATTAGGGAATATTTAGGTTTCAGAATATCAGTATAACCAAGTAAACAGGCATACAATGCAAAACACTTGATTTCAAGCACATAAGAGAACAGTATTAAAAACAGCACTACAAAATATTTCATAAAGGCTTAATTTGTAACATTAGTTAAACCAGACATTTACAGGAGGTGGTGGTGGGGGTGGGTGATGGCAACATTGTACCCAGAGGAAAGGAACAGAATGGAGCAAACCTGTACACATGACAACTACTCTAACTTTCTTCAGACTGTCAAGCGCAGTATTTCTATTTCTTTTCTGTTTCTGTTCTAACTGTATTTAGGAGCATACTGAAGCAGAAAATGTAGAAAGAAACAGAAAAGTAAGATCAGAATGATTGCCTACAAGTGGCCATCCTGCAGACAGAAAAGAAAGAAACACTGTTGAACAACAGACATAGAGTAAGAGGATGCAAGGTACATAAAGAGTTCTCTTTATTCCACTAGTGGTGTCCTTACTTTATTTCTAGGGTGACAGAGAACCAGGGACAGGGAGTTAACCCTGCAACACCCTCTGCCTGAAGAATTGTCCCCCAACCTACTGAAATGCATTCTTCACCTTCAGTACCCCCTGCCATAATAGCCACTGGAACCCACCCCCCTGCTACAATACCCCACAAATCTGTTGGAATATATGTCTGAACCTGATGGAACATCTCTCCACTTGTCAAAATATCCTCTTTGCCTGCCAGAATAGCCTGCCCCAGCTTCAGGACCACTTAACTGGAATGCACTGAAATCCAGTGCTCCTGCCAGACAACTTGCAACTTAACATAATGCCCCCAACCTGTCAGAATATCCCACATTCCATTTCTTTCTAGTGTCTAATGGTCTCTCCAACCATTTTCACAACTCTCCAGCCCTACCACTTATAGTGGACAGCGCAAGCCACCTCTTATCTCCTCAGCCACCATCTGAGCTAATTAATGCAAACATGACAACAGAGAGAAAGATGGCGTAGAGGCATTTGGCAGTCGAGGGTCATTTTGGCAGGTGGAGAGGACATTCCAGCAGGTGGTGGCACTCCTGTGAGGCCAGTCTGGCATATGGGGGCATTCTGGAAGATTAGGGCATACTGCCAGGTGGGGGGGGGATCAGATGGTTAGAAATCTAGTAAATCCAGCAAGTAGGGGGCATTCCAGCACATGGAGGGGCATTTCAGCATTCCAGCCGGTGGGTGGTCATTCCAACAGATGAGAGGGTATTTCAGCAGATTGGGCCATTCTGGAAGATGGGGCAGTCTGACAGGTTGGGAGTTTTTCCAGCAGGTGTGGAGGGGTATTCTGGCAGGCAAGGGGCATTCCAGCAGAGGCGGTAGTGGGCTCTGCAGAGGTATTCTGACAGAAGATCCTGACCAAAGGAAACAGAACCAATCTGTTCTGGGCACATGCTCATCCCAGATCAGTTCTAGTTTTCATCCATTCCTTTTTTCAGTGTCAGGGACACCACATTAGAAAGCCAGAAAGACCACTGACTCCTTTGAAAATTTCAAGCTGGACCCAAAAGAGTATGTGTGATGGAATATCTTTCTCCTTCTATTGTTTCTGTACAGCAAACACTTGGGCCCACATTTCCAAAGAGATGAGCAGTGTAACCATGCACCATGCATCTCAGAAAATGAGTGGAACTGCAATATTCAAAAGGGAGAGATACGTTGAGCATCTCCAGATGCACCATCATGCATCTATAATGTATGCAGCACATGTAGAGTGAGCATTCCCATGAATGTGCAGAGCATCCCTATATTCAGCCAAAATGTGCAGCATATCTGCTGCACATCTCAGAGATGAGCCACCCAAAGTTAGGCATGGAAAAAGCATGCCTAAATGAACAGCCACCAAGAGGCAGGCCACAGAACTGCAGGCAAGCCATCTGAAGAGAGCCCTTGGAGGTGCACCAGGACATGCTCCATGCACTTACACACAGCAGTAATACCAGGATCGATGAACCCTGAACCACAGGTGCCATGTCACCACCGGCACCATCCAGGGAGCAACCACCCACACTGCACCCTGGATGTAGACACACAGCAGCCACATGCCAGTGCTGTGGGGTGCCCCCTGGACACACTAGCAGAGCAGACAGCCACAATGTAGCAGACATACCAGGGACCATGGCCTGCACCCATATGGCCTGCAGGGTGTCACCTGGCAGTGGCATGCACCCAGGGTGTTGTCTGGGGCAATGGTGCCCAGGTAGCCTAGTGGATGGGTGGCAGCCTGGCACAGGCCAGGGACTGATCTGTGGCACACATCCATGGTGGTACACCATAGGTGCTCACATGTGGAACCCACTCACTAGCATATCTGGTTACCCTCTGCAAACTGCCATTCCTTGCAGTAATCACCATGTTCCACTCAATTGGGTGGTGGGTGCTGGGCACTGCAGGTGACCTTATGCTGCATATGAAGCTGGTGTATCACATGCATGTGGTACTCCAATCAGACTGTGTCACCCTGTGCCTTCCCCTGTTGCATGTCCAGATGTGCTCCTGTGGCCACTGTCCAGGTGGGCCCCCTGTACCCCAGTCTGACCCTATACATGGCTATGGGTAATAGCACTGTACCCAGGCCAATGCAGTCCACCCACCCACACACAAACAGTTCATCACACCTGCCTAATAGGCTGCAGTATCTCCTGTTCACCTTTGTGGAGTGGTGGGGCAGCTCTGCACAGCTGGAACTGAGCATGCCCGGGGTATGGAAATGGCCTGAATACATTCCAGTAATGAGCTGCACATGTAGGAGATGGACTTTGAATGTGCAATGAGGTCGTTTGCATATCCAGGCTGAATATTGCAACTTTTCGATTGCACTAGTGGCTTTGCATTGCGCATTTCCCCATGATCTGCATGGGGCTCAGGTCACTTGCTGTGTTGCACATCTCCCACTGCATGACTACACATCTTCAGGATATTCAGCCAGACATATGCATGTGCATCTCATGGTGCATCTTCTGAATATCTCATTATTTTGGGCTGGTGCATCTTAGATGCATGGCGCAGGCACTTGCATGAGTTTGCAGGGGACTTTTTGCATATGGGAGACTTGTTTTCTTATTGGTTGAGTTACTGTTATCTCACTGGGAGCAGGTGTAGTTACAAAGGACCTGAGAACAGCAGACATTATCTCTCTCCATAAAAACAGCTGCAGGGAGGAGGCCATCTTCTAAAGGCTGGCCAGTCTCACATCAGTGGTGGAGAAATTAATGGAAATCATGATATGGAAAGGTTGGTAGAAGATCTTGAATTCAGTGATCTACAACACAAAAAGCAGCATACATTCAAGGGGGGGGGGGAATCATGCCACATGAATCTGATTGATTTCTTTGACTGGGTGAGAAGGCAAATAGATCATGGGAGGGTAGTGGACATGGCCTATCTGGACTTTAGCAAGGCCTTCAGCACTGTGCCACACAGGAGACTGATAAAGAAATTGAGCAGCCTGGGGGTGGGATCCCAATGTGGTGGACTGGGTAAGCAATTGGTTAATGGATGGCAACAGAGGGTGCAGGTTAATGCCACTCACTCAGATGAGGGAAGAGTGATCAGCATGGTGCCTTGGGGCTCAGTAATGGGACTGGTCTGCTTCAATGTCTTCATAAGTGACATTGCAGAAAAATTGGAAGGGAATGTATGCTTTTTTGCAGATGACACCAAAATCTGTAATAGGTGGACACTCAGGAGGAGGGATGGAGAGAATGCATAGTGACCTTGGGAGACTCAAAGAGTGATCACGAGCATGGCAGTTGAGATTCAATGCCAAAAAGTGCAAAATCATGCTCCTAGAGCATAGGAACCCAGAAGCCAAGTATAGGATGGGTGGAGGTACTGGCAGTCACTAAGCAGAAATGGGACCTTGGGGTTATCTTATCTGATTTCTTCAAAGTGGCAGGGAAGTGTGACAAACCAGTGGGCAGGACCAGTGGAACGCAAGGATCATAGGGAGAGGTATCTACAACAGGAGGAGGAAGGTGGTTTTGCCACTGAATCACTCGCTTGTGAGGCACCACCTGGAGTTTTGTGTTCAATTCTGGAGGCCATACCTCTGAAAGGGTATAGAAAGGATGGAGGCACTCCAGACGGCAACTAAAATGGTGCAGGGGTTGCATCAAAATCCTTATGAGGATAGGCTGAGGGATCTCAACATGTACACCCTGAAAAAGGCAATTGAGAGGGGACATGATAGAGACCTACAAGTACCTCATAGGGGTGAACAGGGAGCAAAGGGGAGTCTCTTCCAAATGTGAAAGAACACCAGGACAAGACAGATGCAATGAAGCTGGGGGGGGGGGAGTTTAAGAGGAGTGTAAGGAAGTACTACTTCACTGAAACAGTGGTGGATGTCTGGAACAGACTGTCAGCGGAAGTGGTGGAAGTTAAGACAGAAGGGGGGCTCATGCATGCATGGGATAGACATATGGGGAACAGTAAGTAGGCAGGGAGGAGGTAGGGTCACAGGAGCCCAATTAGGGTGTGTGGAGACAAACTAGGCAGGGACCATCTGGACAGACTGGGTGGGACAAGTGGTCCTTTTCTGTCAACAAGTTCTATGTTTCTGGGTTTCTGTATAGCACAGGTCTTACAAGAAAGAATGATTTCTCAATACTTTACTTTTTTCTGCTGACAGGCACTTGTCAATCATCCCAGCTTCATCCTATAATTGAGAGAGTGGGGCTGTATGTTGGGAACAAAAGGATTGGCAGTAACACACAGAGTTTTAAAACTATAACTGTTTGGGAGCTGTAGGGTTGCAGCTCACTTTTTTGCATAAAGTGAAGCACATATGTATGTTCAGCCACCTCAGGAACCTCCATGTATGCAGCAATTGTTTCTCCTTGATCTGAAATCCAAATCTTCCAGCTTTGCTTGTATTTCCTGTGCCTGACAATGCAAATAAGGAAGGGCTGTGCCATGTGATGACAAGTAAGGTTAGGTTTTATTTCTTATTACGCAATCTTCCAGTGCTCAGTATACTGTACAATAAGATGTATTCATGGGTTGTGGCTAATAAAAGAACATTTTTTTGGCACACAGCATGTGAGTGAGCACTGAACTATTTCTGTGCTTTGGTCTGCAACTTTCAGCCTCAGTACAGCAGCCCTTAAAGCATGGCAAAACTTCACCTTGTTTGTGTTTTTACTATACTATAAATATAGGCATAATAATGTGGTGGAAACATACAAAATAATCAAATAATGCACCCTATTTACTAATTATATAAAGTTGTATTAATTCATTATTTAAAGAGATTTACATAAAAAGTAGTAAGAGAGCACTAGCTTCAGCAGAAATGCAGTTGGAGATGTAATGCACTGAATAAAATATCTGGCTGTCATTCCCTACGGCTGTGGTTGGGGTAGATGAACAAGTTGAGACACTTGCCCTAGTGTGTTCCCCTAGTGGACTGTATGATGGGGTTCCCCTGCTAACTGGAACAAACGCCCACATGTTTGGGAGACTAGTACAACTCTGCCATGAGAAACAAGGGCAACGGACTGGACGGGTTCTAAGAATTCCTGCATTAATCAAAAAGGGCTTATGACTTGCAACAGAAACCCGATGAAGTGGACTGAGATAAGCCAGTGGGGATAGCGTGGAAAAGGATCTTGACTCTTCGGTGTTGGTCCCCAGCACACAGTGTACGATCCATGGAGGAGTCCAGCTAAAGAGAGATGTATAGAACAAAATATTGATGTTGGATGCCCCTGGTGAAAGGAAGCTGCCAGAGGGGTTGATGGTTAAGCCATGTGTATTACTTGCATGTGCCCATGCCAATGCACACTGAGTGATGATGGAACCTCGGACGGTGAATCACCGAGACCTGGCTGGATGATAATGCTGGCCCTGTTTTGGCTTCAGCTATTCCAGCTGGGTACTCGGTGATATACCATCCGAGGTTGGATTGTAGGGGCGGGGGAGTGGCGATCTGTTTCAGAACAGAATTGAACCTGATGGAGGTACCAGTGGGAATTACCAACTCCTTTGAATGCATTGTGGTTGAGGGTGTGGGGTGCAGGATTCTTCTCATTTACCGTCCACCAGGTAATGGGAATGTTTTCCTGCTGGAAGTTGCGGACTTCAGTGTTGACATGACATTGGGATCCTTCAGATGGCTGATCCTGGGGGATTTCAATGCCTGGGTCGAGGATGAACTCTCGCAGTTTGCTCAGGACTTCCTCCAGCTGATTAATTCACTGGGCTTCACACAGGTTATCTCCTCCTTGACCCATATAGACGGTCATTCTTTGGATTTGGTGTTCCTCCTGGGGATGGCGATATCTGAATTGGTGGTGGAACCAGTCGGGTGGTTTGACCATCACACCATTGGTTTCAGTTTCCTGGCACCCCCTGGTAGGCCGACCCCTATGGAGATGGTCTGGTACCACCATTTGAGGGGTGTTACCCCTGAGGGTCTGATGGCGGTGCTGGACCTATCGAGTTTACCGGGTGAATGTATGGATCCTGGGAACCTGGTTCTTGCCTGTAATAAGGCAGTAGCTGGGGCCCTGGATTCCATTGCTCCTGTTCGAGTTCGTCCCCTCACTCATCACCCCAGGTCTCCTTGGTTTGATGAGACCTTGAGGGAGTTGAGGAGGGTGGGAAGAAGGCTTGAGAGATGTTGGCGGAAGTCAGGTCTGGAGTGTGACAGGCTTAGTTTGATGGACCACTATCGGGTCTATCAATCAGCAATTACCTGTAAGAAGGCAGAATTCCTGTCCAGGGAAATTGCTGCTGTGCAGAATTGACCAGCCCAGCTCTTCCGGACTGTGGACAGATTGTGCAATTCAATCTGTCTTCAGCCTGAAAGTGCTTTTTCACAAGAATGGTGTGATGAGTTTACTTGATTCTTCACAGATAAGGTTGCCACAGTCAGGTCTGACCTCCTCCTAACTCTCTCAAATAGGAGTTGTGGTGGTTGGCAGGAGATGTCGGACACCTGGTTTGTGTGGTTTGACTTTGACCTACCCACAATCAATGACATAGTGATGATTGTCCATCATTGCGACCGATCAACTGTAGTTTGGACCCGGGCCCCACATGCGTTTTAGTAGGATGTGTGGATAAAATCAGTCCAGTCATTGCCAAGATAGTCTGGTTGTCATTGGAGAAGGGGATCTTTCCTGATCCCTTGAAGGAAGCCATGATTCAGCCCCTTCTTAAGAAACCTTCCTTGGACCTGGACTCTCTGGCAAACTACAGACCTGTCTCTAACCTGCCTTTTGTGGGTAAGGTTATTGAGAAGGTGGTTGCATCACAGCTGGGTGATCCTTTGACCAGCCACAATGTCTATGATTCTCTCCAGCCCGGATTTAGGGAGAGACATAGTACCGAGACGGCCCTTGTTCATGTACTAAATGACCTCCTAATAACAAGAGATCGAAAGATCCGTTCCATCTTGGTCCTTCTTGATCTCTCTGCATCATTTGATACTGTTGACCATAAAGTGCTATTGGAGTGCCTGTGGTTTATCTGTGGACTGTCTGGTTCGGTCCTCAGCTGGTTTCAATCATTCCTCAAGGGTAGGACTCAGAGGGTGGTGTCTGGGATTTTTTCCTCTGCATCATTCCCCCTATCCTCTGGGGTGTCACAGGGCTCCATTTTGGTGCTCATGTTGTTTGCAGTATATATGCTGCCATTGGGAGTGATTATAAGGTGGTACGACTTGAGTTTTCACTGTTATGCAGATGATACTCAGCTGTACATGTCCTTTGTGCCCGGTCAGGATGATGCTGTCTCTGTCTTTAACAACTGTCTCACCGAGATCCAGGACAGGATGACTGTGAGTTGGTTGCGGTTAAACCCTGAAAAAACTGAGGTGTTGGTTGTGGACCCAGGCCATCGGGAGGCGGGTTTGCTGACAGGATCACCTTCGGGTCTTTGGTTTGGAAGGGTCCAGTTAGCTACCTCAGACTGGGTGCAGAACCTGGGTGTTATATTTGATGACTGCCTGACCCTTAAACATCAGGTGTCGGCTGTTGTCAAAACTTCCTTTTACCATCTGAGGAATATAGCCCAGTGAAGCACCTGGTCCTTGCTGACGATCTTTCAGTTTTGGTCCATACTTTCGTTACCTCCCGCCTGGACTACTGCAATGTCCTTTACCTAGGGCTACCGTGGGTAGATATCTGCCGCTTGCAGCTAGTGCAGAATGAGGTGGCCAGGCTTCTGACTGGTACTTCTAGGACCAGTCATATAACACCTGTCCTCTGCAGACTGCACTGGTTACCAGTATTGTGGCGGATCACCTTCAAGGTCGGTTTGCTGACCTATAAGGGCCTACACGACCAGGGACCTAGTTACCTGCAAGATCTTCTTCATCCCTACCATCCTCCCCGCCCTCTCCGATCCACCAATGAGGGATTGTTAGAGATTCCCAGGGTCTTTTTGAAGACATCTGGGGCCAGATCATTTAGTTTGTGGCCCCGAACCTGTGGAATGCTCTACCTCATCGGGTGCGAGATTGCCTGATCATCCAAAGTTCTAAATTGACGTTGAAAACTTACCTATTTGGCCTGGCTTACCTTGATTTTTAAGAATGTTTTAATGATCGTTTTTATTATACTGTTTAATTTGATGTATTTGATTTATTTATTGTAAAAGCACCTTGGTTTTGGAAAGGCGCTTTTTAAAAATAAAGTTGGATTGGATTGGATTGGAATGGAAGTGAGAAACATGTTGGACAGGGAAGTTTGTGTGAACCGGGGATGTACGCTGACTACAGTACACTGTGCAGACACTGCAGTATTACCCAGTAACAAGTACTCTGGCAAAAAGGAGAAAGTGACCCCAGACTTAGCTGACTTCAGTGATTCCTCCTTGTCCACTGAATGGAAGACCTGAATTAGCAGGAAATTTGCCCAGCGAGATCAAGTGTTCTCACTAAAAGAGTGTGACATGGGATGTGTCCATGCTGCTGAGCATAACATAAGCCTGCATGATGACTGACCATTTCAAGAAAGGTCCCGATGCCTTGCTCCAGCTGACCTAGACAATGTTAGGAGGCACCTACAGGAAGTGCTCGCTGCTGGCATTATTCAAGAATCAAGAAGCCCATATGCATCCCCCATTGCAGTGGTGCATAAAAAGAATGGATTCGTGAGGGTGTGTGTGGATTATCGAACCCTCAACCGATGGACTATCCCAGATCAATAAACCATGCCATGCATACAGGATGCCCTGGATTGCCTGAACAGGAGTCAGTGGTTCTCAATACTGGATCTCTGCAGAGGTTATTATCAGATTCCGATGGCCCCAGAGGACCATGAGAAAACAGCATTCATCTGTCCTTTAGGGTTCTACGAATTCCTGAGGATGCCACAGGGGAATTCGGGTGCCTCTGCCACCTTCCAGAAATTAATGGAACATGCGGTGGGAGACATGAACTTGCTGGAATGTTTAGTGTACTTGGATGATGTCATTGTTTTCGGACGCACGCTAGAGGAACATGAGATTAGACTGTTCAAAGTCCTCGATCATTTGGAAGAATTCAGCCTCAAGTTATACATAGACAAGTGCCAGTTTTTTCAAACATCTGTGAAATATGTGGGACACGTAGTGTCTGCGGAAGGGATACAGACAGATCCCAGTAAAGTTGAAGCTTTGACCACTTGGCCCCAGCCCAATAACCTAATAGAGCTACAGCATTTCCTGGGATTCTGTGGCTACTACCGCAGGTTCATCAAAGACCATTCAAAGGTGATTCAATTGCTCCTTAACCTTACCCAAGGCTACCTCCTACCAACCACAAATACAAAAAAGGGGGCATCAAAGGCCAAGAGAAAATGTATTTTTGAACAGGTGAGCCTTTAGGGACTTGGTGGACATCTGAATGTGAAGCAGCTTTTTTGAAGTCATATATCAGCTCACCCACACCCCAGTCCTTGCCTATGCTGATCCTACCAAGCCCTATGTTCTGCATATGGATGCTAGTTTGCAGGGCCTTGGGGCTGTGTTATATCAGGACTACGAAGATGGTAGTTTTCACCAGTAGGAGCTTGACCTTGTCAGAGTGGAACTATCCGGTTCACAAGTTGGAATTCCTCGTGCTAAAATGGGCCATAGTTGACAAGTTTCATGAGTACCTCTATGGGGCAAAGAAATTAGTGAAAACTGACAATAACCACTGACCTATGAGCAGACTTCAGCTAAATTGAATGCCACTGGGCACCGTTGGCTTTCTGCCTTATCAACTTATGATTATGCTGTTGAATACAGACTGGGACTAAACCATATTGATGCTGATGCCCTGTCATGAAGGCCAACTTCTAAGAGCAATTGGGTCAGATTGTCTGAACCTGACATCAAAGCATTATGCCAAAAGATTGATAAAGATGAACAAATGTCTGCAAACACAGTGGATTGTCTAGCAGATTGTTTGGGCCCTCCTGATACCTGTATACCGGCTGCCTATTGCCATTTTTCTGCTCTAGATATTCATGCACTGCCTCAGTTCGATAATGACAGCATTCAGAGGGCTCAATCCCAAGATCATATGATTCAACCAGCACTTGACGCCCTGTGTGCAGGGAAAGATGTGCCCAAGTTGCTTTCCTCTGACTTGTGAACTGCTCTGTTGTTCAAGGAAGGTCCCAGGTTAAAGCTGCCTAAGCAATTATTATGCAGAGAGACAGTGGATCATTGTGGTCAAGTAGACAAGCAACAGTTGGTTCTACCCATGGCCTTTAAACAGCTGGTACTGAGGTTGCTCCACAGTCACATGGGGCACCATGGTATTGACAGAACTCTTGACTTGGTATGATCCCGATTCTACTGGCTGAAGATGGGGGCAGATGTCGAGCACCATGTAAAGACCTGCAGTCATTGCCTCCAAAGAAAAGCCTTGCCTTAGAAGGCTGCCCCTCTTGTCAATATCACTACCAGCACCCCTCTAGAATTGGTCTGCCTAGATTTCTTGTGCTTAGAACCCGACCAAAAGAACATTGGCACCTCTTGTTACACCGGCAACCGCGGTTTGGAAATGGAGTCGGGCGCTCTTGGGTCGGCTGGGGTAGGAGCTGGATTGAGTGTCTGGAGGATGACTCTCCTCTCCTGGGGTGGGCTGGGGAAAGGCGTTGCTCTGTAGCAGCCCCTGGTGAAGACCAGGGGAAGCACAGATGTAGCACAAGTGGGGGAAAGCAGGAGGAAACACAGAAAAACATGGCATCTCTACCCACCAGGATGACGGCCACTCTGGGCCAAGTGCCTCTTCGGACTCCACTACGACCAACCAAAGCAGCACCCAGAACCAATGCCAAGGCCGCCAGGCCCTTTCTCCTCGGAAGAGGAGGACCCACCCAATGAAGGGTTATGTCAGGTTACTCTGTGGTGACTGCAATATGTGGTTGAGCAGTGGAGATGAGAGAGGTGCAGATTTTCAGGGGCAATTGGAGAGTGGAGATGATAACAAAAAAAAAGAACATTGGCAATGTGTTGGTAGTTACTGATCATTTTACACAGTATGCACAAGCTTTACCAACTAATAATCAAAAGGCCTCTACCATGGCCAAGGTGCTGGTAGAGAAATTCTTTATTCACTATGTTGCCCCCCAGTGGATCCATTCTGACCAAGGCAGAGACTTTGAAAGTAGATTAATCAAATAAATGTTCTCTCTATGGGAGGTGCAGAAGTCAAGAACCACCCCCTATCACCCGCAGGGAGACCCTCAACCAGAACACTTTAACCGCACCCTTCTGGACATGCTGGGCACCCTCCATCCAAAAGACAAGCATAAGTGGAGCCAGCAGATTAGCACCTTTGTACACATGTACAATTGCACCAAAAGTGACGCTACTGGTTTCTTCCCCTACCATCTCATGTTGAGAAGGGAGGTCTGAATGCCAGTTGATGTCTACTATGGGGTCTCTCCAGATGGGGTACGAGCCAAAAACTACTTGCAGTACATACAGAAGTTGAAAGATCAGTAGAATCATGCCTATCAACTAGCTCAAACTATGGCTGCTAAGTGAAATCTCGCCAACAAAGAAAGACATGCTCGAAGAGTAAAAGCCCAGGAGTTGTTGCCTGGAGATAGGGTGCTACTATGCAATTTGGGACTGCATGGAAAACACAAAATTGCTGATAGATGGCACCATCTCCCCCACATAGTAGTTGGTAAATTGAATGATCTGCTGGTGTACAAGGTGCATCCAGAAATTATTCCAAAGCTGTTAAGACCATGCACCATAATCACTCATTGCCCATTGGCCAAATTATTATTGATGCTGAACCAACACCTGATACTTCTCCTGGGCTAGTGACTCATGCTGCTGCAAAGAGGAAACAGAGCCAACCTGTCCATGTTGTTCCAGAACTAAGGCCTTCCCCTCAGCAGGCTCAGAGTGATAGTGATGACTGTTCGTCAGTCTCTGATGAGAGTGACTGTGATAATGCCTATTATCCCTCATATGAACTGAGTCAGTTGTTTTGAGGCAGTCCTCTGCAGAATTGTGGGGATGAAGCTGGGCCTTCAGAACTGTCTAACCTCCCAGTTTCCTCCCTGGACCTAGTGTCCCCTGAAAGTGAGGTGCAAAGTATTACATCTGGGGTTGCAGACTCTGTGTCTTGTAGAACTGTTTGACTTGCCTGAAGAAAGGGCCGATGGTCTGAGTCTCTCTGGTGACATGCCAGAACTTGAAGAACAATATGAAAGTGTTGACAGCACCCCTTCAGTGCCCCAAAGCCTAACTGTGCCAGAGTCTCCTCAGAATGGGCAACCTGGGCCATCTTCAGAAGATAATAATGAGCAAGTGTTGAGGAAACAGAGTCTGCAGAGCCAGGAGCTGATAGTGTTCCCAATCTGGACATTTCAACCAGTGCAGAGGCATCCCTCACTACAGGAGAAGAACTCAGTTCCAGTGTTGACCACCCAGAGCCTGTGTCTGTTGACCCCAGAAAATCTGTGCGACCTGTTAAGCCAGTGCTATGTTTTAGTTATGATTCCCCTGTGAGGCCTGTGGACTTGCCTCTCAATGTGGTCCATAAAGGTGTTTATATTTCCAAGAACTCACTGCCTGAACTGAGCCTGACTGCCACCTCCCGATTAATTGTTCTTCCTTCAGACCAAGGCGTCCCTGTCCCATCTAGCCCCAAGTTAGCCGATAGGGAAGGGACCCCTTCTGCATTGTTTACTGTACAAGATGTTATAAAGTGAAGTCATAGGTAACTGTTCATAGTATGTTAATCATAATAGAATCAGTATAGAGTGTAAGAAACATGCATAAGTATTGTCAATGAAGATATGGTATAGTGAAATGTATAGTAATGTGATGAGTTTATGTTAACAGATGCATCAGATAGTGTTTCCATAGTATGCTAATGTCATGTATGTCTTGTATATATTGATTCTTCAATATTGTGATGGTGTAGATTTGATGCGGATGCCAAGTTTTTCCAGGCAGGGAAATACAAATGGGTGTTCCCGAAAGTCTTCCTTGGGTGTGCCTAAATGCCCACTGCCAGGCTGGTATCCTGTGTCTTAGCGCTTTAAAAGTGTTTCTGTGAAAAGTGCGTTAATGCCTCTGTGCCCTGCCTCTTTAAGAGCTACAAATAATGTGGGCTTATTTAATCTGGGAGGGGGCTGAGTGTTTCTATGATTGAGTCCCGCCTGGGCTGCCAGATAATCACTCTGTTCTGCCATAGCTAGTTGCGCAGAGAAAGCTCTGTTAGAAGCTATACTTACTTGCTGATCAGCTATTAGAATGGTAATGATATTATAGTTTGTCTAACCTGCCTTCCTTACAGCATGGACAGTTCTGTTTATCACCACCATCTTCATCCTAGACTGCCAGAATGGGACAATCAGCACCTTTGGGGACTCTAAAATGAAGCCTGCCCCCAAGGGGTCTTGTGGGAGTAAATTTCTGTAGGAATTGTAGTTTTTACATTTTCGTGACAAAACAGACCTGGAGGGGGAGTTCTTGCTTTGACAGACAGATGGATCAACCAACCAGAACCTTTTGGACTGAAGGGAAATTCCCAAGCTGCCTGCTGCAGTCAGTCAGTCTGGAGTTAGAGTTTGCTGAGTAAACAGCTCAAGTGATTTGAGCAGCAGCTCCTGTGTAGTTCACGAGGGAGATTGGTGGAAAGGCTGAGTCTGGCCTGTCTACCTGCAGTCCATCAAGAGGGGATCCTTTGAAAGGCTTAATAATCTAGACTGTATCCGAACTGAGTGAGAGAAAAGCCACTGAAGTGTGACCAGGCTTAACCCTGAAGAAGACTGAAGATTTGCTGTATGCCATAGGCCTGTCAGGAATCCATTCACCATAGAACTCTCAGTTTTGCTCAGAGACACTGATACTGCTGCTGGACTGCTATCCACTTTGTGGTATGGTAATTGCTTTACTATAAATGTGCTGTGTGCTATTAGTGGGTCATGATTTGGTTCCCCACTGATTAATTGTGTCACGCTTGCTGGAAGCTGCATCTAGCCTTCCCGGAATGATTTCTGAACTGTTTTACCTGGCCTGGCCTGGGCCCTGCCACACTGGCCCAGCCAGCTACTTCAGGAGCAGAGAACACCATCAACGAGAGACTTGCCTGGGGATCAGCCCCCTGCTCAACATCTCAAACAGGAATGACACCTCAGTGATTTGTGTGGGCCCTGCTTCTCTTGGCATACCAGTTGTCAACCTACAGTCTCCATTTCATCCCTCCTTTGTCTTGCATTGGGTAGCATGAGTAACAATCAGGGTAGCTCCCTGCAACAACAGCTAAATCTCAAGTGTTGTCATCTGATTGCATTGCTGTTTTTCCTTTCAAAAAGTGAGCCTTCAGGCTCTGGATTACAAATTGTGGGTGGTTGTGCATGCCTTTTCTTTTCATCACAGGGTCCCAACCAGCTGCAATGCCGGCCTACCCCAGGCAAAGTTCAAGGCTAGCCCACCCTGCTTCCAACTGGGTACCCAGAGTGTGTGACTGTGTAGGGACTAAAACTGCATGCATAATTGCCTGACTAGATCCGTTTTTTGAATCATTCAACCTGATTACACCCCTTCCTTGTTCAATTCCCCTGAATAAATCAGATCTAACTTTTTGCATTTAATCTGACTGTGGTTCCAATTTGTGCCCAAAGCACTGTACTGTTGTTATTTGCTGTGCCTAACCTTGTTTTACAGTGGGTCTCCAGGGCTGAACTGGTGTAACCAGCACTGTTGGTAAGTGCAAACATTGTGGGGAATTGTATGCTGAATAGGGGCTACTGTGAAAGTGTTTGTTGCATATTGTCTAGGCCACTAGAGGGGAAAGAAGGGGGTTACAGTGTCCCGGAGGGCTGTACCCAGGTTAGCCTTGTTACTAACAACCCTGTCCTCTGGGTGGAGGCACCTGTTTCAGTACCCAGGCCCATTAACCTGCAACTAGTCAAGCAGGAAGGGGTAGTAGCCCTTTGGATAACACCACCTAGGGGTAACAAAAGTATTACATAACTTTATATAACATGGATACATGATGAAAGGTAAAAACCTCCAGTGTTTGCATAAAAAGCAATCTATGTGTGTGTGTGTGTGTGTGTGTGTGTGTGTGTGTGTGTATAAATATATATATATAAATCTATCTCTCGCTCTGTGTGTGTATATATATATATATATATATATATATATATATATATGTATATGTATATAATATCTATATGTATGCAATGCCTGTGAGGATGAAAAACAGCAAATATTTTTAATATTCTCAGGGTGGTCAGACATACAGTAAGAATATCTCATTTATCCTCACTGTAGGTAGTAGTAGTAGTAGATTTTATTTATTTTGGGTTCCCTTCCCCAGGGGCTCAGGGCACCTTTACAAATATATACTTAAAGACAGCATATAAACACAGTTTAACAGTAACATAAAATACATATAAATAACATATATCAATATAAACAAGCATTTGTCAATGCTGAATGTTGTCTTGCTGGCATTGCCATTGGTAGTGCAGGAGTTCAGAGAGATACATAATAGGAATGGCAGTGAAGTATGGAACTGATGCCAACCCCAACCCACCCTGCAGAGACTGACAGGCATTGAAGTGTGCCTTTTGGTCGTCAGTCATAAAGCTCATGCCATTTAACCTCATCCTACCCTACAGACTCTGACAAGTGTTACATTGTGCCTTGGGGTTATCGAGCCTTACGCTCACCCAATTCCATAAGGAAATACATTGAGATGGGTGAAGTATAGGAGAATGGGGGGAACTTTAGGGTCGAAGAGTCCAAGACACACCTTGATGCCTGTCACTGGCTGCAGGGTGGGGGTGGGGGTTGAGTGGCATGAGCATTACAGCCGACAATCCAAAATCACACCCCTGATGCCTGTCAGTCTGTAAAGGGTGGGATGTTACAGTTAGATACCCTGACGTCCTGGGCATTTATTGGTATTTGCATTCCAAATTTTCAATATGGGGGTTTTGTGACCCCACCTCGTGAAAGCATTTGGGACCTCTGCTCATGAAGAGTGGTGCTGTGATTTTTAATCCGTCCAGAACGTTGATTTCCCACAGCGACCTCACCATTCTGCACCAGATGTGTGAAAATCTTTCCTGATCCCACAAGAGTGTCTGTTACCACTGACTCCAGCACCCTTATTGATTGGGTCTTAACAAATTGTGTGGACAGAATTGCAGAAACAGGAATGCTGCTGGACAATATCAGTGATCATTCCCCCGTTTTTTGCATATGGAGTCCATCTACAACCTCCATGTCCCCCCAACACTGTATATGCTTCAGAAACTATGCAAACTTAAATCAGGCTCATTTTCTATGTGATGTGTCTCATACTGATTGGTCCCCTGTCTACCAATCAACGAGTACAGATGCTGCCCTTCATGCTTTCCTGAGTAGGTTTGTATTCCTTCAAGATAAACATACTCCAGTCATCACTCGGAGCATTCATGGCAAACAAACCAGATGGCTGCATAAAGACCTCCTTACAGCCCTCAAAAACAGGGACGAATGCTGGAGAAAGTTTAAAATCTCTGGTCTCTTAGCGGACTATTACATCTATAGAGAACAGTGATCGAAGTGCAAAACCCAAATAAGACATGCAGAAAGCCAATTCTGTAAGGGCCTTCTGATGGATGCAGCTGGCGACCCTAAGAAATTTTGGTCCCATATCAAAACTTTCCTCAGATTAAAGCAAACTCTACTAAACAATGACATGATACTGAAAGGTGTTCACTGTAATGACAGGCGCAATTGCCAATGCATTTAATTCTCACTTCTCTGACCTCTCTAGCTACACCACTGCTTTCTCTTCCGATAACTTAATGTTTGGATGCCCCACCCCGAAGGACACTTCCAAGATGCCTCCCTTCTACTTTAAAGCTATCTTGAAGAATGCTGTCTTTAAACATCTAAATTCCATATCAGACAGTACCGCTATTGGATCTGACTGCCTTGAACCTAAACTCTTAAAGCTTGTGGCACCATTCATTACAGGACCGCTGTCCAGAATACTCAATTTGTCCCTGAGTGAAGGTGTGGTGCCCGATATAT
The DNA here is from genome assembly GCA_016271365.2 of Neoceratodus forsteri. Classification (NCBI taxonomy): domain Eukaryota; kingdom Metazoa; phylum Chordata; order Ceratodontiformes; family Ceratodontidae; genus Neoceratodus; species Neoceratodus forsteri. The sequence goes on along the minus strand of CM028130.1, from coordinate 688,396,330 downwards.
GGAAACTGGCCAGAGTCAAGCCAGTGTTTAAAAAAGGCGACAAAAAAGATATAGCCAATTATAGACCAATAGCTATACTGTCAGTGTTAAATAAAGTCCTTGAGAAGCTCATCTCAGCATAGACCTCAGAACACCTTACTAAGTATAACCTTCTCCACACAAACCAACATGGCTTCAGAAAAGGCCATAGTACTCAAACTGCTCTATTACAGCTGACAGATGATGTTCTTCAAGCCATGGATCAGAGTCATCAAACCGGTGCAGTATTTATCAATCTGATGAAAGCTTTCCATCTTGTTAACCACCCTCTTCTGCTTGCTAATCTACAAACCCTGGGTTTCTCAACTGGATTTGTAAACTGGTTCCATAGCTACCTATCGAACAGATCTCAAACTGTGAAATTCAACTCGGCCACCTCCGAAAATGCAGTCTTTAATGTTGGTGTACCACAGGGATCTATCCTCGGACCCCTCCTCTTCTCGATTTTTATTAATAACATAGCACAAAATATTTCCTCCTGTTCATCGTTGCTATATGCCGATGGCCTTGTCCTTTACACTAGCTCAGATAATGTCCACTCTATTAATTATAAGCTCTCTATGGACCTACAAAATACAGTATTCAGTTCTGGATCACCAGAAACAAGCTCATTCTTAATGCTGGAAAGACCAAGGCTATGCTCTTTGAATCCTCTATTAAACTAAAGCAGTGCCATGAATTTTTACAGGTCTCCTGGGCTGACGGTTCCCCACTGGAGATGGTAACTTCCTTTAAATATCTGGGTGTCTTGCTTGATGAATCCCTCACTTATGACACCCATATAGCCTCCACATGTAAGGCTCTCAATGCCAAACTGGGCTTAGCCTACAAAACAAGTCATATTCTAACCCCTTCTGCTAGGACAGCCATTGCTAGAGGAATCCTACTTTCGTCACTCTCTTATGGATCCGTAATTTATACTAACGCATCTAAGGCTACTCTTCATAGGTGGGACACAACTTATAACAGTATATGCCGATATGCCTCTACATCCTCCAGACTAAGACATCACTGCCTACTGTATTCAGACCTAAATTGGCCATCCCCCATTGTACACTGTCTCTTCTCTCTCTTGGGATCCTTCTGGACAGTATACTGTGATCTAGTATGCCTACCTACCTTGCCTCCTTGCTGACCCCCTCAGCCCATCTCCTATGGTCTCTGATCTTCTGACCTTTCCTTGCTTAGCATTCCCAGATGTAGAACTACCAAAGGGAAATCAAGTTTCTCGCATGTAGGCACAGCTCCCTCTTTACTGCATGTATTCATTGCACCTGCTTCAACCCACCGTAGATCTTGGATCCCTTTGCCTTGGCTGCCCACAGTATCCCCCCTACCTTCTGTGGTGTGAGCTGGCACCCTACTTCTTCAGCCTCCCAATAAATCCTATCTTCCCCCTCTCTTTCTCCATCCCTTTCCCTCTTTCCCCCTCTCTCTCTCTCACTAGGCTATATCATACCATTACCTCTCTCGCTGCCTTCTCCCAATAACTGCCTTTCAGCTTCAGCCGGATGCAATGATACCCTGTGTCATTTTTTTTGCACCTTATATGTGAAATTACTATTACTGTCTACACACAGGCACTTACCTTCCGTTTGTATAATTTACACCTTTACATGCCTTGTACCAATATTGTCTTAATTTTGTTTCACTTCTGATTGTGATGTATTGCATATCTCTTGACATTGTATCCTATGCACCTGTATCTCTGTGTTGTTGACCTCCCGGGTCGTGCCTGAAAATAGTCACTTTCGTGTCTAGTGCACCTACCCGGTCATTAAAAAATAAATAAATAAAAATAAATAAATAAATAAAACACATTTCTGGCAGGATGTGAAAAATTACAGCTGTACCATTCATAAGGAGGTGTGAAGAAATGGCAGTTTTGAAAATCTGGAGTGAAAATATTACAAATTCTTGAAATTACGAAGCGTGCATGAAAACTGCATAATGGACACTTGTAACACAGTCATTTCATGGAATTTTTTCACCAAATTTTCAACATCGACATTTTGAGACCTCCGCTCATGAACAGTGTCACTGTGATTTTCTTAATCTGTCCCGAACATTGATTTTACACAGCGACCGCACCATTGTGTGCCAGATGTGGGAAAACACATTTCAGGCAGGATGTGAAGAATGACAGCTATACTGTTCATAAGGAGGTATGAAAAAATGGCAATGTTGAAAATCTGGAGTTAAAATATTAAAAACTCTCGAACTTGCGAGCATGCATGGAAACTGCAATGCATGCTAGTAACACAATCATTTTTTGGAAGTTTTTCACCACATTTGCAACATAGGCCTTTTGGGAGCCTACCTCATGAACAGTGGCACTGTTGTTTTGTTAATTAGTCCCAAAAGGTGATTCTGCGCAGTGACCGCAAAATCTCCTTTTGGGACTGAATAACAAAATGACAGTGACTGAGTTCATGAAGTGGGATCCCAAGAACCCCATGTTGAAAATTTGGAGCCAAAAGTCACAAAAATGGCTGAGATATCCACCTAAGTTGAAAGCTCCCCTTTGATGCCATTATACAGCTTACTGTGATCTTCTTCAGTTCGCACTTGGCTTTGAAGGGTGTAGACGTGTTCCCGCTCCACCAAAGATCATTCGCGGGCTCGGAGGTAAGTGTGGGGGTGCTGGGAGGTGGGGTGCACAGAGGGTGGGTGTGGGTTGGGGAGGGCAGTGCCGATGCAATGACAGACCATCTTCTTTTTAGGAAGGACATCGCGGGAAGGTTTTCTGTATTTACAGGTGTAAGACCAAATGTTGAGCACACTGGCGTGGGCTCCCAGTGTTCCCCCTGTGTGTTTTGGGGACAAGGGACTGAAGCTGATGGGGATTGAGCCCCCCATTGGCAAAGAAAGTGTGTCTGTGTGTGTGGGGGACATGATGCTGAGGGGGATTGGGCATCCCCCTCAGCAGACAAAACTAGAGGGAACATTATGCCAATTGGGATTGGGCTCCCCCATCAGCAAATGAACTGAGGAGAAGGTATGCCGACAGCGGGATTGGGCACCCTGATGTCAGCTTTCTATGGACTGGGAGAGGCAGATGGCAGCAGCCACTACCATGTTTATTGAAATGTTTCAGCAGGCAAGGCACGTCCTGCAATGACGGGTCATTCCCTCAATGAAGCGGCAAAATTCTTTCAAGTTGGTGGCATGCTTCTGAACTGATGTCATAGACAGCATGCTCATTCATTGCTGCCACACAGACCAGCCCAAAAAAGCAGTGGCGCCATTGGCCACAACACTGCCGCACCTCCACAACCTGTTCCTCCACCAAGCTGCCACAACATGTTGCTTGTGCTGTGCGCACAAGACAACATAAAAATGAACCCTAGCAATCTAAAACAGTAGGACTATTAATCATATCCAGTAGCTATATTAGACTCCAAAGGCTTTCTGGACAAAAAAAAAATTCAATTTTCTTTTAAATATCTTGTGGGAGGGGCCTCCTGCAGGTACCCTGGCAAAGAATTCCAGAGGATCAGGGTGGCCACTTTAAAAGTCCAATCCCTGGAAGATTTTAATCTTACTTTGGGGACCTCCAGGAGGGCTTCATCTGCTGATTGGAGAGAGCATCTCGAGATATAGGGATGCAGAAGCTCCCTCAGGTAGCCTGGACTGAGCCCGTGCAGGGCCTTATAGGTCAGCAGACCTATTTTAAAGGAGATTGGCCAGGCACTGGCAGCCAGTGCAGTTTATGCAGCACTGGTGTAATGTGACAGGACCTCAAAAGGCCTGTCAATAGCCATGCCGCACAGTTCTGCAACAGCTGCAGGTGCTGCATTGCACCCCCTCTGATCCCAAGGTAGAGGGCACTACAATAGTCAAGCTTTGAGGTAACAAACGCATGCACCAGTGTGACCAGATCTTTAGGGGGGAATAGGGACTTTAATTTGGGTGATACTCTGGAGATGATAAAAGCCATTCCGGACAGCCCACAACACCTGAATATCAAATGTTAGCTTGCTGTCCAGAAGGACGCCCACATTTCTCACCTTTGTAGAGGCCTCCAGTTTGGCTGAACCAATAAAAAGCCCCAAATCCTCTCCAGAGGCCCCCAACCCCTGACCTGGTTCAACCACCAATACTTCAGTCTTCCTCAGGTTGAGTCCCAACCAATGAGATGACATCCACGTCCAGATTTCAGATAAGCACTTATTAAGCACATTGATCGCATCCAATTTTCCCATGCGAAGGACGGGTAGTGCTGGGTATCATTGGCATAGTAATGAAACCCAGGTCCAATCCACCTTATGACATCACCCAGGGGCAGCATGTACACTGCGAATGAAATTGGGGAGAGGACAGAACCTTGGGGCACTCCACAGAACAAGGCCACCAGGCTTGAGTAATAATTTCCCAAACCTCCCTTTGGGACCTGCCCAAGATGAAGGACTCAATCCAGCTGATGACCTTGCCAGTGAGTCCAACATACTCCCTCAGCCTGTCCAACAACACCCCATGATCTACAGTGTCAAATGCTGATGAGAGATTGAGGAGTACAAGAACAGATTGCTGTCCCTTATCTCTCATCCTGAGCAGGTCATTCAGCACCCGTACTAATGCAGTCTTCATGCTGTGCATAGCCCTAAATCTGGACTGGAGCGGCTCATAAATCTGGAAGTCCATGTCGTGCCTTTCAAGCTTCTCCGCAGCTACCTTTTCAAGAACCTTCTCCGAAAAGGGGAGTTTCGAGACAGCTTAGTAATTTGCCTAGATATCGGGGTCCAAAGATGGTTTCTTCAACAGGGGCTTCACCAGAGCCTGTTTAAGAGGCTACAGGAAAACCCCCCATTGCTAAAGAACACCCAACAATCTCAGCACAAACTGTGCCTAAGTTTCAATGCAATCAACAAGTAATGTCATCAGACCTGGGTCCAGGCTGCAGAAAGTTGGTTTCAGCCTCAAGATCACCTCACAGACCTCCACCATTGTCATCAGTTGGAACTCTCCCCAGGGAGATTTAATGCGCCCATCCCTGTCAGAAGATGACACACAAAGTGAAGCAATCTCAGCCCTAACAGAGGACACCCTGTCTGCACAGAACCAAGAAAACTCCTCACACCTCTGAGATGAAAATGCTCTAATGGGTTCCAGACAGACTGGATGTAAAAGCCTGTCCACAACCTGAAAGAGCTGAGCCGGTCAATTCTTTCCAGGTCCACCATGTCCAAATTTATCCACACAGTAGGTGTGGATTGGCTGAAGCTGACAACGCAAGCAGCTCACTTTCACATTCACTGCTCCAAGCTGACCTGTGCACCAGCTCTAACTCTGAACCTCTTCAGTGCGACATTGGCATTCAGACTGAGAGGTTCACTTGAGAGGTCAAATCAACCACTCACTGTCCACTCAGTCATCCCGAATAAACCTGAAAAAAGAAAAACAAGGGTGGGGGATGATAAAAACACTTCTGAGAAAATCGCATCACATAAATAGAATATGCCATGGCCTGAGACTGACAATATCATTGATATTCTCCCCTCATGAAGTTTGACAACTGGCATCACCTGTGGCTACACTGCTCTTGATGTTAAAGGTCAAACTGCACTCAGGAAGAATATCAATGATAGTCTCAGTCCGGCTGTGGCATTTCCCTATACTGTATGCCTTTCCCTTCCTTTGCCTTGCATTGTGGCTACAAAATTGGGAGACTGTGGGTACCAGTAAAGTAATTTTGTAAGTGGTCAATCTGTCCACTAGTTAATATAAATATAAATACTGCACCACAAATGGTGAAATAAATAACAGATCAATGTATTATGTTTGGCTGTGGAATGCTTAATCAAAAAGCAAGTGCCAAAGGTTGTTCTTGAGAACAGACAGGGAGGATACAAGATGGGTTTCAGATGACTTGGTGTTCCACAGGACCAGGGCGGTCACAGAGAATGCCCTGTCATTGGCAGACATCAGGCACAAAACATAGCCTTAATGCAGCCTCTGGCCAAGTGCAAGAGTGACTTTCCCTGGGGTATGAGGTCCAACGCTTCATTGCTGCATTCAGCACCAATTTCAGGTGTCAGCTCTGGTTAGAAGGCAAGCTTTGTAGAGCACATTGAGATTATTGAGGCATGATGTAACAAATGCTGCTGAAAGTGTTTTCTGATCTCCAGGTTCCAAAAGAGGATGAAGTCTGGTGATGTTATTAAAATAGTAGTAGCAGTTCCCAACTATGGCTGAGACCTGGGATTAACGGAACAAGTTCTTGTCAAGAGTGACTCACTTACTATGAACAATAAATGCCAATACATTACATTATATTAATATTAACTTCTAAAAGTAATCAACCATTTATTTTATATCTGAAGTACATCTTTTCCCATTCACTAATTAATAGATTTTCTACCTGACAGCACTAGCTGTGATGTATGGAAAAGTACTATACATGGAGGCTGATGGTCCTATGTCATAACGGCGATCGCTGAATAGCACTCATCGTTTGGAACAGTGTACATGCTAGAAATGAATTGCTGGTGATGTACACTTGTAGGCAACTAGAAAACCAGCGACTGGTTTTCTATGTTATGCTGGGGCTATGCCCCCCCATACCACCCTGCTTAAGGATTCTCAACTCCAGGGGGGTGCATGTTGGGGGGGTGAATTTCTTAAAAAGATAAGCCACCTGCTGGCCCCCCCAAAAAAACACACCACTCCAGGCCCAAACCCTGCACCCTGCACACCCCAACAGACTACCCTTCCCACCATGCTAGCCGACCAGCTCGGCAGCTGCCTCGCACTCTCCCTCCCACATACCTGCTCATCCCTCCCCTTCCTCTCCCCCCGGGTGTGTGCGCACACATACACACGTGTACACTTCCCATCACCCAACCTCGTCCACCCAGGTGTCCAGGAGCTACCCTGCCAGGTAGCCCTGAACACAGGCACCATGATTGAGTCACCCTTTTTGAAAGTGCTCAATTGAGGTTGCCTTGTACAGGGTACAGTATACCAAGGTTTTTATATTTTATTCTACTCCTCGTCATACTTCATTAGCATTAAAACCTCATTGACAGTGGCATCACAGCAGGCTAGGAAATGCCACCAGATTGGTCATGAGTGATGTCACAATGTGTGATGTTACAATGCTGATGAAGTATGAAGGGGAATAATGCTAGAGATGCTAGTTTTACAGGGTTCAGAGCCAACCAGTTGGAGGTAATCCAGCCAATGATCTCTGATAGACACTGTTCTAACAATACCACTGAGGAACTTTGGTTTGGCAAGAAGGACAAATAAAACTGGGCATCATCTACAATACATTTATTTATTTATTTAGATTCGGATTAAATACCTTTGAGCCATAGACTCACTTACAAAGGTTCCAAGTCAGATGACAAAATACTGAGACAAAGTACAAGGTCAAGTGACCAATACACAGAGGGAAAAAAAACAAACGGTTACAATTAAACACAAAAACATAAAGATTAACAGTTGGTGGTACATAAAGAAAAAAAATGATTGGTTACAAAAAGTACAAACAGAAAGTGCAAAGGGTAGCAGCAACAACACTATAATAGTGTGGAATTACACTTGCGAGAACTTGGAGTCGGCAACAGATCCCAGGGTAGGACTTTATGGTAGAGGGAATTGCAGCCAGGGTGGCATTGTCAAGTGGGAGGGAGAGGAGGTAGGTAATGGCGGGGGAAGGGGGTAGTGAAACCAAGACTACCTCCTCATAATCTCTAAAAGCAGCAGCATGCACATTGTAAACAATATGGTTGAATGGACAAACCTGCAAGATACCCCACAACCTAGGACTATTGGAGATGATTGGAAAATTCCCCCTCTTTACTGACTGTTGACATATGTAAGAAAGGACTGGAACCATTCGGTCACTGTCCCAGACAGTCCACCATACTCCTCTAATCTAGTAAATGACACCTGGGGGATAACTGCATCAAATTCCAGTAACAGATCACAAAGTATCAAAATTGATGCTCCTTCCTCATCACTTTCCAGAAAACAAAAAATTGCAAACTTCCACTGGAGTTATTTCAGTACTGTGGCATCACTCAGAACTAGACTGCAATGCTTCAAGGATGCCACTATTTTCATCCAGTTGCTCCATCACTTTCTCAGCAAATGCAGTCAAATATGACAGGTTACAAAGAGGTCTGTAATTACCCAGGACATCAGGATCTCATTAGGATGTCTTCAATACAGGTCTACAGAGCGGTGGAAAGAAATTCTTTACTCGGTAAAGCATTTATAATGTCTGTTACCACTGAGGCAAGACCTCTACACCACACTTTACAAAACTGGGTTAGGGGTGGGTCCAGCTTTTGAGGTGGTACACCCCAGACAGAAGAGAGCTTCTCTACATGTTCAGCCATCTGTGGTTCCAGCCCCCTTGATTCGTGGTTGCCCTCACATCTGTCATGCAATTGTCCAGTGACTCTCCAGGTGATGAGATGATACTTCTTCATTCCTGAAAAACATTGTAAGGGTAGTTCTATAGGCTTGTTCCTCTTCTTCACACTCACTAAAACCTAAGGGGAAGACTACATCAGTGAATGTTGTCCTGATGTGAATTTTAGACTGGCTAGATCTCAATGTCTTGGAGCTGACTTTTTGCCTAGTTTTTCCATTTTTGGCAGGATTCATGGTGTACATGTATGATCTGCTGAAGATTAAGTAAAAGTGCCTTGATGGATGCAGACAAGGGCCTATTGATCAGGAGTTATCAGAGCCAAGCCACAGACAACGATCACTTAGCCATGTCACATGAATTCTCCACAGAGATATAAAAACTATGTTCTGTTTACAGTTATGTGATAATTTTACAGAACATGGGACTTACAAGATAACCATAGCCTGGTTACTGATAAATACAAAACTCACAGGCTGAGGTGTTAATCACCTCCGGAATACATTTAATAATGAGGAACTGGAAGGAAATGTCTGCCTCTTTGTGAATGACACCAAAATCTGCAATCAGGTGGACACTCCAAGAGGGGGAGGAATGGATGAGCAGAGACCTGAGAAAACTCAAGGCATGGTCAAATGTATGGCAGCTGGGTTTCAATGCAAAATAGTGCAAAATGATGTACTTACAACACAGAATTGCAGGGCAGAGTACAAAATGGGTGGAGTAGTATTGAGGACCATCAAGCAGGAAAGGGACCTGGGATAATCATACTGGATTCCCTTAAGGTGGCCAGGCAGTGTGACAAGGTAGTAGGGAGGGCTAGTGTGATGCTGGGGTGCATAGGAAGGGGTACCACCAGCAGAAAGAGGAAGGTAGTGTTGCCTCCTTATAGATCACTTATAAGACCTGACCTAGAGTACTGTGTCCAGTTCTGGAGACCTCATCTCCATAAGGACATAAACAGAGTGGAGGCAGGCCAGAAGAGGGCAACTAAAATGGCACAGGGTCTGCAACAAAAGCCTGAGGAGGAGAGACTAAATGACCTCAATATGTATATCCTGGAACAGAGGAGAGAAAGGAGGGATATGCCAGGGACCTTTAAATACCTCGCAGTGCTAAATAAGGTACAGGAGGGAAGTATTTTTTAGAAGAAAAGGTGCACAAGAACAAGGGGACATGTTATGAAGCTGGAGGAGGTTAGATTCAGGAGAGATGTGAGGAAGAATTTCTTCACAGAAACAGTGGTGGATTCCTGGAACAGCATTCTAGTGGAGGTGGTGGGGGTGAAAACAGTGGCACTGTTGAAGAAAGCATGTGGTAAGCACAAAGGAATCATGGTGGAAAGGAAGGGGGAAGGGAGAAGAGCTGTAGATCAGGCATGGTCTACGGTAATAGTGTAAGTAGAGAGAAATGGGCAGACTGGATGGGCCAAGCAGTCCTTATCTGCTGTCAGATTTTATGTTTCTATGTTTTTGAGTCTAACCCCAAATACTGTTTTAACATTATTTGTTAACATTATACCAACATGGAAACTATTTATTTTTAACATTTTTTTTTGTTTGCATTACACAGTTGTGACAGTCATTGCAGTGGAGGAGAGATGTTGGTCTATTATGAAATGCAATGGTGAATAATCTCTTTTTGAATTACAGCCAATCAGAATGCTTGGAGTAAGTCGCTGCCTTAGTATAACTTGAAAAAACAAACAAACCACTGGATAGATATTTTAACCAGCAAGTTACTAATATTCAAAACAGTACGTATTTCTGGATGAAAACATTTGTTAAAGCTAACTTTACTTTATACATTTATAAGTGTATAAAGTAATTATTGACTAAACCTGAATATTTAGTGCAGTGGTAACCATAACCATCTTCAAAGATTTTGTGCCACAGCTCCAGGCTTCAGACTCACAGTGTCTTTTTTTTTTTTCATTTCGTTCCACTGTCAATTTTTCTGGCACAGAAGTTCCTGCGATAACCTGCAGATGTCGCTATTCAGCATTTATACTGTGCATGCATTACCCTCAAGCATGATCTGGGGAGAGCAGTTCAAAGGCACAGCAAGTAATTGGTGATCTAGGAGAATACACACTCTAATACACACTTTGTAACACTTTGGAATACTTGGGGAGATGGTGCGGTGCCTTTTGCAACCAATCTGTGCCATTCTCATATGAATACTAATGAGTCAGCAGGCCAGGGATACAGCTTCAAATGAGGAGAGGTGCATACTGCATCTATTAGCCTTTTAGGTTCCCTTCTCATTTAAGGAGAGCGGGCCTTTGGAAAACACAGATTCAGATTCTCTGTTTAGTAGAGGGTGCCCTTGGAAACAGTATGTGACATTCTCAGTTTAGGAAAGGGTACCCTTGTAAACATTCTGTCTCATTCTCAGTTTTGCATAGAGGGCCCTTGTAAACACTCTATAACATTCTGTTTATGTATTTAAAACTTGGTAACTAGGAAAGGCACACGGAGCAGAAGCTCGTTTCCAGGTGCAATCCAAAAGAAGATGATGAGTGACTTTGTGAATGCTGTCAGTCTCAGTTTAGGAGAGGGTTGTGAACACTGTCACATTCTCAGTTTAGGAGAGGGATCCCTTGGAAACACTATGTGACAGTCTCAGTTTAGGAGAGGGGCCCTTGGAAACAGTACATAACATTTTCAGTTTATGAGAGGATGCCCTTATAAACATTCTGTCACATGCTCAGTTTAGGAGAGGGCACCCTTGTGAACACTGTCACATTCTAGGTTTAGGACAGGGGTCCCTTGGAAACACTCTGTCATATTGTCAGTTTAGGAGAGGGGGCCCTTGTAAACTCTATGTGACATTCTCAGTTTAGGAGAGGGTGCTCTTGTGAATGCTGTCACATTCTCAGTTTATTAGAGGGGTCCCTTGGAAACACTCTGTCACATTGTCAGTTTAGGAGAAAGGGCTGTTGGAAATACTATGTGACGTTCTTAGCTTAGGAGAGGGTGCCCTTATAAACTTTCTGTCACATTCTCAGTTCAGGATAGGGTGCCATTGTGAACTCTCTGTCACATTTTCAGTTTAGGAGAAGGAGCCCTTGGAAACACTATGTGACATTCTCAATTTATGAAAGAGCAAACAGGTGGCATGTCATCGCCTGCTGGAATAAGAATGAGACTAACATAGTACAGTATATAAATATTATACTGGAGAGGTAGCATCAGTATAGTTGAGGATGACTTCTATGTTAAAGCCCAGTTTGTCTACTTTGATAACTTCACAACTGTTCAACATATTTGCATGACATTTTGCATGCATAATCTCATGGTGTAGGTCTGTTGATGTGGCAAATTTTGTTTGAATCAGTTGTGTGATTTCTGAGATACAGAGTCTGAAAAAGTGTTACATTTATGTGGTTTTTGTCATTTCTTTGTCCACCTGTATCTCAGAAACTGTTTTAAATTGTGGTCTGAAATTTTCAGGGTAGAAAGCCTTTGCCTCACAGATGTGGCCTTTTCTGGTTTGGTGAAAAAATATTAATCTGTTCCAGTTATTAAATATTGAAGATCCCATTATTTTCAATGGGAAATTATAGATGTTCAGCATGCAAAATGATCCTGTGTTGTAGGAGCGTAATCCCTTTTTGCAGATAGGTCATCCTGTGTCGCAGGTGAGAAATTATTTTTCGTGCATCCACCATTTTCTTTGACAGTTAGCGAGGGAAACATATTTTAAAAAAAGCAAACAAAATGTTGTGTTAAGCATTCAGGAACATATGTAACTTTGTCATTGAAACTGTCAGCTGGATCCTCTGTAGTTATATGTGGTGGAGATGGCTTTAAATTGATTGCTTATTTCTTTTTTTTATTATATTATACAGTACAGATCCTGTTTCTAAGTCATGTCCCTGGTGTCTAGTGGCTCCTCATAAGCTCCTAATGTGCTTTTGTTATCTCTGGTGTCCAGTGGCAGCCCCCACCCTCCAAATTTGTTTGTTGCCCATGGTGTGCTCTGCCACACCGTTTCCTATTTCTGTGGTATCTAGTGGCAAAAGGATGAGAAAGAAAAAAAGAAGTAAAGGGTAGGTTCGAATCTAGGATCCTTGGCGTCTTGTGTACCACCCTCTACACCACAGAGGAAGCTCAGTGCAACGTGTTTTTCAAACTATTGAAATGCAGTATACTGTTCAGCCATTTTTAAAAATTGGATGACCTATGTGTGAAAATCTTCCATGTGTAAAAAAGGGGTAAGACCCGATCAAAAAAAAAGGGAAAAGAAGGAAAATGAGTAAAAGGTAGGTTTGAACCTGGCACCCTTCACCCTTGTAGCCTTCTTGTAGTCCTGTGTACTGCCCTAAAAAGAAAATGGTCCCTCACCAAGCAGCCCACCCACCTCCCACTCCCCACTTAGCACCCACTTCCCCACACACCCTCACTCACCTGAACAGGCCCCAGGTTTGAGATCCACTGTCCGATTGAAGACACGTCTTGCTGCTGGAACCGGCAACTGGGATATGAGAAACTAATGTAAATGCTGTTTAATGTATTTCAATTGGGGCTTCAACTTTTATGCATAACTTTGCCATTTTTAACAGTTTGACCTCAAATTTTCAGCATGACCTTTTAGGGACTCCACCTCATGCACAATAGGAATGTCATTACGTAACTCCCGCCCAAAAGGTGATTTTGTGGTCACTTGGCGAATTCACCTTTCAGGTGGGATTTGGAATTGTTTTCTGCCCTTGTTCATGAGGTGGGGTCATAAGAAAGCTATGTTGAAAATTTGAGGTCAAAATATTAAAAATGGAAAAATGGAAATGGAAAACTTGAGCCCATTCATTGCAATTTCCATTCGCTGCAATTTTGCTACACACTCATAACTTTGAAAATTTTTACTATTTTCACCCGAGATTTTCAAGTTAGCCTTCCTATTACCCCACCTCATGTATGTCACAGCTGTCATTTTTCAAATCCTGGCCAAAATGTGTTTTTGCACCTGTGGTGAGGAATAGCATTGCAGTTGCGCAGAATTAAATTTTGCCTGGGATTTGGAAAGGTTCTGTACCAGACACATGAGGTGGGGGAATAAGATGGCTATGCAGACAATTTGGTCACTGTTGTCCTATAAATGAAAGTGCAGGGCTCACATCTACATACATATATGTATTCATGGAGGGATTGGAGTGCAGGGCCCAATGGGACGTGCACTCCACCAGACAAATAAGAATACAATTATACTGTCTCACAAAGTAAGGAAATAAAATGAAAAAACTTAATTAATGCATCAGTTAGGGTTCCACTATCAGCCCTAATGCTCAGCCCATTCTCCTATACTGTACCCTCTCAGATTATTTACTCATGGAATTGGGTGAGCGTTAGGGCTGATGATTTAGAAGAGCACCCCCGATGCTTGTTAGTGTGTGAGTGCTGGTGGGGTAGGAGTTAGTTGAAACCCTAACTCACATTTCCATACTTTGATGGTGGAACCCTAACTTGTGCATTAACAAAGTTTTTTGCAATTTATTTATTTATATATATTTATATAAAACAAACTAAAAGTATCCTGTCAACAGATGGAAAAATACAGCTGGTTCTTTTCCTGATCTCATGGGGTGGTGGGTGTGTACCCCCTCTCCACCAGCATCAACCTTCTATGTGGCCAATGATAGTGCTGAAACAAGAAGAAACAAAGAAACGTAGAATTTGATGGCAGATAAGAACCGCTTGGCCCACCCAGTCTGCCCATTTCCCTACCTAATGGATAAGCTGCAGATTCTAGTTAACCAGCAGCCTATTTCTTCCTACCCCCAACCCCTAGGATTGCCTTATGACTGTTCCATGCATTCTTGAATTCCACCACTGTTTTTGACTCCACAACCTCCTCTGGAAGGCCATTCCATGCATCCACAACCCTCTCTGTGAAAAAATACTTCCTTAAATTACCTCTGAGCTGCCCCCCCATCTTCAAATTGTGCCCCCTTGTTCTTGCACAACTCTTTTTTTGAAAGATGCTACACTCTTGGACTTTGTTGATTCCCTTGAGGTACTTGAAAGTTTCTATCATGTCCCCCCTCTCCCTCCTTTTCTCGAGGCTATACATATTAAGCTCCTTAAGTCTCTCTTCATATGTCTTCCAGTGCAGACCCTGCACCATTTTAGTTGCCCTCCTCTGGACAGTTCCATCCTGTCTATGTCTTTGCGGAGATTGGGTCTCCAGAACTGCACGCAATACTCCAGATGGGGTCTCACCAGCTGTCTGTACAGAGGGATAATAACTTCCTGTTTTCTACTGGTAATGCCTCTCCTTATGCATCCCAGTATCCACCCAGCCCTCCTTACTGCCCTCTCACATTGCTTGCCCACCTTTAAGTCATCTGATATGACTACCCCCAGGTCCCTTTCCATTTTTGTTGTTGTTAGTATCTCACTCCCTATTGTGTACCCTTTCCCAGGGTTTTTGTTTCCCAGGTGCATTACCTTGCACTTCTTAGCATTGAATCTAAGCTGCCATTCATTTGACCCTTCCTTTAACCTTGCCAAGTCCCTTCTCATCCTTTCCACCCCACCTTGTGCATCAACTCTGTTGCAGATCTTTGTGTCATCTGCAAAGAGATATACTTTCCTTCAGTCCCTCTGCAATATAAACATAAAGATATTGAAGAGGACCAGTCTAATACTGAACCTGCCGTACTCAGTAGTAACCCCTTTCTTCAGAGTGGACTCCATTTACTATTACTCTCTGTGTCCTATTCTCCATCCAATTCTTTTCCAGGCTGTCATCTTGGGACCCACTCCCAGGCTGGCTAACTTATATATTAATCTTTTGTGTGGGACTGTGTCAAATGCCTTGCTAAAGTCTAGGTAGGCCATGTCCACAGCCCCTCCCTGATCTACTACTTTGGTCACCCAGTCAAAGAAATCTATCAGATTCATCTGGCATGACCTTCCTGCTGTGAATCTATGCTGCCTTGGGTCCTGTGTCCCTCTGACCTCTAGATACTCGACAATTCTTTAGTTCAGAAGTGATTCCATCATTTTCCTTATCACTGAGGTTAAACTAACAGGTCTGTAGTTTCCTGCTTCTGCCTTGCTCCCACTTTTGTGAAGGGGAATCACATCTGCCCTCCCCAGTCCTCGGGTACCACCCCATCCTCCCATGATTTGTTAAAGAGGGTAGTCAGTGGTGTCACTAGTTCTACCCTAAGTT
Organism: Neoceratodus forsteri; assembly: GCA_016271365.2. Taxonomy (NCBI): domain Eukaryota; kingdom Metazoa; phylum Chordata; order Ceratodontiformes; family Ceratodontidae; genus Neoceratodus; species Neoceratodus forsteri. The sequence goes on along the minus strand of CM028130.1, from coordinate 688,380,729 downwards.
CTTTTAGAATTCTGGGATGAATCCCATCAGGCCCCATTGCTTTGTCCACCTTCAGTTTTAAGAGTTCTTTCAGAACCCTTTCTTCTGTAAATGGGCTGGTATCAACTTCTGTATCCAGAGTGTTTCTATTGTTTGTTTTAGGTACCTCACCCTCTTCATTTGTATATACTGAGCAAAAATACTTGTTTAGTATTTCTGCCTTTTCACAGTCACCCTCTGCCCACCTACCCCCTTTATTAAGCCTCACTATCCCTCCCTTGGTCTTCCTTCACCCCCTGATGTACCTATAAAAGGTTTTATCCCCCTTTTTAACTGAGTTGGCTACCTTTTCCTCGGTTTGGGCCTTTGCTGTTCTGACTGCCTTCCTAGCTTCCTTTTACTTTAACTGATACAATTCTCTGTCCTATTTCTTCTGTGATTCCTTGTACTTCCCTAATGCTTTCTTTTTCTTTTGAACCTTCACTGACACTTCCTTTGAGAACCATAGTGGTTTCTTACATCGTTTTGTTTTGTTTATTTGCTTCACACAAAGGCTTGTTACCTCTGTGATGGCAGTTTTTATTATTCCCCATTGTTCTTCCACCCCTCCTTCCTGCCCATTTGCTAGTGCATTCCTTAGGCACTCACCCATTTCAGCAAAGTCAGCCCTCCTAAAGTCCAGTACTTTTGCCTTTGTATAACTCTATTGCTGTGTTTATTGTGAACCATACTGTTCAATGGTGGCTAGTTCCCAGATGGCTATCCACTTCTACATCTGTGATCCTCTCTCCATCTCCATTTGAGAGAACCAGGTCTAAGATTGCTCCCTCTTGAGTGGGCTCCAATACTAGTTGTCTAAAAGCATGCCCCTGTGAGGGCATCTAGAATAACCCACTCTTTTGAAGTGGCTGCTGCAACTGCACTCCAGTTAACATCTGGCATATTCAGATCACCCATGAGCAATATCTCCCTTTTCTGCCATTCTAAGTATCTTTGTATCATTTCCTTGTCCATTTCCTCCCCTGAGAGGGGGGTCTGTATACAACCCCTGTGCGGATTGTGATGCCATTGCCTGTCCCCAAATTGACCCACAGTGCTTCTTCTCCTCCCTGTTTACCCTTTTGTTCTGTTGCTTTGATTCCTTCCCTTATGTAAAGAGCTACTCCTCCTCCTCTTTTACCCTCCCTGTCCCTCTTGTAGATAGTGTATCCTGGTATGTTTATGTCCCAGTCATGGTTTTGTGTGTACCATGTTTCTGTGACTGCCACGATATCCAGATGTTCCTCCTCCATCAAGGCCACTAATTCAGGAAGCTTGTTACCCAGACTACAGGCATTGGTACTCATTGCTCTCCATTTTTTGATGGCTTTACCTTCTGTTGCAGATGACAGTCATGAGGTGGCTGCACATGCAAGCTTGCAGTGGTATACAGCTGGCACACAATGCCCCCATCACACATACCGTTGATGGCTTCTCCAGGGCCCATAACTCCCTGACATCATCTTTATAGTGCACATCTTGGCTACCCACCCTGCAGGATAGGAAGTCTGGGTTGAAGAATGACCATGGCCATAAGTGCCTCTGAGCCACCACCACCAAGACTGCCCCATCAGGTTGGTTTCTCCTGTCCAGGAATATTCAGGACTATTTGTCCTAGACATCCATGGAAATTCTGTGGAGATGTAAAGATAGAGAAAACATCAATGACAATGCACACATACACAATCAGGTAAAGCATGTGCCATATACCCATTAAAACTATGCACTGTACTCACCACTGCAGGCTCAGTCACCTGTCAAATGACCCTCCTGGGAGTCCTGATATGTAGAGAGGCACACTCTCCACATAACTTTTGGGGCCGAAAAGTACTGAATCAAACCAGGACAGCATGATTAATGTCAAAGGTTACACGTGTGAGATGTTCTATGGAATTCATAATGCAGGGGAAGCATTTTGCTTTTATTAAAGTTAAACACAAGCATTCAGCAGAGTATCACAACAGAAGAGCAGTTCAATGCCTTTATCTCTCTTGCAGTGACCGTACAAATGTTTGCAGTTTACCCAGCATCCCTCTTTCAAAATACAGCATGTCGAAGTGGACTCAGCATCAGCAGCCGCCAGGTACCACAGTATATCACTAGGCTTGGTGGTGCATGAGTACGTAGTGTGCATATGTGGAACAGTGCTTCTACATCACTGTCAGAGTTGTATCACACCTGGGGCTTGATTCAGAGATCAAACAGGCTCTCGTGCATGGGGAGCGAATTGCTCTGTGTTCACATAGTAGATTAGCTGCTGTACATTGCTTCACATTCCCCATTTAATTAGAAATTTAGATGATAAATACATAGATTTTCTGAGTGTAAATGAGTTTAAACTGATGCCAGAGCTTTCACAGCAGAAATGATTAAAGTACAGTAACTGCATTTTTTGATTAGAGCCCACTCCCCACAGTCAGGATTAGCAAAGCTGAAATCACACCTCGGGATGCTGGCAGCTAGGTGTTAGTACTTGACTCTACAACACAATCTGGGTTACTATTCCATTGCTCTTCTGAAAGTGAAAAATGTTTATCAAAGAATGGCATACCTTCCAAGTCTCCCTATTTTCAGGGACTCTCCCTGATTTTGCCATTTCTGCTGCCTTTTAGAGCACCAGTCCCTGTCCCTAAAACCATCAGAATTAAAGAATGAACTGGTTCCCTTGTCTTTAAATGATTTTAGGAATCCATTTCTAGCACCTTAGATTCAGTTAAACATATTCATTATGGTCCTGTCAAAATTTCCCTGCATGCATGATACATTTTAGAAACAGGATGTTAGATAAAAAGTACCCTGTACTTATTTATTTTATTTTATTTATTTATTTAGTTTTTGTTGACTGGGTAAGTGCAATAGACAAATCCTGCCTATTTTCAGGCACGACCCGGGGGAGGGGGATACAGATGAATGCCAACTGACCCTGAACCAGATTAAGCAGGTGGTGGTATTTTTAGTGAATGAGGGAAATTTGGCCAAGACACTGGGAAAATTCCCCTACACTTTCCGATAAGTGCCCTGGGATCTTTAACATCCACCTGAACTACCACCAATCCAGGCAGATGGGACCTCGGTTTAACGTCTCATCCAAACGATGGCACCTCAGGAGTGCATCACCCCTCACCTTATGAATTTCTGTAGAAATATAAAAATAGCAAAAGTAGGGGTGGGATATCATGAGCTAATGTTAGCTAAAGTGTAGGTATTTACTTCTGTATGCTCCCTTCCCCTGTCTAGGGGTATAAGATGGTAAATGCTGTGGGGAAGGGGGCACATTACAGCCAGAAACACGGTCCAGACAATGGTAGATTACACAGTTCAGTAACTGGATTCCTCAGACGTCACATGGTAATGGATTGTTTCCATCTGGGTGCTTTCCTTGTGGTGGGGTGCAGCTAGCAGGATTCTGGGGGGCAAAATTGTTAACAGATCACAATGAGGCATCCATTTGCTTAGATTGCAACTTATAAAATGAGTACATTGTCCAGGCTGAGTAATTTAAAATTAGCAGAATTTAATTAATAAAACTGGCAGAAAAGTTAATCAGAAGGCTCAAATCAGAACATCAAACCACTCCATGGAGAGTGGAGGGCATCGGAATATTTGATTAGTCACACACTTCAGTGGCCAGGGCCATGGTACATTTCTTAGAGGTTAGGGACATACACAATCCCTGCTGGTATTCCCCAGAGGAGAAAGCAAACTCCATTAACAAAGGTGATGACAGCAACTCGAACAAGTCTGACAGGATTAATGGCTGTTTTCAAAATACTGTCAGTTCCCACTAATGCAGACAGGAACATTCACTTCTCTAACATGGCTGAAAACAGGATCTGCTCGTCCCACTCCCACAAATCAGCTTCTATGGACCTTTTTTCCCTCCAGCTATTCGATCAGGCAGGCACCTCACGATGCAGACCCAACAAGGGAAAAACCCTGCACCCAGTGGTCCCACACTACACACTGAAGCAGCATGGAGTTTTCACACTAGGCCTTAAACTTCACAGGTGCTCATATATTCCAATAGACATGGAACAGGCAGCGGAGGTCTGATCTGCCACCTCAGATCCCCCACAGTCCAGCCTCTCACACTCTGGCCTTCAGTCCCACATGGCAACCACTGGAATTTTAATCCTTTTATGGCTGCCGATGCCTGATCACTCAGTACAGAGGATCATAGATGGGCAGCCTAACCAGGTCTCAGCTCCTCCTCCACAGGAATGGGACCCAGGGATTCATGCGAGGCATGGACAACATCCCATTTATTCCCACCCACAAATCATTTTTGGCAAGGGTCTTACTTTATCTCAGGACAGGTCAGGGTGACATTCACCCTACCCTGGCCCTGGGCTGACTGCCCTCACACCTCCAAATCTGGATCTCTCTCCCCTGCCACTTGACTCCTGCTTTCCCATCAGGCTCCTCCTTTTATGCCCCGGTACCCAGTCTCTGCCTATTACTACAGGTCCTGGCATCCATCCTTGCACTATGGGCCACTGAGAATTGTAGTAAGCCCCACTTCTAATAAATGGACCACTGACTATTTTATTTATTATATGTTGTTGTGGTTCTATTTACTTTTTTACATTTCCTAATACAATAATAGATAGTGCACTGACTGTACTGTCTGTTTTTTGATGCTGATGATTTTAGGGACTTGGACATATTTCTGGCTGGACTTTTTCTTTCAGTCTTCATCCCTCTCCAAAATGATTCCTAAAACCTTTGCCACCCCCCAGTCAGGATTAGCAAATCTGAATTCACGCCTATGGATGCTGCCGTGCTAGGTATTGGAACATCACGCTGCAACACAACACAACACTGCCTATTCAGTGGTTCTTCAGATTCTTTGACACCCATCCCCCAGGGCTGCAATTTGCAAACCTAAGATCCTGCCTCAGGATGCTGTGAGGCTGGGTGTTTGGCTACAGTAGGTGTTATGCACTGACACAGCAAAGATGTGGGATACAAAAATAAAAGCAAAACACTTACTGATGGGAAAAACAAAGTTCAATTTTACTATCATTATTTTTACATTGCAGTGGTGTGGCCACTGGCATGTACAACAGCTGGTATCACTTTTTCCATGTGATCAATATATTTATTACAGTCTTCAACTGCCTGCACTTTCCTCCAAAAGTGTTGTGTGCTTTGCATAGTTCCTAGGCTTAACATGCCTCCAAATGTAGTGATTCATCTGATGCCACACCATCTCTGTTGGGTTCAGGTCTACCAATTCTGGTGGTGTCCTGACCCAATTCACTCCCTGGTCCTATATATAGATATATACCAGATGCTACATGCTTTGGGTCATTATCTGTACAAGTAAAAGAACACACATATAAGTAAACACATAGAACACTGTGCAGTATAGCCCTAACAAGAACACAGAGAAATTGTAATTGCAAATTGCTGTCTTGAACCTTGTAAAAGTCAATGCCCATCTGCAAAAACTTGCTCAATAAAGGGCACCAGTGTAGTGGACACTATTGCCTCCCTGAAGAAATTGCCTTCCTAATGCCACTGAATAGTAGTATCAGCCCTGGACCATGGTTCCAAATGGCACCCCAGATGTGTTTTTACATTGATTATTTAGGATCAGTGGACACATATAGGTATAGGGCCTATAGGCAGACTGGTTGGGCCAAGCTGTCCTTATCTGCTGACAATTTCAATGTTTCTATGTTTCATATGTGTTTGTGCTGTGGATTCAGTATAAGAAATCCTTTTTTCTGGAAAGTCATAGGGCAAAAAGACTGCATTGCTATGGTAGTCTCATCAGTAAAATGAATGTCTACAAATTGTTCAATTTCTTCCATCCACATCTTAGTCTGTTCCAGCTGTTTATGTTTATTGGCTTCACAAATGAGAGGGCATGTACTGTTGTAAGGAAAAAAGTCCATCAGTATCTTGCTTTTTTGAAGTACTGTACAGTACCTTACCTGCAATACATTCACTACAACACATAGATTCTTACACAGTCGGTCAGTACATTAGCAAAAGATAAAGAGGTTACAGGAATGTATTTATTTATTTATTGTTGCAATTGTGTCACCAGGAAAGGCACACTGAGCAACAAGATGCTAATCTACCAGTGCGACCTGGGGGGGGTACACATGGATATGATAACACATAGGTTATCAAGTGAACAGTTAACAGAAACAAATAAAAAGCAGCATAAGGATACACGATTGCATGACTATACAAGCTGCGCACATTGAATGCTTAGGATATTACAGTATCAAATAACAATTTTTGTGACAAGAAGCAGCAGATAATGTAAATTAGCACAGTAGTAACAGCTGTAAACAACAGAGGATGTATATCACAGTTATACAGTTATACACAGTGCATAGGGCAAAATAGGCCCAGGACATAAGTTCACGGTTGGGGTTATATGCCAACTTCTGTAGCAAGGCTAAGGCCGCTGGTCAGGCATTGGGGAGTGGATAGTGGGGCATGGCAGGTTCAGGGACAGGAGCAATTTGTAGTAAGGAAGTTTGCTAAGGCGGTAGACACAGAGTAGGAAGAGGAGAAGTGCCGCATTTGTGGTGGGAGGGCATTCCAGAGCTTGGGTAGCCGGTGCGAGAAGGCAGCTTGACTGACAGAGGTCTTCCACCTAGGGACTGAAAGTTGGTGGGAGTCACTGGATCTAAGATGATAGGAGGGGGGTGGGGCATCTGTGAGCATGGTGGCAAGGTAGGAGGGGATGGACCAAGCCATAGGTTGGAGACAAATTTAACACTGTGAGAGGTGTGGTGATTTTCAAGGGATGGTAGTGCCAAGGCTCGGTAGAGGTTGCAGTGGTGGGTGAGGGGAGAGGCATCGAGAGCAAAGCAGCAGAAGGCATTATAAAGTGTGTCCAGTTTAGATATGGTGGACTTAGGGGCTGCACTGTATACAATGTTGCAGTAGTCGATGGAGGGTGGTATCATCTTCAGGACCAGTTCACGTCAGACTCGGGGAAGGAGGCTCCTGCGGTTCTTATATAGTGCACTGAGCATAGGGCGTAGTTTTTTTGAGATAGCATCGATGTGGTCAGAGAAGGAGAGATGGCTGTCGAGCCAGACCCCCAAGTAATGGAACGAGGAGACATCTTCAAGTTTTTGGCCATCCAGGGTGGCGAAGTAGAGAAGGGAGGGGAATCTGGCCAGGCATTGTCGTGTGCCGAAGGTCATAGTGACAGTTTTTTGCATTTAGGGAGAGCTAGTGCGAGCTATACCATTGCTGTACCTTGTTGAAGTCAGCTTGAAGGATTGATTGTGCCATATCAGGGCCAGAGCCCGAATAGTAGAGTATAGTATCCTCTGCATACATGTGGATTGAGGAAGTAGAGCAGATGAGTGGCAGGTCATTTAGGAATATAGAGAACAGAATGGGACCAAGAACTGACCCCTGTGGGACACCGGTAGTTAAGGGAAGGGGGATGGAGATTGCATTTGAGACTCTAATGGACTGAGTTCTATCAGAGAGGTATGATCTGAACCAGTTTGTGGCTGTGACAGAGAGGCCTGATTCAGCAAGACTCAAGAGCAGTATGCAGTGGGAGACAGTGTTGAAGGCTTTTGCAAGGTCGAAAAAAACAGCTGAGGTGATCAGTGCACTCCCATGCCTGTCAGGATAGTGTCTGTAAGCCTTATCAGGGAGGAGGTGGTGGAGTGTCCCTTCCTGAAGCCAGACTGGAATAGAGTGAAGAATTTGGAGTCAGTGAGGAAGGAGGTAAGTTGGGTGAGCACAAGGTGCTCTTGTAGTTTTGCTAGGACTGGGATGAGGGAGATTGGAAGGTTTTAAATTGCTTTTTGATATTCGCAGCCCAGAATCATTGATTATATACGGATATGCAGCAGCCACAGCACTGTACTTACCGTGCTGTGCCATAACTCCATCTGTTTTTACATGGCATTTGTCTTACTGATGATATGGATACGGAGTACCCTTGTTCTGCTGGTTTCTGATGGACCTCTGCTGCGCTGCTGTCATCATCCTCCATTGTTAGCTGATCCATGATTTGGGAAACCTCACTGCAAAAAGACAATAATACACCTTAGTTAATGACACTCAAGGCCACACAGGTAGCCCTGATACATTTCAGTGTCTTGATGTGTACTATTGATTGCTCAAGGTCACAGAGGCAGCCACGAACATTTCATTGCCTTGCAGTGTACTGTGGCTTGCTCGGATACCCACCTAGTGCACACTGTCTTCTTGTGTGGATATTTGCTGTGTGGTCAAATGTGTTTGTAGAACACAGAGAGAAAAATCATGATGCCAGCTGCTGTAAGGTAGTTCCGTATATCCAGCATTGGAGTCTAATTTTTGTACATTTTACAGACAGCATTGCTATGTCTTGCATCCAGCTTCTTGGTCGAAGAAACATAGAAACATAGAATTTGATGGCAGATAAGGACCGCTTGGCCCACCTAGTCTGCCCATTTCTCTACCTTATGGATAAGCTGCAGATCCTAGTTAACAATAGCCTACTTCCTCCTAATCCCCACTAGAATTGCCTTATGTCTGTCCCATGCATTCTTGAATTCCTCCTCTGTTTTTGACTCTACGACCTCCTCAGGAAGGCTATTCCATGCATCTACAACCCTCTCTGTGAAGAAATACTTCCTCACATTACCTCTGAGACATCCCCCCTCTATCTTCAAATTGTGCCCCCTTGTTCTTGCACACCTCTTTTTCTGAAAGATGCTGCCCTCTTGGACTTTGTTGATTCCCTTGAGGTATTTGAAAGTTTCTATCATGTCCCCCCTCTCCCTCCTTTCCTTGAGGCTATACAACTTAAGCTCCTTTAGTCTTTCCTCATATGTCTTCTGGCAGACTGTGGTACCATTTGGTTGCCCTCTTCTGACAGCCTCCACCCTTCCTATGTCTTGCGGATGGGGTCTCCAGAACTGTACACACAGTACCCCAGATGTGGTCTTACCAACTGTCTGTACAGAGGGCCAACAACTTTTTGTTTTCTACTGGTGATGCCTCTCCCTGTGCATCCAAGTATCCCCCCAGCCCTCCTTAGTGCCTTCTCACATTGCTGGTCCACCTTTAGGCCATCTGATATAACTACCCCCAGGTCCCTTTCCATTTTTGTTGTTGTCAGTATCTCACCCCCCATTGTATACTCTTCTCTTGGGTTTTTGTTTCCCAGGTGCATTACTTTGCACTTCTTCTTTGCATTGAATCTAAGCTGTCATACATTTGACCATTCCTCCAACCTTGCCAAGTCCATTTCATCCTTTCCACCCCAGCTTGTGTATCAACCCTGTTGCAGATCTTTGTGTCATCTACAAAGAGACATACTTTTCCTTCCAGTCCCTCTGCAATGTCACTCACAAAGACATTAAAAAGGACTGGCTCCAGTACTGAACCCTGCAGTATCCCACTAGTAATCCCCCTTTCTTCACTGTGGACTCGATTTACTATTACCCTCTGTGTCCTATTGTCCAGCCAGTGTTTTACCCAGGCTACCACCCTGGGACCCACCCCAAGGCTGGCTAATTTGTTTGTTAATCTTTTGTGCAGGACTATGTCAAATGCCTTGCTAAAGTCTAGGTAGGCCATGTCCACAGCCCCTCCCTGGTCTACTACTTTGGTCACCCAGTCAAAAGAAATCAATTAGATTTGTCTGACATGACCTTACCACTGTGAATCCATGCTATCTTGGGTCCTGTGCCCCACTGGCCTCTAGGTACTCAACAATTATTTCCTTCAGAAGTGATTCCATCATTTTCCCTAACACTGAGGTCAAACTGACAGGTATGTAGTTTCCTGCCTCTGTCTTGCTCCCACTTTTGTGAAGGGGAATCACATCCACCCTGCTCCAGTCCTCAGGGACCACACCATCCTCCAATGATTTATTAAAAAGATTTGTCAGTTGTGTTACTAGTTCTTCCCTTAATTCTTTTAGAATTCTGGGGTGAATCCCATCAGGCCCCATTGCTTTATCCACCTTCAGTTTTAAGAGTTCTCTCAAAACCCTTTCTTCTGTGAAAGGATGAATATCATCACCCCTATCCAGAGTGCTTCTATTGACTGGATTAGGTATCTCCCTCTGCTTTTCCATTGTGAATACTGAGCAGAAGTATTTGTTCAGTATTCCTGCTTTTTCCCTGTTGCTCTCTGGCCAAACACCTTCCTCTTTATTCAGCCTCAGTATCCCTGCCTTAGTCTTTCTTTGCTCCCTAATGTACCTATAAAAGGTTTTATCCCCCTTCTTAACCAAGTTGGCTATCTTTTCCTCAGTTTGGGTTTTGCTATTCTGACTGTCTTCTCCTCTTCCTTCTGCTTTAACTGGTACAGTTCTCTGTCCTGCTCCTTCTGTGTTTCTTATTCTTCCTGAATGCTATCTTTTCTCCCTAACCTTCCCTGCACTTCATTGAGAACCATAGTTGTTTTTTTCTTTCATTTTGATTTGTTTAGTTGCTTCACACAAAGGCTTGCTGCCTCTGTGATGGCGGTTTTGATGTTTCCCCATTGTTGCTCCATCCCACCTTCTTGCCTGTTTGCTAGTGCTTTTCTGAGGCACTCTCCCAATTTGACAAAATCAGCCCTCCTGAAGTCCAGTACCTTCACTTTTGTATGGCTTGACTCTACAGCTAAGTTTATTGTGAATCACACTGTTTGCTGGTTGCTTGTTCCCAGATGGCTACCCACTTCAAGATCGGAGATCCTCTCTCCATCCCCATTTGAGAGTATGAGATGTAAGATGGCTCCCTCCCGAGCGGGTTCCAAAACTAGCAGTCTGAGGCATGCCCCTGTAGGGCATTGAGAATGACCCTGCTCTTGGATGTGGCTACAGCAAAGGTGCTCCAGTTAACATCTGGCATATTCAGGTCCCCCCTCAGCAATATCTCCCGTTTCTCCGCCATCCTAAGGATGCCTTCTATCATTTCTTTGTCCATTTCCTCCCCCTGAGACGGGGGTCTGTATACAACCCCTGTGCGGATTGTGGTGCCATTTCCAGTCTCCAGGGTGACCCACAGTGCCTCCTCTCCTCCCTGTTTACCCTTTAGTTCTGTTGCTTTGATCCCTTCCCTTACATAGAGAGCTACTCCTCCTCCTCCTCTTCTTCCCTCCCTGTCCCTCCTGTAGATTGTGTACCCTGTTATGTTGACATCCCAGTCATGGCTCTCTGTGTATCACATTTCTGTTACTGCCATGATATTCAGGCATCCTTCTCCCATCAAGGCCACCATTTTGGGGAGCTTTTTACCTAGACTATGGGCATTGGTACTCATTGCCCTTCATTTTTTTTTATGGCTTCATTTCTTTTTGCCCCATCCTTGTCCTTACTGCCTTTGTCTTTTTCTCCATTTACCCCTGCTCTTCTCCCTATCAACTGCTCTGTCTTGGTGTTTACCTCACTAACTACCCTGATTTTTTTTTTGGGTGGGGCTAGAATTTCCCTTCTCCTTTTCACCGCCTCCCCCCTCGGCTAGTTTAAATGCTTGTCAATGAAGCATTTAAACCCTATCACCTAGGATCCTGGTTCCCCTCTTGGATAGATGCAGACCATCACACCAGTATAGGCCTGCATCCCTCCAGGTAAAGCCCCAGTCCCCAATGAAGCCAAATACCTGAGCTCTACACCAGTTTTTCAACCAGTAATTGAATCCCATGATGTGGAATACACTAGCCTCATACATGCCATAAATAGGTAGCACTTCTGAGAAAGTTACTGTGTGTGCTACTTGTCTAAGGCCCCTCCCCAACTCCACAAACTCCTGTTGCACTGCTCTGATCCCATTCTCATCCAGGTCATTTGACCCTAGGTGGATAATGACATCCAGCTCACTCCCCCATTCAGCTGCTGCCATGATCCTGAGGATTCGTTTCCTGTTCCTCCAAGCCATGGTGCTGGGCAAGCACTTTACCTCCCTTTCCCCTCCCTCCCCCAGTTCTACCCCCTAACAACTGAGTCCCCCCACCAGGAGTTATTTCCTTCCCTTGTGGGGTCCTGTGCCACCCTCCTGTGGGTTTCCACTGTGGAGATTCTCGGCATCCTCCTTGGTCTCCACTGAGGGTGCCTACATAGAGGAACCATGCTCCGCCAGAGTGATGAATGAATTGTGGAGAGGCGCAACTGGAGGGATGCACCTCTGTTTCATCACCCTCACCCACTCTGAGCCCACCGTGGTCCAACCACTCCTCTTTCTTGTCAACCTCTGAGGTAGTGGCAATGGCCTGGGTGGACCCTGGGTGGGGGAGCAGGTTTCCCAAATCCTTGCCAGGTCAGCAAGGAGATGAACAACCTCCTCCCTCAGACCACAGTGGTGCCTGTAAATAGGGCAGCAACACAGTCTCCAGAATGTCATAGTAGTAGAGTAAAGGTGGTGGTTTCTCAGTCTGCAACTATCCTCCAAAAGATGTGCATAAATGTGACAAAAATGCACAGTATTTATACAGCAGAGGGACAGGTACAGTAGGCATGACCAGGAAGTTTGACAACTCACAAGCTGGGAATTAAGGAACAGACAAATCAGATGTTGATGCTCTGGGAGGCATCATGTGACTATGACATCACAAACAGTGTCAGCCAATCAGCTCCAAACTGATGGCTGACTTGAAGTGGAAGAACAGTATATAACAGAGGCTTTGCCAAGCTTGAAAAATGTACATCTGATTGAGAGGCAATACACTATATCACTGTACTGTATACTGTATTGAAGATGACTACTAGGTCAGAACTTTCATGGGACACCAGATATAAGCAGGCCTGCCAGGACGAGAAAAGCAGTATTGCAACTAAATAGCAGCACACTTGTGAGCAGAAACAGAGGGAGAAAGGAAAATGTTACACCACCAGTAAAAATAAGGGTTTTCAGAAAGGAGCACAAGAAATACACAGTAATAAAATATTGTTTTGTATTATTGTTTTCATAAAAGGTATTCATAATAGCTCTCAGTTGCAATGATTTTCGTATAGCACCACTGATACACATTATAGTGTTAAGTAACTTGATAGAGACTGTCCTTAACTCTAGACAAATGTTGACCACAATTGTTTAAATTATTCTTCTTTTCCCAGGTGTGCTCTTGATCCTTTAATGCTCAACCCCCTGCCTCACAAGTCAGAAGCAAATAACCAAAATCAGGGACACATCTAAAACATTAATGATCTCCACTCAGGAAGCTGGCAGAATAGGAGATTTAGTGTAAAATGCTTTTTCTGAGCAAGAACAAGTCTGTAACTGTAATGTCTGGCATTATTTTGTGCTTACAATCCCCACTGTTCAGTCACAGAGACCCGAATTTTCAGTTCAGTTTTCAGTTCAGTTCAGTTTACTTTTTATACTGGAAAGGCATGTGAGTAAAGAATTGTCCATTTTTACAAGCGTCAGTTTAGGACAGACAGATAGATTACAGTATTTACAGGAAAGTGCATAACAGAAGCATATAGAGCAATTACATAAGCAAGAAGACTTAAGGATAATAAACACAGTGCCATAATACAGCATATAATCAGTAAAGTTTGCAAAATTGCAAGAGACGGCAGCTATAACAACTGGTGCCCAGACAAAAAGGACTAAAGTAAAAAAGGAAGTCTGGCAACCTAGAAAGAGACCATACTCACTATTGTAGTGGTGTTCAAGTATTTTTTTTTTAAGTATAATATCCAAGTATTCCACATAAGCAGCAATATATCACCAAAATAAAGTGCAGCCAGATAAAACCACCAACGTTTCACGTTATGCCAATGCTTTTTCAAGTTGTAAAGATTTTGATTCCAAGACCCCTGCTTTTATATATTTAAAAAGGCATGTGATGCATTCAAATGGCCCAATCAATGCCATGTGAGAATAATGACATCATAATGATGTCACAACGTGTAATATATTATATGGCACTAGTGGTCAAGAGTATCATTCATCACAACAAGAACAGGAAATTCATTTTGACTAAAGTGCTATACAAATATATTTGCTACCAGTACACTTATAATGCAAAACAATTATATATATATATGTATATATATATATATATATATATATATATATATATATATATATATATACATATTATAAAAAGGCATGACACATTTTTCTTATTAATAACAATCAAATAAACGTTGTAAATTTATATTGTTAAATACCAAACATTTAGCCCCAATACCAATATCAGCAGGCACAAGAAACAAGTTGCCTATTATTAATCACATTCAGATAAATATCAAAGATTTATATTGTTCTATGCCATAACCTTAAATCATAAACACTCATATGGAGGGGGAGTGGCCATGTATATCCTGTCCTCACTGCAGTTTACTGTCACCCTACCTACATCCATCCCAGCTACCCATGAATCCCTTGTCACCTGCATTACCCTTCCTTTCTCAATCCCAAACTTTGTGGCTGGCATCTATTGCCACCAAGCATTCAACCCTTGGTCATGACTGAACTCTTTGCAAATATCACCTCCCTCTCACAATCTGGTGAACTTTTTATAATGGGTGACATGAATCTAAATTGGTTATCTCCCAAGTTAAACAAGCTACGCAATAATGTCAGTGCTCTAAACCTCACTCAGCTTATACTTGAGCCCACACATCCTAATCTCAAAACACAAAATCACACCCTGCTTGACTGGGTACTCACAACCCACCCGGACTGCATCATTAAATCTGGTCTCCTCTCCAATGCCCTTAGTGACCACAAACCCATTTTCATTGTACCTAAGGTTCATCACCCCAAACCTCCCCCTAAAATCATACAGCTCTGGTCCTTTAAATCCTTAGACCTTACCCCAAACTACAGACCAGTTAGTTTGACCTCAGTGGTAGGGAAAATGATGGAATCACTTCTGAAGGAAAGAATTGTTGAGTACCTAGAGGCCAGTGGGGCATAGGACCCAAGGCAGCATGGATTCATGATGGGAAGGTCGTGTCAGACGAATCTAATAGATTTCTTTGACTGGGTGACCAAAGTAGTGGACCAGGGAGGGGCTGTGGACATGCCTACCTGGATTTTAGCAAGGCATTTGATACAGTCCCACACAAAGATTAATACACAAGATAGCCAGCCTTGGGTGGGTCCCAGGGTGGTAGCTTGGATAAAAAGTTGGCTAGACAACAGGATGCAAAGGGTAGTAGTAAATGGAGTACACAGTGAAGAAAGGAGGGTTACTAGCGGGGTACCGCAGGGTTCAGTACTGGGACCGATCCTTTATAATGTCTTTATAAGTGACATTGCAAAGGAACTGGAAGGAAAAGTATGTCTCTTTGCAGATGACACAAAGATCTGCAACAGGGTTGATACACAAGATGGAGTGGAAAGGATGAGAAGGGACTTGGCAAGGTTGGAGGAATGGTCAAATGTATGGCAGCTCAGATTCAATGCAAAGAAGTGCAAGGTAATGCACATGGGAAACAAAAAACCCAGGGGAAGCGTACACAATGGGGGTTGAGATACTGACAACAGTAAAAATAGAAAGGGACCTATGGGTAATTATATCAGATGACCTAAAGGTGGGCAAGCAATGTGAGAAGGCAGTAAGGAAGGCTGGGGGATACTGGGATGCATAGGAAGAGGCTTCAATAGTAGAAAACAGGAAGTTGTTATCCCTCTGTACAGACAGTTGGTGAGACCCCATCTGGAGTACTGTGTGCAGTTCTGGAGACCCCGTCTCTGCAAAGACATAGATAGAGTGGAGGCTGTCCAGAGGAGGGCAACCAAAATGGTGCAGGGTCTGCACCAGAAGACATAAGAAGAAAGACTAAAGGAGCTTAATATGTATACCCTTGAGGAAAGAAGGGAGAGAGGGGACATGATAGAAACTTTCAAGTACCTCAAGGGAATTAACAAAGTCCAAGAGGGTAGCATCTTCCAGAAAAAGAGATGTGCAAGAACAAGGGGGCACAATTTGAAGATAGAGGGGGGACGGCTCAGAGGTAATGTGAGGAAGTATTTTTTCACTGAGAGGGTTGTGGATGCATGGAACAGCCTCCCTGAGGAGGTCATGTAATCAAGAACAGTGGGGGACTTCAAGAATGCATGGGACAGGTATAAGGCAGTCCTAGTGGGGGGTAGGAGGAAGTAAGCTGTTGGTTAACTAGGATCTGCAGCTTATCTGTTAGGTAGGAAAATGGGCAGACAAGGAGGGCCAAGCGGTCCTTATCTGCCATCAAATTCTATGTTTCTATGTAATCAACTCTGCACGTGCTTCCACCGACTGGGCTCCCCACTCCACTGCCATTTCTATTGACCAAGCACTTGACTATTTTAAGGATAAATTCATTGCCACCTGGAATGTCTTTGCTCCTTTCAGATGGACCAGAGTCTGTGGGCTTCACCTCCCCTGGATCACCCCCGAACTACTGGCCTGCTTCAGGGAGTGTGATCAGGCCTGGAGAAAGCACAAATCTATTAAAAATTCAAATGACTATGCCAAGTACAGAATGCTATGCAATTCATGTTCTAAAGCTACTAGACTGGCTAACTCTGATTATTTCAACTCCTCATTCCTGACTAACATTAACTCTCTATCTAAATTCTGGAGAGTAGTTCATTCTCTGTTTTCTCCCCCCCTCCCCCTTCCCCTCCAGTTCTCAAAATAAATAACTCCTTAGTTTCATACCTTGGTTCCGTGGCCAGTGAATTGAATGCCTACTACACCTCGAGCGCCACATCTCTTCTAAATTCCCTGTTCCCTTTGCCACCTACTAACTTCAGCCCTTCGCCTCAGCCAGTGCCTACCCCTCCCCATTTTTCTTTTCTGCTAGCTCCCCTGATAAATCTCTTAATGCTCTCCTATCCCTCAACCCCTCTGAAGGCTCCTCACCAGAAGAGCTTGATCCTAAACTTCTCTACCTTTCTGCTCCTGCAAGTGCTTATCCTATCTCCTTAATCCTTAACCTGTCCTTTATTTCTGCCCAAGTACCCTCATCCTGGAAACATGCTGTAGTCCTTCCTCTCCCCAAGGGTGATGAAACATTCATTCCTGGCAACTATCACCCCATTTCCCTCCTTCCTACCTTTGCCCAACTTCAAGAACATTTAGTTCTCTCTCAACTATCACCCTTCCTCTCTGATTCCTCCTTCTTCACCCCTTTCCAATCTGGTTTTCTGAAGAACCACTCAAAAACCACCTCCCTCCTCAGACTTACTGACTCCATCCTTTCAGGGATGGATGATGGCCTGATTACCTTGGCCAGCTTTGTCGACCTAGCCAAAGCTTTTGACTCTGTTTGCCATCCCCTGCTTCTTGATTCACTCTTCTCAGCTGGCCTTGCTCCATCATCCACCAACTGGTTGAAATCCTACCTCATTGGCAGGAACCAGTCGATGAGAATCCTTGATTCCATCTCCCCTCCACTCTCTATCAGCACTGGCGGCCCTCAGGGCTCAGTGCTTGGTCCCCTACTCTTCTCCATTTTCCTTATTGATCTTCCCACAGCTTGCTCATTCTCTTCTATCCACATGTACACTGATGATACTGTTTTTTACAGTTCTGGCAAAAACCCTGCTGCCATGCAAACCAGCTTACAGTATGACTTAAACCAAGTTCAGCTCTGGTCTGCTTCTCACCAGCTTTTTCTAAATGCCAAGAAGACAGTCTCAGTGACCTTTGGCACCAGGCAGAGACTTTCTAGGGTCCTGGCCCTACCCACTTTCCACACCCTTGATGGGACCATCTTGGAGGACACCTCCTCATTTCAATATCTGGGAATTTGGCTGAACCAGCACCTCAACTTCTCTGTGCATATCGATGCTATCCTGAAGAAACTGTGCCCCAAGCTTGGTGCTCTGTACAGGAATTGTAGTTGCATCCCGTTGACTGCAAGGTGCGAAATTGTCCAGAAGATGATACTCCCCATCTTTGACTACTGCGACGTAGCCTACGGTGCTGCTCCCAAATCTTCCCTGACCAAGTTGGACACTCTCTTTAACTCCTTCTGCCACTTTGCTATCAACTCCCCTTCCAGCTCCCACCACTGTGAACTCTATCGCTCTCTAACCTTCCTTTCACTATCTCACAGATGCATCTCTCAATGTGCCAAACTAACCTCCAAATTCTAGTTCGGGGGGCTCCTCTCCTATCTTCCTATCTCTCATCATCTCTGTCCACTCCACCTCCCCCTACCCACTGTCTCAGATCAAATGACGCCCACACCTTGATAGTCCCTCACTGCTCCACCCTCATCAGTCAGACTGGTTTTGCCCATCGTTTCCCTAAATCTGGAATTCCCTCCACCCGAAATATGACACTCCTCCTCCTCCAACTACTCCCTTACCTATCCCCTACACGATTACCTTCCCCTCAGTTGTTC
The DNA here is from genome assembly GCA_016271365.2 of Neoceratodus forsteri. NCBI lineage: Eukaryota > Metazoa > Chordata > Ceratodontiformes > Ceratodontidae > Neoceratodus > Neoceratodus forsteri. The sequence goes on along the minus strand of CM028130.1, from coordinate 688,362,443 downwards.
CTGCTTTAAGCCACCTTAATACCTGTCCCCAGTTTCTGCTTTCCTACCATGACACCCCCAGCAGGGTTCTCAACATCCTGAAGGGGGAAATCAGGAAATGGCTACCCCTTCTCCTCATATTCAGTTCTTGCCTCTCCCCCCATCTTCTCCAACTGCCCTTCTGGGTCACCAGTGTGCACAACCTAACCCCATCCTTTTTATTCCAACAGCACTTGCATACTACCCCAAGCCTGCTCCTGGTACACTCATGCACTATACAGTAAATGGTTCTATAGGTTTTGTACATTCATATGTTCTTTTGTATGATTTTGGACATATATTGTAATTTGCCCAATGTTCCTCTACTGTTTATTGTACAATACCTTGTGTTCCAACTGTTGCACAATCTTACACTGTTGTATTGTTTGTACTACCCACATACTATTGTAACTGATCATCCTTCACAATCCTATGTAACCCCTCCCACCAGGTTGCACCGTGAGATGAGCAACTTATTGTTCAGTGTGCCTTCCTGGTGAAACATTTTAATTAACAAATTTACATAAATTGCATTTCCTATCATTACCTTTTCTTTAAAAATGGAACTAGAGAAAAGGCTTAATTTAAAACCCCATCTAGATGAGCCTTTAAAATGTATTGCCATTTGCTCTCCTGTTATAATAACAAATTATCAATGTCCCCCACCCGAGGCCCTATCGTAACTTTTTCTAAACTTTGAAAACAAAAGTTATGTTCCATCCCCCTGCTTTTCATATGTACAGCTAATGCGTTAGTGATCTCTGCTTTTTCTATACTCTGAAGATGGTCAGCTATTCTCTGTTTGAAACATCTCTTTGTTTTACCCACATAAAATTGTTGACATACATTACAAACCACTAACTGAACCACATATTTTGTGCTACAGTTTACAACAAATTTAAACTTGTAAATTCTGCCACTTATTGGATGAATAAATACACCCCCCCCAACTTTAATGTTCTTGCAAAAAGAACAATGCCACAAGGAAAAGTTACTTTAGGAAACGATGTCTCCAAAGTTCTTTCTTCCACATAATGGCTGCTTGTGACAATGTCACCGATATTTTTTCCTTTTCGGTAAACCATTCGGGGGAATGTAGATGTGGTTTCTTTTAATTTCAGTTCTATTTTTAAAATACTCCAGTTTTTTCTAACTATCTGTCCAATCTGGTAACTCTGTGGGGTAAAATCAATAACAAAGTTAAGCATATTATTTTCTTTTTTATTTCTTAGCTTTAACAACTCAGTTCTCTCAATATTTTGCACCCGATTTCTAGCTTTTTTCTAAGCAGACTTCACTGTAACCCCTTTCCCTAAAACGCTGTTCTTCTTTTTTTAAATTAAGATCCAACAGTGTAACATTGCTTGTGTTTCTTTTTACTCTCATCAGTTGACCTTTAGGGATACCATCTAATAATTTCCTAGGATGACAACTATCATATCTCAATGTTGCATTTCTTGCTGTTTCTTTTCTAAATATACTCGAACCCAACTTTTTATCACCCGTTTTCTTAATGTTGATATCTAAAAAATCAATTGTTTCTCTAGTGAAATGTATAGTGAATTTCACATTGGTGTTGGTTGCTTCAAGATAATTAACAAAATCAGGAAGTTCACTCTCATTGCCAGCCCAAATGATTAATAAATCATCAGTGAAGCGTCTATAAAGTTTCATTTTGGTTACAAAGGGATTGGATTTTTTTCACACAATACATGCTGTTCCTCCAAATCAGCTAAATAAATACAAGTGTAATTGGGGTACAAGGCTGCCCCCATGGCTGTCCCCTTTACCTGTAAATAAAACGAATTATCAAAAACAAAAGCATTTTTTGTCAGAACTTGTTCAGTCAATGCAATTAAACCTTCCATTAAGGGCTGTTCATAATCACTTTTTCTCCTGAGAGTGTCACGCAATGAGATTAATCCATCTTCATTAGGAATGTTAGTATATAATGCTGTAATGTCTAGAGTGACTAATATATCAGCTTCCATAACCAAAACTTGGTCAAGAATATTAATTAAGTGAGTAGTGTCCTTAATGAAAGATGGACTGGTAGGTACAAAACCTTTAATGTAATAATCCACCATTTTACTTAATGGTTCTGTTAAAGAACCCACACTAGAAACAATTAATCATGCTGGGATTTTTTCCATGTTTTTATGACTCTTAAGGAGACCATACAACATGGCCCTAACTGAATGGGAGACCATTAAAAAATCAAGCATTTGTTTAGTAACTATACCACTTAGAAAGAGATCATAAAGCAAAACATCAATTACTCATTTGTAATCATTAGTAGGATCTTTAGTTAATTTCTTATAATACACAGTATCTGATAGTTGAGCAAGTATTTCGTTCTTATACTGATCTTTGTCTAAAACAATAACTCCACCCCCTTTATCCTCTGGTTTGATTTCTATACAGTCATTTAATGCAAGATTTTTTATTGCTTGTTTTCTTTAGCAGTACAATTATAGTATCTGTGTCTTTTTTTCTTACAAATTCATTGCCTGTATGTCCATTTCACAAGCTTTAGTGAAGGTTAATACTGCCGGAGTTTGGGGGGGGGGGGTGTAGACTGATGGGCTCATAAATGCCTTTTCCATTACTTTCTGTTCACTACCATCTTGTTCTCTATCGATTATTTCTTTTTTCTCTCTGAAAATCACTTTCAAGTCCAACTTTCTAGAAAAACTGTGTAGATCCACTATTGTTTTAAATTCATTAATTTCATTAGTTGGGACATAGATTAACGCTTTTTGCAACACGTTGGTTTCAGCAATTATATAAGCAAAAGGACTTAAGGATAATAAACACAGTGCCGTAATACAGCATATAATACATCATGTTACAGGGTAGGGACAGCAAGGGTCTACATGCATACATAAATAACCAATTTGGAGGTAGCAACATAACTAACTGCTTTGGGGGTGGTGACAGGTTTGAACAGCTAGTTACAGGACAATCATAACCTGTGTAATTGCATGCATGAAAACTAGAAAGGTGCCCCCTTAGGTTATACTTGAAAGATGCTGTTGAGGGACAGTGGACCAGGAATGGGAGAAGCTTGTTAAAAATGCTAATGCCCTTGTAGGAGAGGGTGTTTTTGCCTTGGGTAGTGCAACAGAAGGGGAGGAAGAAGGAGATGGTGGAAGACCGTCTGGTGGTCTGAATGAGGGCTGACTTGGGAAGAGGGAGCTAATGCTGCTAGGTAAAAGTCCCAGTGCTAGTTTGTGGAAGAAGGACATGATTTTGATATCAAACCTGTCCCCAAGAGGAGGCCAGTTCATGAATTTGTAAAGGTATCAATAGTGGGTAAGCCTAGGGAGACCTGTGACAAACCAAATGACATTGTGGTAGGTGCTCCTTAATCTACTGAAATTTCTTTAGGAGAGGGAGGGGTAGCAGATTAGAGCTCCATAGTCAAAGATGGGGAGCTGGAAAGGTTTCACACAGTATAACATGCCAAACCTTTGGTGAGCTTTCTTAATTACCTGATTAATGAAGGATTCATAGTTAAGGTAACAGTCGAGGAGGATGCCTAGGTATTTAAAATCAGTGACTTGTTCAATGAGGTTGCCATCATTGTCCAGGAGGGAAAAATCGAATGCAGTGGATTTTCTGAACTAGAGAAAACCATGGATTTTTTTTCGACTTAAGTACAAGCCCTTGGCTAAGAACCAGGAGTGGAGCCTGTGGAAGTCTTGTTGGAGTTTGTTACATAGGGTAGAGAGGTCCTTGTCTTTGCAGAAAAGTGCTGCATCATTAACGTAAAGTATGAGTTCATTGTGCCTGCAGATCTTGGGGAAGGAGTTTACCATGAGTGAGAAGAGGAAGGGTCCCAGAATGGGGCCCTGAGGAACTTCATATTTGATGGGGCAGACATGAGAAAAAACACCTTCTATTATTGTTCTGTTGGATCTGTGGCTAAGGTAATTGAAGAACCGGTTAATAATATCAGGTGAGAAACTGAGAGTGGAGAAGGTGGAGAGGAGAACCTTGTGGTCAACAAGGTCAAAGGCTTTTGTGAGGTCCACAAACACTGAACCAGAGAAAGGGCCTTCATCATTGGCTTTATCAGTGAAGTGCATGAATTTGATCAGTACTGTCTTGGTGTTGTGGTCAGCCTCAACCGGTGTTGTGCCTCTGTTTGTAAGTTGTATTTTTCATGGTATTTGATAGTTTGGCCAAGGATGATTTTTTCGATAATTTTGGACAGAGGAGCCAGGAAGGAAATGGGCCTGTAGTTGACCACATCATTTTTGAGGTCAGATTTGTGGAGGGGTTTAATGTAGTGCATTTCCATCGCATACCCTGTCCTATAGTTTGTGCAGGTGGGGGTACTGATAAGCTGGTGAAAGCCAAGGCTGACAATGGTTGCTTTGGCAATGTTGGACTGGGAGGACTGCCAGTTTAGATTGAAATCACTGAGGATTATCCGCTCCCTTCTGTAAGAGAAGGTGTTTCTAATGTTGAGGAATGCATCCAGATCATTAGAGGGGGTGCTGGGGGGGTATGTCACACTAAGCTTGATTATTTTGTTGTTGCTGAGGAGTAGATTCACAGACAGTGATTCAAGGTTAGGTGTCTCTACCTGGGTATCAAATTCAGAGGCAGAGAGGTGATTTGCAATCTAGAAGAGGCATCCATCCCCTCTTTTTCCTTGCCTGTTCCTTCAGAAGAGGGAGTCCCTTTGAGACTGATTTCATTGGAGGGGATTGAATGAGTAAGCCAGGTCTTAGTGAGATCAACAATATCAAAGCTATCTGCAAAAAGCCATGATTCTAGCAGCAATGTCTTTGCCAATAGGCTCTGTATGTTCAGGTGTGCAATTTTGAGCAGACTAGTATCTTTGGTGGGGGGCAGGGGATATCTGAGGATCATTTTGAGGATAGCCCTGAAAATCAGGACAGTTGAGAGATATGTCCAGTCCTATTTATTAGTTAGACTCTGGTAAGTGCAGTTCACAGACAGGCAGGTAGTATTCTGTTTCAAAAGTATTTAGATTCTAACAGCATTTCTCATTTCAAAACAATGTGATATCATTGCCAGGGACAATTAACTATTCCTTTATAAAGAGTGTGAAGAAGTCTTCATGTCATGCCAGAGTCTGAGGAGCAGGTAGGAGCACTGATGAGGGCAGCAACCAAGCAGAGGATAGGAAGCATTACAGCAACTGGCCCGTCTACAAGATATGAAAGAACCCAAACAGCTGGACCATCTGAAGCACACAGAAGCACCAGAGTAGTGGGCCCATCCAGAGGACAAGGAATCACCTGAGCAGCAGACTGGCCCAGAGGACAAGGAATCAACAGAGCAGCATGTGCAGGGTACTGAGGGGAAAGGGCAGATACAGGGCATCAAGGAACAAGAGCTGATGTGAAAACAGCTACATGTAGAAAATGGAACAGAGTGGGAGACAGCCAAATTTGAATGTTTTATATGGAAGAGCATAAAAGAATGGAAGCAGGAATATCAACAGATGAGTGATACTGTACTATGGAATATCTGAAGGCAGGGCAACTCCATCTGCAGGCAATGATTCAAGACCTGACAAGGGGAACGAGGGAAATGTAGCACAGATGTTAACACCATGGACATCTACACAACTGAAGAAGCACAGTACAGCTGGTCTTTTAGAAGGAAATAGCAATGCAGAGGCAGAGGAAATGAGAGACTCACTTCCAGACAGTGACACAGTGCCAGAGGCAACGGCAGATGAAAGGGTACCTGTGTCAGTTCCACTTACAGTATTCCATGGGCACATCATAGGTACAATGAACATTCTGCCAGATATGGACATTGTGCCTGTCACAAGTGAAAAAGAAAGGGATCTCAGGTGCTGGAGCTCAATCAGACCCAAACACTTTGCAGCATTGATTTTTTTGTGCCCTTGTGCCATACAACACACATGTGCAATGGGCAAATAAAGTAAACTGTAGTGGCATAAGTGCCAAAAAAGGACTGCCTAGAAACCTGATTAATGTAATCTTGACCCATGTCAGGTGACACTTTAACACTACCAATTCTTGTGAAAAAAGGAACAGAATAAATGAACAGTTACGAATGGTGCAGAAAGGTGAAACACACCCATTGACATAGTACTGCACCATCTGCCCATGAAATTACTATTTTCATATTACTTACTTCTAAATATTTTTTTCCAGTTCTGTTTCCCCCTAAAATGTATGTGCATAAAAAGTTTTTGTGCTATGCTGTGTCCATCCTGGTAGGGGTATTTGTGTGTATTATTTGTGTTTTTTAATTTTGCTTGTACAATACTGTTTGGTCATTTGAAAATAAAAAGTCTTAGAAAGAACTGGACTTCTCAGGTACTCTGTGAACAAAAATATTTTTTTTTAAAGATATTATAGTTTGACACACCATGACTTAAGGGGGAAGGGGTAGATATATAGCAAATTGCAAAAACAAGGATGGGATAACATGGGCTAATGTTAGTTAAAGGGCAGGAGCCCTATTCTGAAAGAGCCCTTAGATTGCCACAAAGTTCCAGCTATCTAGGGCTGCAGCACACTCCCAGTACATTAGGGACCATGGTCTGGATTCCAGAACATCGGGGGTTCCTGTGCCACAACACCTGGGAAATGCTGCAATGGCAGGCTAGCACCGAATGTGAGGTGTATCTGCGGGACCTGCCACACAGATCCTCTCCCCAAAGGTGCAAGCTGGAACTGTATGCCAGGAGGGCTCTTGGGGTTGTAGTGGCACAGGGGTTGCCATGGGGTGTTAGGGAGTGGGTGAGTATGCCATGGGGATGATTGGGCACCTGGCCAGGGTGCCCTTGGCAACATCAGTCACCTACTGGTGTATGCTGTACTGTCTGAGAATGGCACCCCCCCACTGGGTGCCCAATCACCCCCCCTTGGCAAACCCACATGCCCCCTACACCTCCATGAAACACCCCTATTCCATCTGCCCCCAGACCCCACATACAGAACCCTCCCTGCCAGCTCCCAACCTTAAGGGGCACTGCTACAAGCAGTTTAGACCACCTTCTGGCTGGTCTAAGGTGACCCCCTTCCTACGGCCATGGTGGGGCTTTTGGAATCTCAAGGAAAGGGATGTTGCAGCCCTGCCATGGTGCAAGTCCCCTTGCAACCTGGTGTACTCTGGCTCTGGTCACAAGGGTTGGGCAGTGCTCCTTTGCTGCAGTGCTGTCCCAGTCCAGTGCTTTCCACGTAGCCGAATAGGGATTGTCGCAACTTCTAGCACAAGGTGCAGTTTGCATCAGTGTTGTCTGGTGCAAGCACCTTACACTGGACATACTGCTTCTGGAATTGGGCCCCAGGTGTTTACTGTTAATAAAAAGACAACAGACTATTTTATTTACTGTATTGTGATGTGTTTATAGTTAAGTTTTTACATTTTATAATACACTATTTGATGTGCACTGAAACAAGGGACTTTTCACCTTTGCTTTTAACAATGCTAGTAAAACTAATTCTTATTAATCATTTGCTCCTTAATGTAGCTATTGATTTTTGGTTTGGCATTCTACTTGTAGCCAGATGCAGGGAGCGGAAGGGGGAGGATAGGAAGGTTGCAAAGGTGACCTTATACAAAGTACAAAAGCAAGGGCTATCAGACAAAAATGTGTATTACGTATTAAGTGTTGCATCTTAGATGTGTACTTTGCATGACCAGTGGCTATGCAACCATGCCAAACTTATCAAAGAATCACAAGACACATAGAGACAGGTTAAAGAATTACAAATTCAACACTTCTTCCTCCGACATTGGATGGCATCCTGGCAGACCAGTAGCCCAATGTTATGTGGTATAATATACAATATCTTTGAAAGTGGCATTGGCTACTACTGTATAACTGTAGTAAATAATAGAAATATGTTTATGAAAACATATATTTTTGTAAATGCTATATTTTGCACCCTAGTATATCTGTGGATCAGTAGGTTGTGCACTCTGCCTTTAAAATACTTAAATGAAGACATTTAAAAATTGTAGGCTTGACTTTGAGTCCTGCTAGAGTTTTACTTGGGGAAGGTGTGGGCCAGTGGTTAAAGCAAATCATTATGAAACAGAATACACACAGATTTCAATCCCACCGTAAACACACACACACTCACTCACTCACTCACTCACTCACTCACTCACTCACGCACTCACAGTATGACTGACTTTGTTTTTCTAATTCTTTTCCCAGCTGGCATCCAGGGATATACCCCATCTGTCCTTTTTGCAACACCCCAGCCCCATCACCCCACGTCCCCAGGGACTTACCTGCCATCCCAGGACTCCGTGGCTTGCCCCCCATAGTGGGGCCTCCTGAAGACCAGAGGCTAGAATCCTGAGGGTGGGGGGCAAGACACTAATTGAGTTGGTTTGCCCTTGATCAGTAGGTACAGGGCCTGTGGGTGCCCCAGGATCTCATGCTGCATATCCAGAGGGTTTCTCCTTAACTTTCTCCTTTCCTTTGAGGATGGTCCCATCCTGAAGCTACACGCACAGGGCATGTACATGCATTGTGACTACAGACTCCAGCCTCTTCCTCCTACACTGCTGGCTCCTCCAACTGTACCACCACCTGTTGTCACAAAGGTGGTGGTAGTACAATGGAGTATGCCAACCACCCTTGCTTAAGAAGAACATCCCCTGGCATGTTCAGGTCTTCTCTCTTTCTGGATAGCCTTCAGTGACCAGGGCTTGCTTCTGAAACCTGGTCACGAGCATTATAAGTGGTAGTGTTACCTCTGCACCTATAGGCCAGCCTCTGTACAAGTTTCTTGATCTCCCGATGCTTCAGTTCTCCTAGCTGTCAAGCTGTATAAAAATCAAATGCAATAGAAAAGGAGTTATAAAATGTGTAAGCAAATCACTGCATCCTTATTGACTAAAACCCATGCATGATGACTACTACCGATGGGTAAATATTTTTATTTTGAAGTTTTGCTTTATTTGTAAAATAGTCCTTACAAACCCATTTTATGAGTGCAATAAGATGGTCCAGAACATTGGAAGTACTGTGACAAATGCACTTTCATGGGCAGAAAGCACATGTCTCTGGATGTGCAGTTATCTCAGTGCAACCAACACCTCGTCATGTCTTACGCTTTCTTATAAAATAGGCAGATCATTTTCTGTGTCCTGATTGGGTGAGGGCTACCTTTGGCCATGTCCTTATCAGCACATAGTATGCCAACTGGTACTTCTTTATCCAACCAGGATACAGCACATCCAGATATCAATGCCTTCCAGAAGGTTTAAAAACACATTCTTGCAGTCTTGTTGGTAAGGTAAACAGTAGAAGTACCAGTTACTTGCCATAGGCCATGAAAAACAATTTGCTACTCATTTCAATAAACACCCATTCCCACCCTACACCTAAAAGCAAACTAGATGCTCAGCATTTAATTTTCAGCATCAACTTACCTATGTGTACATTTTTCTTTCTCTTGTGTTCAGCAGGCCTGTGATTCTCTAAGTCTTGTTTTTACAGCTCAGCCTGGCCACCCCTCCAACTACGGTTTTAAAAGCTTAGCCTTGTCACCCATGCACCGACCTGCCCATGCTATTCCAACAACAGAAATATGATTTTTTTTTAAATTTTGCTCACTATCTTTGAGATTGAGTGGCCCGATCTAAGAAAATGCTGCAATCTGGAAGCTACTCACTCATACAGCAATGCCATTGTGTTGTGGTTGGAAAAATGCTGTCTGGAAGGCACTAACTATGGCAGCTGATAAGGAACATGCTCGCTTCCACTGAGTGAGGAAGCATCAAGGGAGATCGACGGTGAAAATGCTGACCTACCACACAGTGATGGCACAATAACAACACAGGTATTGTGCCGTCTGATCTATGAGTGTTTTCTGTGTGGGGCTATGTCCAACACCACCCCCCCCCATGCAGGGAGCTCTGCCTTCTGCACCCCCTGGACTTTAGGATTATCAACTCCACATCAAAGTTGGTCTGAGGAGGGGCAGAACACTGAGGGAACATGAAACATGGAAAAGGACCATTACAGTGACTGTCGCATAATGGTCTCTTGTCATGTTTCGCCATCGGGGTGTCGAGCTGAAGGGGTGCACTTTCTGAGTGACATGCTCACTCCCATTGCAGTCAGCTTTAAATGTAATCATGCTAACTTCCAACAAATACCTACACAGAGCAATACCATCTTTTAAGTAAAGCAGTTGAAGGTTGAGGGGAGGGAGCAGGGTACACCAAACAGGACTACATTTACTAAATGTCATCTAATGGCATAAGTACACATCGGTGACTGCCGTTGAGCTGCAATCTCCATACAAAATGAGCATTAATTTATCCTAAAGCCAACACAAAAGTTTTGAACCATTTAATTTTGCATTTTTTAAAACAAATAGCAACATTTCTTTAAAATGCTACATGGGACCCATTTTATAAATGGAATAAGATGCTCTAATGTGTGCTTTATGGCCTGATAAAAGCACTTCCTAGGTGCTAAAGGCACTTGGCTCAAGAGCCTCGTGCCTCATTACACACCTGGGGCATGCTTTGATCAGGCCATAAACCACATCTCCTCGTGTCTAATTGTTTACATATTGCATAATAATTGGGCTTTCCTACCATAAGTTAAAAAATGTTATATGAAAAACTGCATGTCACTTAATTGAAGAAGAAATCCCATTGCAGTAATGGCATGTTTCCAACATCCTGGGCTATACTATATTGACAGCTACAGCTCAGTTGGAGGGAGTTTGCCATTCCAGCTCAGTTAACACATCCATATGACCACCACAGAATTTAACGGTTATCACTGCTCTTGTTGACAAGTGCAATATCTCTATCAAACCTTCTATGCGCTTCTAAAGCTGAACTTAAGTTAGAGTGATGCTCCGCCTCCCTTTTACTGTGGGAGCTGACTTTGAATGGACCCCTATCACTCTCTTTATCTCACTTAAATAGGTAAGCATGGGAGGGGGGTATTTTGCCAAGAAAAGGAACATAAGAATTTTTGTTACACCTTTAGCATAGATACTGTTTTTCTTATTATTGCATGGGTCCACACACATATTTTATGGAGCTAAATGTTGTAATGCCAAAATGCTAATGAAGTGCTGTTGGGGTAACATTATATACTTTGTGCTTTACTTTCCTACAAAACCTCCAGTGATCTAACAAGTTCCACTCTATTAACTTGCACTCTTGATATAAACATTTATTAGGCAAACAGTACATTTAAAAGTACATATCTAAGCAGTTTTGACAAATGGCTTTGAATATAATGAAAAAAGGAGGAAGCTTGCTTAGCTGAACAAAGAAAGTACCTCTAGAATAAAAAAAAAAGAACTTCTTTGAATGGAAAATTGGGAGGAGCTTTTCTCTATAGAATGGCATAAAGGAAATCTGTAACCACTTGCCAACTTATACACAAATAAAGCATACACTTTACAAACTGCCAACAGGCAGCACATTTCAATAAACTGGCTGATACTGAAAAAAAGTAAAACTAAACTGAAAGAAGGAGATGTACTGCAGTCCAAAAGAAAATAAACTAGTGATAATAGCTCAAAAAATAATGCAAATGAATTCACTTATCCAGGGTAATGTATACATGAATTCCTGAAAACTGCTTTTTATGGGAGTTTTTTCCAGTAGAGTGACACGTAGTGCTCCATTCACATTCACTATCACAGGTGGTGCAAAATGGAGGGGAACTGGTTGCACCATTGTGCCCTCCGTTCCAATAGTACTATATACAGTGGCAAGCACACACCACTAGGGGGAGGAGTTCCTCTAGAGACTGAGGCCCAGTGCAGCTTGGCAATCCAGCTGTTAGTTGTTGCAAATAGGATTTGCACACGGTATTTAGCTGGATTGCATCTGCAACAAGGTTTCAACATGGCATCATACCTGGCATATGGTGCAGTGCCATGCTCCAACATAGTCAGAATGTTGCAAACATTGGTGTGCAGCCTGGAAGTATTCTTTCTCCTTAACCCCCCAAGCAGTATGTAACCTAGATGGGCCAGTTTTCCCTCCCTCCATGGCCCTTTGGCAAGACTTCATGGTGGTCCAGTGGATCCCCACTTCATCAGCCATGATGGTCAGTGGCAATTCAGTGGATCCCCCTCCCTAGCCCCTGTGATTAACTATACCTGGTGGACTTATTGTGTTCTCCCAAAGTCTTTTTGCCATACTGTGCACTATGACTAGTTACATTGTTTTGCCCCTGTTACTGCCTATATCCCAGGTAATAATTTGGGGGAGGCAGGGGTCAACAACCAATAATGTGAGAGCTGCCATATCTTTTTTGCATGACCCTCTGAGTCATTGAGATGATGTCATTTCCCCTTTGCCCTTGTTGCAAAGACAGTGACTGGTTTGAAAAGGGCTGTGATGCAAATGAGCATAGCTCAATAGTATCACCATGTTGCCCTATGTTGTCACAATATCCATACCTCTCGACTGTCCCTGATTTTCAGGGACATCCCTGATTTGGCCTCAAAATTTTCCTCTGTCCCTAATAAAATTTGTGTTTTTGTGACAGAACAGTGGGCATTAATAACACGAAATAATTTCAAACAGTAAAGTTACAGACTTGTTGTTCTTCAGAAAATGCATCTTAACACAAATTCCTTTATTCTGTTAGCTTTCTGAGTGAACAGTACCAGTTTTTAAGATATGTCCCTGATTTGGAGTCTTTGTCCCTGATTTTTTTAAGCCTTGTCCCTGATTCATGAGGCAAGAGGTAGAGAGGTATGACAACATCCACTTAGCATACCCTTTGCAACTGTAAATGGAGGCACACATTTTGAAATGTCATGATTAAGAGCAGCAGGCATGCTCACTGAAATACTGCAGCAAATCAGGCTTAATAAAGATGCCACCAATGCTGTTAACGTGTGCTTATTTTGAAGCATCTTTGAATGAGTTGTGCAAATGTTATTAACAAGGTCTGATGAGTTCTGCTCTTTGAAATGGATAAAATACATGTAGTTTTACACCGAATTCTGTAATGATGAAACACTAATACTAGTTATTTTAGTTTGCATTATAGTTATCTAGGTGGGGTAAGTGACAGAGGGCTCAATATTCAATGGGTAGTATAATACTATTCATGCAACTCAACTGTGCTTAGAAATAGAAACATAGACTTTGATGGCAGATAAGGACTGCTTGGCCCACCTAGTCTGCCCATTTCCCTACCTACTGGATAAGCTGCAGATTCTAATTAGAAGAAGAAGAAGAATCAGCATTTATATAGCGCTTTTTATACACTGTATCCCAAAGCACTTTACAAGCAATGCTAGACTGGTAGTGAAGTGACTGAATGTGTGGTGGCAGCCATATCACACATCATCACCCACACACAGCCTGGATAATTGCATGAACCAGTTTATGGGAAGGGGAATGTTGGCCAGGACACTGGGAATGCTCCCTGCTCTTTGCGAAGAGTGCCCTGGGTTCTTTTACTTCCACCTGGACATCCACCAGGACAACACCAAGATGGGCAGAAGGGACCTCGGTTTAACATCTCATCCAAAGGACGGCACACCCCAGCAGTACAGCACCCCCAATACTGAACTTGGATGCCAGTGATTTTTAGGTGCAAGTCCAATCCCCCGTGTGGGATGAGAACCCATGACCTTCTGGTCCAGAGGCGGATTTGCTACCAACTGAGCCACGCTGACACCTACATTTTAAAATAATTGACCAACAGCCTACTTCCTCCTAGCCCCCACTATAATTGCCTTATGTCTGTCCCATGCATTCTTGAATTCCCCACTGTTTTGGCCCCACAACCTCGTCAGGAAGATGGTTCCATGTGTCCACCAACCTCCCCATGAAAAAATACTTCCTCACATTGCCCCTGAGCCACCCCGCCTCTATCTTCAAATTGTGCCCCTTTTTCTTGCACATCTCTTTTTCTAAAAGATGCTCCCCTCTTGGACTTTGTTGATCCCCTTGAGGTACTTGAAAGTTTCTGTCATGTAACCCCTCTCCCTCCTTTCCTCAAGGGTATACTTATTATGCTCTTTTAGTCTTTTTTTATATGGCTTCTGTTGCAGACTCTGCACCATTTTAGTTGCTCTCTTCTGGACTGCCTCCATCCTGCCTATGTTCTTGCAGAGATGGGGTCTCCAGAACTGAATGCAGTACTCCAGATGGGGTCTCACCAACTGTCTGTATAGAGGGATAACAACTTCCTGTTTTCTACTGGTGATGCCTCTCCCTATGCATCCCAATATCCCCCAGCCCTCCGTACTGCCATCTCACATTGCTTGCCTACCTTAAGGTCTTCTGATATGATTACCCCAGGTCCCTTTCCATTTTTTGTTGTTGTTAGTACCTCTGCCCCATTGTGAACTCTTCCCCTGGGTTTTGCTTCCCAGATGGATTACTTTGCACTTCTTTGCATTGAATCTAGCTGCCATACTTTTGACCATTCCTCCAACCTTGCCAAGTCCCTTCTCATCCTTTCCACCCCCCCCTCCCGTGTATCAACTCTGTTGCAGGTCTTTGTGTCATCTGCAAAGAGGCATACTTTTCCTTCCAGTCCCTCCGCAATGTCTCCTATAAAAACATTTAAGAGAACTGGTCCCTGTACTGAACCCTGCAGTACCCCACTAGTAATCACCATTTCTTCAGAGTGTACTCTGATTACTATTAACCTCTGCAACCTGTTGCCCAGCCAATTTGTTAGCCATGCTACCACCCTGGACCCACTCCCAGGCTGGCTAACTTGTTTATTTATCTTTTGTGTGAGAATGTGTCAAATGCCTTGCTAAAGTCTAGGTAGACCATGTACACAGCTCCTCCCTGGTATACTGCTTTGGTCACCCAGTCAAATAAATCTGTTAGATTTGACTGACATGACCTTCCCACTGTGAATCCATGCTGCCTTGGGTCCTGTGCCCTGCTGGCCTCTAGGTACTCAACAATTCTTTCTTTCAGAAGTGATTCCATCATTTCTCCTACCCCTGAGATCAAACTAGCAGGTCTGTAGTTTCCAGCCTCTGCCTTGTTCCCACTTTTTGTGAAGGGGAATCACATCTGCCCTCCTCCAGTCCTCAGGTACCAAACCATCCTCTCATGATTTGTTAAAATGGGCAGTCAATGGTGTCACTAGGTCTCCCTTTAGTTCTTTTAGAATTCTGGGGTGAATCCCATCAGGCCCCATTGTTTTGTTCACCTTGAGTTTTAGGAGTTCTTTCAGGACCCTTTCTTCTGGGAATGGACTGGTATCAACCTCCCTATCCAGAGTGCTTCTGTTGTTTGGTTTAGGTAGTTCAAGTTCAAGTTTATTGCAGGAAAAAACTCAATTGAGCAAGCTCATTCACAAGGAGGTCCTGAGACATGTACACAGACATGTGGACATTACATAAAAAGGTATCATTGACAATAATTAAACAAAGTGCATACATAGTATACAAAAGACATTTCATGATAAGATACAACCTAGCAGAGCAAGGTCAAGTTAAGACATTGTTTCTTTATGCCTAAGCTATACAAGGGAAGAAATATTTTTACACATAACTCAGATAAGAGGCAATAAAGAAAATGGTTAGTGTGCAAGGATAAGAGAGAAAGGATAGTTAGGCAGGCAAGGTAGAATATTAACAAGCAAGGGAGGCTGGGGGTTAGGAAGAGAAGGGGGGAGTAAGATGAAGATAGGAGAACTGAAGACAAAGGGCAGAGAGAGCAGGTAAGAAGGAATCATATCATTCAGCAAATATAAGCATTATGTTGGTTAAGCATTTTCTTTCCTGACTTGGAGAGAAACAAGGGCAGTCAATACATACATGACTGACTTGGAGTATGGAGTAGGCTTAGTAGCAGCTACAAATATCTTTTATTTTAGATACTGCTAATGCTTTGTAGAAATTAATTGAGACAAGGCTAGTTAGTTTCAGTACGGTTTGGAGTTGGTTCCAAAAGGTAGGAAGGGCATATGAAAGAGCTTGTTGGCCACAGGTAGTACGTGTTCTAGGGACAGCAAGCAGGATGTAGTCCGATTTCCTGAGGGAGTATGCACTGTGGAAGATGCTGATAAGAGACGTTATGTAGCTCGGTAGTTTATGAAGGAGTATCTTAAGGGTCCAGATACCAGCATGGAGCAAGCGTCTGGTGGTGTGTGAGGTCCAACCAATAGCTGTGTACAGGTCACAGTGGTGGGTTCAGTAAGGGGAGCTAGTGATGAACTGTAGAGCACAATGGTAGAGAATGCCCAGCTTACTTAGGCTTGAGATTGCAGAAGAGATATAAATTAAATCTCCGTAATCAAGTTAGGGAAGAAATGTGGCCTGGACAAGCCTGGTTTGGGTCGCAAGCGGAAAGAGAGACCTGTTTTTGAAAAATAATCCTAAACTTGCTTTGATCCTCCTAGTTAAGTCCTCAATATGGTCATTAATGGTCTAACCAAATGCCAAGTTATTTAAATTTAAGTACGACTTCCAGAGATTCTTGCAGGGAGGTAACAATAAAGTGCTTCGGTAGGACAGGGAGAGTGCCAAAGGAGGTACTACATGAAAAAATCATTGCCTTAGTTTTCTTGGTGTTTAGAAGAAGCTTGGCTTTTATGAGATTGTTTTCAAGCTAAGCAAAGTCAGCTTGCAAAACACCACTAACTTCCGATAAGGTTGTGCCTGTGGTAAACAATACTGGATCGTCTGCGAAGAAGTGCAGGCTGGAATTCGTTATGTATGAATCAAGATTGTTGATATACAGAGAGAAGAGAATCGGGCCTAGAATGGAGCCTTGGGGGACTCCCCTGACCATCGGGAGAGAGAGGCTGAGAGTAGACCATCAGCTTTGACTTTCTGTATCCTTCCAGAAAGATAACTGGTAAACCACTGAGCGGTAGATGGAGTAGCACCGAAATTAGTAAGGCAGGTAATTAGAAGGTGATGGTCAACAGTGTCAAATGCTTTACTGAGGTCTAGAAACACTGCACCAGTAATCTTCTTGGAGTCCACAGCAGAAACCCAGTCATTAGTGACTTTAGCCAATGCTGTGATAGTGCTGTGTTTAGACCTATAACCAGATTGTTCTGGGTTTAGAAGTGAGTAAGTTTCAAGATGATGTTTTAGTTGATTATAGATCAACTTTTCCAAAACTTTAGAAAAAATAGGCAAGATGGAGATAGGCCTATAGTTGTTTAAGTTGCAAGGGTCACCTAATTTGAAAAAAGGAAGAATGTGGTCAGATTTCCAGCAGGACGGAACTGTGGCAGATGTGATGGAGAGATTGAAAATATGTAGGATGGGGCAGTGGGATGAGCATGACCTAGTCTCAGGAAGAAGGGTTCAAGTCTGTCATCTCCTGCACTTTTCCTGGTATCGAGGTTAAAGAGTGCGTCTTCAACTTTTTTGTAGTTAAATGTGCACAGCTGAAAAGGATGTGATGGGATACTGGTTGCGGAGGTGGTTCACATGGTTAGAGTAAGATGAGGAGTCAAACTCTAGTCCCGCAGTGACAAAATGTGAGTTAAGTTCTTCTAGGATTTGGGAGTTGTTTTCCACTGCCCTACCATTGGTGAAAATCTTGGTAGGAATAGTGGGAGCAGAGAGATGGCCTTCAATGGATTTAAGTGTCCTCCAGATTTTGTGGGAGTTCCCATTAGCCTGCTCCAGGGTGGATATGTAAAAGTTTGATTTAGCAGCACAAATATTGTTTACACAGCCATTCCTAGCAGTTCTAAAGGCCTGCCAGTCTGCAGGGCTCTTTAAATCCCTAGCCTGGGCCCAAAGTTTGTCTCTATTGGTAAGCGCCACCTTGAGATCTGGGGTAAACCAAGGGTGAGAAATGTTACATACCCTGACTTTGATAATGGGGGCATGCTTGTTTACCAGAGCAGTAAGGTTGTCGCTAAGTACAGAGACAGCTTCATCGGTAGTTTTGGCAAGGTATAAATCTTGCCATCTGACTGTACCAAAATCTGAAAGAAAATTAGCTGCATTGAACTTACGAAAGAAGCATATAGTTCTGAGTTTAGACTGTTGGCGGGTTTTAGTTTGGGATCTTATGCACACAACAACACCATGGTCACTCATATCATTATGAAAAACTGCTGAGTGTGAGATTTTATGAGGATGAGTGGTTAGAATAACATCTAAGAGGGAACTTTTGGCAATGTCAGAGGTATTGTTCCTTTTGGGTTCAGTAACTAGTTATACAAAGCCAACCTTATCACAGATAGATTTTGTGTTTAACCAATCCATGTTGAGGTTCTTTATAATTATTGTTTCTGTGTTGGCAGCTATGGTTAGGGATTTCAATATGTTAAGGATTTCAGCACCACCAGTCGGTGGCCTGTAGCCACCTATAATAGTAATGCATTCCGTGGAAGGAAGGTGAAGCTTCAGCAAAACAATCTCAAATTCTTTAGGCTTAGATATACAAGAGATATCACAGACTGCATACTTGGTTTTGGCATAGACAACCCCCCGTTTCCCTATCTGCCCTGAATAGTTTGTAACCCAAGAGAGTAACTTGAAGGTCAGAAATTGGTCTTTTTCAGCCATGGCTCAGTAATAATGATAAGATCTGGGTTTGTATGCGCAGGCCGTGCTTGAAGTTGGTCAAATTTTTTGGTTAGGCTTAGAATGCTAACCAACATCATTTTTAGACCAGGGGCAACTGCAAAGTCCGAAGGGGATGTAAGTTGAACTGGAGGACCCAGATTTAACTCCACATTGCCTGAGCAGAAAAGGAGCAGCAGTAGCATTTTCTTCAGGGAATTTATCAAGAAGGAGAAGGCTTTTTTCCTTTGGGCCCACCTTTGATATGTTGACAGGGATGTGAGTTTGGTGCAGGAGTAATTCAAGCTGATTTGACTGTTAATGGTAATGAGAGAGAGTGCTTGGATAGACATAGGTGGTGGGAAAAGGAAGGGAAGGGTAGGAGAATGGGGGATATATGCATGTGAAAGGTGGGTCAGCGGGAAGGGGAGGTACAGTGAGGGGGGCAATGTGGGATGTGATAATGGATTCAAAGACTAAATCAGTGCTGGCACTTCATGGTGCAGTATAGCATATGGTACACTGTTGCCCAGAATTAGAAAGAAGATAACGAAGCAAGCCATAATTTAAAAAATGTTGAATCCAAAAATTAGTGCTGATTAAGTGATACTACTGAGTGTATGCCCAGAGCACAACCAGGCACCCTCCTGCCTCAAAAAAATTAATAATAGTAGTGTGGTATAAAACAGTGCTCAGTTTGGTGAAGGGGTATGAAAAAGGAAGAAGAAGAAAAGAAAAGTAAATAGCATACTAGGTGGTGTAGTGCTGCTACACATGGTGTAGTCTAAGCAGATTCAGCTCTAATAAGTGAAAGGTCAAAAAGTCAATGAGAACAAATGAGAAAACCCGTGGGGTGGAGTAAAGCTGTATTTAAAGGAGGCCTAGGAGGGGGTGGGGAGGCAGGAGAAAATTCAAGCAGGAGTTAGAGAGAAAGAGGCAGTCAAAAGTCCCACCGAATTCACTCTTTCAGCCTAGGGCAGAAGGCGCGTACCTGCACTTCTACTTCTTTTGTGAATACTGAGCAAACGTATTCATTCAGTATCTCTGCCTTTTCACTGTCACCATCTGCCCACCTCCCCTTCCCTTTAGTAAGCCTCACTATCCCTCCCTTGGTCTTTCTTCACTCCCTGATGTACCTATAAAAGGTTTTATCCCCCTTCTTAACTGAGTTGGCTATCTTTTCCGTGGTTTGGGCCTTCGCTATTCTGACTGCCTTCCCCACTTCCTTCTGCTTTAACTGATACAGTTCTCAGTTGTGCTCCTTCTGTGATTCCTTATACTTCCTGAATGTTATCTTTTTCTCCCTAACCTTCCCAGCCACCTCTTTTGAGAACCATAGTGGTTTTTATTTTGTTTTGTTTTGCTTATTTGCTTCACACAAAGGCTTGTTGCCTCTGTGATAGCAGTTTTGATTTTTCCCCATTGTTCTTCCACTTCTCCTTCCTGCCCATTTGCTAGTGCATTCCTTAGGCACTCTCCCATTTTGCCAAAGTCAGCCCTCCTAAAGTCTAGTACCTTCACTTTTGTATGGCTTGTCTCTATGGCTGTGTTTATTGTGAACTGCACTGTCTGGTGGTTGTTTATTCCCAGATGGCTACCCACTTCTAAATCTGTGATCCTCTCTCCATCCCCGTTTGAGAGTACTAGGTCTAGAATTGCTCCCTCCTGAGTGGGTTCCAACACTAGCTGTCTGAGACATGCACTCTGCAGGACATTGAGAATGACACCACTCTTGGATGTGGCTGCAGCAAAGAGCTCCAGTTGACATCTGGCATATTCAGGTCCCCTATCAACAATGCTCCCCTTTTTCTGCCATTCTAAGGATGCCTTCTGTCATTTCCTTGTCCATTTCCTCCCCAAGACGGGGCTGTATACAACGCCTGTGCAGATGGTGGTGCATTTTTCTCTCTCTCCAAGGTGACCCACAGTCAAACTATGCTTCATGCCACCTATGCTATAAATTTAGCCCCACTCATGCAGGTGGCAAAGGTGCTACCCCCATTCTCTAGATGGAGCAGAAGAAGAAGCCTCATCCATCTCTGCTCTCACAAAACTCCCTGTTTTGTAGGTAAGCAGGGTGCATAGTTTGACTCTGCTTGTGTCCCACTCTTCCCATTCTGAACTGTTGTTGTTCAATATTGAAAACATTATTGTGCTTGATTCCTTGAATATTTTTGTTTTACTTTCTATTTTTTCCTTTCAATTTGCAGCTGTCCCCATCCACACCTATCTTATTGACCTCCCAGCCCCATGCAAACCTTCTCTGTCTCATATCCAATCTCCTCTTCTCTTAGATATCTCAGACTTCCTGCTATGAGGAGGGGTAGAGGGGAGTGTGGCAGCCTCCCCCACAAATGACACACTTACAGGAGCTGAGCAAGCAGTTGGTATGTCATGGCCTAAAAAGGCCAGTGGTGCCTAATTCTGCAATGCTTGCAGGGTGTTTCTGCTTTTCTCCCATTTCCTTTAGAGACATCATACCAAGGTCGTGGTGATGTTCCATTAAGACAATTGGACTCTTCCTCTCCTGTTTTCTATTTTTATTTATTTTTATTTAGTCATTTGTTAACTGGGTGAGAACTCTGGATCAAAGGCCCTTTTTCAGGGTCGACCCGGGGTCAATACAAAACACAAATACACTCATTAAATAACATTTAAACAATCACAAAATGCAATTACAAGACATTTTAAATAACAATTATTCTTTCACTTCAGGAACTCTCTGCCTGCACCTGCACCCATGATCACTTGGGTGACAGTTGTAGGGTGGGAGCTACATCTATACCTCTCCTGAATATCATATGAGATGCTTGATTCACATACCCTGGCCATCCCTCCAGAAAGGTCCTTTAAGATTTTGGTATGTTGCAATCTAAAAACACAGTTTGAATAGGATCAAAAGTTGACAATGATGCGGTCATGATGTGAGAGTGTGGTAACTTGTAAACTAGTGAACTTTTGGTGAAAAATATTAACAAATGTGAAAGTTAAGATTAAAAGAAAGCCAAAATGTAAAAAACAATCCTGTCCGGGCACATGTGCAGTTTGCAATTTTTGAACTAAGTTTTTTTGGTTTGTTTTGGGCTTTTTTTGTGTGTGTTTTTTTCCTGATGCATTTGTCAGATGGTGGCCTGCCAAGGTGGAGGTCTGGCCGAGCTGGTCACCTTCCATGGAAATCACTGTATCCTTTTGTGGGGGTAAGTGGGGGTGGGGAGATGCGTTGGGTGCCAGAAGGTGGTGGGGTGGAGAGGCATCATTTTTTAAATTTATATTTTATTACATTTGACATATGACATATTGTAAAACACTGCCATACAGGAAATTGTAAATACATCTCTGACTCACTGGCCCAGATATTCAACAGGGTTGCGCATGGCGCAACAGTGTTGCGCCATGCACAACCGCTGATGTGCTTGACACAATATTCAAGCAAGGAATTGTGCCTGGCACAAATCCCGATGTGCGGGCGCATCAGTAATGTATGCTGTGCAGGTAGGTGGGGCATACCCATGCATACTCTGCACATCCCAATATTCAGCCCGGGATGTGCTGAGTCCATGCATGCGCAACCCCTACTTGCGGCGCACAAAGTTGATCCAAACAAAAAAGGAACAATGGCTGGCCACCCACAGGTAAGCTGCCATATTGCATGGCGCAACACGGCAGCTGCCACCTGTGGGTGGCCACCCGAGCTCTGGCTGCACTTCCGTGGCGGTGCCCCCACATGCTCAATCACGGGCATCTGTTTAAAATACTAAAGTCCTATCTCCCTGGTGGTCCAGTTGACCGCTGTCAGCCCGATTGTGTGCATTTGTAAGATAAAAATGAAATCCAATATCCCTGGTGGACCAATGGACTGTTCGCAGCCTGATCACGGGCATATGTAAGTTTAAATTAAGTCAATATCCCTGGTGGACCAGTGGTACGCACTGGGCCCCACACCACTCCCCAGTCAGCTGCAGGGCGGCAGCACCCCACCTGCCTGCCTACCTGCCGACTAACACCATGGGTGGGGCTGTAGCGCCCATTGGTCCACAGCATGAGCCAATGGGCTTGCAGCTCAGATAGACTACACATTCCAGATAATGTGAATGGATCATATCTGGAATGTAGTATGGTATGGGCTGCAGACCATTGGCTCACACTGTGGACCAATGGTACAGCCCTACCCATGGTGTCAGTCAGTGGGCAACAGGCAGGTGGGGTGCTGCCGCCCGCCGCTGACCGGGGGGAGCGGGGTGGTGGGGCTCAGTTGGCAGGTGGGGAGGGGGGCACCACTAGTCCACCAGGGATATTGGATTTACTTTATTTTTTATTTATTTTATTTTATTTTATTGAAATCTAGGATTACAAATACCTTTGAGCAGGAACTGCTCATTTACAAAGGTTCCACGTTAAAGGAATGGGGGTATACATACATACAAAGGTCAACTTACATATGCCCACGATCGGGCTGTGAGCGGTCCACTGGACCACCAGGGATATTGGATTTAATTTAATCTTACATATGCCCGTGATTGGGCTGACAGCGGTCCACTGGACCACCACGGATATAGGACTTATTTTTATTACAAATGCCCATGATCGGGCTGACAGTGGTCCACTGGACCACCAGGGCTATTGAGCTTCATTATTTTTATTACAAATGCCTGTGATCGGGCAGAGGCGCACATTGCTACACTGTGCAGAGGGCGTTGGTCCCCGACGGCTGCTGTCTGGTAGGGCGCCAGGCGCAGAAATCGCCGGTTGAATTTTTGCATGCAAATGGGGCCATAATGACATGCAAATGGCCCCATTTGCGCCTTGCATACATTATGGCCCCATTTGCAAAGTGCACTTTTGAATATCGCAGTTGCTGCGCATAGTGCAACGGAACTTGCGCTAGCGCATCCCGCTGCTCCACTCTGGCCACTTGCGCTGGTGCAGTGCCACTGTGCCATGCACACTGTGGGTGGCCAGGGTGCAATATTCAATGATGCTGTGCCATGGCGCAGCTCCGTTGAATATCGCCCAGTCAACGCCCCTGAGCAACCAAGTTGCGCTGTGCCCAGGCTTGTGCCACAGCCTGGCACAGTTTGAATATCTGGGCCACTGAGCATTAATACAGGCAATAAATTGCACTTTTTCATTTGTTACAACTTGGTGGATTCCACCAATGTTTTAGTTGATTCTTAAAACTTTTAAGCATATATGGACTATTATTGCAGTCAGTTCTCTAAAATGAATCACTATTAGATTAATAACTATATACTAATCAGCCAGACTATGCAGCTATTTTGTTAGTATGTGAGCAAAGACAAGCTCCGATATAGGCTTCCCACAGAGCTCAGATTACGGGAGTGCAATCAGGCCTACATGCTCAAAATAATGTTGGATGACCTGGATGCAGAGTGGCACAAAGTATAAATATATAGTTGAGTATATACCTCAAAAACTCAGGGGTTGTTAAACACTGAAGTGAAGGCAATACAGCAAAATTCAAAACACTAGGAAGAGGGTTGGTTTATCTGCAAGATATTCTTGTCCCCTGCTGGCCACCCTGGGCACTCCGTTCTGCCAAGGGAGGCCTCCTTGAAGTTCCCAGGGTTAGGTTCGAGCACTCGGGGGACCAGAAGTTTTCAGTGTCTGCAACTACCCTGTGGAACTCATTACCTAATTATTTGAAGGAGGCTCCCTCAGTAGAAGTCTTTAAAAAGGATCTGAAGACCTACTTGTTCCAACAGGCTTTTAATGGTTAAAATACACACTGTAATGTTTTAAATTGGGATAGATAGATCATTTGCTGACTCCCAGTTAATCTATTTATTGTGTATGATTTTAAGAATTGTATTGCTTTGACTGTACAGTGCCCCAAGTCTTTGGAAAGGGGTGATCTATAAACAAAGTATCTGTCTGTCTGTCTGTCTGTCTGTCTGTCTATCTATCTATCTATCTATCTATCTATCTATCTATCTATCTATCTATCTATCTATCTACCTACCGAGAGACCAACATTCCCAGCACAAATCGTGCTCCCTTGACTATTTGAGCACCCTTGAACTACAGGGAAAAGGAATGATTCTGCCACTATAAAGTATCTAATGACTTCTATTGCCCATTCTTGATACATGTGGGGTGAGGGGCCATCTTAATGCATCTGTGCCGCCATACCAACCTTATCTCCGTTTTAAACTTTTATCAACCAACAGTGCAACACTGAATGGTTATAACAGTAGTATTACTACAGCCCACCAAAATATAGTGCTTCCTCATTTAATTAGTGCTGCTTTCTATCACAAACCCCTATAAGGCAGATAACATGGATTTCTATATTAGAACATGTTTACTGTTACTAGCATCTCAAGTTTACTTAATCCCCACCATTTGCATCACTCAAGTCCTGAAAAGTAGACATGGGAAACATAGATAAAGGTACAATTTTGGAGTGCACAATCAGCTAAGTCCATCTGATTATTTCTGATGCCTCCAAGGTTTGTGATTTACAGTACTTTTGGACACAGTCTCATTGTATATTCATAGCATCAATTAATCCTATTTTCCCTGTGATGACCTGTCCTCTTCTTTGGTGCTTCTATGATGTGCCTCCAGTTTAACCATAAAGTCCTTGATGTCTTTGTGTCAGTGTAGACACGCATTTTATTGTCTGAGGTAAATTGTAGTTTCATTGAAAAGCTGAGATGATAAGGGAATCCCGCCTCTCTTAGTTTAGCTGTTACCCCTTCAAACACCTTATGTCTCATCAGTGTGGCATGTGAGTAGTCTAGGGAAAAATGTTTTTTTGAGTTCTTAATCATTACAGGTACATGATCCCTGGCTGCCTTTAGAATTGAATGTCAGGCCATCATCAAGGTGGTAATTATCCATGTTGTCCTGGGGCCTTTCTCCACTGCTCTCAGTCAGTAGAGAGAGAAAACGCCTGTAGGCCTTAATTATGGAGATAGTGGATTGAACTGATATTTTTTGAATGAGTTGGTGGCTAAGGATAGAACTTTGGCACCACTGAGTGGGATGGGGAGCTGGAAACATAATTGACTTTTCATTTTCAAATGCAGCTTTGCCAAGGCTGCAAGGAGGAGTGAGGCTGAGTACTAAAGGGTGATGGGACAGGGGATATACGTTTAAATGGCTGGGGTGGTGGGAGGACAATGGCAAACATGAGCATTTTTGTTTTCAGTTAAAAAGGCCTTTCTTTTAATAAACATTGCCTGGTGAAATTGGGTGAATCCAGAAAAATGTTGCACCACGAAGTGCAGTGCAAAGTCTCTGACTTTGCTTCAACTTCACTGATGAAGTTTTTTTTAAATAATTTACTTTTTAGGCATACCAGTGCCTCAGCCACCTTCCCCAAGGAAGCACCTAGCCTCACCTTCCAGTGTCCCTGCCACTGACCTAGTGTGAACTTTCAACCACATGGGCATCCCCCTCCTGTGGCAGGGTCGGGCCCTACTAGATCCAACCCCTCACCTCCTGCTGCTTACCGAGGCAGGAACTCCTGGTTATCACAATTAGAGGACAGTGGCCAACTTCCAGGTCTGAGCACACCTAGGATAATCCTAAGTGAGATAGGCACTGTTTTCCTTGTTTCTAGGTCCCTGCATCGGGAATGTCTGCACACTAATGGTTCCAAGCATATGCATACAGAGCATGCCCAAACAGAGCCTGGCCAACGCCCTCCCTCCCTACTGTACTGCCAATGCACTACCACCCATGATCACCCAGGTGGCAGTCTGATAGCAACAGTATCTCTCCTTCCTCCACAGAGCAAGAAAGTATCCTCTCTTTTCACTGTGTTTCCAATGCTTTTGCATTTAAATGCACATTGTATGGAACACATTTACTTACCCTCAATGTATTGTTTAACAGCAAGTCTATGCTACTTACATATTTTTAAACTGGCCCTTTTAGGACACCATATAAATGTTTGATTTGTAACTGTTCTTCCATCCACAGACAAAGAGCCATGCTACAAGCTCAAGTTCCAGGGTTCTGTGTTGCACTCTGGAATAGATACCTCAGTCAGTTGTTTAGTCTTCAGTTGTTGTTTTCTTTTATTTGACTGTTCTTGTACACCTGCTGTGTTGTTGCTCCTGTTGTGATTTGGTTTCAAGTCACAGCGATCCACTTTCCCCAGTGCGTAAGGCAGTTGGGTTTCAACATTGTCATCACCTGTGGGGAAGAGATTGGCAGCTCCTCCAGATAGGACGCGCATGCTGCTTACTGGGAGCCCCACTGTTGGCAGCAAAGTGAGAACCACTAATCCTGCAGGAGAAAGAAAAAATGACAAAGATCCAGAGCTTCTTGAAAGGAGAACAGGAAGTGCTTACCCATCTGGGATTTAAATATGTTGAGATCAGTTGGATGGAGGTAGGTGGTTATGTGGGTTTAGCAGCGATTGAAGAGAAGGAGTATGTGAAAGCTGGAATGCCAGAAGTTGGATCTGATCTCCAAACTCAGGTATTTTCAGCTCTGGTTCCCAGTTTGGTGTCTACTGTTGCATGGACCTGACCCCTCAAGTTTCAATATTGCAGATCAGAGATTTATCTTCCCCTAAACCTCTAGAAGAACCTTATACAACCCTCCACCCCTCCTAGTCCTTCCTGGTGTGTATATTACAACCATGTTCCCCCCACACACTGTTGAAGTCGGAAGCACCAAGGGAGGTCAACAGTGAAAATGCCGACCTCCCCAATAGCAACAGCACAATACCGACGCAGGTATTGTGCCGCTCATGCAGCGAATGTTTTCTGTAGGGGGCTGTGCCCCCCCCACACCCCACAGACTTTAGGATTATCAACTCCAGCTGGGGTTGGTCCTGGGGTGGGGGTGGAACACTGGCGAAAAGTGAAGCACCAAAAAAGGACCATTACAGCAACTGTCGCCGTGATGGTCTTTTTTTGTGTTTCGTCGTTGGAGTGTCGACCTGCAGGGGTGTACCCGGTTGCAGTCATCACCAATACTGCCACCCTCCTCCCCTCCCACCCCAATCTGAAAGAACCTTTCCCTTCCCCCACTCAATCATAACACAAATCACAACCTTCTCTTCCCAGCCACCACAGCAAAATTGTTGACATCCCCCCACCCCATCCACTGCAGCTCCCATTTACCCTTCACCATGCCATCCCATGAAAAATTATACCAGTCATATAAAAGGGACCGGGCAACAATTTGTTCCTTAACATCAACATTTTCAAGTAAATCAGAGAAATAACTGGGTGATGGGAGTGGTGGACCACGGAGGAGCAGTGGACATTGCCTATCTGGACTTCAGAAAGGCTTTTAACACTATACTCCAGAAAATACTATTAAACAAGATGGAGGATCTTGCAGTGGGTCCAGCCATAATAAAGTAGATGGGAAAATGGTTCTCAGGTAGAATCCAAAAGGTGATGGTAAACAGGGTGCTCTCCGAATAGGGGAGGGTCATGAGTGGGGTGCCTCAAGGGTCTGTACTGGGTCCAGTCCTTTTTAACATTTTCACTGGGGACATTGTAGTAGGCCTAGAAGGGTATGTTTATTTTCTGATGATACCAAGAGAAGTAATAGAGTGGATACCCCAGGTGGGGTTGAAAGAATGAAGGAGGACCTTGTCAGGCTGGAGAGGTGGTCCAAGGTCTGGAAGCTAGGTTTCAATGCAGGGCAATGCAAAATTATGCATATGGGGCATGGAAACCTGAGAGAAAAGTATGTGATTAACAGGGAGGAAATAACAGTGGTGGAACAAGAGAGGGACTTGGGTATCATCATCTCATCTGACCCGAAGGTGGCAAATCAGTGCTAGGCTGCAGTGGGGAGGGCAATTGGGATGTTGGGATGTATTAGTCAAAGCATTGCTAGTAGAAGTAGGGAAGTCATCATGCCTCTATATATATGGCTCAGGTCAGACCTCATCTAGAATTCTGTGTTCAATTCTGGAGACCGTACCTGAAGAGGGATATTGAGAGAGTGGAGGCAGTCCAGAGGAGGGCTACTTGGAGGGTTCGGTGGATGCAGGGGAAGCCATATGTGGAACGGTTGAGGGAACTGGACACGTACTCACTGGGGAGCCTATTTCAAATGAAAGGATGTTTAGCAACTAGGGGCCACAGTATGAAGCTGAAAGGTGGACTTTTTAAAGGTAACATGAGAATGTATTTTTTCACAGGGAGGGTGGTGGGTGCTTGGAACGAACTGCCAAAAGAGGTGGTAGAGACAGAAATGGTTGCAGGTTTGAAACATGCATGGGATAGCCACATGGGAATCCTGGGGGAAGGGAGAAGGGTAAAAGCTGGGGGGAGGGGGAAGCTCAGTAGCAAGGGTGACACTGGAAGGACCACATAGGTCCTTTTCTGCCGACATTAAGTATGTATCTTTGTAAATTATTACTTTCTGCAACATCACATTTGGAAGCAGAATCTGATATTATTTACCCAGTACTGGGTCAAATGTAATTTTATAGGAATCAATGACACAGTGTCTAAGTTATAGGACATTTATTTTAAATACATTTACTTTATATGCATGTGTAAATTTTCTATCTGTTTAATATATTCCTAAATCTTACAACCTAAAAGTCATTCAATACTGATATCAGTACTGAACAAATATATCACTTAACCTGAAAGAATTTCTGTTAATAAGACTAAACATTCAGTTCTCTGACATTAAAAAACAAGGCCTCAAGCAGAGACCAAACTCCATGTATGCTTAGTTCGACTCCTCCCTGTTGCAAGTTTCTTCTGACTGGGCATGACATGCTGCATTCACTTTCTAGCTGCTGCCTGCCCAAAGAAACATAAGCGCTGTGATCTCAAAGCAAGAACATGGCCATCATTCAAACTGTCTTATGTCATTTTTATTTTGTGATTGAGAACATTACAATCTGTTAAATCAAACCCTTGGCTCCCTAGCCATCTTTTCTACGTCTGAATACTCTCCATTTTGCTCTCATTCATACATTAAATTACCAGAACTCCTTGCTGAAATAGCAACTTTATCATTTTTTTGCAAGCTAATTTCTGAATAAACTGCATGCATTTGCAGACATATTATTGGAGAGTTCCTGCAGTGATGCAGAAAGTCACTGATAAGGCTATAAATAGCAATTATATTTCATACCCTTTATAGTAGTCCACAGTCAGAACCATCGGGTATTCCTCATCCATCCTATAGGTTGATGCATGATCCAATCAAAAATCATCCCCCCTGTCTCATCTGAGAATCCCCAGTTTACTTTGTTCATCAAAAGAAGTTGGTCACGATCCAGATATGCTCCCAACAATTACTAATTCAGTTTGCAAGGTAAATCATTTTTTTTGACTTTTTCAAGCCTGGGGTAGCCGTCAGGATTAGCTTAATTGGTTAGCCTCAAAAGAATGCAGAATGTGCACCTATTTTGCTGGCTTCACAAAGCTTAGTGCATGTAAAAAAATAAATAAATACATTTATAGATATAACGCTAATAATGAAGAGTATAGCACTTCTGGGAAGGACACCCTCCTGTAATGTCTGCTATCCATATCAGCAGGATGGCTGTGCATTCCTGTCACCAAAGACTGAAAAACCAAAGGAATTATTTTGCTGTTCCCTGCAGCTGCTTACCCACAGTTCAGAGGTCCCTCACAGAGTGCCCTCTGGGCAATACACACACATGAGAGTGTGGCAGGGCACACTTGCGGTGAGGTCCCTCCTGAAGCGCCCTCCCCAACCAGCCCAAGCATACCACCAAAAGCATCTGCCTGATCCATGCTCCTCCGTGGGACTGAAGACCTCCCACAGCCTCCTCAGTCCAACGCAACACATCCGGCTGCAAAGGGGAATGATCAAACTGTAAAAAAGTTGGCTGTGCCTGAGCTTGGGTCCACGCTGCTTGTATCTCCCCAAAAACTCAATGAGCGGTCGATCCGGAAGAGTGCCTGAGCCCTGCTCACACGCCACTCCATGACCCCTGCTCTACAATCCTTTTTCTCGGTGGGCATAAATTAGCAATTTCTCGGCCCACTGAAACTCCTGGAAGCCATACTGTCCCTTCTCGTCCTCCTCTCACTCCATCCCAGAAGGCTGTGCACTGTGAGACTGGGGAACAACTGGCAAGGCATACAGTCCTTGCAGATCTTGTGGTAGCTCTTGCGATAGCGTGGCGGCCATCTTGGCTGGGACCAGCTGTATGAATAGAGCGATCTTAAATTGTGCTGGCTCCCATGAGACTTCCAGGTGGCCATCTTGGCTGGGACTTCAGCAACCCACATAGGGTACTTCTTAAAGGGGCAACACTCTTTTTAAAGTGGTGGCAGCATTTTTTAATCAACTGATGGGGAATATTCATCCCCTATGAGGCTGGGCAAGCTGATTGTACTTTGTGGCATTTTATCATGCAGAGCCTATACCTGATGCAGTTCTTTTGTATCCCCAACCAACAGGTTCAAGGATAAATCAGGCATCATGAGGAAATGCAGGGAATGCAGAATATTTTTTCCAGAAGCCAATGACAGGGACATGGCCTGCACAATGTGCATACTAACAGCCAATGGGAGCTCTGGGGAGATGAATGAAGGGAGATTTGACTCTGAGACTCCCCCACCACTACCAACTGCCCCAATAGTGCTGGATGCCAGCCAGGCACAGCTGTTGTTCCAGTTTCTAGAATCATTTAAAGCCGGCAACTCCATACCAACCCCTAACAAGCCAAGAGGCCAGGATGAAGACACCACATGGAAACGTCCCAGACTGGACATGGACGGTACCATGTCAGAGACTACAGTGGAGGCAGATGAGGCCACCATAGACAAATCAACCAGGATGTGCCATGGTGATAACATTGATGAACTCATCAAAATGGTCAGGTCAGGCCTCAAAATAGCAGAGCAGCTGGAACAGCCATCCACATCATAGGACCCCTTTTTATCAATGAGGGAGCCAGAAGAGAAAACCCACTTCCCAACATGCAAGACCATTGAGACTATCCTCAATAAGGAATATGATGCACCCAGACCCACCAGAACGCCTGAAGGAAGCATGGTGGGTAACTGGCACTCCTTGTCCCAGACATGGAGCAATCACTGGGAAAAAGCACCTAAAGTGGATCAGCCGGTAGCGGAACTCTCCAAGTGTACCACCATCCCCATTAAGAGCACAGTGGCACTTAAGGATCCCATGGACAACAAAATTGAGGAGCACCTCAGAAAATTCATGAGGTCTCAGGCATGTTCTGCTCAGCTGATATGGTGGTCTGGTTCACAAGTAGAGCCCTTCATAGGTGGCTGGATGTCCTAACTGAGAACATCCTGGATATCTCCCCACAGGCGGGTTCAGCTGAATGTGTAATTCAGGCTATAAAATATGTCATGGATGCCTCCTCAGAAATTCTGAGATTTGGATCTAGGACAGCTGTCCTAGCAAACAGGGTTAGGAGGGCTTTATGGTTCAAGTTGCTGCAAGCGGACAATGAATCCAAAAGTGCACCAATGAAGTTACCATGCAAAGAAGGCACCTTGTTTGGTGAGGTGTTAACCCCATACCTCAAAAACAGAGGGGGCAAACAAGCACAAGGGGACAAAGATGTCTACCTGCCCTCAGATAGGCCCTTTCACCCTAAAGAAAACATTTTCAGACAGAAAAAAAACAGTCCTACAACCTCAGGGATCCAGGCAATGGAATCAAAGATCCAAATTCCAACACAAGTCCTATGACAATAAAACAAAAAACAGTGCTGGCACTCTGGCAGGCAATATGGCAATGGTGGGCACAAGCTAAATTTCAAAAACCAAGGAAAAAAGCAATTAAGCCATGCGGGCCCACACAAACCCACCAATAGCAGGGAGACTACAGGAGTTTGCAACACAATGGGCCCAATCAACAATGGACAAGTGGGTGAGGGAAGTGATAACAAAGGAATACACCATTGAATTCACCAACAAACCAACTCAGCACAGACTGCTGGTCTCCCCAATCCCAAAGTGCCCAGAGAAGGCACAAGCAGTACAATTGGTGATTCTGGACTGCCTACAAAATGGGTCTATTTCACCCATCCCAGCAGAGAAGAGAGACACAGGGGTTTACTCCTTGTTCTTTGTAGTCCCAAAGAAAATGGGGGGAATGCATCCAGTTCTGGGATCTAAAATATCTGAACAAATTTGTAACTTACAGGAAGTTCAAAATGGAGACGTTACGGTCAACTCTACTGGTCGTCCAACCAGGGGACTATCTGACTTTAATAGACTTGAGGGACGCCTATCTGCATATACCAGTTCAAAAGTTTCACCACAAATACTTGTGGTTCAACATACAGAGGGAATACTATCAATATACCTGCCTACCATTCAGCCTGGCCTCAGCCCCCCCAAGTGTTTACCAAAATACCGGTCATCCTGGTACCACACCTACAAAAAGAGGGTGTGCACGTCATACCCTACCCGGATGACTGGTTGTTATGGGCAAGAACAATAGAAAAAGCTCATTATAACACAAACATAGCAGTGTAATGTCTGCAAAAACATGGTGGAGTAATCAACAAGGCAAAAAACACTACAGTCGCAGTCCATTGTATACCTGGGCACAATATAAAATACCGTGCTCAATCGGGTGATCCTGACAGAGGAGAAAGTGCACAATATCTGCACTCTGGTCAAAGGGATCATCCACAGACCCAGCAGAGCAGTCTGGGGCTACCTCCTGATGCTAGAAGTAATGGCAGCCCTAATAGACATGGTGCCTTGGACCCAGCTACACATGAGATTACTGCAGAGGTTCCTGATCGAGACATGGGATCAGACCACTCAAAATTTCAGAACTCAAGTAACTCCTCCTGCACAGATCATATCCGACCTGAGGTGGTGGATTCTAAGACAAAACATACTACAGGACGCCCACTAGCACAACCCCTATGGCAGTCATCACCAGGGATGCAATCCTGACACATTGGTGGGCAACCTACCTGAACCACATCACTCAGGGACTATGGTCACAGAGGAAATCAACCCTCCCAAAAAATGTCTTGGAGATGAAAGCAGTACACCTAGCACTGACATTCTGCAAACCACTCATTGCAAACAGGGCAATTCTAGTGAGATGTGACAACCAAGTGACAGTGGCATACTTAAACAAGCAGGGGGGCACACAAAGCAAGTCCATGACCAGGGAATCTCTCAGATTCCTGCACTGGACAGAACAAAACGTACTATCAATCACAGCAATTTACCTGTCGGGCCTGGCCAACACAGAGGCAGATTGGCTGAGCAGAGTAACCATAAATCAAGCAGAATGGAAACTCAACCAAAAGATATTTCACAGGATTCACAAAAAATGGGGACCACTGCAGGTAGACCTCATGGCCTCACAGCAGAATGCACAACTGCCAATATACCACTCAAGATTCTCAGACACCAAGGCACAGGAAGTGGACACTCTGTCAGCACCATGGCAATTCCAATGGGCCTATGTGTTTTCACCAACCACCATGTTGAACAAGGTTCTACACAAGATATGAGTCACAGGGTCCACAGTAGTCCTAGTAGCACTGGACTGGCCCAGGAGACCATGGTACTCACTAATGCAAGTGATGGGGGTGGACTCACCAATGCCATTACCCCACTGGCCAGACTTACTGAGCCAAGGCCCAATTCTACACCCAAACCTGGCAACACTGAAACTAATGGCTTGGCTACTGAAAGGGCAGACTTCTAAGCCAGGGCTACCACATCTGAGTAGTGAAATGTTTATTGCAATCCAGGAGACAATTTACCAACACAACATATCAGAGACGATGGCAGATTTTTCATAAATGGTGCATGGAGAAGGGAACTTCTCTTTCTGTTGCAGGACTGCCACAAATCCTGGATTTCCTCAATGATGAAGCAAATAAGGGCTCAGCCCAGCATCACTCAGGGTACAGACTTTTGCCATCTCCTCCATAAGGGGCCCATTACCTGGGATAGGTTCTATAGGGTCACATCCTAATGTAGTCAGGCTACTCAAAGCAGTCATATTGGCATCACCCAGGGTCAGACCAACATGCGCACCATGGCAAGTAAACAGTACTAGAGGAACTCTAAGGTCACACTTTCCAGCAGGAGTCACTACACTGGTGTACTCTAAAAATAGTATTCCTTGTAGCTATATGCTCAGCTAGAAGGATAGGAGAGTTACAAGCACTATTGTGCAGAGAACCTTTCCTCACATTTCACGATAGGGCCACACTCATACGAACATATGAAATTTGCCAGCAGATAAAGGCCTAGAGGTCTATCAAGTCTGCTCAAATGTGCAGCTAGCACCCCTTATTCTGCAGCTGCCCCTCCCTTCCACCCTTCCCCTTCATTAACCCTCCCCCTTGTCCTGTCCCATCCTCGTTTGAAGCAGTCCATTGTTCTACTGCATACCACTTCTGCAGGTAGCGCATTCCACCCAGCCACCACCCTCTCCTAAAAAGTGTCTCCTCATCTCCCTCCTGAACCTTCCTCGCTCCAGTCTCTTATCATGGCCCCTGGTGGCCCTCCCCTCCCTTACTTTGAACAGCCCCTCTGTACCCATCTTGTTTATTCTTTTCATGTATTTAAAGTTTTCAATCATGTCACCCCTGTCTCTCCTCTCCTCCAGTGAGTACATGTTCAACTCCTTCAACCTCCTCTCATATGATAAGTCCCCCAGCCCCATGATCATCTTTGTTGCCCTACGCTGCACCCCCTCCAGTAACTTAATGTCACTCTTCAGATACGGACGTTAGTACTGCATGCAGTACTCCAGGTGTGGTCTAACTAATGACCTATACAGTGGCAGAATCACCTCCTCCCTCCTCGAGGATATACCCCTTGCAATACAACCCAGCATTTTGTTGGCCTTTTCAGCTGCCTTCCTACATTGTGCCGAGTTGTTCATTGACCCTGTAATGAGCACACCCGGATCCTTCTCCTCCTCTGTCTAGGCTAGCTGCACTCCCCCCAGCTGGTAACTCCTCCTTGGGTTCTTCATCCCAAAATGCAGCACCTTGCACTTTTTGGCATTAAACCCCAGTTGTCAGGTGTCTGACCAGGTTTCAGGCTTTGCCAGATCATCCTGCAACCCCTGCCATCCCCTAGGTCATCCACCACCGCGCCTACCTTGGTATCATCAGCACAAACAGACTGATCTTGCTCTTGATGTCCCATGATATGTCTGCAATGAATATCCCAAACAACACTGGTCCCAACACAGCCCTGTGGAACACCGCTCGTCACTGCCCTTGGTGTGAGAGCTCCCCACCCACCACCACCCTCTGTTGCCTTCCCTGCAGTCAGTTCCCTACCCATCTCACCAGCCACCCACCCCTGTGCCTACTAACTTCCTTCCCAGCCTTCCATGTGCACCCAGGTCGAATGCCTTACTGAAGTCCAGATACAGGTCATCCACTGCATGGC
Source organism: Neoceratodus forsteri (assembly GCA_016271365.2). NCBI lineage: Eukaryota > Metazoa > Chordata > Ceratodontiformes > Ceratodontidae > Neoceratodus > Neoceratodus forsteri. The sequence goes on along the minus strand of CM028130.1, from coordinate 688,326,574 downwards.
CCCTGTCCAGTTGCCTAGTTACCCAGTCATAGGACTCGACCAGGTTGGTTTGGCAGGATCTGCCATGTATGAAGCCATGCTGTCTGCTGTTCTGTAGTCCTTTGGCCTCTAGGAGGGCCACCAGCCTCTCCTTCAGGATAGTCTCCATTAGCTTACCCACGATGGATGTGAGGCTCACTGGTCTGTGGTTTCCCAGTTCATCCTTTGGGCCTCTTTTGTGGAGGGGCACCACATGAGCCATCCTCCAGTCCTGAGGTACACACCCTGAATGTAGTGAAGCATTAAATAGGTCTGCCAAAGATCCTGCAAGGACCTCTGCCAGCTTCTTCAGTACCCTGGGGTGGATGCCATCTGGGTCTGGCGCCTTGTCCACCCTCAGTGCCTTCAAACCCTCTCAAACTCTGCCCTCCATGATTTCCCCATCTGTCACCACTTCCGCCCCGCTTCTGTCATTTCTCCCACCTTGGGTGTCACCCCCTCTTCTCTTTAGTAAATACTGAGCAGAAGTACTCATTTAGTGCTTCCGCCTTATCGTACCCTGCTTCCACCCAACCCCTCTCCTTCCTAATCCTTACTATGTGGTCCTTACAGCTCCTTTTCTCCCTGATGTACTTAAAGAAGTCCTTCTCACCCTTCTTAATGCCTTGTGCCAGCCTGAATTCTGTAGATGCTTTGGCTCCCCTTACTGCCCTTGTCACCTCCTTCGATTCTGTCAAGTGCTCCTCTCTGTCCTCCCCATCCCTGTTTTCTTGTACTTCCAAAAGGCAGCTCTTTTCCTCTTTACCTTTTCCATGACCTCCTTGCTCAACTAGCTCAGTTTCTATGCCCTAGCCTTCTTGCTCTGGGCTTTGCAGCAGGTTTTGGTTGCCTCCACTATCCCCAGCTTTTTGAGCTCCCACCTCTGGTTAGTGTCCATACTAGATTGAATTCTGGCCAGGTACCCTTTTACCACTTCCCCCATCCTCCCAAAGTTGGCCCTTCTGAAGTCCAGCACTCTTGTGCCAGATTCCACTCCTTCCTTGCCCATATCCAATGTGAGCCATACTGAGTGGTGGTCACTCCCTGACAGCGGTTCCTCCACTGTAAGTTCTCTCACAAAGTCCCCATTTGCCAGTACAAGGTCAAGGGTATTCCCTAACCTGGTTGGTTCACTGACCATTTGCAGCAGGAAGCTGTCCTGGAAGGCATCCAGCAGTACCTGCTCCCTTCTGTTCCTCGTTGTTGGGGTGCTCCAGTCCACTCCTGGCATGTGAAGTCCCCACAATCACCACACTACCTTCTCCTAGGTCCTCCTGATCTGTCCAGCTAGTTCCCTGTCTAACTCCTCAAGTCTGAGATGGTGGCCTGTACACCACTCCCATTCTAGAATCCTATTCCTGGAATCCTGGATTTGCATCCAAAGTGACTCCGTGTACCCTCCTCCTTTCCTCCCTCACACTTCAGCTTCCTTCACATATAGTGCCCCCCTCCTTTCCCAATCATCCTGTCCCTACGAAATAACCTGTACCCTGGGTACAGATAGGTCCCAGTCATTGTATTGGGTGGCCTATGTTTCCGTGATGGCAATGTCCACCTCTCCCTCTTCCATGAGAACCTGTAACTCTGGAGTTTTCCTCCCAAGGCTCCTAGCATTAAGGGCAACCACCTTCCACCCTTTTCCCCCCTCCCATCATGCCCTCCTTTCCTAGCATCACCAATAGTACTTGCCATTTGTCCTTTGTCACTGTTATGGGGGGTTAGCTCATATGGTTTCCCAACCTGTGGTCTCTGCATATCTCTTCCCCAACTGCCACCCCAACTCCTAGTTTAAATTCCCAACTTCATCTATATACTCCTCCATCCTCTGTTTCAACACTTTCTTTCCTCCTCACTCCAAGTTAGTCTGTCCTTGGCATAAGATTACTGTCCTCCCAGGTCCCTCACCCACCCCCAACAGCCCATACCCTTTAGCACAACACCAGGTTCTTAGCCATCCGTTAAATTCCTCTATTCTCAGCTTTCTTGTTGTGCTTGCCTTTGGCACTGGAAGTATCTCTGAAAAAGTTACTGATCTTCCTGCCCCCTCAGATAATTGTGCTAGTTCCTCAAACCTCCTCTGGACTATATCTACTGTCTTGTCTGCCAGGTCATTTGTCCCAAGATGTATAATTAAATGAAGCTTGTCCCTACCCCTTCTAGCATATTTCAGAACAGACTGTCCTACCCTTTCCACTGTCATTCCTGGCATGGCCTCCACCCAAATGTGACTATGCCTCTCCCCCTTGCTACCCCACCTAACTCCTCTTAGTATTGAGTCTCCCAGCACTAAGATTCCACCCCTCTTACTCCCTGCTTGCTTCCATTCATCTCCCTCTCTCATTTCCAGCTCCTCTTCTTCCTCCTGCACATTATTTCCCTTTTGCCCCGTTGCAATTCTCCCAGCAGAACTTCCCCCCGCTCCAGTTTGGTCCAGGCATTTATCAATTACTCCTCTAATTTCATCATTTCCCTCCTCCACTTTTTCCTCTCTAGCAGTGCACAGCTGTTTTCTGAAGACCCTTCACAAATGCCCTCCTCTCTCTTCATAGTAACCTGTTCTCTCTTTCCACTCCATGACTTTTGCCACTTCTTTGCCTCCCCTCACAAGTCCCTATCTCCTCCTTCCATTTGTCTTTTGTCTCTGACCTGGTTTCCCGCAATCGTTCTTCCGGCCTGGGCCCTTGTCTCTGCTTCCTTCTTCTGACCCTCTCCTCACCACTGTTGGCTTAAATCACCCTCCCTCATCTCCCCTTCTTCCTCCCTCCAGTATTGGGCTAAACCCATCCCCAATCTGCCTTGCCTGTCTTAGTTTCTCCTGCAGACCCTCAATCTCCTTTCTAAGTTTTTCTATATGGTTGCACACTAAACATCCTCCCACACTCCAGGCAATGTTTAGAAAGATTGGTGCACCGCAGTTGTTGCAGCCTACCACCCTACCCATTGCTGTTGTTGCCCACCAGCGTCCCCCACCCTTCAGATGCAGGATACAAACACTCCCCAAGTCTCCCTCTCCCCCCTCTATCAGTGCAAAACATTTTCTTTATTTCCCTTACCCCTTTGTTGCACATGTTTAGATATATTGAGCAACTGCTTTTTATATTCCTATCCTTCCTATCCACACTCAAAAAGAGACTTTAGTAGCCATTGCACAACCTTCTTCAAACTCCTACTCCTCCTTTCTCCAATGCAATATCAATGTGAAGAAGTAATAATGAAAGCTCCTAGATTTGCATTTACTTCCCTTCCACTGAGAGAGCAGTCACCTCTTCACTTGCTGCTGTTCCTTTCCTGGATGTCTGCTTCTGCTATGACAGGTGCATTTCCTTTGCCTGTTTGAGGAAGTAGTGTCAGAACCCCTGGTATAAAGGAAATAATGGACCAGGGGTGGGTCCAGCCCAAGTCTTCCAGAAACAATCAGGTAGCTGAGGCCTCTGGTCAGACCATTAGCACCCTTCCCCCACTTTGCACTCAAACTTTGCTAGCCAAAGAAACAGGACTCCAATTCAAACAGCTTCACCAATAACACATCAAATAGGCTTGGAATTAGAAGATATAGGTCTCCAATTCAAAGAAACAGACCCAGTTAAATTACACCAATTATGTTTTAAAACAGAAGAAATAGGCCTCTACAAATGCAGCCTGCCACACAGTGAATCAAACAAATTAGCTCACTTATAGCTACCAAAACAGGTTTCAAAATTCCAACAGCCCCAAACAATACCCTGCTAGCTCCTTAGTAGTAAGAAAGAAAAGAAATAACATTCTACCAAGTAGAATCCACGAGAAACAATGTAAAACAAGAAGCTACTGTACTGTAGATCTGATCCTGTCCCCCTTCTAGTTCCTTCTGAGAAGCCAAAGCACTGACTCCACACCTGATTCAGCTCCGCCTCCCTAACTGAGTGAGACCTGGCCAGACCATTAGCACCCTTCCCCCATTCTGCACTCAAACTTTGCAGCTAGTGAAGCCAGCAACAATGAATCACAATTCTACTCAAAGCCCCCAAAATAGGTTTGCTACTCAGAGAAACAGGACTCCAATTCAAACAGCTTCACCAACAACACATCAAAATAGGCTTGGAATTAGAAGATATAGGTCTCCAATTCAAAGAAACAGACCCAGTTAAATTACACCAATTATGTTTTAAAACAGAAGAAATAGGCCTCTACAAATGCAGCCTGCCACACAGTGAATCAAACAAATTAGCTCACTTATAGCTACCAAACAGGTTTCAAAATTCCAACAGCCCCAAACAATACCCTTAGTAGTAAGAAAGAAAAGAATCCACGAGAAACAATGTAAAACAAGAAGCTACTGTACTGTAGATCTGATCCTGTCCCCCTTCTAGTTCCTCAGAACAGTTCCTTCTTTCCTTCCAAAAGTAGTAACTCCATATCACATATCTCAGGAAGTCCAACTTCCCTTCTTATGGATAGGGCAGGATCCTGACACGGGGCACCTCACCCCCTGGATGTTGGACACCAGCTAAGAAAGTACCTCAGTATGACCAACAGCTCAAGTAGAACAGACAGACTGTTCATCCTTACCACAGGAAAGAGGGCGGGGCAGGCAGCCTCCAAAGATATCATAGCTAGGTGGATAAAAGTCCACAGCTTACAGAGAAGTAGGTCAGGAGCCACCAGAAGGAATAAAAGCTCACTCTACTAGCACAATTGCTACATCCTTGGCAGGGAGGTGGGAGGCCTCAGCAACAGATATATGCTCAGCAGCAACATAGTCCTTCATACACACCTTCACCAGACATTATTGACTAGATGTGGAATTGGCTGAAAAAGCCTTATTTGCCAGGGCAGTACTAAGGGCAGGTACTCAGTCTAGATAAGAGACACTCGATCTGCCTTGATCTTATCCCACCCAAGACATATGCTCTAACCACACTGCTACCAGGGTTGGACTGAGGTACAGAGCACCCACCTGGAAAGAGGATACAAGGGCCCACCTGGAAAATCAATAGAGGAGGGATCAGGTTGACTCACTCATATCAATATTCCACTTCAATCTGATACACTAGCTCTGTGTTTACATCTTACATTTATCAACAGTCTCCCAGATACCTCATTTAATTACACAAAAGATGAAAAATGCAAAAGTTTTCACAGTTCAGAAGATAACCACTTACCCAACTGAGGGGGGCCAACCTGGAAATTTCCAGGTATCCAGGTGGGCCAGTCCGACCCTGACTGCTACAAAGGTTCCGATGGTTCTGACTGCGGAGTACTATAAAGGGTATGAAATATAATGGTATTTACTCACCTGGTAAAGGTGATTATTTGAGTACTCTTTATAGTACTCTGCAGCCCCAACCAGAGCAGCAGATGGTGTTGAGTTCTGGTTATTCACTGGACACCATTAATCATCCAAGTGATGACACAAGAAATATAAGGGGTATGTAAATATCATGTGGTTTCTAAGTATAAGACGCAATTGAAATGTCGATATAAGTGGATGTTCTCTGTTAAATAAAAAAGATGAAGTTACCTGATACTACCTGTTGTAATTTATGAACTATAGCAGTCAGGGCTACCAGGCAATATTCAGAGAGGGCAGCATGTAAGGAGATACTGTTGTTCTCTCTGTCTTTATTGTGTGTTTTTTTCTATGTGTCTATCAGCGTACCTATAATTTTAAGGAAGATTCACACTGAAGATTCTCAGATGGGACAGGGGGGCTGGCCTCAGCTAGCCTGATTTTTGACTGGATAGTGCATCAACCTATAGGATGGATGAGAAATACCCAATGGTTCTGACTGTGGAGTACTATAAAGAGTACTATAATAATTACCTTTACCAGGTGAGTAAATACCAGTTCCTGTGTCACTTAAGCCTCAGTAATCAGGAACAAAAGTAAACAGGCACCAGAGTAGGAACAGGCAGACAGCAATTGAAAACACAAATTATAACAAATACTATACACTTAAGTGTACAAATAAAGCTGTAAAGGCATCTCAGAATTCTGGTGACAATTATAAACTTCTCATATGCCAGCAGAACCTCTCGATACCATTATATTATGCACACTTGGATGTACTTTATTTCTTGTATCAGATGGCAGAATGCCATGGGAGAACGAGGAAGTCAGTCCACCAGAGCTGCCTCTGCTTGGTAAGCAAACAAACCAGCAGACACACAAGAAAACCCACACCAGGCCTCCAAAGTTTAGCACTTAAAAAATGTTTTAATAAAATGGGTGAAGGTGGTTAACTTCAAACTGTGAATTTAACACAATTCACTGAGTGTAGATTGAAATGTGAAGTGTGAAATTTTGCTTGCAAATGGCAGAATTTCACCATTCATGGGTGCCGTTTGCAGGCAAAATTCCACACCTCACATTAAAGACTTCATGATTCAGGTGTAATCAAAGTTGCAGAGGGCAGTGAAAAGTTTGCGAAACTCTACAGATCCAAATTTTGGCCACTTCATGGCAACTTTACCAGTGAATTAAAACTTCAGTGCATTTTAATAAATTATAAAGTGTGGGTGCATAAGTGCAAAAAATGCTCACCCAAGTATTAAGCAAAGGAACACAGACATCGTGGCAACAGAGCCCAACCAATTTTGCTATAGCACATTTTTCAGAAAAGTGTGAATGTAGTGACACTAGGCCCTTTTATAGTTCATTTGTATTTATTTTTATTTATTTATTTAAAGGTTTCACCAGGAAAGGTAAACTGAGCAAACTGCTCATTTCCAGATACGTCCGTGGGGGAGGGGCGGTGGATAACAATAGATAGGTAACACAGAATACATTGCAATATAGCACAATATAGCAAGGAATACATTTCAGTAACATAAGTAATATGTGATAATCATTACAGAGTTGTAAGTGCTTGACAGCTTGGTGAAGTGCAAACGAATTAACAGACGTTGAATACAAGGGATTCAGGAGTTCAGATATACTAGGGCTTGGAGCAGGTGGGAGGGAAAGAAGAGAGAAAAAAGGAGAGAAATGGAAAAGAAGAGTGGTGAAGGGTGGGGGAGAAGGAAATTAAGAGTAGTCATGGTGGGGGAGATGAGAGTGTCAGATGAGAAGGGGAAAAGGAGATGGCTGACGGGGGTTGGGGTTCCAATAATTAAGAGCAGTTGCAGGAGGGTGTGGTGAGGTTGCAAAGGAGACAAGAGAAAATATGAGAGAAAGAGGCATTGCAGATGGTGTGAGGGAGGGTATTCCAAAGTTTTGGGTAGCAGTGGCTGAAAGCAGCTTGACCAGTGGACATAGAAGTGGTGGGTACAGCCAGGGTCCGAACAGTGGGGTTCCTAAGGGCATAGGAGGAGGTTGGAGGTAGGGAAATGGATACTGAGATGTAGGAGGGGATGGAACCAAGCCAGAATTTATTAAGCAGGTTAACACAGTGGGTCAGGTGTCTGTCCTCAAGAGAGGGGAGAGATAGGAATTGGTACAGGGAACAGTGGTGAGTGCAAGGATGACAGTCAAGTGCAAAGCGGCTGAAAGAATTGAAGATTGTGTCTAATCTGGCTAGGGAAGTACCAGGGGTGGCACTGTAGACCACATCACTGTAGTCAAAGATTGGGAGGATCATTCTTTGGATGATTGCTTGGCGGGCTGGCTGAAGGATGCAATCATAGTTCCTATACAAGGTACTGAGCTTGGGGTGCAGTAGTATTTAAAGAGACAGTGCAGTTTCATGTAAGCATATATAGTGCAATGCAAAATGAAGATGACAGTGAAAATAAGGTGCTACATAAAAGTAAAACACACACACACACACACACACACAGTCATTGGAGATTATGTAAGACTACAAGAAACAGTATAGCATTGGGATAATTCCACATAATTTCATGATGCTAATACTACAGTTCCATTCAGAATTTTTAAGAGCCACAAATATAGCATATTTGATATTGGAGCACAATGCATGTTTTGTAAACAAATTTTGTGTGTGATTTACAGTCCTCAGTTCCTTGTAGTGTAGTGATCTGAGAAAAAAGCCAGCACAATTAATAAACCATACTATGGACTGCAAAACAATACCTTTTCCATTATGGTTACAAACTCTGTCAAAGTATGACAGACTCAGTACATATGAGGCAGCAAATAAACCTTTCCTTTAACCCTGCTGGGTATATGAACCCAGCTGGATTATTTGTGTATGTTTCAGGATGAGGTTCTCAGAATGACCACCTCTCCTATCAAGTTTGACTTTTTCAAGACCTCGAAAGAGAAAAACATGTTTTTCTGGATCCAAATGTGCTTACTCATACTGTGAAAGTGCATTTGCAGGATCCTTCTTGGCTATGACTCAGAGTTGCTCATTAATTCAGATTTTTTAAGTTCCTAGACACTCTGCCCATGTTAAAGGCCTTTGTGTGTTTTTTCAACTCTTTTTATGAAGCACCTCATCTGTAGGGCTGTCTTTACTTTGTGCTGTATGTCTGAAAACTGGGAGACCGCTTTCTCAAAACATCGAAGAGTGAAAACAAACCTCAGGATTGTAGTTTCCAATGACCTGAAATCCTCACAATAGTGTAATGAGTCAGTCCAAAAGTATAATAAAATAATGGGATGTGTTGGAAGAAGCATAACTAGTATGAATAGAGGTGTTATACTTTCCATTTATGGAGCTCTCGTCAGACCACATATGGAATATTGAGTCCAGTTTTGATCACTACAAAATGTGAATGAGATTTCCAGGTTGGAAACAGTCTGGAGGAGATCAATCAAATTAATAAGTGAACTATAGGACATAGGTTATGTGCAAAGTCTGGAGAATCTGGGACTGTTCTCTCTGGAGATGAGTAGGATGAGGGGGAACTTGATTACTGTTTGCAAATCAATATTGAATCTTGATTTAAGAACATGTTTAAGTTTGGAAATAAAACAAACTATAAGGAATATAAGAGTTCCAGGTAGTTTGTAAGCTTTTTAAATTAACCAAAAGAAAACAGTGGTTTTCACAGAGAGTGTTGCAGTCATAGAATTCACTGCCAGTATCGGTGGTAAACAGTGGCAATTTGAATGCATTTAAGAATTGACTAGTCAGTTATCTTAACAGGAAATGCTTTAATGGTACAGTGTATGCTGCTTGTAACAGACTAGTTTGACATTCTGATTTTAGTCCATTATAAGCGGTGACTGCTACTTCGATTAGCAGAATTAGTAGTGGCACAGCAACAAAGTTTATGAAGAGACACCAGCAAAATAACACTGCATAAACACAGACTTGTGTGATTACAGCTCCTTTGTGCTTATTGACATGACAACCCAATTTATTTAAAACAAACAAACAAACAAACAAACAAACAAACAAACAAACAAACAAACACACAAACACCAAAGCAAAGAAAAAAGCTGTGCTTTGTACTGCAAAGTACTGTACTGGTAATGCCACTTATCTCTGTGAAAAGAAATCCTCAATTTTTGTCTGTTTCTTCAGAGCAGTCATGTATCAGCTCCATTCCACTAATGCGAACCGCTCCCAGTGAGGGACAATGTCTCCTCAGTTTGGTCTTCTGCCTCCTCCACCTTGTTGTCCATGGTCCGGGCTCAAACACCTGACGTCAACATGCTCCTTCTCATTGCCAAGGAGACACAGTTCCAGTTCAAGTTCAAAATTGATTTTATTATGCGTATATAAAAGTTATTTATCATATACAAACACACTAAAATACAGGTGACAACCTCTATCCATAATTACATCACAGACATCATAAAACCATCTATAAATTCCATTTTAATTTCTAAGCAATCTTCAATGCAAAACTTGCAAGAGTGAAAATGTGTTTGGTACTTTCACAATTTAATATCAGAGTAATTTTTTGGCTATTATTCATTTGTTCTAAACCATTAAAGTGCTGATCAATATACAAAGTTCTTTCTTGTTCAAAAGCTTCACATTCACCTAATAGATGTTTACTAGACAACATCGCTTTCTGACACCCTGTACATGCAGATAACTGAGCATTGCTTCTCCATTCTTGCCAACTATCAAAATTCAGTCTAGTTATCAACTTTCTTTGTTTTACCTGCTCACATTTAAGTAAATATTTTTCCAATCCAAAGTCTGCTTTGACATATTTTAGTGGATCATTTAAATAGTGATCTTTCATTCTAATAAAATCTGCATTTTTTGATGCATCCTCCACATGTTGTATAACTTCCTTTACAAATCCTTCTGGGTTATACTGAGTATCATAAACATAATTGTACTCTAACCCGTTCTTACTTAATACTTGTTTTAGTATTCCCAGCCAGGTCCATTGTCTATTCCTATCCCATATCTTAGCTTCTTCCCAACATTTTTTTATTAAATTTCTTTCCACAACTGTCACAATTTTTTGCCAATACAGCAAAGCTCTCTTTATAGGATTAGTATATATTGAACATGTTCCTGTTTCTAATCTAACCCCAGCTGTCATTTGAATCACTTCTAACTCTTTTAAGTTATGGTTATATATTAATCCCCAAACTTCTACTCCATATAGCAGTTGGGCCTCAACTTTTGCTTTCAGACATCTTAATTGTGCCAAGAATGAATTGCTAGCTATCGTATTTGAAAAGTGCCTGATACCATTTAACACCTTCACTGACTTATTACATACTTGTTTTCTTTGCTTTTTCCAACTTAGATCACTACTAAAGGTGGCTCTTAGATAGCAAAAACTACTTAATTCTTCAATATTTAGAATCCTTATCTTCCACTGAGTCACATTTCTGGCCTTTCTTTTCGAAATGTCACTATCTTGGTCTTAGTTTGATTTATCATAAGATCTAACTTCCCAAAGATCTCTATCGATGTGGCAATACCCCGCTTTAGTCCTATGTTTGTTTGTGACAGGAGTATAGTGTCATCTGCATACAGCAGCAACTGACCCCTTCCCCACATATCCTTGGTGGAAATGTATCCACATGTTTTAGTTCTTCTACCAAGACCTCAGTGTAGAGATTAAATAAAGTGGGCACTAAAATCCCTCCCTGCTTCTCCCCTACATTTACCTTGATAGGAGCTGTCATGTGTCCTTCTTTACTATATTTAACTAAGATCTCATTATCTCTATGCAATAATTTAATCACCTCTAAAAGTGTGTCGTTCATCCCTTCAGATTCAAGGACTGCCCATAATATTTCTTGATTTATTGAATCAAAAGCTGCCTTGATATCTATAAAAGCAGCATATATGCATGTTTCTTTCATGACTATATACTTTTCCAATATATGTCTCAGTACAAAAATCTGGTCTGCAGTAGAGCTACCTTTTCGAAAGCCAGCTTGTACTTCTGACAAAATACCCTCCATCTCTATCCAATAATTTACTCTTATCAGTATCAATCTGGAAAACATTTTTGGGTTAATATTTAAGAGAGTAATTGGTCTATAATTCTCTATATTCTCCATAAGACCATTTTTATATATATAGGAATTGTAATTCCCTCTTGCCAACCCATTGGAAGCTTCATATGTTTAACAATATTCCTATAAAGGCCCAGAAGAATATCTGCCCACCAGCTTGGGTCACTATGGTACAATTCAGTGCCCACATTATCAGTACCTGTGCCTTTATTGCATTTATAATTTCTTCCTTTGTAAAATCCAATCAAACATTATTACCTTTTTTCTTTACATGTTCAAAACTCTGAATCCCTTTTCTAGAAAAGTGTTTCTCATAATAATTAGTCCAGTCCTTGGGTGGAATCACTGCCAGTATATTATTTCAAGAACCCATGGTACCCTGGGCCACTATCCTCCAAAATGTTGCCCCATCTTTTTGCTTTATGGAGTTTTGTAACATACTCCATAAATCCTGCTAATGACATTTTTTTCTTTGTTACAATCAGATGTTTATATTTTGCTTTTAAATATTTGAGTGCTTCCTAGATTCCATGTTATTATTTTTCACTATTCCTCTGCCTACGTTTTGTATTAATCTCCTTTTTTGCATGCATTCTCTATCGAACCATTCTTTACCATGAACAAATTGGCTTGTACCCCTACTAAAAGATTTTCTATCCAGGTCTTCCAAGATCTTCTGTTCTATTGATTGGCATGCCTCAAATAGTACATTCAACTGGTCCTCCATTCTTATTTTGCCTAGGACATCTCTCAAATCAAGTATACGTTTTTGTTTCCATACCTTTATATCATCAGATGTAATATAATTCCTTAATTGTTCTTGACTTACTTTTTGCCATATTATCTGTTTACTATTCCTAATTTCTACAGTTTTATCCTTCCAGCCATTATTTGACCCAATTTCTCTCAGCCTGGATTCAGTCTCCACCCAAACTTTTATTGGTCTGTGATCATTATCTCAAATGTCCAGGACTTCCATTCTTTGTATTTTATTATATGAAAATACATCTATTATTACATAATCAAGGACACTCAGTCCCTGTTTAAAAACAAAGGTGCATTTGCCTTGAGTATCACTATGGCAATTACCATTCAAAATATACATATTTGTTCTATTCAAGACTTGTAATAATTTTTCACCAACTTTATTTTTCTTTTTGTCCATAGAATTTCTTAAAGGAATTGAGAAAATATCATCTAAATTCCAATGTGTACACATCTCTTCTATCTCTACCCCATCCTAGCGTTACAGTCACCTGCCAGGAGGAGGATTTTACCAGTGTAGTTATTCTGTAACTATTCCAATAATTTAGCTAGAGTATCCATACTATGAATCATGGGAGATGCCTTGGCATCTGGTGGCAGATATACATTTATCAAAACACATTCAACTTTTTGCTTTTTCTGGATCTCAAAAGCTTGAATAAAATAATTTGTATCACCCCATATACAAATGCATGTCAATTCATCACTTATTCTAATGAAGGTACTAATACCTCTCGTAGGTCTCCCAAATTTTGTCCTCCTTTTAGCATATATATGCCAGGCCTGATACCCATCTAAATGGAATCCATCTTTATCAATCCAGGTTTCTTGTAACAACACGGTGTGAATTTGTTGAAAAAGAGCAGATTTTGTGTTGTTTCCTAATTTACAGGACACTCCTACTCTGTTCCAGTTTAGGATTCTTAAATAATTTGGAGCCTCTTTAGGTTCTATATGTCAATTTGATTCTTCCAACTCTACAGTAACAATTTTACATTCAGACATTTCTTCTAAATTATCCTCCATTTCTTCCAGACTTGTTGAATCTAAGTCTATTAATGGAGAACTCTGTGGGGTTTCCTCTAGAATTACACTGTTATTTATTCTAACACCTCTCTGCTGTCTCCCTCTGATTACTTTTCCAAAAGTCTCTTCCTGTGGGATATTGTGTTCTATTATCACCAGTGGTTTCCTAAAATTTGAAATTTTCTACTGTTTTTTATTACCAGCTGTCTTTGATATATTTATTTTATGTTTCTCAGGTGGTATTTGATTTTGCTTTAAAGAGTTTGGGATATATTCTTTCTGGGGTGGAATAAAAACATTGGTCTTTATTCCCCACTCTTTTAATTGTTCTTTTACAGTACTTCCAAAATCTTCTTCCAAATACTATTACTTTTAAGAACCAGACAAATCCATCCTTTTTCTATTCCCCCATATCTATATGTTGTTCCTAGATCATTCCAATTGATTCTATTTCCCAGAATCTCTTTACATATATTATAAACCACCTATTTCAGAGTCATATGGTTTTCATTCTTAGCTTTTGGTATTCCTCTGAAGAAAATTGTTGGAAGTCTTTATCCAGCTTCTATCTCCTATTCTTTTATTTTCTCCCTATCACAATTATACAGTTCTATGTCCTTTCCTGATTTCCCATTATTATTTTTGTTGTTCTATACCTTCCTCTACAAGTCTATGCTTCCTACTTTCTCCTTTTTCAGTTAATTGTATTGTCCTAACCTGTTCCATAGATTTTCCTCTACTTTTAGTCATCTTTTCCTGTCCCTTCATCTCCTTCTCTTTAGGATCTAGTATCCTCAGTACTCCTTTTTTCCTTTGTTGTCATTTCTTTTTATTCAGTTCCTTCATGTGAAAATCCAAAACCAAAGCTTGAGTTTCTTCCACTTCTTTTCTACCTATTTCCTTTGTAATTTGTCTAATTTTCTCTCCATTATCTTTAGTCAGATTTGTTTCTTTCCCTTTAAGGATTATTAATTTATTCCATCTGTTGTAATTTATCTATTGGTGGAACTTCTGTTTCTTTATCAATTTGTATACTAATCACAGTAGTACAATCAAAAAGAAGCTCATTATTCATCATAATACCATTTCTGATCTCAATCAATAGATACAAGATGGCTTTATTTTCCCTAAGCTGGGGAGAGTCATCAGTAGCTACATTATAGGAAAAACTCTCCTGAATTATATGTGGAATATCGGTGGGGGGTTTTGATGGGGTTCCAGTTTGGGTATAAAAATATATGGTGTCAAAAAAGCCTCAAATTCTTCCAAGAATGATCTACTTGGGCATTGGTGTGAAGCATCAATTATTTTTTTCCCTTACCCAACCTCAATTAGATTCTTTTTATTCATAGCTGCTCCTAGTTGTTCATTACCCACATTTTCATTTGCCTTTCCCCCACAAAATGGCATAATTCTCCCCTTTTCTCTACCCTCAGGCTCCAAAGACAAAGCACTACAGCTAAATAAGCCTACCTGGCCAACAGGTTCATTCTCTAATCTCCTAATTGATTTCACAATCAGGTGTTCCTCTTGCTGAGCATATTTCTCTCATTGACCAACTATAGGAGAAGAGCTCAGTGGAGGAAGGGAAAATGTGGGGGGGGGAAGAGGCACTCTCAATTCTTAAAACCTTCTTATTTCTCATCAAATTCAAGTGGCTTCCTGGGGCCAGGATATAACTATTTTTTTTGTTTTGTTTGTTTTTTAGCCATTTCATCAAATTTCCCCTTTACTAAAGAATTCTTATTTTTATAGCTGACAGGGTTAGCTGCTTTTTTCCTTGTTGCTCTTGTAACCATCTCGGCCCCTTCTAAAAAATCATACTTTTAACACTCACAGGAGCAATAAACACAGTAAAAAGCCCAGTCAGCACAATATAAGAAAAATATTAGCTCTAAAATAGACAGATTCTTTGACTGAATACTTTATATAACTGTCCCAGTAGTACTCTGGAATCTGTTTTAAAAAGACTCTAATGTGGCTCCCCCCCCTCCCAATTCAAGTTGTGGTTTTACTCAGAGTAATTTCCTTCAACTGTACTTTATATAGAAAAAAGATGACAGGAACCAAACATCTGTATGCCCAAATTAGCAGGCATTTAAACTGCAGATTCAGTCTCTCATTCACAAAGGGATATCTCCTTAACCTGCAAAAGCTCTCAACAGGGTAACTTTCTCATATCTTTTTGGACTGATCAGCCACTTTAAATTCAGTTATATTCCCACATAGGCCCAGATAAAACCTGAAAGGAAGCACATTCAAAATACAAAAATCAATACTCTCTTTTATAGATCCTCAGCAGACTTATTAATACTTAAAATAGGCTGAAGACTGTCCAAGCCATCAATTAAACAAACTATCAGTTTTCAGATTATTAGTAGCATTCTTACTACTAAGACATAACAAAACCCAAATATCTGCAATGATAATGGATTTACCTTAGCCTTAATGTTTTAGTTTATATTGTAATTTGACTTTTAAGTCCCAAAAGGGTGCTCTCTTTATGTATCCCAAGAGTCTAAATAAAACTTTAAAATAGCTGTAGTTTAACTGGGTAGTCAGTTTAAAACAACCAAACAAATTTCAGTTTTCAAAAGCGTTTTTACAATTAATGCAACATAGCTTTACTCTTTTCACTACAGGTGGTTTTACCTCCACTTTATGTTTTAAATATGTATTATTTTAACCTCTGAGACTTACTGTATTAAATGCATGGTCATACACGCTCAAGAGTTCCACAGACAAAAATTTCTCTCTCCAATCGCCCAAGTATCAGCTTAAGCACCAGGTGAGTGAAATCCCAGGGATTCAAGTACTAGATCCACCACAACAAACACTAATCGATCCATTCCATATGCCAGCAGAAGTGATCTGGCTTCCACACACCGTTCATGTGCAGAAATAGCGCTGCCCTTGTGACAGATAGGAACCAATCGGATAGACAGCTTTCTGCTCTGGGGGAATCTAAACTTAACTTTTAATAGAACTTCCTTTTAATTTTTTTAATTACAGTATAAAACTCCAGCAATATTTTTCATTGTTTACAATATTACCTAAACAGCCCACATAGAAAAGAAAGCACTTGAATCTAACTTCTGCAGGCAAAAAGAAAAGACAACTCTAAAAATGAAAACTTATAAAGCTAAATCCACACAAAAATCATGAAACTAAAAATAATACTTCAATTAAGAATCCACACAATATCACTATATCATTGTTTCAGTCCTGCCTGAATTTTTGAGTGTCCACTATGTTCACCCAGTCTCTGAAATCTTTTGTCAGTGCAGCAATAATTCAAGCAGGCACTCAGACCGAAAAACACAGAGAAGCACTCCACTATTCTCTTAGCCCAGACCAATGCAAGCCAATTCTGGCCTGTCCGCTGAACAGTTTCTCAATATCTCACTAAATCAGCTACGCTCCAGCACTGCCATATTGTACAAGCAGACGCCCCCCCAGCTCCACAACTCTGCAGTCCCTCAGCAACTTCTCAGCTCCTCGTCACTTCCAGGCCTCTGAGCCTCAGCTTCTCCACTCCTTACACCCTCACCCAGTCTCCTGCAAAAGAAAGAAAACTGGGGAGGACAGGTGAACCACTGAAAACAAAAGCAGTCTGGTTAGTTGTATCGCTGAGTTAACAAACCAGTGGCATACCTTTTCTTAGCAGGTTTTGAGCCTTTAGACAGTGCAGAGATCTCCAACAAGTCAAACCACATTTGGTGCACAGTTCATTGAGCACATCTGACGTCAAACCAACATCCCTGGTTGTTCCTCTGGTTCTTCCATGGGCAGAGGCATACAGGAACAGCAAGGATAAAGAGTATATGTAGTTTATGTGGAGTCTTAGGTTCTTTATGTGCTTGTGTGGGCAATCACATGTGAGCATTTGGTGTTAATTGGGGTTAATTTAGGTTAATGACACTCTTGCAACTGACCATGATTTGCTAATTGTTTGTGAATTACAGGTTAATTAATGGTCAACAAGCACTTTGGTGGCCACTACAGGTGGAATTACAGGTCTGCATAATCCGGGGATTTTAAAATGAAAACTTATATGAAATGGCATTTGAAATGGTGGTTTTGTCTGTTAGAACCAATCATCCACTACATCTGCATCTAGTATAAGTGGTGCATACTGTAGTTTCCACTGAACAAGCAGCAGACAGGTTAGATGGGCTTCAACTCCCTCCTCTCTGTAGTTCCTGTGTTTCTATGTTCCTATATATAATTTAAATAAAAATGTAAGTGAGTAAATAATTATACATAATTGTGAGTGGATTTTTTCCACAAATCAATCAGTCTGTCTATCTGTCTGTCTGTCTGTCTGTCCTTCTGTCCATCTATCCAGCTGTCTGTCTATCTAGTGATCTATCCACCTGTTCAGCTATCTACATATACCTATATATTGCAGAGGTGCAATAGCGCCTCTATAGTTAGGCTTCAGCAGCAATTTCTATGTTAACCTGAAATTTTGCACTTTAATAGCTTTGTAACTGATCAGTGGATTTACACAAAATTTGGTATGTGCTGTCCTGTGGGGGTAGATCTCTTTATGTGGCAAGTTTCATTCCAATCAGATATGCAGAGTCTGAGATCCAGATAGTAAAAAAAGTAAAAAGAAAAATCCATTTTTGCAGTTTATTCCTCATTGCCTTGCAGCCAAATGGTGTGGAATTTCTGCATGATATTTGCAGTGTATAAAGAACTTTGGTAGAAGAACAGACAGTGAAAAGTGTGTGCACTAATATTAATCAGTTGCAAAGTTTTTAAGTTTCTTAGTTCCCATTATATCCTATGGGACTTTGGTGAATATTCAATTTCTAGGGTAGAGGTCTTTTTTGCTTAGAAGGATTCCATCTCATGAAGACGGATTGAGTCTCACAAGAGCATTCCTGCTTTGCAAGATTTGGAATCCCTTTTCGTGAGAAAAAAATCCTTAGTCATGAGCCACCATCTTGTTTTTTTTCTCCCATCAACTAAAAAGTGTGCAAAATACATAAACCTGTTGTCATTTTAAAAAAGCAAACACCAGAACCTAACTAAATGGGACCCATCTAGCTAGATTCTGACCTTTGTTTTTTAAAATAACTGCCAGAAGTGCCTTTTCTGGGCACCCAAAATCCTGGGTGTCCAGCTTAGTGAGAGGAGCCTTCAGCAGCATTTTCCATGGTGTCTAGTTTAACCCATCACTCCCTGATCACTGTCCCCAATCAATTCCCTGATGTCTAGTGGCCCCCCACTCTCTGATCACCCTCCACTTCTTTTTTATTTTATTAATAATATATTCTGACACTGGGGTGCCTACCCCTGGTGTTGGATAACCACTGCCACCACTACACATCATTTTAATATGTTGCCAACATCAGGGGACCCAATCCCCATGTCAACATTAGCCCCCGTCCCCTGACAGTGTGGGACACAGGTAGCCCACTCCCAGTGTCCTTATGTCTTACCCCCCCTTTACTGTGCTTTTGCCAATATTGGGGTGCCCAATCCCCATGTTGGCAGTCACTGCAACCCCTCCCCCCTGACAGTGAGTGACACTGGGTAGCCCACTCCCAGTGTCCCCAGTTTTGGAGTCCCCCACTACTGTGGAACACTGGGAAGCACAACTCCAGTATTCTTAAATATGTTTAAATGTTCATATAAAAGAGAAAACAGTCCCCCGGAGTCCTTTTTCTTTCTCCTGAAAAAAAGAAAATTGTCCTTTGTTGTCTCCCCCACCCCACTCCCAACCCTCCCTCTGCACCCCACCTCCCGCTACCCCCCCTTACCCAATACTTACCTCTGGAGGTCTGCGGCTGTGAGCTTTTGTGGACTGGGACACATCTGCACTCTTCAAAGCCAAATCACAAACTGAAGAATCAAGATAAGTGCTGTCTAATGGCTGTCAGTGGCATTTTGAACTTATGTTGATATCTTAGCCATTTTTTTGAAATTTTACACCAAATTTTCAACATAGCCTTTTTGAGGCCCCACCTCATGAACACTGACACTGTCATCTTGTTAATCAGTCCCAAAAGGTGATTTTGTGGTCACTGCACAGAATCATCTTTCAGGACTGATTAATGAAATTACAGTGCCAGTGTTTATGAGGTGGGGTCCCAAAAAGCCCATGTTGAAAATTTGGTGCAAAAATACAAAAAAAAATATTAGTTGTACACAGTCATTGAAATTCTGCCACACACGTGTGTAACTTTGGCCATTGTTAATATTTTCACTCCAAATTTTCAATATAGCCATTTTTCACATCACCTCATGAACAGTACAGCTGTAATTTCTCACATACTGCATGAAACATGTTTATGAAGCAGTAGCATGAAATGGTGTGGTTGCTGCATGAAATCACCTTTTGGGACCCAGTAACACAATGTCAGCACCAGTGTTCATCAGGTGGGGTCCCAAAAAAGGCCATGTTGAAAATTTGATGCAAAAATACCTAAAAATGCCCAAGTTATGCGCGGTCATTGGAATCTTTCTATGAACATGCATAACTTTGGCAATTTGTCATATTTCACTCCAAATTTTTAACATTGCCATTTTTTCACACCACCTCAGCTGTAATTTTTCAAATCCTGCCAAAAATGTTCTTCCTCACCTTTGGCACAGAATGGTGTTACAGTTGTGCAGAATTACATTTTGATGGGGGATTTGAAAGTTTACTGTGCTGGGTACATGCAGTGAGGTGATAGGAAGGTTATGTCAAACATTTGGGGTGAAAATTATTTAAGATGGCACAGTTATGACTATTTGTTGTAATTTCACTATGCCTGTTCATAACTTGATGTGTAGAAGCACAGGGGCCAGAGGTCCCTGCATTTCCACAGCTAGATACATATGTACATCTGTGGAGGACCTTGCGCTCCCACAGTAAAATAAAGATACTATTATACGATCTAAAATAGTAAGAAAATAAATTGCAAAAAAATGTCATTAATGCATCAGTTAGGGTTAAAACATCAAAAGTAGGGAAATGTGGCATTAGGGTTTCCAACCTTAACACCCCACCCCCACCCTGCACAAGTGAAGAGGGATTGGGGGTTGCATTGGCAACTCCAGCCCTAACATTCACCCCATTCTCCTATGCTGTGGCCACCCATCTTATTTTAAAATTGAATGTGGTGAGCATTAGGGCTGGAGATGCCAATGCCCTCACTGATCCATCTTCATCTGTGCAGGGTGGGGTGTTAGAGTTGAAACCCTACCACATTTTACTTTGACACTTTAATCCTAACTGATGCAGTAACAAAGTTTTGTAATATATATATATATATATATATATATATATATATATATATATATATACATATACACATATATATATAATTACTGGCAATATATTATACTGGGGCAGTAGCACCTGTATAGTTAGGGCTCCTGTGAGTATGTAATGTTAGAGGTCAATTTTTCTAGGGTAAAAACTTTGGCCAGGTTCAACAGATTTGCTTGAAATTTAACATGTGTCATTGGAAGGGATAGGTCTATTGATGTTCCAAATTTGGTTTGCAGCTCTTGGGTGGTTTGTGTGTTACAGAGTGTTCAAAAATAAGAGATTTTTATGATTTTAGCTTTTTTTTTTTCAACCTGTGTCTCACAATCAGCTGTAGCTACAGGCATGAAACATTCACGGTAGAACAAGTTGGCCTCACAAATGTGCCTTTTGAAGGTTTGGAGAAAAAATATTTATATGTTCAAAAGTTATTCAATTTTATTTTATCCATTATTTGCAATAGGAATAAATATATGTCCCTGGCAGCATAGGATTCTAAGTCAGAGCAGTGCTTCAGCATAAGATTTTATGCCAAAGTTTAGCAATAGGCATACGATTCTATGTCAGAGCAGCTGTCCAGCATAGGATTCTATGCCAAAGGATACAGGTGCAGGTCAACACTCCTACTCCCAGAAATGACTGAGGGGCACTGGGGAGACCACTTCCAGTGTCCCCAAATCTGTTTAGTACCCCTAAATCCTGCATCCTGCCATTTTTGATGTAGAATCCTGCATCAAAGTGCTAACTTTCACCAATGTCGAGGTGCCTAATCCCCGAGTCAGCATTTGTACTGCCCTCCACTACTGTGGTGCACTGGGGAGACCACCCTCAGTGTGCCGAAATAATTGCATTTATAGTATTTCTGACACCGAGATGCTAACTCCCAGTGTCAGATGTCTCCCTGAGCCCACTTTCATTGCCGAAGGGGGTGCCCAATCCTCCTGTTGGCATAATGTATCCCCCCAACTCAACACTGGGAGCCCACCCCAGTGTGCCCACATTTACCTTTTGGTTCCTGTAAAGAAAGAAAACCATTGCAATGTTTTTTTACACCTGTAATAAAGGAAACAGTCCCTCATCGTCTCCCCAGTCCCTCCTCTCCCATACCCATCCTTCCACTGAGCAACCACCTCCCCACACTCCCCCTTATCCATACTTAACTCTGGAAGTTGGCAGCTGTAATCTTCTTTGGACTGGGACATGTCTGCACTCTTCAAAGCCCAACCACAAACTGAGGAATCAAGGTAAGCTTGTATTATGGCTCTAAATGGGCTTTTCAACTCAGGTTGATATCTCAGCCATTTTTAGTAATTTTTACTCCAAATTTTCAACACAGGGTTCTTGGGACCCCACCTCATGAACACTGTCACTGTCATTTCGTTATTTGGTCCTGAAAGGTGATTTTGAGGTTGCTATGTAGTATCACCTTTCTGGACTAAGTAATGAAATGACAGTGCCAGTGTTCATGAGGGGAGATTACAAAAAGCCCATGTTGAAAATTTGGTGAAAATATTCCCAAAAATGACTGCATTATGAGTGTGCATTGTGCAGTTTCTACACAGATTAGTAACGTCAACAATTCTTTATATTTTCACTCCAGATTTTAAACATTGAGATTTTTTCATACCTCCTCATGAACAGTATAGCTGTCATTTTTCACATCATGCCTGAAATGTGTTTTCACAGCTCTGGGGCAGAATGGCACAGTTGCTGTGTGAAATCAACTTTTTAGATGTACTAACAAAATCACAGTACCACTGTTAATTAAGTGGGGTCCCAAAAATGCAATGTTGAAAATTTAGTGCAAAAATTCCCAAAAATGACTGCATTAGGAGTCTGCATTGTGCAGTTTCTACACAGATTGGTAGCATCACCAATCTTTAATATTTTCACTCCAGATTTTCAACATTAATATGTTTTCACACCTCCTCGTGAACAGTGCAGCTGTCATTTTTCACATCCTGCCAGAAATGTGTTTTCACAGCTCTAGCGCAGAATTGCGCAGTCACTGTGTGACATCAACTTTTACGAAATCACAGTGCCACTGTTCATTAGGTGGGGTCCCAAAAAAGCCATGTTGAAAATTTGGTGCACAAATACCCCACAAAAAAATCTCACAAAACTGGGATACTATTACGCTATGTAACAAAGTAAGGAAATGAATTAACAAACAACTTTGTTTAACACAAAGTTAGGGTTCTACACATAGCTCTTCAACCAAAGTGATACAGGTCAGGAAATTGGATGTTAGGGTTTACAACTGTTATACCCCTTCCCCATCAAACTCTACCATTGGAACCACACCCCCCACCCTCCACACACCAACATGTGTCTGGGTGTGACTTAGGGTCATGGTGGGTCCCACCCCACACCCCACACAACCCTACCATCGCAACACCACCCCCACCCTCCACAAGCCAACAAGCATTGGGGAGTGCCTTAGGGTCATTGGCCCTAACTCTCACCCCATTCTTCTATACTGTACCATGACAGGTTCCATGTTTCAATACAATTTCAAAAAGCAAATACAGGAGGCAGCCAAGGTTGGCCTTGTCAGGCAGGGTGATACAGGGAAGGGGAGATTATTATGGAAGTGTGTGTTGGGGGGGTAGCTAGGAAAATGGGTGAGGGAAATGTCAGGATGAGTGGGTAAGTAAGATTTGACAATTGCAGCTACTTAGGGAGGCAAGATGTTGGAGGAGTTTTTTTCTTAAATGGCCCTATTTTGGGCTCATTAGTTATGTCATGAGGGAGATCACTAAGCCAACAGGATGCTCTGTAGATAAAATTATCATTGCCCTTGTGAAGTGTGGCAGAAGGGGACATGGAGGGAGTTTCTAGTCATACCTCTAGTCCCATGTGGGTTGATGGCTGGGTTGAGGAATTTTTGGATTGCTGCTGCTGGGGTGAACCTGAGGTTAGTTTTTTTCCCCAAGGAAGCAGATCTAGTATTTTACCCTTCCTTGGAGGTCTAGCCACTTGATCTGGGCATATAGATCACGTGTGTGTCAGTCTATGTGCCACTGTGACTGGCCTACAGGCTTAATTTAAGGACATCCTGACTCTTAAGGATTATGTCAGTGGCTGCGCTATACACTTCGAGTCCATGAGCAATGATAGAGAGGACAATGCTTTTTACAGCTAGTGAAAGCATGCCAGAGGTCATATTACACTGGTGTTTGTATAAAAGGCCAGCTCTGGCACTGATGACCCTGACAGCTTGGTTCACATGGAAGGTGAAGGAGAATGAAGTATCAAAGGTAATGCCCAGATATTTAAAGGTAATCACCTGCTCAAGTGGTGCTTGTTTGTTGTTGAGGATAGTCAGTTGATTTGTTTTATATTTACTTTGGGGGTTTGTGAACATCATTATCTTAGTTTTCTTTTCATTCATAAGGAGTTTGCTTTCTAAAAAAATAGGTCTCAGCAGTAGTGAAGTTATATTGGAGGTGCTTTTCCTGTGCCTGTGGATCAGGTTTGTTGATGAAGATGACAACATCATCTGCATAGAGGAGTACTTTTTCCCATACAAACTAGGGGAAGTTGGTTCAGGAAAAAGTTCAACAGGAGGGGACCTAGGATTGACCCTTGTGGTACATCTGTGCTCACTTGCCTATTATCTGAAAGGATACCATTTATTTTTACCTGCTGAGATCTGTTGCCTAGGTAGCTTTTAAACCATGTAACAGTTTCTGGTGAGAGACCTGTAGTGTGAAGTTTGCCAAGCAGGATGTTGTGGTTGACAGTATTGAAGGCTTTAGTGAGGTAGATGTAAATTGCTGCTACCAGTCTACTACTGTCTAGTTCCTCATGGAGAAAGCTGGAGTATTTGATTGGTGCCATTGTGGTATGCGCCTTCCAAAATCCGTGTTGTTGTGAGCACTGGATATTGTACTTGGCAAGGTAGTCTACCAGCTAGTCCGAGACTATGTACTCTAGGGCTTTGGAGAGGGGGAGTGGGATTGAGATGGGGCGATAATTGGTATGAAGGGTTCGATCACTGCTTTTATGAACTGGTGTGACCATCACGGCTTTCCATCTCTGTGGGAATTGTCCTAACCAAGGGATAGGTTAATTATTTTTGTAAGGGGGGATAGAACTTTGTCCAGGGTGAGGGATATAAGTTTTAGGTCTAGTGAATTGTTGCTGTGTCTGGATTTCCCTAATGATTGTAGGAGGTATCTTTTGACCTCTGTACATGAAATTACCTTAAAATAGAAAATGGGAGGGGTCTGGTGGTGGCCCTAGCCTTAGCTTGCTTCTCATGTACTGGGGTGTCATTTGTTACATCAAGGAATTTTGGGGGAGTACGTTGCTTAGGTCTGAGAATGCAACTTTGAATTTATCCACTATTGTCTTTGGGTCTTGGGTGATTTTCCCATTTACTAGAAGCACAGAGGGAGAGGCCTTACTGGCTCTGCCTGTAAGGTCTTTCAGGTTTCCCCAGAATTTCTTACCATCACCCCATGTATTAGTGAGACAGTCTTTGTAGTAATGCATTTTTGCTAGTCTGATCTATCAGGTACAGATATTTCTGGCAGTTTTGTACTGTTAGATATCAGACTGCTTACAGGTAGCCTTGGCCCTTTGCCATAGGTGGTCCCTGTTTCCCATAAGATTTGTTAGGTCCAGGGTAATCCCTGAATGGTATGCTTTGATGTGGGCTAGCACAAGTGGGTGCCTACTAAAACGGCAACCCACCTGAAGTGCAGAAAAGACAGGGCAAGAGTGTGAGGAAGGCGACAGGATGGGGGAGGCTTGCACATATATTGACAGGATATCGCTATATGTATATGCACGTGGGGGGGAGTGAGCATGATGGAAGGGAGGGAGGGTTGGCCTGGTGTGGTCAGTGTGAGGCTGCTGAGCTGGCCCCGTAGCGTGGTGGGTGGGTGGCAGCCTAAAGCTGCAAGGGTTCTGGGTTCGGGTCCAGGTGCACTTACATTTTTGTGTGCCCAGACTGAAATTTTGTTTTCCCCAGAATTTGCACTCCCCCCAACATGCACCCCCTGGAGTTAAGAATCCTTGGATCCATTGTAAATTACTATACACATGTCCAGATGTACATACAGCATGGCTTTTCTTCAAAATGTCCCTTTTGAGTGTTATTAATAAACATGCCCCATTCAAATTAAAAAATGTAAGTAAAAAAAAAGAGTGCCCTGGATAACATAAGAATTGAAGAACTTAATAAATAGAAAGTCAAAATTATGGCATATAGCAAGAAATACCAAAGCAGTAAAGGATATGCTAGCTTACAGAGTTGCTCGGAATAATTGTACTAAAAACATTAGGAAAGCAAAAAGGAAATATTATGAAAATTATTTTTCCCCAGTAGAAAAAAATTCAAGAGCTTTATGGAAAGGTATTGACTCGATGAAGGGGAAGCAATGTTCAGTTATTTTACCAGCATTTTTAGCATCTGAAGGGAAAGTTTTTACTACAGATAATGACAAAGTTAATATGTTGGTGATGTATTTAACAAAATGCATCCTGAATTGCCACTTCCTGTCTTGGATACTGACTTTATTAATAAATTTAATAGACCTGTGTTCTCTTTTAGCCCAATTGAAATGCACCATGGTAAAAAACAGTTGCAGAGTTTAGATATCCGAAAAGGTCCTGGATGTGATGAGATCACTCCTTTTTTTTTGAAATTGGCAGCTGAAATATTGGTACCTCATTTAACATATATTTTAAATTTTTCTTTGGATAGTTGTGAATTTCCAATTGATTTGAAACAGCTTTTGTCACTCCTATATTCGGGGTGGGGTGGGGATCCATCAAATCTAGGTTCTTACAGACGTATTTCAGTATTACCAGTATGTGCAAAAATATTTGAAAAACTTGTGTGTCTTGTCAAATACAACATAATAACACATTTGCAGTCTGGTTTTAGAAAAGGGCATAACACAACATATACAATATTAAAAGTAGTTGAAGACATGTTGAATGCCTTTGACAGAAACCAAGAAGCTCCATCTTTACTCCTGGATCTGTCGAAGGCATTCAACACTGTACATAACATTATATTATTAAATCAATTTAAAAAGGTTGGTTTAGGTATTCCAGCATTAGGCTGGTTTTACACTTATTTGAATGGGAGGTTACAATCTGTCAGGGTGGGGGTGTTTGCTCTACGCCAACCACTCTGTTAAATGGGGGACCTCAAGGGTCTGTGCTCTGCCCCCTTCTTTTTCTGTTATACATAAATGATCTACCAAATTATTGTTTTCCTAAAACCTATATGCAACTTTATGCTGATGACACTATTTTGTACACCAGATGTGATGATGTGGACACAGCAATGATGATCTTGCAGCAAGATTTTAATAAAATACAAAGGGAACTTGTTAAATTGAGACTGCTTTTGAACGAAAAAAAATATAGTGGCTGTTATTTGGGAAGAAAGATCTTAAAGAGACAACTAATAAAGAACTTAGATTTTTATCAACAATTATCATAGAACGTGTAGATTCCTATAAATACTTAGGGGTTATATTAGATAAAAATTTAACTTTTGAAATGTACATAACATCTATATCTTTAAAACTAAAAAGGCTTCTAAGTTTCTTTTACAGGAATAGATCCTTTTTTAATTTTAAGATTAGGAAACTATTGGTTTCTACCTTGTTCTTACCTATATTGGACTACAGTGATATAATTTATAAAAATGCAAAAAAATCACTACTGTGTTCTCTGGATGTTCTATTCAATACTGCACTGAGA
Source organism: Neoceratodus forsteri (assembly GCA_016271365.2). NCBI lineage: Eukaryota > Metazoa > Chordata > Ceratodontiformes > Ceratodontidae > Neoceratodus > Neoceratodus forsteri. The sequence continues at coordinate 688,299,437 of CM028130.1, read as the reverse complement.
TTTGTAACACATCTTCCATTTAGAACTCACTGCTGTGTTCTATATCAAAATTCATTTTTTTTTCTCATTGTTTGATAGGAGAGATATCCACTGGAATTTATTGGTGTATAAGTTTGTGCTGCAATTATTACCAGTCATTTTATTAAACTTATTACAAATAAGGACACAAAAACAGTATTCCCTAAGGTCTTTTACTTGAATAAATTTTTATATGTTAAAATCTAGGACAAAATTCGGTGATAAAACCATATCAAATTTAGTGCCCAAAACATGGGAACGACTGTGTAAACAGATAGACAGTACAGTATTGTTACCATTCAAACGTTTTAGGTCTTTTTTGATGATTTTGTACAGTAAACACTGTAATTGTTATGGATAAATTATGTTCTTTTATGCTTATATTATAATGTAAAATTAACTTTGTACTGAAACTGAAATCTTGTATGTAAGTCTGTTTTGTTTTGTGATGTTATATGTTGGATTCAATTGCAAAAGAGATAATATTATCTCAGTTTGATATCAAATAAAAAAGTCTGAAAGTTTAGTAGGGGGATGCGAGGGGGCACAGCCCCCTGCATTAACATTGAAATTCTAAGTCCCTGGCACAGTTTTCCTGTGTGCCCTGGATGTACATCTCCGAAATTGATTTTCGGCAATGTACCATCACCATAATGATGGTCGCCTTTTGGCAGTTGCCATTATGACATAGAATCTCCATGAATCGTTGTTTCCCTTCGATTTATATTTTTTTATTGGGGTGTAGATGTCACAAGCTGCACTGAATGCAGATATGAAGTGGTCTAAGGCTTTCTCCACATCACTCAGGGAGTCAAGATGGTACTAGTCAGTTTGAGGTAGGTCTTAATCACATCTAGTTGTTCTTTCTTCAGGATTCAGCTTGTGACGTACTTGGGGAGGCTTTGTTGGACCAGCAGCACATAACTGGGGAGTGGTCACTGAGAGAGTCAGCGAAGACTGTTGTTTTGATAATTCTCAGAGGGTAATTAGTGAGGATCCAGTCAAGAAGCATTTTCAACCCTGTCCTATAGTTGACTCTAGTGGGTGAGTCAACCATTTGAGTAAAATTGATACTAGCGAGGGTGTCCTTACATTATGGGCATTAAAATAGGGGCTGCTGTCTCTACCATTAGAGAGGTCTCTCTGGGAGTCTCTCAAGGGTCCATACTCGGGCCCTTGCTTTTTGATTTATTTTAAATGCACTCCCTGTTGCCCGCACTAGCAAAATTATTCTGTATGCTGATGATGCAGTCATTCTGAATTTTCACTACCAGCTTGCTCAACTCCAACAAAATCTCCAGGCCACCTTTCACAAACTTAAAGACTGATTTCAACAATAAAAGCTGCTACTCAATTACAAAAAAACCAAAACCATGCTAATCTTAAGCTATCAATACAAGGCAAGAAACCATCTACTCACTAATACCAACAACAAGGCAGTCCCTCCGGAGCAGGTAGACTGCTTTAAATACCTAGGGGTCATATTAGATGACACTCTGTCCTTTTCAAGGCACATTGAACAGGTAGTAAAAGCAGTCAATATCAAACTTGGGGTTTTATATAAGTCACCGTCAATACCTTACACCCACAGTCCTTCGTGTCTCCATCACCAGCTCTATCCTATTAATAATTGACTACGGTCTGGTAGAGTACAGTGCTGCCTCAAAAACCACCCTAAAACAGGTGGATTACGGCACTCAATAAAGCATGTAGGCTAGTCCTTGGGGCAGATAAACTTACCCACACGTGCGCCTTGTATAAACAAACCAACTGGCTCACACTCAGAGACAGGGTCAAATTACAAACTTTCCTATTAGGTAGAAAAGCCCAACTAGGCCTTACACTCCCCTGCATCTAACACATCATTCTACCAGCTCACCCACAGCATAACACAAGGAGCATGGTTAAAGGTTCCCCTATGCAACCCCATCATGAGGACATCGCTCAGCCAGCACTCGTTTGCCTACAGGGCTTGCTCCTAGACTAAATGAGCTCCCAGTCAGAGTACACAATACAAAGAGGTTCTCTACCTTTAAGCATGAGCTGAAGCAACCCCTAATCAACACTAGAACCTGTGAATGCAGACATGCATAAGGCACTTACACCCCCCAGTAAGGCACTCGCCATCTACGCAAGTACTCCACTGTGGAAAATCAAACTCCCTAACTTCACCCGATTGGATTTTAATGGTACTGGGTCAATATTTTGCAACTGGAACTGCACAGCAATGACCACACAGGGTAGTCCATGCATGTATTTAGAGCGACAGGGGTATGATAGCGAAAGGGAATTACCGTTACCCCCCTGTCACTTGTCACTGAGGAAGTGCTAAGTTGCCGTGTGCTGGGTGCCTGGTCAAGCCACTCCCATGGTGGAGTGGCTAAGACACCAGCACATGGCATAATCGGGAGACCTGGGACCATGGTTTGATTCCCCCACAGGTCTCTCCATGCTACTACTTTTGATTTTTTTTTAAATAAATAAAATAAAAAACCCAAAGTTTCCCTTCCCGAGTTTCTCCCTATCCCAGAAGTCCACCCCCGCAGAGTTAGTTATTTAAGTTCCAGGTGATGTGGGGGACAAAGCCCCCCATGCAGTGGGTGTAGGAGGTGCAGGGGGCTTCACATCCCACAAAAAACAAAGTTCCATTGTTTTCAATAGGCACACTGTTTGGGGTTGAGTTGGTGTTTTGTCCGACTCTGTTGTGCTCAGTGTTGTGTTGCATGTGGCTTTTGTAGTCGCACTGTTTTTGTTTAAGGTGGAATGACCCTGTGTCTATTTTAATCCATCACAGATTAGCTCTTACTCCCACTTTTTTCCTCCCAGCCCCTCTATCTGCATGCCTGAGGCGCATTAATTCAATCCCATCCCTGTGTCTCTCAATCTGCTCCTACCCTCTCATTTCCTTTCACCTCATTACGGATTAGGCTCACTGACTCCATCCTCTCGGGGATGGGCAGTGGTCAAATCACATCAGCCATCTTTGTCGATCTTATAAAGGCTTTCAGCACCATCTCCCACACCCTTCTATTAAACTCCCTCTCCTCAGCTGGCTTAACTAACTCTGCCACAAACTGGTTCAGAGCCTACCTGGTAGTTAGGACCCAGTTAGTCAGAATAGCAGACTGCATCCCCTCCCCTCACCTCACCTCACCTCACCATCAACACTGGCGTACCTCAAGGATCCGTATTGAGCCCTATCTTATTCTCCATATTTCTAACTGACCTTCCCTTAGCCTGCTTATCCACCTCCTTCCTTATGTATGCTGATGACATGGTCCTCTTCACTTCATGCCAGTCCCCTGTTGATGTTGAAACCAGACTTCAGCATGACTTCAATAAAGTTCAGCATTGGTTTAGCTCCCATCAACTCTCCCTTAATGCCAAGAAGACAGTTTCAATGACCTTTGGCACTAGGTAGAGGCTCTCTAGGCTTCCTTCATTGCCCTCCTTCCATACCCTTGATGGGATAGTCCTTGAGGACATCTCATCCTTTAGGTACTTGGGGATTTGGCTTGACCAAAACCTCAACTTCTCTGGTCATGTGGATGCCATCCTGAAGAAACTGCACCCCAAGCTTGGTGCATTATACAGGAATCATAGCTGCCTTCCACTGCCGACTAGACACAAACTTGTCCAAAAGATGACCCTACCTATTTTTGACTATTGTAATGTAGTCTACAGTGCTGTTCCCAAGTCTTCCTTAACCAGATTGGATACACTTTTTAACTCCTTCTGTCGCTTCACTCTGGACTCCTCCTCTTTCACCAATCACTGTAATCTCTATAACTCCCTGGCTTTCTCCTCATTAGAAAATCACCACCACCTCCATTGCATAAAATTCATGTCTAAATTTTCACTTGGAACAGTCCCCCCATATCTTACTTCTTCACTATCCATCCTCCCCCTTCCTGTCCATTCCGTTAGATCTTATGACTCTCGTTTAATGGTAGTTCCTTGTCGGTCTACCTCTGTAGGCCAGATTGCCTTCTTGCATCACTTCCCTAAACTATGGAATGCGCTTCCTCCCCAGATTTGCCACTCATCTTCTCCCCACTCCATCTCTTCAGCCCTACAAACTTCCTCTCAGCAAATTGTACCTGTGGTGAACTCCCCCTTCCTGTTACTTTTACTCTGCTCTGCTCACCTGCTAGCTGGTTCAATGTTATTTATCTCCTTTGTACAAAGTTGGTACAATAGAAGGCTGTACTTATCTCTTATCTGCTCTCTTGAATTTGTTAACAATATATAATTTAATTACTGCACTTATAATGTACAATACCTTCTGTATTTGGCAGCAGTGTTTACACTGTCATGCATCACTGCATAATTTGTTTTAATGTTTGGTTGGATGTATGTATGTATGATCTCTCTGATACCCTCTCCCCCAGGACACACACTGTGGGATGAGCAACTTGTCGTTCAGTGTGCCCTTCCTGGGGAAACATTTAAATAAATAAATAAATAAATAAAACTGTCTCGGCACCCAATCCTGCCCTTACATCATACTCACCTCCACTTTACTTCACCTATCACCTGTTGCTTTCCTAGCTCCAATTTTTCCCGATCATCTCCGGGACTGTGCCTGTTGATCCCCCACTCCCGCACCCCTCTCCCTCCTCCCCTTTACCTGCAACTATTTTGAAGAATTTAGGACCTGAAACTTGTGACAATGCCAGTTCCCAAGGCAGCTGGTTATACCTCTCAAACTTGTTAATTGCTACTGCTTGTAATCAACTACAAAGCTACTGTCTTGTCCAGCTAGTATTCCTATGTTAGATATCTGTATATCTGTCTATATGAATTGTACCATTGTAACTGTTGTTTTTTCTCTTGACGTGGAACCTTTGTAAAAGAGCTCATAGCTCAAAGGTTAATTCTGAAGTGTTAAATAAATAAAAATACATTCCTTTTAGGAACTTGAAGGTCTTTATTATATCTCCCCTCTCCCTTCTGGTCTCCAATGAGTACATGTTCAGTGCCTTGTGGTGCTCCTTATAGGACCTGCCCTGTTTGCCTTGAACCATTTTTGTCACCCTGTGCTTCACTGTCACCTGCATATCTCTATCTTTCCTGAGGTGTGGACTCCAGAACTTGGCACAGTACTCCAGGTGTGGCCTCACTAAGGATCTATATAGGGGAAGTATTAACTCTTCTCTTCTGCTATCAATACCCCTCCCAATACATCCCAGCATCCTACTCGCTTTGCTGTATGCCTTGTTGCACTGACTCAATTTTTTAGGGAGTCTCTGATGATAACTCCAAGGTCCTGTTCCTAAGTCATGGTGCTAAGTCTCACCAAACCCATTGAGTACTCTGTCTTTGGATTCTTGTCCTCTAGGTGCATTGGCTTATACTTTTTGATGTTTAATTTGAACAGCCAAACCTTAGAGCTTTCGTAAGTCCCTGTGCATTTCACTGATTCCCTCATCACTATCCACCCTCCCACAGAGCTTAGTGCCATGTGCAAAGAGACACAAAATGCCCCAGATTCCTTCACCAGTGTCACTGATGAATACATTGAAGAGGACCGGGACAGATCCCTGTGGTACCCCGCTCATGACTTACCCCTCTTCTGATGTGACCCCATTGACCACAACCCTCTGCTTCCTCTGCTTTAACCAGTTACCTACCCAGTTTACTATGACCTTAGCCATGCCCATATCCTTCATCTTCTTCAATGAGTGTCTGTGGGGCAGTGAGTAGAAAGCCTTGCTGAAGATGGCCCCTATCCAGTTCCCTCATCACCCAATCAGAGAAAACAATCAGGTTAGTATGATAAGACCTCCCTGCCATGAATCCATGTTGTTTACTGTCCTGGAGTCCATTTCTCTCCAAGTAGTCCACAAGATCCTCTTTGACCAGTGACTCCATCAGCTTCCTTACAATAGAGATAAGACTGACAGGTCTGTAGTTCTCTGCTTGTTCCTTGTCCCCTCCTTATGGTGTGGAATCACATCTTCCATTCTCCAATACTTTAGAACCACCCCATCCTCAGTGAGCTGCTGAACAGACCAATGAGGGGTTCAGCTAGTTCTGCTGCCAGTTCCCCAAGTATGGTCAGAAGTATGGCAGCTTAGATTCAATGCAAAGAAGTGTAAAATAATGCACCTGGGAAGCAAAAACCCAGGGGAAGATTGCACAATGGGGGGGAGGTAGTAACAACAACAAAAATGGAAAGGGACCGTGGGGTAATCATATCAGATGACCTTAAGGTTAGCAAGCAATGTGAGAAGGCAGTAGGGAGGCTGGGGGATACTGGATGTATAGGAGAGGCAGCACCAGCAGAAAACTGAAGTTGTTATCCTCTGTACAGACAGTTTGTGGGACCCTATCTGGAGTACTGCATCCAGTTCTGGAGACCCCATCTCTGCAAGGACATAGACAGGATAGAGGCAGTCCAGAGGAGGGCAACTAAAATGGTGCAGGGTCTGCAAGAGAAGCCATATGAGGAGAGACTAAAGGAGCTTAATATGTATACACTTGAGGAAAGGAGGGAGGGGGGGACATGATAGAAACTTTTAAGTACCTCAGTGGAATCAACAAAGTCCAAGAGAGTAGCATATTTCAGAAAAAGAGATGTTCAAGAACAAGGGACACAATTTGAAGCTATGGGGGGGTGCAGTTAAGGGGCAATGTGAGGAAGTATTTTTTCACAGAGAGGGTGGTGGATGCATGGAACAGCCTTCCTGAGGAGGTTGGGGGTCTAAAACTGTGGGAGAATTCAAGAATGCATGGGACAGACATAAGGCAATTTTTATGGGGGGTAGGAAGAAATAGGCCGTTGGCTAACTAGGATCTGCAGCTTATCCTGTAGGTAGGGAAATAGTCAGACTAGGTGGGCCAAGTGGTCCTTATCTGTCATCAAAGTCTATGTTTCTATGTAACTTTGGATGCAAGCCATCTGGTCCTGGGGCCTTATCTATCATTAGGGTTGCCAACCCTTTCTGGACCCCTTTGCTTATAAATCTAGGCTGCCTCATCTCCTGGACCCCCTTGGTGCCACCTTGATACCACTATCTTTGAAGGGGTATCAAAGATCCTCCTCCTCTCTCACCCTACCCCTCTCATCTAGCCTTATAATTCACCCTCCTTTCTTCCTTTTCTCCCTAATATATCAGAACTATGTTGTTCCACTCTTGATCCACCTCTGCAATACACAGCTCTGTGTCTGATTTTGCTTCCCTAACTACCTTCTTTGCATTCTTATTTTCAGTATATATTCTATCCATTCTTCCCCTTCCTGCTTTTTTTTATACTTGCAGAAGGCCTTTTTCTCAGCCCTCACTGCTTCCCTGACCATTACTGAGAACCATAGCAGTCTCTTTAACCTTTTCTTTTTGGTTACTATTCTCATGCACAACTTACTGTATATGCCTCACCAATGGTCCCCTTAATTGCTCCATCTCTCTTCTACTCCACCTATGTTGTCTACCCCATCTAACTTTTATCTGACCACTCCCTCAGACTATTGAATTCCACCCTTCTAAAATCAAGGACTTCAGCTCTCGACTGAGGTTTTCTGGACCCAAGCACAATTTCAAATCAAATGGAGTTATGGTCATTGTTTTCCAGTGGCTTCCCTATTCTCACAGCTCCCACCACCTCTGAGTTGGTGAGCATCACATCTACAATTAAAGTCTGCCTGGTGGGTTCTTTAACTAGCTGTACCAGTAGACAGTCCTGGAAGGTATCCAGCAAGACCTGACCTCTGGTGCTCCTGGCCACTGGAACATCCCAATCAATGTCTCGCAGGTTTAGATTGCTCACAACTACTACATCCCCCTTTGCCACTGTTCTTTCAAGTTCTTTCCTTAGAACTCTATCCCTTTCTTCCCCTTGGCCTGGAGGTCTATAGATCATGCCATCTGCAGTTTCTTGCCTGATGTGGCAGTGAGTTGCACCCACAGTGACCCACTATCCCCTTCCTATTCCTGATGCACCCATATTCTGCCAACTTGATACCACCCTTGATGAAAATGCCTACTTCTCCCCCTCTACCTGTTCTTCTATCCCTCCTGAACAATGAGTACCCTAGGACCATCAGTTCTCACTAGTTATTTTCCAAAGTCCTCATTTCTGTGATGGCCACAAGATCCACCTCAGTATCTTCCATCACTGCCTGGAGCTATCTGATTTTATTACCTGGGCTCCAGGCATTAAGACATGCTGTCTTACATCTGATCCCTGACCCTACTTTGCAACTACCTTGTGCTTTCCTTGTCCTTTCTTCCTCAAGTTTTTCCTAGTGATTGCATACTTTGCATTCCCCCTCTCTAATGTCCCCCTCACTTAGTTCAGTTTGGGCCCCAGATTTTCTTGTACCTGCTGTGCTGTTACAATCCCTTAGTTGTAGGGGAGTACTAGCTAGGATCCCCTTCCTTTCACCTGCTATCAGGGGTACCCTGTTTTAATATTCACTCATAATATGGTCATTTCACCATATTTGTTAACAGATTTTCAACATATCCTTCCTATTACCCCACCTGATGAACTCAGTAGGTGAAAATGTTCAAAACCCCACCAAAACATTATTTCATACCTCAAGGTGCAAAGACCCGTTTTGGTCAGAATTTAAAAAATGACAGCTGTCACGTTCATGAGATAGTGTGAAAAAATGGCTCTGTTGAAAATTTGGTGACCAAATATTGAAAATTATCAAACTTATGAAACAATATAGAACAATTTCAACATATGCTTGTAACTTTGTTTTTAAATTCTTTTACCCTAAATTTTCAACATCACTATCTTATGACCCCACTTCATAAACTTAGTAGGTTAAAATGTTAAAATCATGTCCAAAACATAATTTTGTTCTGCAAGTGTGATAACATTTTTCCACCAGCATTTTAAAAATGACAGCTGTCACATTCATGAGGTGGTATGAAAAAATGGCTATGTTGAAAATTTAGGGTCAGAATTTTTGAAAAATGCCAAAGTTATGAGTGAGCATTGAAGCATTTTAACATACACTCAACATTTTGAGTTTTCAAAATATTTTTACCCCAAATTTTCAACCTAGCCTTCTTATGACCCCACCTCATGTACAAGGGCAGTGGAAATTTCCAATTTCCACCGAAAAGGTGATTTTGCACAGCAACCACAAAATTATCTTTCAGGGTGGATTTGAATAATTGCACTGCCCTTGTTCATGAAGTGGGGTCCCCAAAAGACCATGTTAAACATTTGGTGTAAAAATCTTGAAAAACAGTAATGTTATGAATAAAAGTTCAAACCCCTTTGAAATACATTAAAACAGACTTACCTGATTTTCTCATATTGCAGTCACTGGTTCCAGCAACAAGACATGTCTACAATCAGATGGTAAATATTTGGCATGGGACATGTTCAGGTAAGTGAGGGGGTGTGAGGTGCTGGGTGCTAATTAGGGGGTCTGGGGGCAGATGTTTTCTTTATTCAGGTTAAAAAAAGATATATGAGGGACAGTTTTCTTTGTTTTAGGAGGACCCAAGTCAACACTTGGGATTGGGCATCCAAGTGTTGGGATGATCTTTGGCAGTGCTGGGGGTAGGCACCCCAGTGCCACCACATATATTACTGGAAGGGGGCAGGTGACCTGGAGGGGATGGCAAGAGAAGTGGTACTGGGGTGGGCACCCCTGTCTGCTTATTGCTGAATATATAAATAAAATATGATGTAAATAAACATTGGGAAGGGGACGGGTGACCTAGAGGGGAGGAGGAGAAAAAAATGTTAAATAGATAGGTAGATAGGTAAATTGATAGATAGATAGATAGATAGATAGATAGATAGATAGATAGACAGACAGACAGACATACAGACAGACAGACAGAGAGAGGTGTCAGGGGATTGGCATCTCACTGCTCCAATTGAAGCCAGCAGCTCAACACCAGCTGCAGCTTCAATATTCAAGAAAGTCTTACTGTTCTCACCAAGAACAATAAGAATGAGCCCTCGCTATGCCTACTGCCGAACTGCTCAAACTGAAGCCAGCAGCATGACTGCAGTTGCAACTTCACAATTCAAACTGACAAAGAAATCCGAGGTGGAAGACTTAGTGGGGGCTCCTGATTCTTCTTTCATGAGCCAAAGTTCTTGTTTTGTGATCTCACAAAAGAAGAATCTTGGTTCTTGAAAGAACAGGAGGAGACTTGGTTTTTTTCTCATAGTTCCTTTGTGAGATCATACAAAAGGTTATTGTTCTTTCATGAGATTTCACAAAAGAACTGTGGAAAAACAACAGTCCAAAACTCTTCTTTCATGAGAAGAGGTTCTTCTTTTGTGAAGCTCAGATCTCAAGAAAGAGTAGTTCTGTTATATGATCTCATGAAAGAACTGTGAGAAAAAAACAAACAAATAAGTGCTACTCTCTTCCTTCGTGAGCCAAGATTCTTCTCTCACAGCTCCAGTTTAGCTAGATTCTGGTATTTGTTTTTTCCAGGGCATCATTTTTGTGGATTTTAAAGTTTTGTTTTTTGGAAAAATGAAAAAACAAGATGGCTGCCATATGAAAGAAGAATTTTTTTCTCATGAAATAATTTCAGCTCACAAGAGAGTCTTCATTCTTGAGCCAGAAATTCTACTTTTGTATCAGATTTATTTATTTATTTATTTATTGAATTGATTCACCAGGAAAGGCACACCGAGCAAAAAGATGCTTGTCTCCTGGTGTGACATGGGGGGGGGGGTTACAAGGGAGTGTAACACACAGGTTATCACAATAACAATTAATCAGATATACAAAGGAAAATGTAACAATTTTGCCACATAGGTTAACAGCCAGCTAAAATCAGATATACAGAGGAAAATGTAACAATTTTGCCAAATAGGTCAACAGTCAGTTAAAAGCGTATACCAGAGGCATACATACACATACATACATAAATGATTACATACATACATAGAGAATATTTTGCTGTGGCAGATAGCTGCAGCTTATTTTATATAAGCCAGCTTCCAAGGGTAGGGTGTAGCTGCTGGTCAGGCAATGGTAATTTTGAGGGGTGGGACAATCAGAGTTATTGAGTGCAGGTACAGTTTACCGTGAGGTAGTTAGCTAGCGTGTTTGATAGGAAATGGAGGAGGAAGACTGGTGAATCTGAGGGGAAGAGAGCATTCCAGATTTTCGGGAATCAGTGTGAGAAGGCTGTCTGTCCAACAGAAGTCTTTTCTCTGGGGATATTTAGTAGTCAGGTGTCAAAGGACTGGAGGGCATGAGGGGGGTGGGAGCCAACAACAGTGTGGAGGAGAGGCAAGAGGGAAGGGCACCAAGCCAGAATTTTGAGACAAATTTGGAGCAGTGCAGTTGTTGGTGATTTTCAAGAGATGGGAGGGCGAGGGAGCGGTAGAGGTCACAGTGATGGGAAAGGGGGGCATCGAGAGCAAAACAGCAGAAGACATTGAAAAGGGGGTCTAGTTTATATAAGGTGGATTTAGGTGCAGCGCTGTAGTCTATGTCATAGTAGTCTAAGGAGGGAAGGATCATCTTATGCACTAGTTCCCACCTAACTGGAAAGGGGAGGCAAGAGCAGTTCCTGTACAAGGCACCTAGCTTGGGGCACAGTTTTTTTATGATTGCATCAATGTGGTTAGAGAAGGTAAGGTGATGATCGAGCCATACCCTTAGATAGCAGAAGGAAGCGATGTCCTCCAGAGTTGTCCCATCCAGAGTGTGGAAGGAGGGGATAGAGGGGAGTCAGGATAGCTGCTGTCTCATACCAAGGGTCATGGTGACACTTTTTTTAGCTTTGAAAGCAGGTGCGAACTGAACCAGACTTGAACTTTATTGAAATCGGACTGGAGATTGGATGCTACTTCTTCTGGCGAGGAGCCAGAGGTGAAAAGGACAGTGTCATCCATGTACATGTGTGTAGCTGTGGTTGTGCAGATTTGTGGCAGGTTATTGAGGAAAATGGAGAACAGGATGGGGTCAAGTACCGACCCTTGGGGGGTCACCAGTAGTCACAGGGAGGTGGGAGGAAGTGGCATCTGCAATTTTTACTGATTGTGTTCTTCCTGAGAGGTAGGCACTGAACCAGTTAGTGGCTGAGATAGTGAGGCCTGCATCCAAGAGGTGTGTTAACAGCAAAGGGTGGGAGACAGTGTTGAATGCTTTAGCAAGGTCGAAAAATATTTATTTATTTATTTGCTTTTGTTAAACAGATAAGCACACTAGACAGCAAAGTGCCTATTTTCAGGTGCGACCCAGGAGAGTTACAGGGTATCCATGAACACAAGATATAGGGTAGGGGTTACATACAGGAGCCATGGGTTACATACAGGAGCCACATGCTCCAACAGTGGGTAATACAGTAGAGGTTACAATACTGGAGCAACATGCTCTGCCATTGGGTAATACAGCAATAACATCAAATAACAATTAGGAATTTGCAGCAAGAACAACACAAGCAGGAGCAAAACATCAAAATTGTTAGGAGTACGTATACGTGTTATAGCCTGGCCTAGACACCTGTAGTGAGAGAATGGACTTGGTGCTAGACCGGGGGAGGATAATGATTAAGAGCAATAACACCACTCCACCTGGGGCAGTAAGTGTCTAAGGAGGGTAATCATCAGGAGATAGCGCTAGGAGAACTGCACATTGGGGGGGAAGGGGTGCCTGGTTTATGCTTAACACAGGCAGGTGGATGTGGTTTTTAGGAAGTTCCATAGGGATGATTTGAAGCAAGGGTGGGAGGAAGAGGCATGGACACAAGCCAGAATGGAGTTCCACAATTTTGGTGCATGGACGGTGAATGCCTGATCACCTGTGAGGGTGCGGGTCTTGGGGACCAGATGGGCCTGAGTTGCACATGATCTGAGGTTGTAGACAGGGGTGGTGTGTTTTAGGGGAAGGGCAAGCGAGGCAGGAGTGGCCGTTCTAACTATATTGTTGATGAAGTTGCTAAGGATGTAGGTCCAGAGTTTTTCTGGGGGTAGCCACTCCAATCGAGAATAGTGCTCACAGCGGTGTGTGAGGTGGGGAGCCAAGAGTGCGAAGTGGCATATATTGTTGTAGGTGGTGTCCCATTTGGCAAGGCTAGAGGTTGGGACAGGGGCAAAGGCAACAAGCCCATAGGAGAGTGAGGGAAGGAGAATCCTCTTAGCTATAACAAGCCGGGCTGCGGGGATGAGGCAGTCTTTAGCTCTGTAGGCTAGGCCGAGCTTGCCATTCGTTGCTTTACAAATGTTCCAAATGTGCAAGGAGAGATACAGTTGAGGATCGAGGGTAACTCCTAGGCATCTAACAGAGTCAATGTTCAGAAGGAGGGAGTCACTTGACCCATGGATTTTTAAGGGGATCGTGCAGGAGGAGGTTTTGGCCACAGAGCCAAACAGCATGGCCTGCATTTTCTTCAGGTTCACTGTAAGTTTGTGTCCATCAAGCCAGTTCCTGATAAGAGAGAAATCAGACTTGAGCTGGGAGTTGATGGTGGTGATGTTCTGTGAACTGGCTAGGATGACTAGGTCATCAGCGTAAAGAGTTAGGTGCCCATTGGTAGTGGCAGAGGGCAAATCGTTAATGAACAGGGAGAACAGGATGAGTCCAAGGACGGATCCTTGGGGCACCCAGCTGTTCACTGGGGAGAGGGTTGAGAGGGTTTGATTAAAGCAGGTGTATTGCTGCCTACTTCCTAGGTAATTGGCGAACCAGTCAAGGGCATGGAGGGAGAATCCATGAGACTGCAGGACGGAGAGGAGGAGGGGATGGTCCACCCGATCAAAGGCTTTAGATAGGTCAATGCATATGGCCCCAGTCAATTTGCCTTGGTCAGTTGCGGACCGGATCTTGGTGGTAACCACGGCCAGGGCAGTCGATGTGCTGTTCCCTTTTCTGAAACCGTGCTGGGTAGGGGATAGAACCTCATGTCCCTGGAGGTAGTGGAAGAGTTGCAAAGCAACTGCCTTTTTGAGGAGCTTGCTGGCAGCCGATAGTATAGCAATGGGGCGATAATTATTGACATCTTTTGGGTCGGCATGTTTAAGGACAGGGATGACCTTAGCAACCTTCCATATTGCAGAGGAGATTTGCCCACTATCCATTCTGGATAGGATGGTGTCAGTGAGTCTTATCAAGGATGATGCAGTAGAGTGGCCCTTTCTGAACCCAGACTGAAATGGCACGAAGAAGTTAGAGTCGGAGAGAAAGGAGGTAAGTTGGGTGAGCGCCAGGTGTTCTTGTAGTTTAGCAAGGACTGGGAGGAGGGAGAGATAGGGCGGTACTTTGAAGTGGAGGAGGGGGGCCCCCTTTAGGGAGAGGAATGACAACGGTGTGTTTCCAAGCCTGTGGGACAGCAGCGGTGGTAAATGAGAGGTTTAGGAGATTGACGAGAGGTGACGCTATGCCTGGCCCACAGAGGTGGAAGAGTTTGGTGTCCAGCCCATCGAGAGAATTACCTTTAGTTGGGTTTAGGGCCAGTAGGGCCTGAAGGGCTTCAGCTTCTGTGATAGCTTTGAAGGAGAAGGAGCACAGTCCTAGTGAGTTCGAGGCTCCCATGGCAGAGTCAGGTGGAGCAGTGGGGGGCTGGGAGATGAGGATAGTTGAGGCGCAAGAGGTAAAATACGTATTGAACTCAGCAGCCACCACCACTGGGTCAGAGAGGAGTGAGTTGTTCCCTTTAAGGAGCGGTGTGGGATTTGCAGCCAAAGGGGAGAAGAAGGAGTGGATGACCTTCCAGAATTTGGATGGGCTATTTAAGTTTGACTAGAGGGAGGAGTTGAAGTATTCCACTTTAGTGAGCTGAGTTGCTCTGGTGCACTTGTTATACAGCATACGGTACATGGTGAAGTTTTGTGGGAGACATGAAGATTCATGTGCTCGCCATGCTTTATCACGGGCATGTTGGCAAGCTATAAGTTCTTGGGTAATCCAAGGCAGGTGGTTACTACGTACCCTTGAGTGACATAATGGGGCATGCGTATTCCAGACATTGAGGAACGTGCCTTGGAAGTGTATGAGGGCATTGTCTATGGAGCAGACAGTAGAGGGTGTAGTCCAGTTTGCGAGGGCTATGTCTTTGAGCATGGTGGCTAGGTTGAGGGATTTATAGGACCGTTGGATGAGAAACTTTGGGGGAGATGTGAGGCGGTGGATTTTTCTGACTAGGTATATAATGTGGTGGTCACTCAAGGAGTCAGGAAGCAGACCAGTTTGGATGACCCGGTGAGTGTGGGTGGTGAGTGCCAAGTCTATTAGTGAGTGGTTCCCTGATTTAAGGTTTAGGTGGGTGGGCTTGGTGATGGAGTGAGACAGGTTTAGTGCTGAAATGTCAGCACGGATTTTGCTAAGAGAAAGAGATAACCAGTTGTGGTTAAAATTCCCCCAAATATACAATTCCCCAGTTGAGGTTAGGGAGGAAATTTGCATGAGTAGGTTGGTGACAGATGATGCTGGAGTGCCCAGCCGGCAGTATACCCCGGCAATGTAAATAGGGAGTGAGAAGGGTAGTTCCAGTTGAACCAGTATAAGTTCATGGGCTTTAGGTTAGGACTTGGCTATGATTATGACTACAGAGTAGAGTAGTTTGGAATTTATGTAAATGGCCACACCGCTGCCTCTGGTAGCTCTGTCCTGGTGAGTCATGGCATAATCTGGGATTGAGACCGAGGGCTCAGAGATATTTTTGTTTAGCCAAGTCTCAGACAAGACAATAATGTCGGGGTCCTAGTGGGCCACTAGTAAATATAGAGAGTTGAGTTTTTGGGCCAGGCTTCTTAAGTTTAGGTGCAAGATGCATAGGCCACATAGAAGGGGGCTGCCACAGGGGTTTGTGGCAGTATGCGAGTTAGGAAAGGGTCCAGAAGAATTTAGCAGGGTAGGGGTGTGGTGGGGACCTGGGTTCAGATGCATGTCACCAGCTACGAGGAGCAGGAGGGCAACAGTAAGGTAGTGCCCTATAAGGTGTAGCTACCTATAAGCCATTGAGTGCTGTCTTGTATGTGCCCGTGGATGGCTATAATAGGTTTGATGGGAAGTAAGAAGTTGGAGAATTATCCAAGTATGTGAGAGAGGAGCAGGGGCACATGTTTGAGTGGACCCATGTTTGGCTGAGGGGAGTGGTGGTCGCAGCGCATGGGGTCAGTGGGACCCTATTAGATCAGGCAAAATAGGGGGTTGAGGTTTATTGGATATTTGTGGTAAGTTGGAGAGGAATGGTGGGTGGCAGATGATTAGGATAGCAAGAAGGGGTAGGTAACCTAGCAGTAGGGAGATGGCTAGAGGCACACAGGGGGCAGAATACTAGCAGTTAAAGTTGTACCAGTATAAAGTGAGCTAACTGGCTGGAGGAGGGAGAGGATGAAATAGGTTTGAAGGAAAAGAAAGTCTCAGCAGCACTGAGGCTGAGAGATAGTGAACCAGAAGATAACCGGCGACCTCTGGTGGCCAATTAATATAAGGAGCTAATGCGAAACCAGGGAGATCATAAACTGTATCTCGCGAGAACAGACAGCAAGCAGTCACTATAAAAGTAATACCAGCTAAGGGTGGGAGGGTATTCGGCAGGCAGGGAGCAGTCGCAAAGCGACTGCGGGGATCAGCTACAGCTGCATTCGACCAGCGTGCTGGAACAGCTGCCAGAGCTCTTGCGTACCTTCTGTATTTCGGGGGGTGGGGGAGGGAAAATTCTGCATATCCCTCATGACCTGACCTGGGACCCTCGGTGGATCCTGAAGCTGTGGAGAGAGAAGGGAGGTGAGAGAATTTTATACAGACCAGCAGGAAATGGCTTAACACTATTAGCATGCCAAAGCTGCCAAATTCATGTTCAGCTGAGCAGCATGAAAAACACAACAGTAATACAACTCATATTTCAAGGCAAGTAAGATGTAAAAACTAAAATGCAAAGACAAATCTTGTGGGCTACAGTGCTTGTGGATCTAACGCCAGAACTAGCATTCCTAAAAGCATTGAGTCAAATTCCTATTGTATTCTGGCACAGTACATTTTTACATAAAACAACATTTTTACATTTATTGCACGCCCAGGACAGAGGTTCATAAAAAGCAGTGTTTAAAATCATTTAAATGCCCATAAGGAGAGGATCATAATTAAAGCAGCGTTTAACATAAATGTATTTATTTAATTATTAAGATATATAAATGAAAGAGCCTACTGAGCATGCTCAGAACCAAAATTTCAGATCTTTTTAACTCAGGAACAGATTAATATTTTTTCCCCAAACCAAAAAAGGCATCTTTCTACACAAGCACCTTCTTCCCTGAAAATTGCAGAACAAAATTCCAAACCATCTAGGCTGTAGATGAGAGCTTAAAACAGCAACACCCTCCACACACACAATTTTTCCACTATCTAGATCTTGGAATCTGAACATCTGACAATCACAAAACTTGCCAAATCACGAGACCTTCCCCCAAGATGGCACATGTAAATTTTTGTGCAATACCGATGAACTGGACAAAGCTATTAAGGTGCAAAGTTAGGAGTTTAACATTTAACACCCTACTCAAACCTTACTATGGGGGCACAACTGCACCCCTAGAATATACATACTGTAACAATACACATATCATTTTTATCAGTTGCTCTGTAAAGGGTTTTTTCTAGCATTTCTTGTATATGTAGACTGTGAAAGCCTAGCTTGATGAAAATCATTTTATTGACATTTTAAAATTTAGTTTGAATTTTGCATTATGGAGGAAGGGATTGTAATTTGGTTTGGATGAAGTGACCAGATGATCCCTGCCTCTTCCCTACTTAGATGCTTTACCATGTGCTTAGGCACATTGTCATAAGTCCCAACAAAGAAGAGCTTTTCTTAGAATTCAGAATTTTGGTATTCTGGGCTAAAAATCCAAATCCTGAACACCCCATATCAGATGCAGAATCTGAATGTGAATCCGCTTCCAGTTCCACATCTGAATACATGGCAAATGTCAACCCCCTCCTCACTCAGTACAGAACCTAAAAGAGACTGTTAGTGAGTGAGAATTAATGCCTTTCCTAATTTGTCTCACCTCCCATGCCCCCTGCCTTCATTCAGTGAGGGTTCTCCCACCCTGGCAAATCCAAATGCACTGTAGTGTAAGGCTATATGGTAAGCTGGCATGTACCAATCCAAAACAGATCAAAGAAGCAACTGCCATTGCCATTCACTTGCCCATACCTCTGGTAACTAGTCCCAAACATAGAAGGTAATCAGACTGAGCTCCATAGTCTTAAGTCTGAATCCCCCTGCTACCATCCCTTGTCTGATCCAAATGCTGCATGTCCACACTGAGCCCCCTGCAGTGCATGCCTCATTCTCTGCCTCCCCCCCCACAGTGCATTTGGAGTAGCCAGGGCCAGAGGACCCCTACTGAATTAATGAAGGTAGCATGGAAAGAAGACAAAGGTGAGTGTGGGAGGAGGGGGGAATCACATTTGCTAGGATTTAACAATATAATGTAAGTTTGTGTAGTACAGTTACTGTGACAGATAATGTAAGTTAAATAGTAAGTAACAGTCACTAATAACTTGTGTTATTTAGTGATGTTCTGTAGTGTGCTATATTTGTGATGATTGCACTTTATAGTACTGTTTATAATATGTAACTTGCCATAGTATTGCCATGAACCTCAGATGGCATTATGTATCTGCTTAGCATGTAACTTGTCATGGCATTATTAATATGAACATTAGTTAGCAATACATGATTGATTTATTTTAGATATTATTTATATATGATGATATTATTTTATAAATAATATTATATATTATAATATTATTTAGAAAATGGGTTGAAGAGTACTAGCAACCTTATTGGTATACACCATCTGGCTGGATTACCCCCAAACTCCTAAACCTCATAAAAGACAGGGACCGTATGTGAGCACTGTTCAGGAAACTGTGTCCCTAGTGCATATCAAAAAAAATATTTATATAAGTATGTAACAACTGCACTAGAAGTATTCGACTGCCCAAATGAGATATTGCAAGGCACAACAAACCCAAAACTGGAGTAATGGAAAAATATTCTGTGATAATGTTGCAGAACTTTTAGGTGACAGTGAAAAAGCGCTCTTGAAAATGCTCCTAGTCAATGGAAAAGAGATCTTGAAACCTAAAGAGATTGTTAGTACATTCAATGAAACCTTCATGGACCTAAGCTCTGTCATCCCCACTGAGATGGAACAGTCCCCCTGTGGTGGTAATGGTACTGAATCTAACCTGATGGACCTGTCTCTAAGGTACACTAAATTCTACTTTAGGATTGTATCAGTCAATGGCACTCTTAAGTATACCCATAAAGTTCTTGGCAAAAACAAGGTAGGGGTAATACACTTGGTATGCAGCTCATAGCCTTGGCTTTGGAGGAACTCTCTTACCCTATCACTAAAATCTTCAGTTTCTGTCCGCACTACTCCCAGTTCACTGAGAAATGAAAGTCGACATTGGTTACACCAGTATTTAAAAGTGGTGACCGTTTCAACATAGTCAACTATAGACCTATATCAATTTTCTCCCCCCCCCAAGGCCCTGAAAGGAATTGTGTCAGACCAGCTTATTGAATACCTTAATAAATACAAAATACAACGTGCTCAGCAACATGGCTTTAGAAAACTCCACAGTACCAATACAGTACTGATAGAATACATCAACCACATGCATGAGATCCTCGACAATGGTTACATGGTTGGAGTCATATATATTGAGCTAACTAAGGCCTTCAAACTGGTCAAGCATACGCTCCTGCTCTTTAAACTGCATGGGCTTGGTTTATCCTGGCTCTCAGTAGCTGGGTTCAAAAGTTACCTCTCACAGAGCACACAGTGAGTGAAAATTAATGTATCCTTATCTAATATCTGGAGGGTATCTTTTGGTGCACTGCAGGGTTCCATACTGGGCCCCCTCTTCTTTGGCCACTTCATTAATCATCTGCCTGATACCTGTTGGTCAGCTAATGTCCTTCTTTATGCATATGATGCTGTTATCTACTACAAAAACCATGACCTTGGTAACCTGACTACTAACCTACAGTGCATCTTTGAGGCCTTAGAAACTTGTTAAAGAAAAAACTGGTCCTCAACTACAAAAAAAATAAATAAAATGAAAAAACATGCCCTTTACTAGCACACACCTGAAGAAAAAGTCCCCCTCCCCCAACATCCTTAACAACAACAGTCTTAAGCAAGAACAAGTAGAAACCTTCAAATACCTCTGGGTAGTTTTAGATGATACTCTTTTGTCCCTCATATAGATTTGGTGTCCTCAGTAACTGGTGTTGGGTGCCTTGCACAGGAATCTAAACAACCTTACTGCTGATGCCAGGAGTCTAATAGTGTACATCTCTGTGTTGTCCCTAGTTGACTATGTCTTACTTGTGTACAAAGCTGCTTGTGACATAGTACTAAAGAGAGTTAAGGTAATTTACAATAAGGTATGTCGCTTTGTGACAGGGGCTGACAAATGGACCCATAGCTGAACCATCTACTTATTAACTAGTTGGCTTCTGCCTGGCAGAATAAAGTTTCAAACCTGTCTGCTAGCCAGGAAAGCACTGATGGGCCTTACACCCCCAACCCCCCCAGGTCTGAAAAACTACTTTAAACTGGTTGCCTACCAATACAACTCAAGAAGCATGGCAAGGAATGCACTTGAAGTTCCACTCCTTAGAACTCAGCTGAGTAAGCGCTCCTGTGTAGTCAGGACAGCAGAATGGCTAAACAAGTTGCCTGAATCCCTGCTAAAGCTCTCTAAGACTAAACAATTCAAAAGATCCCTGCGGTCTGCACTAGCAGTTCAGTGCAGTGGTAACCATTAATTACCTAGCTGAATTCACACCCTATGATGTCCCTAATTTATTCTGTATATAGCCTGCTGTTTGGAATTTGTTTTTCACCATATAACTTAGTAATCTAAATGGTGTACCAACAGTGTGTGTATCTTGTTTGTATTGACAACACTCCTCTGGATTTTGCTTGTTCATATTTTAACTTGGTCTTTATTATAACTGTCACTGACATGAAACCTTTGTAAACAAGCCCCTTTGCTCAATGGTATTGTCATCTGATCTCCTCTGCAAATAAAAACTTGGCACACGTCTAGCTTAGATGCTCATTGGCAACAATTTATTGAACACCATTAATATTTACATACTCAATGATCTCATAAAATCACACATCACATTTCATATTCCAGTCCATTTCTTTTTATATTTTCTCCTTGATCTTCCGTCTTCATCCTCTTTTCCCGATCCTTGTCTTTGGGGTCCGGACACCAGATCCGACCCCCCACACCATCACCAGAACCAAGTACCAACTTACCAGGACCACACCCCCTTCTAGGTCTAGACACTAAGATCCAACCCCTAGTGCTGCCTCCTTTGTCCCTCCCCCCTTCACATCCACGTCTGGTTGCCTTTGACCCCAGCCCATGTTGCCCATCCCCCTCCCCCTTCTGTCTTCCCTTCTTTATTCCATCTCTTGCTCCCCACTCTGCCCCTCTTCTCACTCCCATTTTCATGGACAACTTGCTGCCCAACTGGGCTCTTGCAACCCCCTGCTGCACCATTCACAGCACCTTACCTCCCAGCATTGCCATTCCAGTTCCCCCAACTAACACGGCCACCCTTCTGTGGCCCCAGGCCAACTTCCAGCCCCAACACCCACCTCCCTGTTCTGGCCTTGTTCTCCCCCTGGGTGGGGGGGGTGGTAGGTGGGATCAAGTTCTCAGCAGAAGAGGGAGCTCTGTCGGCTTAACTCACCTTATAAACCCCTTCAGAACCCCAATCAGGACCCCATTTTGGATCCTCTCTCTGACCAATCACCACCCTGGCCCTGCACCTGTATCATACGACACTATCTGTTGACCTCAGAACTGATGTCACCAGACCCCTCCCCACCTGCATTTCTCCCCCCCCATGCCCCCCATCACCTTTCATTTCCATCTGGGCCATCCGACAATTAGGTTGCCTTTTAGTGGCAACCCTATTTGTCCAAAACTTATAATAAACAAATAAATAGGTATAGATGTATCACCTGACCATTGATTAATAGCTGGTATATGCATAGTTCATAAGCAACCTGTGAAATCTACCTAGTAATATATTCAAGCAAATATACAGGTCTTAAGACAGAACTGAGACAGTACCTAGTCAGCACTGGTACGTGTCCATGTTTGTAGGTTCATGGCCTCCCCTATCCTACCCCAAACTCCTTCTCCACTGGACCTAGTCCATCCCTTTAAGATGTACTGTTACCTTAAATTATTTTTCATCGGTTCTACACAAAATCAGCTAAGTACATTACTCCCTTCTACACTTTGCCTCCAACCTCCATGCTTCCGACCACCACCTTGCACCCCCTCCTGAATTTCATCTTGACCCAGACATTCTGAGTCTGCCTTCTTCTTTCCCACTGTCTATCCCCCCTCAACTGCACACATCTACAACTTTAGTTGTAACTGCTCACCACAGCTACAACTAGATCATTATTTTGGCCAACTCTTCTCAGCTGGATCATTTTTGTTTTCAATGAACAAGGCCTGTGTTTGGGCTGCTCACTAATTTCCTTTTTAACTGAAGTTGCTCCTTAAAAACTATGGTAGTAACTATATTGTAACCCAGCCCTCTTTGAGGGCAATGCACCCATTATTTGTCTCTGTGTACTGGTACTTGTCTTGCTTGTATGACATGGAACCTTGATGCACCATCATCATCATTTATTTGTTCATCCATTACATAACAGTTTGGACATTACAAAGTTAAAATAAATATAACAGTTAAAAACAGCAGGTGCTATAATAAAAAAGAAGATAAAGCAAAAAGAGAAATAATGTAAATAAGTCAAAGTTTTACCAGTACAATATATTTGTGCAATAAAATAAAATGTTATGGGCTGATAATTTCCTTATAATTTTTTTTTAATGGATAACAGATGCGATAAATTTAGCAATCATTATGGCATCCTCTAGGGTCATGGGGTGCAACAGAATAAAGACTGGATCATAATATAAATTTAGGTATTTTATAAAAACTGTTTAAAATGGGAGTCTCTTAGATGACAATACAAGGGGCATTGTATTATTATGTGTGCCAGTGTTTCATGGAAGCCCCTATTACATTTGCAGAATTGCTCTGTGTTTTGTTCATTGTTTTTACCCTGATTGAAATAAATATACTTAGATATCAGAATTCCAAACCTAGCCCAAGTAATTGCTTTTTGGAGGCTTTGGGGTAGGGGTAATAACAGATAGTTTTCAATCCCTGAGTCAATTTTATTTTTACTGAACCAAATTGCCTGTTTTTGGCTTTTGACTGACTCCATTTGTTTTTTGTGTTTTTTTGGGCTAATCTAAAAATATCTTTTTAAATTGTATTTTTATATTGAATAGAGATCAAAATACCCTTATTAAAATCTTTCCACAGATGATAATTATTGATATTTTTAAGAATAGTGGTCAACTTTTTTAACCATAGAGAATGAAAGCTTTCAGTATTCCAGCAATTTTTTTCTAATAGACAAAGATAGGTGATACTACTCGTACAGTTCTTTTTATTATTATGATTTTTATTTATTAGCCTTAGCCAATATGAGACTATTCTTAGATTTATTATGTCTTTTATTGGGATCCTGCCTAACTCAGCGCGTACTATTGAATTAGTGGTGGAGAGGGGAACCTGTAATATGGCCTTGTAGAAGTAGGATAAGGGGAGTTCTAGATGGGAATATTCTTTAGTCCACCAAATCTCTGCCCCATAGGCAAGTGATGAAATGATTTTTGCTTCTCCAGCTCTTACAGCAGGTAGTACAGTTGAACCTCCAAACTTAGAGTTAAAATGGAGTAATCCCTTCACTATTAATTTTTCCCTATTTACCTGTTTTTTGATATGTTCATTCCAGAGACCATTTGATGTAAATGTAACTCCCAGGTAAGCATAAGACTTCACCACCTCTACTAGCTGTTTCTCAATATGAATTCTAGAAACCACTGATTGACTACCAAAAACCATTATTTTAGTTTTAGTTAAGATAATTCCAAGATGAAAATAGTTACATTTTTCTTTGGAGTCCTGTGTTTGAAAGAGAGAGCATCACCAGATTGTCTGCATAAGCCAAAATAGGAACAGGAACATTGTTAACTTTAGGGGAGTCTAATGGTAAAGATTCATCAAATGAAAGAAGAGAGTCTATATAAATATTGAATAACAATGGTGCTAGTAAGCACCCCTGTTTAACCCCTTTGTTGGTTTGAAAGTAATCTGTAATATTGCCACTGTTATCAAATTTCACTGGAGTGTACGTGTTTGAATGAAGTAGTACAATAGGACTTAATAATTCTAAGGATAAACCTTTTTTATATAGAATTTCCCATACCATTTCTCTTATCACAGAATCAAATGCAGCAGGAAAGTCTACAAACAATGCATGGAGCTTCATTTTCTTATAAACCTTATATTTCTCAATTAGATGAGTTAATATATATATATATATTATCCAAGGTTGAGCATCCCTGAATATACCCTGATTGAAAATTAGATAATGGATTGTATTTTCCAACCCAGATCTGAAGTTTGTTTAAAAGTATTCTAGAGAAAAGTTTACCACTTGTATCTAAAAGACTTACAGGGCAATAGTTTGAAGGGGACTGGTAAGAACCTTTTTTGTGTAAAGGAACTATAATGTTCCTGTTCCATGATGGCGGAATCTACCTTTCTCTAAAACAGAGATTAAAGAACTTTACAAAGAATGGTACCCAGTAGTTCATATGTTTTTTATATATCTCACCTGGAATGAGATCCAGACCAGAGGCTTTGTTTATAGCTAATTTAAATGCAGCATCTTCAACTTCCTTAAAGGAGACTGATAATAGTTGGTATTCAGCTAGTAGGATCTTATGTGCGGTTTGATGCAAACTAAGTACCTGAGGGTCTGTAGTAAGTAGTTTTTTAAAATGCGTAAGCCATATGTCTTGTGGGATATGGACTGATAAAGAGCAATGATCAGTTCTTTCTCCCTTATAGACCATTAACCAAAATGCCTTGGTATTGTTGGATTGTATAATATTGTACATTTTTTTCCCATTGCAGTTGCTTGAATTCCAATTTTTTATTTTCAAGAAACTTGTGATATAGTTTCCTCACTTCTTTTAAATATATAAAATTCTCTCTGGTTGGAAATTTCTTAGTATATCTAATAATTTTCATTAGATACTATTTTTCTTTTTTACAATGATTATCGAACCAAGTATTTAGGTTAATTGAATTTGTCATAAAATTGTATATTTTGGATCTAATTGCTTGGTAAGCAGTCTCCAACAATTCATAGAGATTTTGAGGGGAGCAAGAATTGTATGCTAATGAGAATAATTTGCCCATCTGGGGGGAGTACATTAGATCTAATACCGTTGTTGTATTACTTGCTCTTAGTGATAATTTTAATCGGCCTCTAGGCTGTAACTGGATTTGATTATCTTTTGTTGACTTTTTTATTATTCTTTTATCTACTCCAGAATGTCCCTCAGAACCAAGTATATCAATATCAGCTATCAAGGCTGCATGGTCACTTTCTGGTCTCATCATGACCACAAGGGAGCGAAAGTGTTCATAACTGTCAGGAGAGATAAGCAGATAGTCAATAACACTCTTTCCCAATGATGAAAAATAAATGGAGTTCCCAATTAAGTCTCCCTTAATTCTACCATTAAGAATTAGAAAGTGATTGCTGTTAATAAATTTAACAAGTGTCTTCCCAGCACAGTTAAGGACAGTGTCAGTGGAGTTTTTTGTTCCGAGATCTCCCAGATAAACCATAGATTGAAGCAGTGATACATTGTCATAGTTAGCAATTCGGGCATTAAGATCTCCACCCAAAATAATTTTATCAATTGGGTGTTTTATTATTAATTGATCAATTTCAGTGTCCAATTTAGACCAAACATCGTTATTGGTTAAAGAGTGATAATTAAGGGGGATATAAATGTTTGCAATAAGAAATACATAGTTATCCTATTTTATAACATGTAACAAAATTTTATCATCCAGGATGGTATGATCCAAAACCAAAAGGCCCTTTGTATCATTATAAATGTAGACAATCCCCCTCTAGGTCTACCGTTCTTCCTTACTTTTTTTGCAGGAACAAAATAAGATTCATAGACATTTAGTAATGTCAATTCTGTAGCCCAAGTTTCCTGGAAAAGTAATATTTCAAATTTTTGGCAGAACTTCTGCCAATCAGGGTCTGAATATTTAGTGGAGACACCTGCTATATTCCAGGATACAAATTTTGAATTTTCAATTAATAAATCATTACTAGATGTATTTAAGTCATCTAGTACAGCATCCAAATGTATGTGACCTAGATTAACTAGTCAAGGGCTAGGTTCAGGGATACTATTCTGGTTAAAGTGATCTGATCCAGCAGTAAAATCAACTATACATAATTGGGCACAATCCAATTTAGTCAAATCTTGCATTAAAACAGAGTAAAGATTTAGATTTATTACAATATCAATTTGTGTCTCATTGGTTTCTGGAAATATTCTAGATACAGATTTAAAATCTAGAGGGGAGACGTTAGTATTTAAACAGAAACTCAATAATTTACTAATATATGATTTCAGCAATATGGAATTTTCACTCTGCAAATGTTCTAATCCAAAAAATAGAAAGAGTTTTCAAAACTATATTGTCAAAATTCCAATTCAAAATAGATATAGTATCATTTATAATGTCAGTTGATGGAATAGAGTTTATTTTGGTTTCCCCATGGACATGGTTCCAGATTAACCAATTTACAGGGGAAGATATTAAAATACCCAATCTATCTAGCTCTCTTTGTTTTGCCCATATTTTTTTTTGCACTAATCATGTCGGATAATAGAACATAGTCAGGGTTGTTTCCACCATTTTATCTCTATAAACATGCATGATCGCATTTGATGCCTCAGGTATAACTAACTCGCAACTAAATAGATACTTAATGAGTTCAGTAAGTGATATGGAGGTTTCATGTGATTTCAGGAAGATATTTGCAAATTTAAAGACCACCTCACTTCCACTAATAAGTAAGGAATTTTGGTGTTTTGTAGGGGAGTTTTTATCATTAAGTAGGGGAAGAGATACTTGATTAACTAATAGGTTTGAGACTTCCTTAGGATTGCATGTCCTTTTCTGCCTGGCCTTTTTGAAGGTAATCACTTCAGATGAATCTGTATCATGGGATTCAATCTTTGAATTTGAAACTTTTTTCAAAGATGGATTAATTAGGGCAAACTCTATTAAAGGGCTCCTTATTGGATCCTTATATGAATTAGGAATATTAGGAGAATCAGGAGAATAAGGCTCTACAGGATCATTAGGTTCAATGGTTATCCCAGCCATTTTCTTTGATTTAAGATTGCTTTTTCTTGATAGCTTTCCATTCTCCATTTTTTGGGTTGTACCTTTTCCAGGACATTTATTTATATTTTTGCCCTTTTTATTCCTCTTTTTTTTTGGGGGGGGGACTAGAACTAGGGAAATGTACTGATGAAAAGGATAAATGACGGGTGTTTTTCCCTTCCAAAAGTGCTTTTTCGAGATCATCAATTCTCTGAGAGAGTTTGCCATGAGTTTCAACATGCAGATTAGTGAGATCTATCATATAACATTTTAGTTCATTAAAGGCTTCAAGCAGGACTATGTTGGCCATGATTGGATGTGCTAGGGCTTTAATTGTGTAGTTAGAGATGGTATCTGGGCATTGCACTAAAATTTCTTGTGGGATATTTATTTTTTCAACTTCCTGATCTAATCTTTCAAAAACTTTATCAGGGGATCCTACAAGAATGGATTGATTACCAAGAGATGGGTTGTAATGATGGTTAGAGTATGGAGAAATGGGGGTAGTATCATTAATTGTTATAATACTAGAATTAAGTGGGCTAAAGAGGTTTAACCTAGTTGGACACAGTGAAATGGGATCCTCCTCTGATCTCTTGTCTATATCTAGAGCTATCTCTTGCATGTTTATACTATATTCCCCTTTTTCACTCAATTTGTTAGTTTTTACTTTTGAGAAAAGGAAATACTCAGTGATTTTCCCTTGTCTGTAATGATTAGAATATTTAGAGTGTTTAGAGTAACTATTGAAGGAGGAGATAGGTGAGGAAGAGGCAGAATCTCTTGTTCTGCTGTTGTTTTCCAATATTTTGCAGGATTCATAGTTGATTAACCCTGATTCAGCTCGCTCCTGGAAATCAGTTTCTAAAACTGAAATAGAGTGGTTAAGGGGGGGGGAGAAATCACCTCTATCTGCTCCTGTGGGTTCTGAAAGGACAAAGAATAAGAAAAACACTGAGAGTGGTTCATGGAGGTCTCTTCATAGGACATGTTATTAGGCATAACAACGGATACAACATTAATAGATATATGATTTGAATACTCATTATTAAATTGTGGTCTATAATCATATTTTACTTTTTCTCTTATTAAGGATGCAGTGTTCTGAGTTTCTTCTGGAGACCCTATCTCCGCAAAGACATAGACAGAGTGGAGGCTGTCCAGAGGCGGGCAACCAAAATGGTACAGGGTCTGCACCAGAAGACATACAAAGAAAGACTAAAGGAGCTTAATATGTATACCCTTGAGGAAAGAAGGGAGAGAGGGGACATGATAGAAACTTTCAAGTACCTCAAGGGAATCAACAAAGTCCAAGAGGGTAGCATCTTTCAGAAAAAGAGATGTGCAAGAACAAGGGGGCACAATTTGAAGATAGAGGGGGGACGGCTCAGAGGTAATGTGAGGAAGTATTTTTTCACAGAGAGGATTGTGGATGCATGGAACAGCCACCCTGAGGAGGTCGTGGAGTCAAGAACAGTGGAGGAATTCAAGAATGCATGGGACAGACATAAGGCAGTCCTAGTGGGGGGGATAGGAGAAAGTAAGCTGTTGGTTAACTAGGATCTGCAGCTTATCTGTTAGGTAGGAAAATGGGCAGACTAGGTGGGCCTAGAGGTCCTTATCTGCCATCAAATTCTATGTTTCTATGTTTCTTTAGGTGTGGATGCAGAAGGCATCATTAAAAGCGACAAATCTTGTGTATATATACAACCATTTTTTGAACTCATTTTGGGTGCTTTCAGAGAGGATAATTTATTGTCCTTAATTAAAACTTTTCAACTCCTAGTGTACATACTGACAAGATCTAATTATTGTGTTGTAACTTTGGGTAATCATATATCTATTTGACTTTTATATATCTATATTAGACTATTAGACTTTATATAACAATAGCAGTATATATTAATAGCAGCAATAGCAGTAAAAACTACAATAGCAATAAAAACAGTAAAAACAGTGCAAATAGTGCAAATAGTGCAAAAGTGCAAATGCCAGTACAAATGTTACAATGTCCAATGTTCAACCGCAAATTAATTTCCAGCGCAAAAGTCCAGCACACACCCAGCATGTGAATCCTGAATCAGGATACCTCAATAGCTCCTTAGAAGAAAAAATAAATATAATAAAAGCCCTATAGTCTCCAGTAACTGTTAATGAACCTAAAAGGCTTAATTTGAGAACACTTTTCACGAGCTTAGGTACAGTAGAGTTCCTTTTGATACCTCTTTTAACTCGGGTAAGAGGTAAGGGAAAATATAGAACAGGTACTAGCAGAAAGAAACATAGAAACATAGAAACATAGACTTTGATGGCAGATAAGGACCGCTTGGCCCATCTAGTCTGCCCATTTCCCTACCTACAGGATAGACCGCAGATCCTAGTTAACAAACAGCCTATTTCTTCTTACCCCCACAAGAACTGCCTTATGTCTGTCAAATGCATTCTTGAATTCTACCACAATTAAAGCCAACAGCATAGAGTTTGAAAAAATATATAATAATCCTAGTCCTAATCTAATTTATATCACTCTTTATAGGAAGACAACAAATCAGTTCAAAATATCAAGTGCAGAGGACGTGATTGACACTGAATGAAACTGAGTAAAACTGTGAGGGTTAAGACGCCAAAGCACTTCAGCAAGGAGACCCAACCCATCTATTTTAACAAATGCAGTGAACAACTTTCGCTAAACAGTATTTTAAATTGCAGATAGACTGCCAGTAACAAAATATACAGAGAAGGAGAGTAATGGCTGATTTTACCTAATTCTCTCGTGGAGCCTCCTACTGCTGCGATGTGCATGTCCTAGAGCCTAAAGCAGAGTGAGACGCATGCGCTCTGGTGCTTAAAGACAAGGGAACCCAATTGGTTTAAAAAGTCATGAGGTTAGAGGAACCCATGAAATTACAAATTAAGAATATGTATATAAGGTATCTAAAGTATATAAAATATTTACGAACATCAAAAACAGAAGAAAAAAAAACATTAAAACATTAAACCATAGAGAAGGTTCTCAGAGTTGAGTCCATACAAGCTCCTAGTAAAAGCAAAATAGCATAAAAAGGATACATCCCATAGATGCCCAGATGAGTAAAAAATTCAGTCCAGATGTTCTATCAGCTTTTTGGCCTTTTCTTCTACACAGAATGTGATCAATTTCTTCTCAGTGCAATCAAAGTTGCAATGCGATGCCACAGACGCGTACAGAGTCATCTACACTCTCCACTTTACCAGTCTGAGCGGTGTCTCCTAAAACCCATGCTCTTACTCACACACCATCATTAGAGTGGTCAGCATAAAACCAAGGCTGGGAAAAAGGAGAAAACAGAGAGGAAGACAGACCCGACCAGGTTTCACAATAAGATAGTCTGGAAAGACCGCAAAACACTAGGGTGACATAGATGGCATACCTTTTCAAATTATAAAATGAGCATAGCAGTCCTGCTATCAGTGACTACTCCTAAATCACTGACGTGCATAGTTTCACTCAGTTGCACACAGAAGCCAATGCGCATGTCTCCATGGAACCTTTGTAAAAGAGCAGCTTGCTCAAAGGTTGTTTCCGATGATTGCAATCAATCAATAAATAAATAAATATTCCACAGCATGTGTGTATCAGGCAATAATGCATTTCCCAGGTGGTTGCCAGGACACTTGCCCTTTGACCTCATGCCTCACAAGCACCTGGGGTGTGCATTAATGCCTGATACAACCATGCCGTGTTGTGGGTTATAGCTAATATATTACTATACAAATATACAAAATGATGGTGTCTGATGATGACTGTATGTATCAATATTAACATTTCTTAGTACTGCAGAGTCCCCCTCCCTCTCATTTTTCATGAATAAAATTGCTAACATTCCCTAGTGGTCTAATGGTTAACATGCTCTTTTGATCAACATCATTTATTACAGTACTTAATAATAGATTGAGTACTTGTGCCATGGTGAGGAAGAACTTGTGGCACTGTGTAGGGTCAGGGACATTATTCTGCCTCTGGAGTTTGGTTGTAGTACAATATATTAGTTGTTAAAGTATTATAATTAACACATTTTTGTTGTACAAGGGAAAATAACTGTCATGTTTACAAATAAAGTTGTTTTGGTGTGGAAAATTTCATAAAATGCATATGATATTTAATAATTTTTTTTTTTTAGAAAATTTTAGAAAGTGAGTTAGAGAAATGCTGGACTGTGATTAGCTGACAAAATTCTGTACTCATTTGTTTATTAGATAACATTGGAGGGTAGAAAAAGAGTGGGTATGTGGCTTACACTTCTGTGGTGCCTCAATTACCTGCCACTTAACAGTTTCAAATGTGCAAGCCCTCTGCTTATGCTAATTTTTTGTACTGTTGCAGGTGGACACCTTTCACCATTGTAGTCAGGTATTGTTTAGAACACCGCAACAGCTCATTTTCTAACTGTGATAAGAGCCTCTAGGTTGTGGGGTGTCATAAGATACCTGTCTTTTCAGGGCTGAAAAGGTTCTTCGCTGGTTGAATCAGCATGCAGTCCTGAAATAGGTGGATATCATGCAACACACTACTGTACAACATGAAGGATTTTATCACTTTTACATGCTCTCACTGGGTATCAGGATAGCTACTTTTGTTTCTCATGTGAGTATAGCTGGGTATCGTTGCTCAAATAAGAATTACTACTTATGTCTCTTGGAAAGAGTTTGTTTTCCTGACCTGATACCTTCTTTTGTTGCTGGTTAGCCTCACTTATTTTTAACTATGAAAATTAAAGGTTATAATTATGGTATGTTATTATTCAGAAAGATGGCATGCATATGTTCAGTATCTTTTTGTTAATAGCTTATTATGTTTTTCAAACATAATATGTCAAACTTTAATACCATTAAGAGGTTCATGGGGGAGTTACTGTTATCTAGGTATAGAGATACATAGTCTCTTTATTGTGCATTCACTTCCCTTTCTTATTACAATTGATTTGGGCAGCTTTTCCTACATTTGCATGTTTACATTTCTTTTCACCCTGCCTACTTGCTACCTGTTGCAGATTAGCTTGTAGACCTGTGTCCCAATATATGGATGCTCCTGTATCTTGCCCTCTTGCTGCTGTAGCTTTCTTGCTCATGGGTTTAGAGTGCTCCCAATTGTCAAGTAAAATAGCTAATGGTTATTAAATTGCAATATATTTTTTCATTTTTTTATATATGAAATATACTGTACTTACTAGGTTATGATGTTGAAAGCTCTTAAGCAGCTTTTTGTGGCTCTTGTGGCTCAGATGGGTTATCAGCTTCTGAAAAATTTTAAAAAATATACAAAGGTTTAGAACATGGGTAACAGAAATGCTGACCTGTGATTAGCTGGCAGTAGTCTATTTCCATACGTTTATCAGGTAAGAATGCTTGCTAAGTTTCAATTGTGCCATAGGCAACTGTACTTTCTTAAATGGTCCATGGTCCCTTAATTTGGTATACTGTTCTCTTGTGGCTATGTGAAATTAGCAATGGGGTGGGGGAGCTTAATGCCCACTGCCTGTTAAAAAAGAAAAAGCTGATATGTGGATTGCACTTCCTTATTCGCTTAATTACCTGCTTCTTGGCAGCCCCAACATTGCAATTTATGTTCTCTTGTTTACTTATTCTGCCATCACAGCCAGTGCTTGCACTGTGCTATGACATCTAGCGTACATTACACAAACCCATTTTCTAAGTGCGATAAGATCATTCAGGATGTACAGGTGTTGGGGGATATCTTTCCTTCCAATGGCAATGAAAGCCACCTGCCTGTGGCAGTGGACCATGCCTCAGCAGTCTGTGAGTATCCCCCTAACAAGAAGAGGAAGAGGGGGAGGTGCTGTGCTGTCTACAGTGCCAGAAGTTTCTGAGGACAATTTAGCTCCTGCTCAGGTAATTGTGTTTTCTGACTTTAAACAGAAGGGAACTTGATGTGTGTGATTCAGTTGGAAGAGGGGGAGGTGCTGTGTTGTCTACAGTGCCAGAAGTTTCAGAGGACAATTTAGCTACTGCTCAGGAAATTGTGTTTTCTGAGTTTAAACAGAGGAGAGCTGGGAGTGTGTTGCCAGGGCTGATATATGCTCTTGAGAATCAGGTGTAGGCCCAAATCCCACCCTCCCTCACCCCTCCCTCCCAAGAGCTCGACTCATTTATAGGGGAACACCTGCCCTGCAATTGGAGGAAAAGGCTTCAGGTATAGCTCATGTAGTGCTAGCCACTGGGAGTTGGGTTTAAAGGCTGAGAGAGAGGAGCTTAGGGAGTTGTACACTTCCCTTATAAGTTTAATGTGTAGCACTGCACCTAGTAACAGGGGTACCCGGTTACTGTGGGACTGTATCTAGGAATAGTGGGTGACCCGATTAGTGGGGAGGGGTGTATCTTGGACTAGTGGGGAACCTGGTGGCTTACCCAAGGAAACCTACCTGGAAGGGGATGATACCACATGTCAATAGGGCTGGCATCTTTGGGAGGGTGGTGGGGAGCACAGGGTGTGGGGCGGCCATGATACTGGACTGGGCTTAGAAGTTCAGTGGTTGCCCAGTGTGCTACCAGCTGGCACAGCTTAGGGAGGAGGTTGAGGGGGTTAGGAGACAGCTGGATTGAGGAGGAGGTATGGTTGGGGAATAGGACAAGGGCTCTCCCATGGGGTTGCACCAAGCACTAGAGGGCGGGGGCACAGGGAAGGGAGTGCAGGAGAGTACTCTGGGTTTGCATAGGGATCCTGACAGAGGGGGCACAAAAGGAGGACACTACCAAGGAAGCAGGCAGGTATATGGGGACCCTCACAGAGGGGAGCCAAAGGGAGGACATTCTCAAGGAAGCAGGTGGATGGCTGGGGCTGGACAGAAGGAAGCAAGGTGGGGAGGTGGATTGGACCTTAAGCTCAGTAACCTCTTCAATTCTCTTCTTCTGCTTGAGGATGAGTGGGGTGATGTAGCCATGACAGGGGCAGTTAGAAATGGAAAGGGAGTGGGGGGCAGGAGGCGGGGGCTGGATAGCAGCAAGAACAGGGGAGAACTTGGAATGCGGGAAAACAGGGGGAGCAGGGGATCAGAGCAGGAGGAGGGGGGTAGAGGGAGGAAAGCACAAAGAGAAGGACCAGCTGGGAGGAAAGGGCAAGGAGAAGGACCAGAAGTACAAGGAGGATACAGTAAAGACAGCTGGGGTTTAGGCCAGGGGAGCACAACAGGCAAGGAAGGGCTGACCGGAGATGGGAAGGAAGGGAGGAGGAGCCAGGCTAGTTTAGCAGATGGGGGGAAGAACCAGTCACGAGCAGTGATGGGGGAGTTAGCAGGGTACAGAAGGATACTCAGGAGGAGGAGGAGAGGCAAAGGATCGGATGGGAGGGGGTGGCCACGGTAAATAAGGAGGGGGTGGAAGGTGGCACCCAGATAGAGGAGGAGCAAGGAGCCGGCTGGGGGGACAGGCCGGTAGGAAGGATGAGGGACATGGAAGGGGGGAAATGGAGGAAAAGGAGCAGTCAGAGTGCTCCTGTTGGGTTATTCCATGATCAGGGGTATCAAATGGGATAGGGAGGGGGAAGCCTGCCCGGTTAGAACAAAATGCTTCCCTGGATTAATGGTGCACAGGGCCAAGCATGAGGTATATCAGCTGGCAAAGGATTGTGAAGGTTCCCAGGACATACTGGTACACCTCGGTACCAATGAGATTGAGGGAAATAGCGAGCAAGAGATACAGGCAAGGTTCAGGGAGCTTTCCAGGGTCTGTCATGACATAGAATGCATGATTTCCTTCTTGGAAATCCTGCCGGTGCCAAGGGCTAGTGAGGAGCACAAAAGGAAGATTAGGGAGATAAAACAGTGGCTCAGGGAGTGGTGTGGGGCCAAAGGGTATGGGGGGAGACCTGGGAGGATAAGGGGCTGTATGCTAGAGATAGGCTCCATCTCAATTTGGAGGGGAAGGAAATCCTTAAGTTGAAAATAGAGGGGTTCGTTAGTGAAAGGTGGGGTTTAAACTTGTGAAGGGGGGAAGGATGGGAGAAACGGCTGTCAAGGAGGGGGGCAATAAAGGAGGGACTCTGTCTCCACCCCCTGGGGAGCTGGAGGAATGCGGGAAAAGGCTGACTGGTAAGGTGCAGACCAGGGGAAGACAGAATCCCCTTGGGAACATGAGCAGGGGAAATGGAAGTATAGGGAAAGAGTGGAAGGTTGTCCTACTAAATGCCAGAAGCTTGGGCAATAAAATGCCTGAGCTCCAGGTGATGCTAACTGAGGGAGAGGTGGATGTGAAAGCAGTCACTGAGACCTGGGCCACCGCAGGGCATTACTGGGACCTGAACCAGAGGGTTACACCATGTTCAGGAAGGACTGGGGGTGGGAAGGGGAGGAGGGGCAGCAATAATAGTCAAAAACTGCACTGGCATAGGAGGAGTGGAGGAGGCAGAGGGAACTGTGGAGGCATCTTGGGTCACCTTGATAACAGGGAGGGGGCAAGAGAGTAAAAATAGGAGTGGTGTATAGACCCCCTGCGCTGGCGGTGGAGCTGGAGGAGAGTCTGGTGGCAGATGTTGGTGAGACACTGCAGATTGGGCAGGGGAAGTGTGGTGGTGTTGGGGGACTTAAACATGCCAGGAACAGACTGGGAGACTATGGCATCCTCGGTGGCCAGGGAACAGAGGTTGTTGTATGTCTTTCAGGACACATTCCTAACACAGCAGGTGGGGGAACTGACCAGGGAGGAGTGGATACTGGATGTGGTCCTGGCAGACAATGACCAGATTGGGGGCCTGGATGTAAGGGACCCATTGGCGGGGAGCTACCATGCCATGGTCTGGTTCTGTCTGGATCTAGGAGGGGTAGAAGGCTGCACAAAGATGGAGGTAACTGACTTTGGGGGGGTGGATTTCAAGGAAATGGGAAGGATCCTTAAGGAGCATTTGGATGGGATTGGGCCAGACATGGACGCTGACAGAAGGTGGGAAATCATCAGGAGGGGGGTGCAGGATGCTACCAGTGCCTGTGCAAGAGTAAGACAAAAATGCGGGAGGGCCCAAAAACCCTGCTGGTGGACCAGGGAGGTTCAGGAGATGGTGAGAGCAAAGAAGGAAGCCTATAGGCAATTCAAGTGTCCAAGAAGTGAAAGGGATCGAGGGGAGTACGAGCTCATGGCCAGAAGGGCCACTAGTGTGGTGAGGGTGGCTAAGGAAAGGAAGGAGCAGAACCTGGCCAGGAAAATTAGGAGAGGGAAAAAGGGGTTCTTTAGATACATTGGGTAAAAAAGAAGGGTGAAGGGGCAGATTAGCAGGATTAAAACAGGGGAGGGATGGGCACAAGACCCGGGGGAGCAAGCTGAGGTACTAAATGAGTACTTCGCTTCAGTTTTCACCAAGGAAAATGGGGGGGCTGCATCATGCATGGGAGGAGACTGTGGAACTGAGGAGGGGGGGACCCTCACTGATCGGGCGGTCTGGGGGGGGGCATCACTGGCAGGAGGGGGGAAGGCAAAGCAGGGGGAACAAGGTAGCAGAGGTGGAAATCACAGCAGAGAGAGTGAGGGAAGCCCTCAGGTCCCTTAAGATGGAGAAAGCACCAGGACCAGATAAATTACACCCCAGAGTGCTGAAGGAACTGGCAGATGTCCTGGTGAAACCCCTGGCAGAGCTTTTCAGCAACTCTCTGATGACAGGGTGGGTGCCCCAGGACTGGAAGGTGGCACATATAGTGCCTATCCACAAGGGGGGCTCAAAGGAGGTGGCAGGGAACTACAGGCCCTTCAGCCTGACATTGGTGGTGGGCAAGGTGATGGAGGGCATTGTCAAGGAGAGGCTGGGGGGA
This sequence comes from Neoceratodus forsteri, assembly GCA_016271365.2. Taxonomy (NCBI): domain Eukaryota; kingdom Metazoa; phylum Chordata; order Ceratodontiformes; family Ceratodontidae; genus Neoceratodus; species Neoceratodus forsteri. The sequence goes on along the minus strand of CM028130.1, from coordinate 688,262,323 downwards.
CCTGAAAAAGTCAGGGTGCCTGGATGATAGACAGCATGGATTCATCTCGGGGAAATCGTGTCTGACAAACTTTGTGGAGTTCTATGACTGGGTGACGAGTACCTTGGACCTGGGTAGACTGGTGGACGTCCTCTTTCTTGACTTCAGCAAAGCGTTTGACTCTGTTACTCACAGGGGCCTGTTAGATAAGCTGGGAGAAATGGGGTGGGAAATCAGATGGATAGGCAACTGGCTCCAGGACTGGAGCCAGAAGGTCTTGGATGGTGGGATAGTCTCATCCCCAAGGAGGGTCATTAGTGGGGTCCCTCAGGGATCGGTCCTTGGGCCCCTCCTGTTCAACGCCTACATCTCTGACATTAGGAAGGGTATCAGGAGTGAGATGAGTCTCTTTGTGGATGACTCAAAACTGGGGGCAGTGGTGGATGGGGAGATGGGGAAGGTGGCCCTACAGGTAGACCTGAAGGCTCTGGAAAGGTGGTCTAGAAAGTGGAAGCTGAGGTTCAACGCAGGGAAATGCAAGGTACTGCACCTGGGAGCCAGAAACCCGGGCCAAGTGTACACCCGGGGGTGGGGATGCTACAAGTCTCGATGGCTGAGGGGGACCTGGGGGTGATGGTGGATGTCAAGATGAACAGCTCGGAGACTTGTAGGAGGGCAGCTGCCAAGGTCAACAGGATGCTGGGATGCATCGCTAGGGGAATCACCTCCAGAAGGAGGGAAGTGATACTCCCTCTTATAACTGCTTGGTGAGGCTGCACCTCGAGTACTGTGTGCAGTTTTGGAGGCCACACTTAAAGAGGGACATTGAACTCCTGGAGAGGGTCCAGAGGAGGGCAACCAAAATGATTTGGGGCTTGGGGGACAGACCCTATGGGGAGAGGTTCAAAGAGCTAAATATTTACACATTGGAAGACAGAAGGGACCGGGGACATGATAGAGGTCTTCAGGTACATGAAGGGGTAAATAGGGGAAGAGCAGTCAGGGTGTTCCAAAGGAAGGAGGGGGGCAACTAGAGAGCATGCGTGGAAGCTGGCGAGGGGAGATTCAGGGGAGAAAGGAGGAGGTGCTACTTCACTGAGAGGATGGTGGAGCCATGGAATGTGCTGCCCAGGGGGCTGGTGGAGGCAGAGACAGTGGAGGGGTTTAAGAGGGGGTGGGACAGGTACAGGGGAAGGGTTCTGGGAGCAAAATCCAATGCAGCGAGAATATCTGGAACTGGGAAGAGAGAAGCCAGAGAGGGTGAGGGGGGACAGCAAGGTCAGCTCCCAGGGTGGGGGCTGACCAAACGAGCAGACATGAAAGACCATTAGGCCTATTCTGCTGGCATTTTAGTATGTTAGTATGTAACCCACACCTTGAAGGATGTTATTGCTTACTTTGACAATGCATGTGTGGGTGGTGGATATGTATATTACAGTTTACTGATGCAAGTAGAAGTTACTGAATTCATTATTATAATAAAAGTATTGGATTTCTTTTAATTTATTTATTTATTTATTACTTATTAGCTTTTGATGACCAGGTAAGTACACTGGGCAATAATCCTGCCAATTTTCAGGCATGGCCTGTCAGATTACATAACACATTCATACAATAAGTCATAGGTAGCATACAAATTGTACAGGATAGTGCTAAGCAAGTGACCAACAGTGAATAAGAGTAAGCTAAACATACAAATGAAAAACCATCCACCAAACATAAATAAACACATAAAACCATCCACACAGGGATGGGCAGAGTAAGTATGGGTGAGCACTATGCTAATAAGTAGTATAATAGGAAGCAGCAATCAAGGAATGAAGGAAGAGAAGCAAATGAAGATTGAACAAGGCTAGGTGCAGTCACAAGTATCAAGACCATAGAGGTGAGAAAAAAGTGCAGTTTTGAAGGAGGAGTGAGATAAGGAGCACTTTAGGTGGGGAGGCAGAGAGTTCCAGAATTTCGGAGCAAAATGAGAGAAAGCATGTTCCCCCATTTTAGTGGAGCAGTACGGGACAGAGAGTAGCTGGGCGTCAGAGGACCTCATAGTGTAGGACTGTGGTAAGGGGGAGCGCATCGACCCTAGTGAGGCAGGACGAGAATATCTGGTTAAGGAGTCAATGAAACCACCCAGCGAATAGGAGCGTTGGGAACTAGGTGACAACCAGTGCAAGGCAGAGTAAAGCAAGCGGTGGTGCATTAGGCGAGGTGCTGATAGGGCAAATCTGCAAATGTTGTTATAAGCAACGTCCCATTTGTGAAGACCGCTGGCGTTGCATGGGAAAGGAGAGGGAGAGCATATAGCAGGGTGGGAAGAAGGACTCCTTGAGCTACAGAGATCCTGGCAGCCAGTGTTAATGAGTGATGCACACAATATGAAGCCCCAATCTTGATGTTGGCTGATTTGCACACCTCATTTGTATGAGGGGAGAAGTTGAGTATGGGATCAAGCAACACCCCCAAATATTTAAAGGAGACAGTAGGGGAGAGTGTTGGCCCATTAAGGCAAAGCACATGAAACTCAGGCAATGTGGTAGGGAGTTTCTTAGAGGCCCAAAGAGCATGGCCTGGGTTTTCTGTAAATTGAGTAAGAGGGAGTTGGAGGATAACCAGGATTGGAGTTCTTGGAACGCAGATGATGGGTGATCATTGATGTCTTTGACTGAGCTGGAGGTAGTGTATAGGACCAAGTCGTCAGCATACATAATTGAGTGGCAGTGTGGATTAGAGGTAGGAATATCATTGACAATTACGGAGAAAAGCAAAGGCCCTAGGATGGAGCCCTGAAGGACTCCACTGGAGATGGGGGAAGGAGATGAGAGAACCTTGCCAATGAGGACAGACTGTGACCTATTGTCAAGGTAGCTGTGGATCCAGAACACTGTGGATCCAGAGGCACCAAGGGCATATAGTTTATTCAGGAGCAGAGTGTGATTTACTAGATAGAAGGCCTTGGTGAGGTCAATGAACACAGCACCAGTAAGGAGACCTTTGTCCATGCTGGATTTTACCTCATTGGTAAAAAGAGTGAGAGCAGTGGTGGTACTATGACCAGCCCGGAAACCATGCTGGACAGGGGACTGGAGGTTGAACTGGAGTAAGTGAGCAGATATCTGGTGGTGTACTGTATTTATTTATATGTTTTTATAGGTATTTACCCCCATTTTCACCCACCCACCCCCCATACTGGACCTGCACACATGCATGTAGAGGCACACACATGCTGCACTTCAAGATGACCTCCTTATGTGCCACCCCCTCCTGCCTACTTCAGCCCTGGACCTCCACCCTGTGCTGGTGAAACTACAAGGTGGCAACAACCTCCCGGGAGAGGAGAGTTGCCCTTAGGTTGCTCAATCCAGCTGCCTTCTCGTGCTGGTTATCCGATGACCCGAGGTCATTCCTGAACCGGTTGCCAGCATGATGCACACAGTAGCAGAATACCTCAGCCTTCTGCAGCCACTGGGCTGAAGGATTGGATTTCAAAATTACTTTTTCATATTGCATTATAAATTATGCTATTCTAACCAGAAGGTTGGCTGATTGCTGGTGGCTTCATAATGATTATGTCTTGGTGCTAAGGTTTCTGTCCAGCTTAAAGATAAAAATAAAGTAGAAAAATGTTATGAAATATATCTATTAAAAAGATGTATGCACTTTTTATACATATTTTAATATGATGTGGGAGTATCTCTTGCATATAGGGTATTATGGATTATCCACGCTAAGAATGCATTACTGAGTTTTTATAAAATAGCTTAGACTGAAAGAGTAAGGCAATTGGTCAACACTGGTCACATGACCATGTAATAATTTCTCATTACTGCACACCTTGTTGTATGCTATTGCTTGCATGTGCTGTGCTTTCTGTGGTGACGGAGAGTCTATTTCCTCAATGACTGTGTTCTTGCATTGGGCAACCACACGCACACTTTGTTTTCTGTTACTTCGTAATTGATTTTTGAATATTAATTAGTTCATTTTTCTACCTATACACACATACTCCCTTTTTAGTACAGTTAGTTTAAAATGACATTTAGATTACAAAATAAGAAAATACTACATCAATATTTGATGTGATGTTGGATCACGTTACATTGTGCTGTCATATTGTATTGATAAACTGCAGTTAAGTAATGTTTACTGTTTTTTTGTTTACCATTGATAACAATTTGGTGTGGTTTGGAACTTTTGTCCAGCATCTTCTTGATGCTCTTGGGGTTCCTCTACTTCAGGTTGTTCCACATCTTTGGAAACTCCAGAAGAAGAAGAAGAAGATGAAGAAGAAAGAGGAAAGAGGAAAGAAGAAGAAGAAGAAGAAGAAGAAGAAGAAGAAGAAGAAGAAGAAGAAGAAGAACAACAACAACAACAACAACAACAGCAGGATTCAGCATGTGAGGTGGAAGTATCAGGACCAGTTCCCTTATCCAAGTGGAAGCCTTTGAGCCTGTGTTCCTCTTGAGCGTTTATTTGTTTTAATTTGCACTGTTTTTGTTAAATTCTCTGTATATAAGCCTTTATTTTTGGCTACTATGTTTTTGTACTACTATTACATTTAATTATTATATTGGGAATGATAATTTACTAGTAGCTGAATTATAATTTACTAGTGGCAGGGAGAGAAGGACTGAATAGAGTACAGTATACTCTCTTCCTTTAGGTGCCTCATCTAGCCTACTCTGCTGTGCTATCATTACTTGAGTGACCACAGGTGGTGGACACTGAAGCTGTATATCAGATAGTGAGTATTTCAATGTATAAGGACATGGACAACTATGCATATGTGCATGTATGTCCATGGGCTCATAACTGACATTTAAGGAGTGGAGGCAAAGAAAAAGAAAGCAGAAAGGGATTTAGATAGAGATGTTGCAAAATTTAATTTCATGGGTGAAATTCCTGTGAAACCGGCAATTTCTCCACGTGAAATAGTTTGCATAATTCAGCCATTCTGCAAAATATTTTGCTGGGTGTGAAGTTGCAAAATTTTGCCCACAAAATGCAAAATTTCACCCGAAAATGGTGAAATTTTGCCCACAAGTGGTGAATTTCAGTTTCACAGGTGAAATTTTGCATTCATTGGAACATTTCGCACTCCATGAGCTAAATTCCACATATTCACTTCCGTGGAAAATTTTGCAAAACCGCCAAATTATGAGAAATATTTTGTGTAACAAAATTTGGCAATTTCACACATCTCTAGATTTAGATGATGAGGATAATGTTGTCTTAACATTGCAGGCTATGCACTGTTGACTGTAGTGACCTCTGCCAACTAAGTTAGAACTTTGGTGATAGAAAGTACAGTTACGCAAGAACTTACTGTAACAGTAGATCTTCAAGAGGAACTCTTGCAGCAGGCTATAACAATTAGGACTATGCTGCAGGCACTGGGACCCATCAGAAACCTTTAGCCAGCAGTACCCAGCGGGGGCCACCCCCGACATCAGCCAGTGGTATATCAGGGGGCAGTCCCCAGCCCTACCTCAGCTCACCTGCCACAGACCCATGAATAAGGCCCAGCAGGTGGACCAGGTGGAAGCTTTCTGTAAAGAAATGATGCAGCACAGCTCATCAGGGGGAAAGTGGGCAGGAAAGCAGTGCCTGCTGCAACAGCTCCTCTCGAAGTTATGGTAAGTTCTTATGTAACTGTACTATCTTACTTCGAGTGGGAGCTCTTGCAGCAGGCTATAACAATTAGGACTGAATCCCAAACAGTCCCACAAAAAGGAACAGGAAACCGAGAGGTGGCTGAAAACATCAGTGCTAACAGGGCACTTCAAGAAAGGAGGCCCTGGAGGACTGCTAGGCCAAAACCAGCCCTACGCCTAGAAGCAATGTCCAGACTGTAATGCTTAATAAAGGTATGCGTTGAGCTCCAGGTAGCCGCTGCACAGATTACTCAAATGGAGACATTTCATAAGGTTGTGAATGAAGTAGCCACTCCCCTGGTAGAATGACCCTTAATTGAGACCAGTTGGGCCTTGTTATACTTGTTGTAACAATAAACAATGCAGTTGACCAGCCATTTTGAGAGAGTTTGCTTTGACACCGGAGTGCCTTGGCATTGAGGCGCAAAGGCCACAAACAGCTGCTCCATTTTGCAGTGTGGAGCAGTGCATTTTAGATAGTACCTCAGTGCCCTGTGGATGTCCAGAATATGCAGGAGCACTTCCCCCCTGTTTGAGTTGTCCAGGTAATACACCGGAAGGTTGACATCCTGATTCAATGTCAGTTCAGAAAAACTTTGGGCAAAAACTTAGGATTGGTTCTCAGGAGCATCCTGTCCCTATGAAAAATTAAATAAGGCCTCATACACATCAGGGCCTGAAATTTGGAAACTCTCCGAGCAGAAGTAACTGCAACCGAAAATAACACTTTCCAAGAAAGAAAACGAAGCTCGCAATTCAGGGCAGGCTGAAAAGGGAGAAGGGTGAGCTTCTCCAGCACAAACAGGAGATCCCAAGGGGGTACTGGGTCTCAGATGGGAGGCTTGATATGTAGAATGCCCTCAAAAAAGTACGGGACACATCAAGCTGGGCAAGCATCTTTCCCTCCATCGGTTCATGGTATGCAGAAATTGCTGAGAGATGTACCTTTATGGAGGAATAGCTCAAGCCTTGATTTAGCAAGGAGAGAAGATATCATAGAACCAGGTTCACTGGGCAGATGAGGGGGTCCAAGTGATGGTGTGAAGCCCAAAGGCAGAAATGCTTCCACTTTATAGAATAAGTGGATCTAGTAGAGGGCTTTCTCGCAGCCATGAGAATGTCCACCACCTCCTGGGAGACCCCAAACCTGGACTTGACTACGTCTGCAGGAGCCAGGCATGAAGATGCAGGGATTTGAGGTCCGGGTGGACCAATGTTCCCCAATCCTGGGACAGTAAGTGCAAGCTCAGTGGCAGCTCAATTGGAGGTACCACTGCCAGCTGCTGAAGTAGTGGGAACCAAATCTGCCAAGGCCAGAATGGGGTGATGAGGATCATCTCAGCCCCTTCTGCCTGAAATTTCAGAAGAACCCTCTGAATTACCAGGAAGGGAAGGAAGGCATACAGAAACCTCCCTGTCCAACAGAGGGACAATGTGTCTGGTCAGAAAACACCAGGCGCGGGCTCTTGTGATCAGAAACTGGGCAGTTTGGCGTTGAGTGGAGACACAAGGAGGTCCAACTCTGGATGGCCCTACCTGTCAAACAGTTGATCTGCTACTGACTGGAGGAGCTCCCACTTATGAGCCTTGGACTGTGACTGGCTAAGGCTGTCGGCAAAGATGTTTTGGATGCCTGGAACACGAACAGCAGTGAGATATAGGCAGTGTTCCAGTGCTCTATACCAGACTCTCATTGTCTCCCTGCATAGGGGGTAGGAGTGCGTGCCCCCTTGCTTGTTGACATAGAATACTACTGATGTGTTGTCTGTCTGGATGAGAAGAGGGCCTGGTGAAAGGTCTGTCTGAAACACCTGCAAGGCGTTCAGGACTGCTCACATCTCTAGAATGTTGATATGGAGCTGTTGCTCATCTGTAGACCATGTCCCTGGGTTTGATTGTCTCCCAAATGAGCGCCCCAGCCAAGACAGGAGGCATCTGTGGTTAGGATCCATCTTGGGGGCTTCTACCAAAGAGGGGCCTCTCATTCCAGGTTGGAGGGGTCCAACCACCAAGAAAGAGTCCTTCTTACTGGGTCAGAGATCCTGACTGGCCAGTCTAAATCATTTGACCTCTGGTTCCACTGCACCCTGAGCATCCATTGTGGGACCCTCATGCAGTGGTGAGACAAGGGAGCTGTGGGGATGGCCACCTCCATGTGCCCCAGAAGTCCGAGGAAGGTCCTGGCTGTGACCTGTGGGGCCATAGATACTGTTTGGACTACAACCTGTAGACAATCCCCCCTGTCTTGTGGGAGGAAGGCCATGACCTGAACTGTGTCAAGGACCACTCCTATAAAAAACAGTCACTGACTGGGCTCTGGGGAAGACTTTGGAAGATTCAGGGTGATCCCCAGCTCTCGGAAGAGAATAAAGGTTTCCTTGAGAGTGCGCAGTAGTAGCACTCTGGATGGCGCTGCCAGAAGCCAATCGTCTAGGTAAGGGAAGATGTAATGGTTCTGGCATCTGAGAGCTGCAGCTATCACTGCTAGGCACTTGGTGAAGACTCGTGGAGCAGAGGAGAGGCCAAACGGTAAGGCCCAGAACTGATAATGCCTCCCCTGGAAGTGGAACCTCAGAAACTTCTGGTGGGGAGGAAAGACCTTTATGTCCAGGGAGCACAGCCAATCCCACCAGTGCAAGAGGGGAATGAGGCCTGGCAGAGTGACCATCCTGAACCTTTTGTATTCTATAAAAAGATTTAAGGAGCTGAAGTCCAGGATGGGACAAAGATCCCCATTTTTTGGGGGGACCAGGAAGAAGTGGAAGTAGTAACCTTTCCCCATTGTCCCTGGGGAACTGGCTCTATTGCCCGTTTTTGCAGGAGGGTCTGTATTTCTCCTTCTATTAGAGGAATGTACGAAGGAGGATAATGGGAGGACGTTGGAGGGTCTTCTGGAGGAATCTGAGTGAACTGTAAGGTATGTCCTCTCCTTATTAGGTCTTGAACCCAGAGGTCTGTTGTAATGTTGCTCTATCCCTCTTTGCAGAGGGAGAAGTGACCCCGTACTGCCTCCCCCATGACTTCTGCCAGAGGAGGGGGGTTGGTAGTGAGTCATTGAGTAGCTCTGGGAGTTGGTAGAGAGGGCTGGAAGGACTTGGGGCCTCTAGAGGTAGAGCTCCCAGAAGCTTGGGTTGTGACTTTCCTCTTAAAGCCGCCTCTTTGCAAAAATTGGCAACAGTTATTCTGCCCTGAGGTCTTATGAAAAGGCCGTTTGTGGAATGGCTTCTGGTCCCCCTTATATACTTTTTGGGTGGACCAGATGGACTTCATGGATTCTTGGAGACAAGAGATGAGTTTCTCCGTCTCCTCCCCGAAGAGGCCGGAACCCTGGAATGGGAGGTCCCGCATTCCAGAATGCAGATCCTGGGAGAATCCTGAAACTCTAAGCCAGGCATGGTGTCAAAGGCAAACACCGGAGGTCGCTGCCCTTAAGGCTGTATCTGCAGTATCATACAAGGCCCTCAAGATATGAATGCCTATGTTCGAACACAATTTCAAAATCTCCAGGACTTCAGCCTTTTGTGCCAAGTCTGGCAAGGCCTGAGCTACTTCTAAGCCCTTCTCCCACATTGCATTTTAGTTCTGGACCATATGTGTGAGGGAGTTTAGAGAGCAAATGGAACAGGTGGAGGCAGAATAGACCTTCTTACCACTAGTCCAGATATCTGGACTCTACATCAGGAGGCTGGGAGCTGAGGTGTTTAGGCTGTTGGATTTATCATGAGCAGCTATAATCATCATGGAGTCCACCTGAGGGTGTTCTGCCAGGAAAGGCTCCTCTCTGGGCTCTATACAGCCTGTCTGATTTCTTAGGAACTGCCGGGGTGGTAGAAGGATGCTTCCAAGTAATCCTGGTAAGGTCTTGGAAGGTACCAACAACAGGAGGGACCACTAGAGGCTTTGGCTCCTTCTGCCTCAGGTATTTCACCAACCTCCTGCATTCTGGATCCAAGCCCTGTGTCTTCCATCCGTTAGAGGACTGGATATGTCTCATGACGTCCATGAATGTGGGATCATCAGGAGGGGACCTTGGGGTATCCTTCTCATTGGGGGACACTTTTTCCCTGGAGAGGGAGTGGTCAGACCAAGAGGTGCTGGGATGTGAACCGTGGCCCTCTGTATAATAGAAGGCAGATCTTGAGCAGGAGTAAGAATGACTTCTTTCCTGCGAGCATCACTTACTGGAAGACCGACGTTGGCTGTAGGATCGATGATGGCTAGGCTACCAGCAACAGCTAGGGGTCTGACAGTGGCTGACCAAACACCTGAGATGGCTGTTAGACCGGTGTCAGCTACTGGACCATCTCCTGCTTGAGGAACAATGGTGGCTGGTAGAGTGAGAGGGTTGCCGGTGCCTACATTCCCTGTGTTTAGACAGGCCACGGGTATCTACCAGAGAGTGTGTGACCTGGACTTCAGTTTTGACTTAGAGGAGGAACATTTAGGCACAGGGGAAGAAGGTTTTTCATCCCTGCTTTTATCCCCAGTTTTCTCCGGAGCCAGAATAGGATCTGGCTGCAGTGGTAAAATGTCTATTTTAAGTTGGCCCCACCAAAATTGAATGAGCTTGGTGAGCTCTTCTTTATTGAATTGTGCTGTGGCAGAACACATTGGTAGGCTGGATTTGTCTGGCAAGCAAGGAGGTATGGAGAAGATGGCAAATCTGGGAGGTCCCTGGTTGAAGAATCGTCTCTCAGGTCCTCAGGAGTGGAGGCCCTAAGGACTGGCGAATGGTGAGTATCCAGCACCACCTTCACCGATGTCTGCTCTAGGTCCTGTGGCATTGACGGGTTGGAACCATCTGGCTTAGCCATCATTGGCTTTGGTTTCATCAGATGGGCTGTAGAGGGTCAGTGAGCCAGTGCTGGCTTTGAGCCTGACTTCCGTTCCTTCTGAGGTTGGGCTGTACCCGGAGCCTCAGGAATGGCCATGGATGGGGCTTTCTTTAGTGTGGCTGAGGCAGACACTGAAGAGGAAGTGGAGGTCCTAACTCCCAAGGTGGAGAGTGGCCACAAGGGCGTGGCCATCACTTTTGAGGTGGGGGGCATCGATACTGAGACCTGGCCCTGACTACCCTTACCTGATTCCAGTGTCTTGGTGTAGAGGGTAGCATCCCATTTACCATTAGAGTGCCGTGAGTGGCAGGAATGATCTGAGCCACCCGATCCAGAGAAGAAGGACTTCTTGTGGGGAGATCGAGTGTGAATGTGCCTGAGACGTCTCCGGTCCTTTTTGTGGGACTTGTGGTTGTCCGAGTCCCACTTTTTCTCCTTGTGCGTTGAGGAGCGGGGTGTGGAAGAAGACTTCTCCTCAGGACAGCGCTTCATCATGGCCACTTGTTTCTCAAGGATATGGGCCTTTAGCACTCTAAGGTGGTGGATCCTAGTCCTACTTGTAAAGCCACAGCAGATCAGCAGTTCTTGGTGTTGTGGTCTGGCCCAAGACAAAAGACACAGGCCTCATGGGAATCTTTCGCCGGTATCTGGTGGCTGCAGGAATACTTTGTCCTCTTCTGTCCAGATGAGGAAACCGATGATGGTGAAGTCGACATGAAGGTGGTAATGAGAAGAATGAGAAACGGACTTTGAAAAAACAAGAAACAAAGAAATACTTTGCTGAGACTACCAACAGGAGTTCTAAAGGCAACCGAAGAGCCAATGGAAATGGGTCTACGGCAGGAAAAGAACTGAGGTGAAGCTGGGGACTGTTCCCTGATATCCCATTGGCTGATGTCAGGGCAGAGCTGATGTCAGGGGCGGCCCCCACTGGGTACTGCTAGCTAAAGGTTTCCGATGGGTCCTAGTGCCTGTGGCATAGTCCTAATTGTTATAGCCTGCTGCAAGAGCTCCCACTTGAAGTTAGATCTGGTGTTACTCTACCACCAGCCCCACTTTCCATATTGTCATTCAAGGCTACATCTTGGAAGTAAGACAAGGAAGATTTAGTAGGTGGAAGGTAAGATCTGAAGAAGTTGGGCAAAAGGCTGGGTGTAGTGGGGCAACCTAAAGGTGGATTATTTGGGTGAACAAGGAGGCATATAATAAATTACAAATACTCATTTAATGCCACGTGTGATATCTTTACTCCCCTTACTAAACTGTTCATTAAGAAGCACGACTCACCATGGATTACCCTTTCCCTTATCAACTAGTTGTGGAGCAGAGACAATATCTGGCACAGGGCCCCAGAATCTGGCAAGCCAGCGGACAGGCAAGCCTATAGTGCAGCATGCAACAAATGCACCTGGGCCATCCGCAAGGCAAAATCTGACTACTACAGGTCTACCCTGGCCTCCTCCTGGGGGTATGCCTGTAAGTTCTGGGACAATATAAAGGAGCTTAATGGGAAAACCTTATTTCCCCCCCAACCCAACTCGACATCAATTGCTTGCTTGCCACAGACCCGCAAGGTATTGCCGAAGGTCTCAACATCGCCTTCTCGGACCTCAGAGCAGTTCTCCTCACTAACTTCTTTGACCCTGCCCCTGCTCATCCCCCCCACCTCCCCTACCCCCCTTTCTACTTCCGGGCCTTCACTCCACCCAAAGCCAAACCCTACCTACTCAAAGCCCTCAATGGAACTAGCCACGGTAATGATACACTGGACCTCAAACTCCTAAGACTAGTCCTGGATGTAGCACTTACACCTCTTACCAACCTTTTCAATCACTCCCTCTGCCTCAGCCAATTCCCTCATGCCTGGAAGTCCGCCGTGATCACCCCCACACACAAAGGCAGGGACCAAACTTTCCCCAGGAACTACAGACCGATATCAATCCTCCCCCCTCTGGAAAGCCTTAGAAAAAATGTTAGCAGACCAACTAACTGACTACCTCACCAAACACAATCTCCTCTATGTGGAGCAGCATGGCTTCTGCAGGGGGCATAGTACCACCACTGCCCTTCTTGAATTTTCCAACTATATACATGCAGCCCTGGATCAAGGGGTGCAGTTTACATTGACCTATCGAAAGCCTTCGATACCGTCAGTCACTCACTCCTCATATCCACCCTCTCACAACTAGGTTTTTTGCACGGTCCCCTGGCCTGGTTCACCAACTACCTCACCTCCTGCTCGCAGTGTGTGAGAGAATTAATAGTACCCTCTCCGGCAATTGGCAGGTCTGCTCGGAAGTCCCACAGGGCTCGATTCTTGGACCCTTGCTTTTTAGACTGTACTTAAACACCCTCCCCAAATCCTGCTCTGAAAAAATGCTCCTTTACGTAGATGATGCGGTCCTCTTCACATACCACCAAATCCCAACCCACTTCCAAAGTGCCTTCCAAAGCTCCTTTAACCAGGCTGAATCCTGGTTCCTGGACCAAAGACTTGTAATCAATCTAAAAAAGACTAAGCTCATGCTTTTCTCACACAATCAAAACATGCACAGGGACACCCCTCTTTCTGTCATGTCTAGTACTCTCCTCCCTCTTGAATAAGTCAACACCTATAAATACCTCAGCATAGCCTTTAACATTGCTCTCTTCTTTTATGACCTAACACGCACTCTTGCATCTGCTATAAACTCACGTATTGGCCTGCTTTACCGCCACAAGAACTGCCTCACCCCTGAAGCCATGAGGCTGGCCATCACCTCCTCAGTCCTATCCCTAGTGGACTATGTCCTTCTAGTATATGGTGCAGCAGACAAAACCCACACTCAACAAAATCAAAATGTCTCTCAACAAGACCTGCCGACTACTTACTGGTTCCAGCAGACTCACCCACACCTGTACATTATATGTATAGGCAGATATACTCAACTTTGAGGAGAGATTACGCTACCAAATTTATCTCTTTGACAAGAAAATAGTAGCTGGTTTAATGCCTCCTGGCCTATCTACTATCCTCATCCCCTCCATCTCTACTATCTCCACCCAGAGTTCCTACAAATGGTCACTTCAAGTGCCCAGAGTCAGAACATCACTGGCCCAAAGGTCGTTCCTCTACCAAGCCCCGACTTGGATCAACTCCCTTTCCTCTGATATCTCCTCAGAGCAAAGGATTGGGCCTTTCAAAACAGCCCTTAGGCACCAGCTGGACATCACATGATGTTGTAACTGCGCTTAGCTGATGTAACCTCACCCCTCTGGAACCCCCCCCCCCAATGTTCCAGCGCCTTATTCTACCTGTAGCTGCTTAGGTATAATAAATGCATGCCTATGGTGTTACATGCAATGACAATTAGCTACCACATTGTATAGGATCCTACACAAAGCTTTATTGTGTACATAACTGTAAAAAACCAAAAAAATGTATATCTCCTTTTATGTCATTACTGAAACTACATTGTACCTGTGATTGTTTAACTGTCTTTGTACCATGATGAGGAGCCTTTGTAAATGAGTCCCTGACCCAAAGGTTTGCAATTCCTATACCATTAAATTAATAAAAAATTAAATAAATACTGTTATTTTCAGGTAGTAGTTTGTTAATATAGTTACAATGAATGTTATGAAAGAAAATGTTTATTTTTCAAACAATACTATTTTAAAATAAATAGTATCATATCATAGTATCATAGTAGAATACAAGTCGTAAGCCATGTGGCCATATGACTTGCCTTGTAGTTATTGATATTGAAAGTTCTTATCACCCATGAAATTGTTTAGTTCCGTTTTAAATTAGGTCAATGTGTCAGCCATTACTGCTGTTTCAGGTAAGCTGTTCCAGAAAGAAACAACTCTTTGGCAAAACCAATTAGCTCGTCTTTCTGTTCTAAAAAAGTGTTCCTTTCAGTTGTAAGTTATGCATTCTGTTAGGACATACTGCATACTTCCTTTCTAGCCCTACATGTTCTATTAGCTCACTGTTATTTATTGCTTTGTATACCATGCATAGGTCACCCCTCACTCTTCTGTATTCCAGATGGTAAAGATTTAACTCCCTCAATCTTTCCCCATACTCTTTACCAGCTACATTCCTGATTTTCTTGGTGGCCTTTCTTTGCACTCTCTCCAGTAGTCTAATGCTCCCTTTCTGGTATGGGGCCCAGTACTGCATGCAATATTCCAGATGTGGTCTGACCAGGGTGCTATACTAAGGGACAATCACTTTGCTATTCCTACTGCTTATATTTCTTACTATGCATCCCATAACCTTATCATCTCTATTTACAGCTTCCCTGCACTTTTCTTCCTGTGTCATCTTATTCGTAGTTATTATGCCCAAGTCTTTCTCACTAATAGATTCCATAATTTCTTTTCTGTTCATGTGGCATTTAGCTTTTTTGTTTTTAGTTCCTACATGAATTATTTTAAATTTGTCCAAGTTGAAAAGTAGTTTGTTAGTTTTGGACCATTCACCAATATTGTTTATTTCTTCCTGAAATAGTCTAGTAGCATCATCATTTTCAACAATCGCTCCAACTTTTACATCATCTGCAAACTTGCAGTGCCAGTAGTCCCCTGCTGTTTGTAGTGATGTTATAAAAATACTAAACAGTATTGGCCCCAGGATATATCCCTGGGGAACACCACTAGACACATCAGCCCAAGTAGCCACATGGCCTGCCACACATACTCTTTGTTTTCTTCCCCAAAGCCATGAACCAGTCCAGTAGACTAAGTTGTTGTTGAATTTCAAATCATGAAGTTTCTTAATTAATAAACCAAGTGGTAAACTGTCAAAGGCCTTTAAAAAGTCCAAAAACAATATGTCAGCTGGTAAACCAAGATTCATGGCATCCCTGATGAGTTCAAAGAAGTTTAATAGGTTTGTTAGGCAAGATCCTACCTGACTTAAAACCATGCTGATATAGCTCTTCTAATCCTTCTTTTTCAATATGAATCTAGTATTATGTCCTTAATAATGCTTTCCAGTAATTTTCCCACTGTCGAAGTTAGGCTGATTGGCCTGTAGTTTGTAATAATGGATTTGGGTCCCTTTTTGTGAATTGGGATCATTGTGGCCTCTTTCCATACATGTATGACTTTATCTTCAGTAATGGAATTTGCAAATATTTCAGCAAGTGGACCTACGATCTCGTCAGTTAACTTTTGTAGTAGACATGGATGTAACTCATCTGGCCCTGGTGATTTGTTGATCTTTAGTTTAAGAAGTCTGGTCTTTGCATCAGTTTTAGTAACAATATAATCTCCCAAGGGTTTGGGATATGCGAAAGTATCATCCCCATCATTTGTCTTATATACACTACTAAAGTATGTATTGAATTTTTCAGCCATTTGCTGGGCATCCCTGATTTCTTTGTTTTCTGATACTATTAGAACTAATGATTATTTTCCCTTTTTGTTACTATTTACATATTTGAAGGAGGCTTTTTGTTGCCATTAGCCTCTTTGGCTAGGTTAAATTAATACATCCGCTTGGATGTTCGAATATCATTTTTACAGGTTTTAGCTAATCTTCTCTTACAGTTAGCCCAAGCTTCTGTTGGCCGAGTTTTTTGTTTAAGTTTTATGCTTTCTTCCTGTGTTTGATTCGATTTCTGATGTTCATATTTAGCCTAACAGGAATTTTACCCTTGTTGTTATATTTGTTTATTAATGTTATGAAACTTTCTATGCAGTACTTTAGTTTTGCATAAAAGAGGTCCCATTTTGCTTCTAAATTTAATCCATTGAAGTCATTTTTCCAATCCCAATTCTTAATATAATTCTTTATCTGTATATAGTCTGCCTTGGAGTAACACCAGGTCTATGTACAACTTTTGATTTTCATCTAGTCTGAATGTCAAAACTAACCATGTTATGCTCACTGTTGCTTAGTGGTTCTCTCACATTACAATCTGAAATGTCATCCTGTAGGTTAGATATTACAAGGGCAAGCGAGTTGCTACCTCTTGCATTCTCCTGGGCGTACTGCTTTAGGTCCTGGATTGTGACCAACTCCAAGAATTGTTGTTCAAGATGTCCATTTGCCCATTTTTTTATCCCAGTTTATGTTTGGGAACTTGAAGTCCCCCATGATAACAGTTCTAGTTCCTAGTTCTATTGAACCAAGTTTTTCTGACAATTTCTTATTTCCTTCAAGGATAGGTTTAGGGCTCTATAACACACACAAAGTAACAGTTTGCTGCTGTAGTTAGGATTTATTTGGACCCAGAGAATCTCTTTCTGTTCGATGTCGTTCATAGAGTTGTGAAATTTGTTAGCCTCAATACTATTATGTATAAGTAGTGCCACCCCTCTTCCTCTTTTATCTTTTCTACTATTGGCGAAAACTCCATACCCTTGAATGTCCTTCCTCCAGGAATCATTCCTCCACCAGGTTTCTTTGACAGCACCAATTTGTATCTTTTCAGAATGCAAAATTAACTGTAGCTCATCCTTTTTATTACAAAGGCTTCTGGCATTTAAAAGCAAATATGTTATTTTGAATCACTTTTTGAAGGCCCTCCCCCATTCATGTTCAGTTTAAAACCTTGCTAAAAAGATTCTCATACAGGAGTCTGCCTAAAACACTTTTTCCTGCTGTTTTTAAATGGAGACCATCCCTGCTATGTAATTTTCTCTCTCTGAAACATTATCCCAGGAATCAATGAATTTGATCCCCAGTTTCTTTTTTCTTTTTTACGTTCGCTTGCGCGCATGTGCAAGGAACGTTTTGGGAGAGTAGCACACTTGGAGGTGTGCCTCTCTACCATCCAATGCACTGCTCCCTTGAGCAGGCGTAGCGGCCCTGCACCAATGGGTGCAGGAGCTCTGTATGACAGCGGTGTTCCTTTGCTTCAAAGTAAAGCACCGCTGCCATACTGAGCACCACCGTCATGCCGTCCCCCCCTCACATCATGCGCTGCCCCATGCATTACGCCACCCCAAAGCTGTGGTGCCACGCTGGGAGCCCACCCAGCATGGCAAACATTGTTTGCTGATGGGGTGCCTCAACTGGCCTGCTCCATGGCCCCCAAGCTACTCTGCTGCCACTTTGGAGCCCACCCAGCATGGCAAACGCTCAGTTTGTTTTGCCGACAGGTGCCTAACCTCCGCCAGCTCCTCAGCCCCCCAGCCATCTTCTGCCATGCTGGGAGCCCACCCTAGTGTGGCAAACATCCCACGTCGTCGTTTTTTTTTTTAATCTGTAAAAATAAAAGCGGTCCCGTGTATGTCTCCCAGCCCCCACAACCCGCACCCACCCACTGCGCACCCAGCTCTCCCCCACCCCCACCCCCATACTTACCTCTGGACTCGCGTGACAATCTTCGGTGGACCAGGAACACGTCTGCACTCTTCAAGGCGACCGCAAACTGAGGAAATGCCGTAAGCTGTATAATGGGCTAGATTGGGGGTTTCAATTTTATTAGCTATATCTCAGTCATTTTTTGGAATTTTTGCACCAAATTTTCAACATGGGGTTTTTGGGACCCCTTCTCATGAATGATGTCACTGTCATGGTGTTATTCGGGCCCGAAGGGTGATTTCACAGGCACTGTGCAGTCACTGCATGAAATCACCCTTCAGGCTCAAGTAATGCCATGACAGTGACATCATTCATGAGAAGGGGTCCCAAAAACCCCATGTTGAAAATTTGGTGAAAAAATTCAAAACAATGACTGTTTTACGAACGTGCATTGTGCAGTTCCTACACAGGCTCATAAGTTCGTGAATTTTCAATATTTTCACTCCAGATTTTCAACATTGCCATTTTATCACACCTTCTTATGAGTTGTACAGCTGTCATTTTTCACATCTCACCCAAAACGTGTTTCCACCATGTAGCGCACAATGGCGCAGTCGGTATGCGAAATCAATGTATGGAACACATTAAGAAAATCACAGTGACACTGTTCATGAGCAGAGGTCTTAAAATGGCTATGTTGAAAATTTGGTGAAAAAATTCCTAAAAATGACTGTTTTACGAGCGTGCGTTGCGCAGTTCCTATGCACGCTCGTACATTTGCGAATTTTCAATATTTGCACTCTAGATTTTCAACATTGCCATTTTACCACACCTCCTCATGAGCAGTACAGCTGTCATTTTTCACATCCTGCCCAAAATGTGTTTCTGACCATGTAGCGCACAATGGCGCAGTCGGTGTGCGAACTCAATGTATGGGACACATTAAGAAAATCACAGTGACACTGTTCATGAGCAGAGATCTTAAAATGGCTATGTTGAAAATTTGGTGAAAAAATTCCTAAAAATAACTGTTTCTAGAGCGTGTGTTGTGCAGTTCCTACGACGCTCATATAAGTTCAAGAATTTTCAATATTTTACTCCAGATTTTCAACATTGCCATTTACCACACCTCCTTATGAGTAGTATAGCTGTCATTTTTCACATCCTGCCCAAAATATCTTTCCGCCCATGTAGTGCACAATGGCGCTGTCGGTGTATGAAATCAATGTATGGGACACGGTAAGAAAATCACAGTGACACTGTTCATTAGCAGAGGTTTTAAAATGGCAATGTTGAAAATTTGGTGAAAAAATTCCTAAAAATGACTGTTTTACGAGCTTGCATTGCACAGTTCCCATGCACTCTCGTAGGTTTGCGAATTTTCAATATTTCCACTCCAGATTTTCAACATTGGCATTTTACTACACCTCCTCATGAGCAGTACAGCTGTCATTTTTCACATCCTGCCCAAAACATGTTTCTGCCTATGTAAGCACAATGGCGCAGTTTGTGCGAACTCACCGATGGGAACATTAAGAAAATCACAGTGACACTGTTCATGAGCAGAGATCTTAAAATGGCTATGTTGAGAATTTGGTGAACAAATTCCTAAAAATAACTGTTTCACGAGCTTGCGTTGTGTGCAGTTCATGAGCTCTTAGTTTGCGAATTTTCAATATTTTCACTCCAGATTTTCAACATTGTCATTTTACCACACCTCCTTATGAGCAGTACAGCTGTCATTTTTCACATCCTGCCCAAAACGTGTTTCCGACCATGTACTGCACAATGGCGCAGTCGGTGTGCAAAATCAATGTATGGCACACAGTAAGACAATCACAGTGACACTGTTCATGAGCAGAGGTTTTAAAATGCCATTGTTGACAATTTGGTGAAAAAATTCCTAACAATTACTGTTTTACCAGCGTGCATTGCGCAGTTTCCACACACGCTCCTAGGTTTGCGAATTTTCAATATTTCCACTCCAGATTTTCAACATTGCCATTTTACCACACTTCCTTATGAGCAATACAGCTGTCATTTTTCACATCCTGCCCAAAACGTGTTTCGCTCATGTAGCGCATAATGGGGTAATATATAGTCGTGCTGACGATTTATTGTGCAAATACCAGCAATCGCGACAGGGCATTAGGGTAAAGTACCATACATGCCAAACACCACTGCAAATACCTGCAAGCGAACGTTCTGCATTGACAAATGCTTGTTTTAGTTTTTGTTGACCAGGTAAGTGCACTTGACAAATTCTGCCTATTTTCAGGCACAACCCGGGCAGCCATTTGACACCTTTATATTAACTCTTTGTATTGTTTTTTTTTTTTCCAAATGGCATCTACTTAATGGTAAGATACCAGAGATTGTTGCTGTTTTCCCTACACTTTGAATTTCTTTCCCCAAGTCCACAATTTCTGCAGCTAAAATCTTTCTCATGTTCCTTCCCAACGTCATTTGTACCAACATGAATTGTGACTGTTGGAGTTTTGGGACATGATTTGAGTAATTTAGGCAGGCATTTTTTAATATCCTTAACCTTGGCACCAGGTAAGCATGTGATCACTTTATTAAGCTTTATCATTTCCATAAATCTGAGTGTCACGCCCTCTTAGGAGAGAGTCCCCTACTACCAAGATACCATCTTTAGTTGTATTGGATCTAATTTCTTGGTCCTGAACCCCTTCTCCTGTTTGGTTTTGTTGTGCATTGCTATTTGACAGGACAGTATATCTATTTATGGATGTAATATCATGATTTGCATGTGCATATCCTCTTTTTGTTGTCTGCTTAGGGACTATAGACTAGCCTTCAACATCCTCCTCATCAACTAAGGCACTTAAGTCTCCATTCTCTTTTCTCTCCCTTTTTCCATTTTCTATACTTGATGTAGGTGAGGCATCAGTAGTACTATAGTAGTACCTACATTACTTGTTTCCCTGTCTTCACATAGGATGCTTTTTAGTTTAACAATTTCATTTTTAAGGGTTTCATTTTCCTTGCATTTGTAACATATAAATTCAGTAATAGTTACTTCACCTACTGCTGTAGTGTACATTTGACAGAACGTTTTATTGCTGTACCTTTTCCACATAAAATGTCTAATAGATTTTCCATAGGATCCTCCATTTTGATTATTGTTGTGTGAGTAGATTTGAAAGTGCACCACTAGTACTGCACTATCCTAAGTCAGTGTCCCTGTTACCCCGCTGTCCCAGCGAGCACAGCAGACATGTACAGATGCGCTTGTCTCTGTATGTGGCTCCGCACACGCTCACCCCATTTGCTAGGATGGGTGTTTTTTTAGTGCTAACCTGGAAGTGTTGCCACTACCGACTTCCAGTCTAGTGATGCTGACAGTTGATTACTACTAGCCTTAGTAACTCTTAAAAGAATACCTATGCAGTGGATTTGATGTCAAGGTTCACCATAGAAGGTGAAACACAGCCCTTTGCAATACTCCACTGTTTGTTACCAGGCAGTAAACAAGAGGCTACTGGCAGCCCTCCTGAATCCCAGAGTGCTTTACTACACTCCCACTGAGTGACTTTAGAGAGTTAGAGTGGACAGGACCCTCTGTCACAGTCCCCCCTCAGTCCCACACAAACAACAACACTGTAATACAGCCACAAGGTATATTTAAAGTAATAAAATCACTCTCTGCAGAGGTGTGCTAGATGTTCCCAAGTCCAATATCTGGCCCCGCTCATAGGACAGGTATTTTTATAGCACTACACCAGAAGTGCTGCTACTACGGACTTCCGGCATAGCGATGCTGACAGTTAATTACTATCAGCCTTAGTAACTCTTAAAAAAACACCTATGTGGTGGTTGTAACTGTAATGTCAGTGGTCACCTTAGAAGGTGAAACATATCCCTTTGCAATACTCCACTGTTTGTTATCAGGCAGTAAATAGGAGGCTACTGGCAGCCCTCCTGAATCCCAGAGTGCTTTACTTTGCTCCCACTGAGTAACATTAGAGAGCTAGAGGGGACAGGACCCCCCTTCCCCGGTCACAGTCCCTCTCAGTCCCACACAAACAACAACACTGTAATACATCCACAAGGTATATTTAAAAAAATAAAATACCTCTCTCCAAAGGTATGCTAGATGTTCCCGAGTCCAATATAAAATACTTAAGTGGGCCCTCTCTCCAAGTTCATGCTTCCCAGCTTTCTCCCACATGGGTCTAATAATAATGAAGCAGTCCTGGTACCTTGCTGTAACTGGTAAATTGGACTGGAAGAGTTCAAAGACAAGCTGCTACATAGTAACATAGAAACATAGAATCTTATGGCAGATAAGAACCACTTGGCCCACCTAGTCTGCTCATTTCCCTACCTAACAGATAAGCTGCAGATCCTAGTTAACCAGCAGCCTACTTCCTCCTACCCCTACATTTTGCCATTGCAGGATTTTGTAGTTCTGTTTATCAAAACTGTTGATAAGGACTCTGATACCTTGATCCACATAGCCTGCACTGGCAAATTGGAAGCCCATATTACTAAAAATAGATTTCCAAACTCCTCAACATTTTTTCACCAGTTTAACCACTTCTGCTCAACAGCACCTTGGCACCTTCATATTCTTTTGCATATTATTTTAAAAAAATAGCTTTAGAGCAAAAAATATGTAAAGGTTTATCTTCCTCGCTGTCAGGCATTTCAGGTTTTCTGTGATTGGAACAGCTATCAGAATGCAGTGTAATGGGTCAGGGTCTGTGCTATTTTTATTGGTAAAGGAGCTAGCCAGTTACACAGTTGCAGCAGATTCTACTGTTTAAGTTGTTTTCATGTTTCTTTTTGAACAGTTAAATGTGTTTTTAATACTTGGTTTTATAAGTTTAAGTAAGAGAGTGAGTGGAAACACTGTGTTTAACTGCTGACTTTGAACCTGTTCAGAACTTCTGTTTTACTATTTCTAACAGAAGGGCTCTGTGTTTCCCAGCTTAATTACCCTGTTTAGTTCAACTCTGCTCAGCTGGCCCAGTGACTGAGTGCTTCAGTCAGGGTAATAAATTGAGCTGCTCGCAAGTGCGAGTGTGAGTGGTGTGAGCACCACTCAGCAGAGGAAATAAGGAAGATATAAAGTTTTTGACATTTTAAAACTACAAATTGACACTTATATTTGTATAATCAAGTGTCAGAAACATTTTTAAGAATGAAAATGCAAAAGTGCTTAATAATGGTGGGTTGTGTACTGGGGCTGATGCTTGTGGATTCAAGTGTTTGGATCCTGGCAAATAATGCTGTGGGTAAGTTTGAACAAGGTAGATTCAAAGATAATTTTACATATTCGAATCTTCTTTGTGAATTTAGACATACTATGATGTTAAAATTAGAAGTGGTAGGGTTGTTGAACAAAAAGTCACAGTATAGAATAAGTGGTTATAGTGTACCAATTCCTAACTTATGCCCAACTATTATATTGCCTTTTTGTATTGGGTTATTGTTAACTCTATCTGGGGATATAGAAGTAAACTCTGGTCCCAATCTGTATGGTGATCACTTAATTTGGGGGAAGGGGGGCCTAAGAGTAGCACACTTGAATATTCGTAGCTTATTTTCCAAAAAACAAGAGTTAGAGGCTTGGGTCTTAAAATATGAACCTGATGTTTTGAGTTTAACAGAAACTTGGTTAAAACCTTCAGTAACTAATGGTGTCTTGGCCTTAGATGGTTATAAAATAATAGGAAAAGACAGGGCAGGTAAAAAATAAAGGGTAAAGGTATACTTATTTATTACAAACAAGAATTAACTGTGTCTAAACTGGAGTTAAAGGTTGATTCCCCATTAGAGTGTGAATGGTTATTGATTGAGATAAAACAAGGGGATAATTATAAACTTAAACATTGCACTGTTTATAATTCACCAAAATTTACATGTAAAGGCCTTGAAGAGTTTTTGCAATTTATTTCAAATTAACAATTTAGTGGTGACTTTTTAGTGTTAGGTGATTTCAATATTCATTGGGACTGCTGTGATGCTTCTAATATGGAATCCTTGTTGATGAATGCAGATTTTTGTCAGTTAGTACAAACTTTTACGTGCATGAACCTGAAGACAAATAATCGTTCAATTTTGGACTGGATTTTGACTAATAATCATACTAAAATAATTAAGATTGAAGTCTTACCAGATGTTATCAGTGACCACCTGGCAATATATTGTACTTGGAAATCAAAGAAAATAAAGCCTCCCCCTCATTTGATTACCTATAGAAAGTATCCCAAAGATTTAGATGATGGATTAAAGTCTGATTTAAGAGATGTTGATTGGTCTTACTTGGATGTAATACCTTGCATAGAGTCTGCAGTAGATTACTTTACAACACAAATTTTGGAGTTACAAAATAAATTCTGTCCAATACTAACAAGGAGAGTAAGGGAACAGTGAATAAATGGATTACTCCAGAGATGTTTAAATTGATGAAACAAAGAGATCAAGCATGGAAACAATTTTGCTTGAGTGAAAATATTAGTGATTTTCAAAGCTATTGGAAATTAAGAAATGAATGTAAGATAAAATTAAGGTTATGTAAATCTGATTATTATACAAAACAACAAGATCTAAATTTGTCAAATCCCCAAAAATTCTGGTCTTCAATCAAATCTTTGGTGTCTCCTCCCATAGATGTACAATCAGGTGAGTTCCTTGTTGAAGGAGTTACAATAAAAGATCCACAAGAAATAAGTACAGCATTTTTACAACAATTTTTGGATATGGGTAAATATAGTGTAGATAAAGATGATCAGGACTTCAAGAACACAGTTATAGCATCTCAAAATGATTTAATATTTCATTTTAAAGAAATAGAGCCCGATCATGTACTGAACATTTTGAAGAAAATTCCTTTAAAAAATGTTGGACTTGATGATATTCAGCCAAGGTTTTTGTAGTTAATATCTTCATATATTCATAAGCCTTTGACAAAAATATTTAATTTGTCCTTAGAAATAGGGATCTTTCCACAACAATGGAAAAAAACCGTAATAAGACCAATTTTTAAGTGGGGAAATAGTAAAGATTTGGGGAATTACCGCCCTGTTTCTCTTCTCCATCCGTTAGGTAAAATTTTAGAAAAGATAACAGAGGTACAAATTAGTGATTACTTACAATTGACTGGACTTCAGGCTCCTGAGCAGCATGGCTTTAGGAAATTTCATAGTACAGGAACTGCCTTGGCTAGGTTCACAAACCACACCAGTGAGGCTATGGAGAGGGGTGAGCTCACTGGTGCTGTTTTTGTGGACCTGTCCAAGGCATTTGACCTTGTGGACCATTGCCTGCTGCTCAGGAGCCTAGCTGCCAAGGGATTATCCAGATTGTCATTAGAATGGGTGGAGAGTTATTTATCACATAGGGAATTACAAGTTCTTTATGAGGGTTCAGTGTCAAAAAGTAGAATTTTAGAAGAGGGTGTACGTCAAGGGTCAATCTTGGGACCCCTATTGTTTTCCATATTTGTGGATATTATACCAAGTAAAATTCTTAAGGCTAAGACAATCTTATATGCTGATGATATAATATTATATAATAGCTCTAATTCATTAGATAAAATTGCCCAAGATTTGACTGTAGATTTTTGGAGACTAGAAAATTGTTTGTTGGACTTAAAATTATCATTGAATATTTCAAAAACCAAGAGTATGATATTTGCCTCTAAACAAAAGTTGGTTAAATTAGGGAAACTGAATATTTTTGGTAAAAATTGAACTAATTTGGAGCAGGTGCAATGTTTTAGATATTTGGGAATGAATCTGGACTCAAATTTAACATTTTCAAATCATATATTGACTTTAACAAAATCAGTAAATCAAAAATTAGGGGTTTTAGTCAGACTACAGAATGTGTTAACTTTACAAGCCAGGAAACGTATAGCCGAAAGTATACTGCATTCTCAACTGAATTATAATTCATTTTTGTTTACTAGTTTGTCTAAACATGTGGTAAATAACGTAACAATGACTTTTCATAGTATTTGTAGATTTGTTTATAGATTGCCTTATAGTACACATCATTGTACTTTATATCAAGTTTCAGGGTTTCTACCACCTAACTTGAGTTCCATTTACTCTCTATGTTGTAAAACGGATAATGTATTGAGACAAAAAAGTCTCTCTCCCTTGTATTCTCTGATATCTGTAAGGGAAGCTCCGAGAAACTTGAGATTAAATTTTCTTTCTTGTTTAAATTTGAAAGTCACTAAAACTAAAATGGGTGCTCAAGCTTTTTCTATCCAAGCACCAAAATACTGGCCTGATCTTCCAATTGAATTGAGAACTATGAGTAATCATAATTTATTCAAAAAGAAATTGAAGCATCATTTATTGAGTAGCTTGCAATGTCACTGCTATTTTAAATAATTTGTATTATATTGTTTTGTCTTATATGTCATGTATTTGTATTCCTGTATTAAGTGAATGTAAATGTTATCTTTTTGTATAACATCTTGTGACTATTTTATAGTCTCAGGTCACATATGAAAAAGGGCCTTGGCTCATATGTTTACCCGGCTAACAAAATAAAAAAAAAAAGCAATAAGCCAAGACAGGGTGTACATTACAGAATTTTAATGCACACTCCATGGGTGCAGTACAGTAAGTCATGAGGCCAAAGGCCAAGTGTTCTTTTGGCCCTGGGAAGTGCATCAAAATCCTGTCATGCATACCCTGGATGGGCTTATTATACTTATAAAATGTCTGTAAGTAGTTTTTTTCTTGGGGGGAGGATGAGATTCCACATCTGACTGTTTGTTGATAGGGATTTAATGTATAGTCAATGGACATATCTTGACCACAGACATTTCTAGATTTTTTCTTGCAATTTTATCAGTTTAGTTATGTTAAAGTCACTTTACAAATATTTCTGCATTTAGTTTTTCAAATTATTTTATAAGTATATTTATTTTGAATAGTTCCATTTATATGTGAGTTGGTCTTTAGTTTTTCATTCAGGAAGGCAAGCTTTATGTTTTGAAAAAGAACTTGCTATAAGGTAAATTGTTGTGGTTACTTTGTAATGTGACCTGTCTGCAACCTTGGTTTTGACCAATGCAAAGAAATGCAAGTAATGCAGCTGGGAAACAAAAACCCAGGGGAAGAGTACACAATGGGGGGAGGTAGTAACAACAACAAAAATGGAAAGGGACCTGGAAGGTAGTCATATCAGATGACCTAAAGGTTAGCAAGTAATGTGAGAAGGCAGTAGGGGTGGCTGGGGGGATATTGGGATGTATAGGGAGAGGCATCACCAGTAGAAAACAAGAAGTTGTTATCCCTCTGTACAGACAGTTGGTGAGACCCCATCTGGAGTATTGCATGCAGTTCTGGAGACCCCATCTCCACAAGGACATAGACAGGATGGAGGCAGTCCAGAGGAGGGCAACTAAAATGGTGCAGGGTCTGCAACAGAAGCCATATGAAGAGAGACTAAAGGAGCTTAATATGTATACCCTTGAGGAAAGGAGGGAGAGGGGGGACATGATAGAAACTTTCAAGTACCTCAAGGGAATCAAAAATGTCCAAGAGGGTAGCATTTTTCAGAAAAAGAGATGTACAACAACAAGGAGACACAATTTGAAGACAAAGGGGGGGACAGCTCAGGGGCAATGTGAGGAAGTATTTTTTCACATAGATGGTGGTGGACACATGGAACAGCCTTCCTGAGAAGGTTATGGGATTAAAAACAGTGGAGAAATTCAAGAATGTATGGGACAGACACAAGGCAATTCTTGTGGGGGGTAGGAAGAAATAGGCTGTTGGTTAACTAGAATCTGCAGCCTATCCAGTAGGTAGGGAAATGGGCAGACTAGGTGGGCCAAGCGGTCCTTATCTGCCATCAAATTCTATGTTTCTATGACCATATATGACTTTTTTGTACCTGCTATTTATTAGTTTCCAATGGTATTTGGAATTTGTTCTGCTTTCCACTTTGACAGTCTCTGTAAAGGCTTTTTTTTTTCATTTAATCTTCAAGAAAGGTGTTTATTTTATAGAAAATTGTGAGCTGCGATCAATTTTTTGTTAAAAAAGGTACAAGCTTCATGTAGAGTTTTTAAATATTTTTGTGTACACTTACATTTTTTGTTTAAACTGCTTATAGAGGGTCTGGCCTAGTAGCACAATAGTAGGGCTACCACCTGCTGCATTGGTAATCTGGGTTCAGGAATGGACTTGGGCCATTCGGGGCTGGTCCAAAGAGGGAGGATTGAGGCTCCCACAGACAGCTCTCCTCCCTTGGTGGGTGGGGGGGTCTTTAAATCCCGCAGATGACCTGCTGACCAGAGGAATCTGAGTGGCAACAAAGCAGGACTGCTTGGGGAAGGATCCCCACATCTAGAGGGTGTCTCTGCAGAGGCAGAGAATGCAAACTGCATGATTGCACATGTGGACCATTGGGAAAAAGAAGGAAAAACCTTTGATCACAGCAGGATGATGGTATAGCCCCCCACAGGCCCCACCCTGGTAACTGGGAACCTACATCAGGTCCTGTGGCAGAGGAAGTTGGGAGTGAAGTAAGACCCATATAAGCTTGGTAATGGGGGTGGGGCACTGGTCTAGATAGGGTTTCATGGGCAGAAAAAGGAGCATAATGTGTAAATAAAAAAATATGTGCAGATTTCCAGTAGCATTGATTTTCTTAAAGTCCATGGGAAGTTTGAAATAAAGAATAATGCATGGGGAAGAGGGGTTAATGAGGATTTTATTCACATCCGAGGTGTGTGATGCCTCATATATCTTGGACATCACACACCAAGGGTGTGCATAAAATCCACATTTTCCAGACTTCCCATGTTTTATTTTTTATATTTATTGGTTCTTAGAGAATTGCAGTTCACCCCCAGGATGAGCTAGTTTGAGTGGTGACCACGGCAGAGGCATCGATGGGGTTAAGTGTGGTGATGGGATAGTGTCAGCAGAGGGGGCAGATCACAAGCTGGGAGAAGCTCTTTGAAATTGAAAGTTCCATCAAAAAACAAGCCATACAAGAGACAAAACTGCTCCACATTACTGTTTTTTTTAAACACCCACTGCTAAAGCTACGGCTACCTCCTCCACATCTGCATAAAACATTGCTTTTTTCTCTCTCCCCCCTTTAGAATTCTCAGAATGTGATCATTCCAACAGCTGAAGGACTAGAACTGGATGAGAAGGATGAAGCAACAGAACAATACACTGTGCTGTAAAGCAAGGAAGGCACAAAGCACTTTACAAAATGACAAGGAAGCTGTTTCCAGTTTGTTGGTTTCCTGCTGCTGCGGGCGAGTTGATCACGTGAGGGAAGGGAGCCTTGGAGGTGCTCAGCTGGCATCTGATAGATTGGCACAGCATTTGAGGAAGGTGCTTGGGCAAACTCCATTATTCATGGTTCATTATTCACACGTGTAAATAACGGAGTTTGCCAGCCAATGCCAGCAGGTGATAAACAGTAGCAACCAGTAAATATAATTTTTTATTATCTTTCAATGCTTTTGCAGGTGAAGCCCACAAAAACAAGGAAGAGTAGGTACAGTTTATTAGAGGGGAGACTGAAATGTCTGAAACACAATTAATGACAGAAGATGACTGAAAATTAAGTTGCAAACTACACAGTTTCTTAATTAAATGGTGTTAATTAAGTTAATTAAATGACGTGTAGTATTACCAAAATTCAGAAAATGTACAAAAATGTTTTTAAAACTGTTACATAATTTATTGTATTGACACATACAATGGTATTGACAAAGGTAGTTCTTAATGACTGGACTCAAAGCTTGCAAGTAAAATAAATTAAGTTTCTAGCCCCAACAATTCCAAAGTTAACCTTTCAAAAACACAATTTCTGCAAAATAGGGTGATTTTGGAACCATAAGGCTAGAAACTTAATATCTGAAAGCTTGGAGTCAGCTAAGCTGATATTGCTATAAGATATTACTTCAGCTACTATACTATCAAAATATAAAAACATTAAATGGTTCTCTACATTTTTAAAGTCCTGTTATCTTTAACAAAATATGATATTGATATGTATACACATGTAGTGACACATATGGACTGCATTGCTCAGATCTATTCATGTTGATCTTACTCCATGTTTCCATTAAATAAATTTGGTTTCTGTGCCTAACAGTTCAAATGTTATTA
Source organism: Neoceratodus forsteri (assembly GCA_016271365.2). Classification (NCBI taxonomy): domain Eukaryota; kingdom Metazoa; phylum Chordata; order Ceratodontiformes; family Ceratodontidae; genus Neoceratodus; species Neoceratodus forsteri. The sequence goes on along the minus strand of CM028130.1, from coordinate 688,232,481 downwards.
TTTATTGTTAAGTCTGATAACCAGGATAGGCATACAGAACCGACACTTGTTTCCAGGTGTGACTGGGGGATGGGGAAGAGGAAGTAGGCATAAAGGTAAATACAATCATCAGAGGCACAATAATGACAAAAAGTCCCTAAGATATTATACGATAATATATAAGTACTTACCACACTCCAGTAGTGTTGTTGTTCCACTTGCACCTGGCTGCTTGTAAATAACAACAATTATTTGCACTTTGAAACCTGTGAAACTTTATTTGTAACCTATGTAACATTGCTTGTATTTTCATCAGATATCATCCTGTTGTGTACTGACATCTGATGTGATCTTGTTTCTTGTCTGATTCAGAACGTTTGTAAAAGAGCCTAGAGCTCAAAGCTATTTAATCCTAAACATGAAATAAATAAATAAATAAATGAAAAACTAGTGCAAAAAACTCTCAAGTGGCAACAATATAGAGCAGCAGATATACAAGGATTACACATGACCTGAGAAGATCACACTATATCTTGCAAATACAAAATTATGTAGCTAAGATTGACTGAAATTTGCCCACTCAAGAAAGTGGACTGTGGGCAGGAGTCGAGGGACTCCAGGGAGTAAGAGACTATGAATAGACAGGAATATGGAAGCTGCAGTGAGAAAGGGAACAGAAGAATCAGGAAGGGGGGGTGACAGGCATACAGAGGGGAAGAAGAGAGTCTTAGTAGATGTTTCAGAGAGTGGACAGAGGGGGATAGGTGAAGAGGATAGAGGAACAGGTTCCACAAGGAGGGGAGCCAGTAGGAGAAGGCAGCTTGGCCAGTGCATGAGTGAGGGTTAGGTATAGAGAAGGTGCGGGAGTCCCTTGAACATAGACAGTGTAGAGGGGAAGGGGAGAGAAGAGAAGACAGGTTGGAGGGAAGAGAGTCAAACCAGTATTTGGCAATGAAGGTGGTATAATGGTACTGAGGATGAAGGGATGGGGGGATGGAAAAGAGGGAGTAGAGGGAGCAGTGGTGGGTGTGGACAGGAGAGTTGGAGGCAAAGCAACGGAAGGCATTGCACAGGGTATCCATTCTGGCAAGAGAGGAGGGTGGGGCAGAGCTATATACCACATCCACATAATTGAAGATAGGGAGGGTCATTTTAGTTATCAGCTCACGGCAGATGTAGGCGGATAGGCAGTCCTTGTTACGGTAAAGGATGTCAAGCTTGGGGCAGAGTTTGAAGTGTATAGCATCAATGTGAACATGGAAATTTAATTTACTATCCAGCAAAACACCAAGGTATTTGAAGGTGGGGACAGCTTCCAATTGGGTGCTATTCAGAGCGGAGAAGGCTGAGGAAGGTGAGGGCCTTGCTAGTTTCTGGGAGGTGCCAAATGTCATGGACATTGTCTTTTGGTGTTAACTTTGAAATGGTTAGCCTGGAACCAGCGTAGTACATTGTGGTAGCCACTTTGGGGTGTGGCTTCAACTGCTGATGGAGAAGGACCTGATGAGTAAATTTCCAAGTCATCAGTATACTTATGTACTTGCGATAAGATGCAGGTGGAGAGGAGATAGTTGAGAAATATGGAAAACAGTATGGGGCCCAGGACTGAGCCCTGGGGACACAAGCTAAGATAGGAAGGGGGAAGGGACAGCATGCCACCTACCTGAACAGACTGTTGCTGGCCTGTGAGGTTTGATCAGAACCAATCAAGGCAGAGAGGCCGGTTGAGGACAATTTATTCAGGAGAAGGTGGTGGGATACTGAGTCAAATGCCTCTGCAAGATCAATGAATATGGCAGCAGTAATATATTCATGATTCATTCCAGTAATAATAGAGTCAGTGACATGCAGTAGGGAGGAGATGGTGCAGTGGTTCTTTCTAAAGCCAGACTGGCAGGAAGAGAGTACAGAAGAGGAGTCTAGAAAGTCTGCAAGTCTGGAGTACAGTTCCTTTGTACATGCCACAACAGCAGGAAGGATTCTGGAATACACTAGGGACTCAGCAGTTTAACAAGGGAGAGAAGGAGTAAGATGGGCCTGTAGTTATCTGGGGAGAAAGGATCACCCCTTTGTGATGAGGTAGTACTTTGGAAACATTCCAGGTGTGATGGACAGCACAGAGGAGAAGGATAGGTTCAAGAGGTGAGTGAGAGGATAGACAATAGCAGGAGTGGATATATGAAGATGTTTGAGGTCCAAGCCATCATAGCTGTGTTTGGAGGGGTTTAGAGACAAGAGGAAAAGGAAGACTTCCTGGGGGGGAGACAGGGGGAAGCTAAAGCCATCAGATGTGATGGGTAGTGGAGGGAGGGGGAATGGTGGAGGATGGGCAGAGTAGTGCGCAGGTGATGAAGAAGTTGTTAAAAAGGGTAGTGACAGAGAAGCGGTCAGAGACCAGTGAGCCATCTGGTGGGGGGGGGGGGAGCAGACTGGGCTGGTGGGTCAAACAAGGATTGGATTACTCTCTAGAATTTGGAAGGAGAATTTAGGTTGGACTGAAAGTTGGACTTGAAGTAGTGGGCCTTGGCTGTCTGAATTGCATTCGTACAGGAGGTTCTTAGGGACCTGTAATGTTGGTGGTCAGACATGGAGTGGGAGGTCTTGAACCCATGCAAGGTCACGAGACTTGCACATCTCTAGAAGGTCAGGCATGATCCGGGGTGATGTGAGCACTTCACACGGGTCTTCCAAAGGGGAGAATGTGCATTCCAAGTGTTGGATAAGATGGCGGTGAAAAGTGAAAGGGCAGTGTTGATGTCTTGTGCAGAGTATACAGGGGACCAATCTGAAGAGGCCAAGTCCAAAAGGATGGCATCAGTATCAGGCATCAGAGAGGCCTGTGCCAGATGTACTTTGGGGTGGGTTGGGGGAACACACTTTCCTAGCACAGCAGGTAAAGCAGAGGTCACTGAGGGTATCAGAAAGAATACCTGCAGCCATGATGCGATGGGGGTGGGAGGACAACATCCAGTGCAGGAGGGAGTGGTTGGAGGAGTGAGGGTTGAATCTAGTAGGTTCAGTGATTGTGTAAGATTCAGGGACTCAATAGATTGAAAGAGGGGTATAGAGGCCAGGGAGACCCTGTTGACATTGAAGTCACTGAGGAGGATGCGGCTCACCAGAAGTGTAAAGGGAGATGATAGAGGAAAGGGAGCTGAGAGAGAGAGAGAGAGAGAGAGAGAGAGAGAGAGATCCTAGGTGAGGCATAGAGGACATCGACGAAGATGGGAAGGGTGGAAGGAAGGAACAGTTTTACTAGCAGGAGTTTATCAGAGGCATCCCCATCCCTCCTCCCCCACCCCCTCCTTTTTCTAAAATGACAATTTGTCCATAGTAACATAACACGTCATTAGCTATGACAATTGTAGTAATACTACATAGACTGTGGTGGGCTTAATCCAATGTGGAAAATGAAATACAGTGGTCCCAGAGTCAGTCCCTTTTCAATGTTTGCTCTTTGTTTGATTATTTTTGTATATTACATTGTTTGTCATGTACATTATTTCTTAGAAGTTAATACAATATTCATGAGTATTGGTATGTAATTAATAATCATGAGCACTTGCATATAAAGGACACCTGTCCGTCAATTAGCCACACACCCTGATGAAGGGTTGAGGAGACCTGAAGCGCTGGGGCTAGTGGGCATTCGATGTCCATTACACTGTTCCTTTATTGAAGTATTAAAGCAGTTAAAATTATAAATTTACCTTGAGCAGTGTATTTTCCTTGAATGGAACTGCATGACTCTTTGGAGTGGAAGGAAGGAACAGTTTTACTAGCAGAAGTTCATGAGAGGCAGGGAGGACAGCTTTCAAAATATAATCTCAAGCATTCTAAAATATAACAAATATTTTTGGAAATTGTCAGAAAAAACTAGTGGGTGTTGTATCTAAGAATAAACACATTGGGCCCTATTCACCATGCCTACACACCGCGTATCTTCTCGGGTGCATAGTCAGTCCTATGCATGAATGCCGAGCTGCAAAGGTCCTGTAGATCCCTAGCGGCATTCACTAACATGCCCACCAGCTGGATGCACACCAGATCCCCTAGCCATGTGGGCAGCAGCAGCTACGCACCACGGGTAGGCTGGATGTGTGTCAGAGGCGTGCCCACACTCCGTGTGATGCACAAAGGTGTGGTATCATGTGGAGTGCCATGCACTGGGGTGTGTGAGTTATGGCAGGGGGGGATCCTACCATAACTGGGTTATGCGGCCAACCCATGCACACCCAAGCACTGTGTCTGCAAGGAATATCCTGTACAGGGGCATTCCCACAAGCACACAAGTGTTGTCCCCATCCCTGATCCTCATGTAATGTAATGGCTATCCTTCCCTGGTGGTCTAGAGAGCCCCCCCTTCCTATCCATGATTCCCTCATGTATTAATGTCCATCCATCCAATGGTGTAGCAGACTCCCCTCCCTATCCCCAATCCTCATATATTGCAAGAACTAGAATTCCCTGGTGCCTAGCAGACCCCCCCATTCCCTATCCCCTGCAATGTGACAGAGAACATCCACCCTGGTGGTCTAGTGGACCCCCCATCCTGACAGGTATTGCCACATCATCCCGCCCTCCCCTTCCAATCACTGAGCCAGTGACTGGCACAGCACTCCATTCTTCACCACAGATGACCGCTGACTGAGATGTCAATGAGTCCATATTGTAACAGCTGATTGTACAGTACGCGCTCATTTGACATCTCAGTCAGCAGCCAGCTGTGGTGGAGAGCAGAGGGCTGTGCCAGTCCCCGGCTTAGGGATTGGAAGTGGGGGCAGTGAGGTGGTGGAGTGATACCTGTTGGTGGGGAGCCCGCTAGGCCACCAGAGTGGAAGTTGTAACACTTCAGGGGATTGGGGATAGAGTGGAAGGGGTCTGCTTGCCCCAGGGAAGGATAGCTGTTACAGTACATGCAGACAGGGGATGGGGGGTCTGCTAGATCACCTGAGGGGATGGATGTTACTATACCAGGAGATCAGGGACAGGGATAGAGCTCTGCTAGACCACCAGGGAAGGATAGCCAGTACTATACACGGGGATCAAGGATGGGGGAGACTGCTTGACACTTGTGTTTTTATTTAATTATTTATTGAAATCTTGGATTACAACCTTTGTGCTGCAAGCTCATTTACAAAGGTTCCATGTAGTGAATGAGGAAACAGAACAAATACAACAACACAATAAACAATAAACAGTAAGGTCACAGGCATGCAGAGGTGCAGGTCCACAATCAATACATCAATCCATAAACATGGTTACAATAAGGAATTGAAATTAGCAATGGTTGACATGTTTTACAGTTACTGAGCTAAGCTTGAGTTGTTAGTAGGTACCAAAGAGTAGATAGAGCGGGTGGTGGGGGAGCAGACCAGGGTGGGATGAGAGATGGGGATAGGAACGGGAAGAGTTGAAGGTTAGCGGTACCCTATGGGTCAGGGTAACCTTGTCAGTTGGGGGGGGAGAGGAGGAGGTAGAGAAGAATAGGCAGAGGGTGAGAATATGAAGTAGGGGTGGGCTGTGACCTCAGGGAAAGGGAGTGAGGGGCAGGGGTGAGGGGTGGTAGGGAGAGTAGAAAAATGGGTGGTTTAAGTTGCTAGTTGGGCTGTGAGAATTGCTAGGTTGGGGTGATCAGTAACAGTTTACAGGCGAGGGTGGTCAGAGGTAGCAGGAGCAATTCTTTCTCTGGACAAGTGGGATTTTAGTACAGATTTGAAGGGGCTGATTTTATGGATGGAGCCTAGCTCAGGTGGGAGCGAGCTAAGCCAGAGTGTGGCATAATATTCAAAGGATCGCTGCCCTTGTGAAGTGCGCCAGAAGGGAACCTTGACAGACAGTTTTTTAGATGCCCTTGTGGTCCAAGCAGTTTCAGTATGTTATATGAGAGAACTGGTTGCAGGGGGTAGTAGCCCAGGATTGCATTTTTGGCTAGTAGACAGACCTGGTAGCGGGCCCTATCATTTAAATTTAGCCATCCCATTTGCTGATATAGATTACAGGTATGAGTGAGAAGCGGAGCACCCAGGGCAAGTCTGCAGGCTTTGTTAAGAGTAGTGGCAAGTCTCTTGAGGGTGCTGTCAGGTGCAGCACTATAGATGGCAAGACCATAGTCAGTGGTTGAGAAGACCAAGCTGGCGATGGTGAGCTGGAGGGCTTTATTGGTGAGGCAGCTGCGGTGCTTGTATAGTAGACCTATCTTCCTGTTGGCTGATGTTGCAATGTGGTCCATGTTGCAGCATAAAACACTTGTGTTTTTATTTAACATATAAAGAGATATAAGTAGTGCACTACAGGGGTGGAACAAATACGCGTAAGACGTGTACCCCACCAATGCAGCCATGTCAGCTGCAGTGCTTGGTGTTGCCTGGGTGCACAGGGGATCCACTTTGGGATCCAGGGCAGGAATCCAATTGAATGCTTGCCTGGGTCCCGCACTCTGCACCCTGCATTGCCCCAATCCAGCAACACGTGGCTGCATGCTGGTGGGGGGCGTGGACAGGTGGCTGTTGATACTGAATATGGCCAGTGTGCACCTGTCTGTGGGTGTGGAGCCACGTGGGCAAGGTACATGCCTATCGTGCATACTCCATGCCCCATTCATGAATATGGCCAATTATTTTCTAGTTAATCTCAACATACTGCTTGTCTCCTTGATTAAACATCTGCAAACTTATCGTCAGTTTTATAAATATCTACAAACACCATCTTAGTTTAATATAAAAGATCTATGAGATACTTGTTGATTTTATTAAAGTCTACAAAAAAAATCATTCATTTTTAAACTCAACATGCTGCTTGTTTATTTTAATATAATCTATGAGTTCTTCAAAGAATTTTATTAAACTGATATTCAGCTCCTAGGTTTTTTATCTCGACATGCTGCTTGTTGCGTTTTATACTGCATAGCTGTATGTATTATCTCGAGTACTGTCTGACTTGATCTGTATTCTAACCTACCTGTACTATATACTATGTGCCTGTACTATATGCTATGTATTGTATAATCTCATCTCATTTTATGTATGTATTCTCCCGGGTTGTGCCTGGAAATAGTCAACTTTGGCTAGCGCACCTAACCCGGTTAACAAAAACTAAATAAATAAAAATAAAATCTATGATTATCAATGCTATAAAAGTCTGCGAGCAGCATATCAAGCTTAAAAAATCTGTGAGGTATTCATCAGTTTTATTAAAGTCTATGAGAAGATTGCAGATTTTTAAACTTGACATATTGCTTGTTGATTTTAAGATAATCTACAAGCTTTTTGTAGACTTTTGTAAAATCAATGTTCATCTCATAGATTTTTATTCTACTTGATGTGCTTCTTGTTGATTGGATTTTTTTGATTAAACTCATGCTGCTCATCGGTTTCAACAAAATCAATGAGAAGTTTGTAGATTTACTTTAAAATTGACAAGCAGCATTACAAGTTTAATGCACCTCCTCGAAGACTTAAAAGCAACATTCAGATGCTGCATGTAGATTTTTCTATATTTGTGTTGTGTTTTACGATATCTTATTAGAATAAGTGTAATATGATTTAGATGATTTTTATTTGGCATTATAGTGTTGTTATAGTTTTAAAAAGTTGTGTAAAAAGGAAGATAATTGTTAAATAGTATATTAGAATTACTTTAATAATGATTAATTACATTTTTAATATAAACTATATTTTTTTATTATTTTGTATGTTATAATTTTAGTATATCTATTTTTGGTCTTATTAAATGGTTCTAAAAAGAACCTTTATTTGTTCTGATATAAAATATGAAATATTTCTTTCAGGACAGCTAAGTGTCATTCTGAGATTATAAAGGAAAATGCTGTTTCCATATGTGGTCAAAAGTATGCCATCCTTTATGTACAACAAATTGTTAGAGAACATAATATTTATATGCCTAATTTTGCCCATTCCATGATCTCTCAGAAAAGCAGATACCCGAATATTTACTTTCCAGTAGACATTCATATACCTCCCCATGCCAAGTTACCATATCCAAACCTGTCTCTGAGGTATCATAGAGAGCAGAATTTTAGTTTGAGGCATACGAACATACAAAAATGCCAGCAGAAACAGGCCTTATGGTCTATCAAGTCTGCTTGATTGTGCAGCTAGCCCTCAACTTACAGCTGCCCCACCCTCCCTGCCCTCTTCATCACAACCCCCAACCTGTCCCGACCCCTCTTAAAGCTGCCCACAATTCCACAGGATACCACCTCCTTGGGCACAGCATTCCACCTGTCTACCACCTGTTCAGTGAAAAAATGTCTCCTGATTTCAGTCTTGAATCTTCCCCCCTCCAATCTCAACTGATGCCCTCATGTGTTCCTCTGTCTTCTAAGCTGGAAAATACCTTCTGTATTAGCCTTATTTATCCCCTTAAGGTATTTAAAGGTTTCAATCATATCCCCCCATCTCTCCTCTCCTCCAGGAAGTACACTTCAGCTTGTCCAATCTATCCCTGTAGGACTTTCCCTCCAATCCGTGGATCATCTTGGTCACCCTACATTGCAAACCCTCTAACAATTTGATGTCCTTCTTCAGGAATGGGTGCCAGTACTGCACACAGTACTCCAGGTGTGGCCTGACCAGAGATCTGTACAAGGGAAAGATCACCTCCCTATTTATGGAGGAGATTTCCCTTGCTATACACCCCAGCATCCTGTTGGCTTTTGCGGCCACCTTCCTGCACTGAGCTGAGTTGTTCATGCTGCCTGTTATAAGCACCCTCAGATCCCTTTCCTCCTCTGTGCTTTCCAGCTGCACCCCTCCCAGCTGATAGCTCCTCCCCTGGTTTCTAGCTCCAAAATGCAGTACCTTGCACTTCTTGGCATTGAACCCCAGCTGCCATGTTTCTAACCACTCCTGTAGTCGATGTCACCTAACACAGCTCCCATCTTTGTATCATCAGCGAACAGACTGATTCTACACCGGATCACATTTGAGATATCAGCTATGTATATCCCAAACAGCACTGGTCTCAGTACTGATCCCTATGGCACCCTGCTCATCACTTCCCTTGGTAATGAGAATTCCTGCCCACCACCACCCTCTGCTGCCTTCCATTCAGCCAGTTGATGATCCATCTGGTCATCTTCGTTCTCACCCCTATGTATTCCAGCTTCCCCCCCAACCACCCATGTGGCACAGAATCAAAGGCCTTCTGAACTCCTAATACAGGATGCCCACTGCATGGCCCCTGTCCAGCTCCCTGGTCACCCAGTCATAATACTCCATTAGATTTGTCTGGCAGGATGTGCCTGAGACAAACCCATGTTGTTGGCCATCCTGCAGACCACTGTCCTCCAAAAAGGTCACTAGTTTCTCCTTTAGGATTGTCTGCATGAGCTTCCCCACAATTGATGTGAGGCTCACTGGTCTGTAGTTGCCCGTTTCATACTAGAGCCACTTGTGTGAATGGGCACCACATGGGTCATCCTCCAGTCTTGTGGTATGCATCCTGTGTCCAGGGAGGTATTGAACAAGTCAGCAAGTGGTTCTGCCAGGATCTCTGCTAGCTCCCCCGAGTATAGTAGGGGGAATGTCGTCTGGTCTCGGTGCCTTTTATACCCTCAGTGCCCACACACCTTAACCCTACCAGAAAACCATCCTCTGTAATCTCTATGTCAGTCAGCAACCCGCACTACCTACTCCACCCCTCCCTTGGGGTATCTACCCCCCTTTTTCCTTCATGAACACAGAGCAGAAGTACTCATTTAATGCCTTTGCCTGATCCACCCCATTTTCCACCCAGCCTCTGTCCTTCCTAATCCTCATAATCTGGTCCTTGTTCCTCCTTCTTTCTCTAATGTATCTGAGGAAGTCCTTTTTTTTCCTTCCTTAATACCCTTGCCAGTCTCAGCTTCCTTAAAGCCTTGGCTGCTCTGACTAGCCTGGTAACCTCCCTGGACTTCTTCGTGTACTCATCCTTGTCAACCCCTCCACCCGATGTCTTGAGTTTCCAAAATGCCTTCCTCTTGGCTCTCACCCCCTCCATAACCTCTCGAGTCAAGCAACTGGGCTTCTTTGCCCTTACCTTCTTACTCCTTGTCTTTGTACAAGTTCCAGTGGCCTCCATCAGCCCTTTTTTAATAATATACCATTTTTGAGTAGCATCCATGTCTGGTTGAATTCCTGCCAGAGACCTACCCCAAATTTCACCCATCCTTTTAAAGTCCACCCCTTTAAAGTCAATCACCATGGTCCCCATACCCCCATTTCCCTACCCATATTGAGCGTGAACCCCACTGAGTGGTGGTCACTCCCAGCCAGAGGGTCCTCCACCCCCAGTTTTCTTACAGCCTCTCCATTTGAAAGTACCAGGTCCAGTGTCCTCTCCAATCTAGTTGTCCCATGTACTAACTGCACCAGGAAGCTGTCCTGAAATGCTTCTAGTATGACCTGCTCCCTTGCACTCGCGTAGGTTGGAGTGCTCCAATCCACTCCAGGTAGGTTGAAGTCCCCCACCACCACTATGTTCCCCTTCCTACAGACCCTTCTGATTTGCTCAGCTAGCTCTTTATTTAGGCCATCCCCTTGCGCAGGTGGTCTGTATACTACCCCCATTCTCAGCGTCCTATCTGTTCGAGTCCTGAAACTGCATCCATATGGCCTCTGTTCTGCCTTCTTTCCTTATGCACCTTATCCCTTCCTGTACATAGAATGCCACCCCCTCCTTTCCCCTTAGTTCTATCTTTCCTGAATATTCTATACCCTGGGATTATCATATCCCAGTCCTGGTACTGGGTGGCCCACGTTTCTGTGATGCCGCAATGTCCACCTTTCTCACTGCCAGGAGAGCCTGCAACTCAGCCGACTTATTAGCTAGGCTCTTCACATTCAGCATGACCACCCTCCACCCAACTTCCTTCCTTCCTTTTTCCTGGTTTTCCCTCCTCTTCTCCCCCCATGCTTCTACCCCAACTCCTACCGTATTAACATGGGGAGTAAGCTCATCTGACTCCCCTTTCTGGGATCCTTGCCTACCAGCTGTCCACTCACCACCCCCACCTAGTTAAAACCCACCTTCACTGCTATGTACTCCTCTATCCCCTGCTTAAATATTCCCTTCCCCTAGATGCTCAAGTGTAGCCTGTCCCCTGCATATAGATCGTTATTGTCCCAGGTTTTGTCCCAGCCACCCACTAACCCATACCCCTTGGATCGACACCATTTCCCCATTCCTGAACCCACGTCACTGGCACTGCAAGCCATAGCACCACTGCTGCACTGGTTGGCTGGCTGACATGTATACTGGCTTGGCTCTCTACCTCCTTATCAGTCCTCCTCCCTCTCTACCCCTCTTCCTCCTCCTGCTCACTCTTTAAGGTCCAGTGACTCAAACACCTTTGCAGTCCCTCGTTGCTCTACTTTGGCAGGCCAGTCTGCTTTCATACACTGTTTCCCTAAAATCTGGAATGCCCTTCCTCCTCAAATTTGTCACTCATCCTCTTTTCACTCCTCTCCATTGCCCTAAGTAACTTCCTCTCCTCAAACTGTACCTGTTTTTCACAATTTTAATGCAACCTGTCTCTCTCTCTCTCTCTCTCTCCACCCCCTTCTCCTAACTGGGTCTGAAACATATTTATGCAAGAGCACTTACAGATGTGCTATCCAGGATGAAACACAATGTAACAGCATTTTGCAGCATTATGCAGCATGCTACAGTAGAGTTACTGTGGCAAACAGTGTAATTTCAATGGCAATTAGTCCCCTTTTGTCATGCAGGAAACTGTGGCATTCACTTCATCCTAGCAGTGTCACAGTTTCCTGCATGACAAAAGGGATTAATTCCCATTGAAATTACATTGTTTACTGCAGTAACTCTGCTGCAGCATACTGCAGAATGCTGTAAAAGTGGGTTTCATCCTGGAGAGCACATCTGTATGTGTATAAGTCTTGTACTTCAATTGTCCAAATTATCGTCTATGCAATACTCACTGTTGTATATTGTATTCTGCATCTCTGCCATGGCAGTTAATCTTGTGTACTGTTTACTGTATTACCTAATTCCATGTGTATTATCTGTTATGTATCAATGTAGCAATTTGTTGTTCAGTGTGCATTCCTGGTGACGCATTTCAATAAATAAACTATTTTACCAAACAATCTAATTGTACTTCTATGAAAAAAGTTATAAGTAAAACATGCATATCCCATTATGTACTGTGTGAAATAAACTATTTCTGTTTAAATGTATGTTTCACTACATACAATATAGGGTTCTGAAAGTCATATACAAACAAATGTACAGTATGCATGTGTGCTAATTATGTAACTTAACATTCACCTTATACAGAGTCCTAAGCCTGTATTTTCAGAGTTGTGATGGATTCATCAGCAAGTTGCATCACCTTTGCATCACAAATGGCAGCTGCTTCAGTGTTAGAAGTGTGTTACCATCAAAAGATAGTTGTGAGGGGTGCTGCAGAGCTTAAGCTGGAAGGATGCTATGATTGGAGCACCAGATACGTAAATTGAATTCTCCAGTCTCTAAAGCCTGCAAACTTTACTTTCTCTTGTTTCTGGATTTTGGAAGTGCTATCATGCAAGTAGTGTGGTGTGGAGAATCAAATGAATGATAGAGAAGTATGTCCCCTAGAGCAATTGGGAGGGATGCTCTGACCCACTGACCACCAAACTGCCTTGGAGCAGGTGGAGTTACAAACTCCCCATCAGTATGCTTGCAAGTGAGTGTAAAGCCCAATGTAACATTACTCAACTCAAACATTACTTATGGAATTTCAGACTGAAGTCTGTACTTCATCTCAGTGGACGGAGGTTTGCTGTCCAAGATTCCTACATGTTGTGTTGCCACTGAGGTGTAGGCTGGCACTACAGGGAAATCTGTGAATGCAAATGGGCTGAAAACAAAAACCTTGGCAGCCAGAGTACTAAAAATTGAAGGTGCCATAAATGCCACACTACATGAGCAAACTGCACAATCCTCCAAGTGGAAGAGGACTGAGAATACTATGCTATTCCGTAATTTAAGACTGATTGGGTTCCCTGCTTCAGTACCTGGCAGAGAACAGAAAGGAGAAATTCATACAGCTCCTTCTTTTTTTATTTCCAGATACAGTTTATCTCTTGATATCCCCCAGCAGCCCCCTTGTACCCAACCCTCCCAGCCCCATCACTGGCTCCTCTGGGACTTACCTTCACCAGTGTCCTCTGTCACAGGACTGTGATTGTGCTCAGCCACTGGTGTGGGACCTGCAGAGCGTCTGTCATCATCCTGCTGCCTGGGGTGTTTTTTCCTCTGATTTTTCCCCTGGGCCCACGAACACGCAATGGACATAATGTCCAAGTTCTGTCTCTGCAGAGACGGACCCTGAGCCCTGAAAATGGGATCCCTTCCCTACATGGTGACACGCATGTGCTGGCGCCCGGCCATCACTGGGTGTCAGGCAAGCAGTGTGCCACATTAACCCCCCTCCCTAAGGAATGGGAGCTGTCTGGGGAGCTCAGTTATTCCTCTCCCTTCTGGCCCCTGAGCAACCCGAGTCTGTTTCCAAACTTGGGTTGCTGGTGTGGCAGGAGATAAGGCACCCAGCACCTCAGATCTCCACACCACTGGGCCGGCTTTTAAGACAGGTTTTCAAACATTTTCTCAACTGATCAAACTCCACAGTTGGATTCAGTGTTTAGACCCAAATCTTAGTAATGTAAGTAGGCTCCAGGTGAGCCTGCTGCAGATGGGAATGGAATGAAGTTAATAACAGACGCAAGATATATTATTATTACCTTTGCCAGTCTACCTGAAAGATACAAAGTCTTTTAATTAGTAAGACAGGAAAATGAATTCCTCTGTACTGGCTTTTGATTACATTTATATCCAGATTTCAGCTTAAAGATGCAGCAAGGGAGAAGACTGGTTCCTATAGGACTGAGTTTAAGGAAGCAGGGGGTTCTCCTTCATTACTTGTTCTTGTAAAACTCAAACTTACCTATCAGGGGAAAGTGGAATTCTTTGAAGATCCTGACAGTGCCAGAGCTTTGTTTGAGTCCAGTGTCTCACTACCAACTGAAATGGTTTGGACTTTGAGGAGGACGAAGCAGAGGTGACTGAATATCACCTACTGCATAAAAATTAGAAATTGAGGCTCTATATCCTAGACCCTTTCTTGATTGTTATTTGGGTCATGTGAAATATCTACAGTATGTAGGTGCACAAATCAGTCTTATTAGTTATAAAATGCATAACATGTTCTGCTAAATTTGGGTTTAAAAATTACTATTAATAGAAACATAGACTTTGATGGCAGATAAGGACCACTTGTCTTGGCCCACCTATTATGTCCATTTCCCTACCTATTGGATAAGCTGCAGATCCTAGTTACCCAACAGCCTGCTTCCTCCTACTCCCACCAGCATTGCCTTATGTCTGTCCCATGCATTCTTGAATCCCCCCACTGTTTTTGACCCCATGACCTCCTCAGGAAGGCTGTTCCACGCATCCACCACCCTCTCTGTGAAAAAGTACTTCCTCACATTGCCCCTGAGCCATCCCCATGCTATTTTCAAATTGTGTCCCCTTGTTCTTTCACATCTCTTTTTCTGAAAGATGCTACCCTCTTGGACTTTGTTGATTCCCTGGAGATACTTGAAAGTTTCTATCATGTCTTCCCCTCTCCCTCCTTTCCTCAAGGGTATACATATTAAGCTCCTTTAGTCTGTCTTCGTATGGTTTCTGTTGCAGACCCCTCATCATTTTACTTGCCCTCCTCTGGACTGCCTCCACCCTGTCTATGTCCTTGTGGAGATGAGGACTCCAGAACTGCATGCAGTACTCCAGATGGAGTCTCACCAACTGTCTGTACAGAGGGATAACAACTTCCTGTTTTCTACTGGTGATGCCTCTCGCTATACATCCCAGTATCTCCCCAGCCCTCCTTTCTGCCTTCTCACATTGCTTGCTTACCTTTAGGTCATCTGACATGACTACCCCCAAGTCCCTTTCCATTTGTGTTGCTGTTAATACCTCCCCTTCCCCATTGTGTGGGTGTTTGTTTCCCAGGTGCATTAGTTTGCACTTCTTTGCATTGAATCTAAGCTGCCATACTTTTGACCATTCCATCAGCCCTGCCAAGTCCCTTCTCATCCTTTCCACTCCCTTCTTGTGTATCAACCTTGTTGCAGATCTTTGTGTCATCTGCAAAGAGGCATACTTTTCCTTCCAATCCCTCTGCAATGTCACTTATAAAGACATTAAAAAGGACTGGACCCAGTACTGAACCCTGTGGTACCCAGTTAGTAACCCCCCTTACTTTGGAGTGGAATTAATTTACTATTACCCTCTGTGTCCAGTTTTCCAGCCAATTTTGTACCCAGGCTACCACCCTGGGACCACTACCAATTTTTCTCTTGATGGAAGAATAAGCTTGGAGCACTGTCCCTTTTAACCTTTGTGTTAAAACATTTAGAGGTTTAGACAAAAAGCTGTATAATAGTAATTTACTTTAATACCCACAAAAATTAAATAAAATATATTTGTTCTATTTAGTTAATCATGTGTAACCCTCCTGCAAATGGGGGTTCCCAAAAGTCTTCTGGGAGCTGGCTAAGTGCTCCCAGCCTGAATGGTGTTCGGCGTTTGAGCCGTTTATCTGTGAGTGCTTTTAGAGCCTCTGGTACTGTTTCTTTAAGAGCTGCCTGCTCGCAGGCTAAATTAGTTTGAGTGGGGGAACTGTGTATTTAATGCTCGAATCCCGCCCTGAGCTGCCATCTGATCACTCTGTTTCTGCAGTCACTAAAAGAGCAGAGGGAGCCCACCTAAGAGATGTAACTGTTTTCCTGAAATCATTTAGAGCATTAGTAAAATTGCAGTTTGTCTAACCTGCCTTTATTGCAGCTGGGACTCTGTGTGTGTTGCTCCTCCATTTTGGACCTGAACTGCTAGTCTGGGCCAATTGGGTAAGGGGAGCCCTGCTTAAAGGGGAATGTATGGCAGGTGCTTCTGGGAGCTGTAGTTCGGACCTTGGCGCCTTTTTTGCACCAACAGAAGGAGCCCTGCAGTGATTGACAGTTGAATCCTTCAACCAAACCTAGATGGAGCCTAAGGGGAAATGCCCTGAACTGTTCCTGGAGGGCCAGATGTGAGTTAACTGTGAAGGGAGTAGGAGCTCTGCTGTGCTGTGGTGTGCAGTTCGTGCGGGAAATACGTGTAAGGTCCTGAAGTTGGCCTGTAGCCATTAGCGAGTGCTCATTCAGACTGAATCTGAGTTGTGGAGAAAAAGGAAGAAGTATGCAGAACCAGGCTTGCCTGTAGAAGACTGAAGATTTGCAGACGTGCGATCAGCCTGTTGGGGACTCTGAAGCTGAGTGTGCTTCCGGGTTTTGCAGTATTTGCGCTCGGGATCGAGAAGCAGCTGCCTGGTATAGTAATTTACTTTACATATAAATGTGTCCAGTGTTTGTAGGGGATCACTATTCTTTTTCCCCTTGTCCTGTGAGTTGTGAGCTGAAGCTGGAAAGCTGGACTCAAAGCTAATCAGACTGAATCCGTCTGCTATCCAAATCAGTTAGGCCCTGCCACAAGGGTCTCATCTCCATGCTCTGCTCATCCTGGCCATCCAGAGCCACCTCCTTAATTCAGCTCTCGGTTTGGGGGTTGTGAGTACAAATAGGGGTACCTCCCCTCACCTTCATTTAATCAAAGTGTGTCAACTGATTGTTTTGTGTGCTTTTGTTTGTGGACTGAGCCATCCGGCTCTGGATTACAGTTTGTTTGTGCATATATTTTCTTCCTACAGGACCCCATCCAGCTGCACCAGCTGGCCAACCCCGGGCAATGGACCTGGCTAGCTCCCTTCCCCATCCTGGGTACCCAGAGTGACATTTTGGACCCTAAATATATGTGCACAGGACTGTGATTTGAACTTATCTAAACTAATCAACAAGATTACCCCCCTGTCACAAACTCGCTCAGCCAGTCAGCCCTCTACTCCCAAAGTGCCAACCTCTGAGCATATGATTTGTGTACAGTGAACAGACAAGGTAACCCTCTAGTCTGTTTTGTGGGTTCGAGTCACCTTAGTCTCAAGCTCTGAAGGGATTCAAACTGATAACCTCTTGCTAGAGTACTGTCTTGCCTAATCGAAGAGTCACAAAGGAATAATCACACTTGGCATTCACACATCAGCACAATTTATTGCAAGCAAAAGATAATTACACTTCATTTAACAGCAATATCACTATCAGCATTAATGATTACACTTTAGCATTCATTCATTAGCAATATTACTATCAGCATTAATATATACTTCAATTAAGCAAAACATGATACATCACCGATTCAATAAAGCATCATCCAAGCCTTTTCCCAGTAGCTGGGGAAGCCCCTAAATCATCTCACAGCCTGGCCAGGAGTTTTGAACCGGGAGAAAGTTCCACAGCGATGCGTCCACCCTGCAGATGAGGCTTCCAACCAGGCATTGAGAAAGCTACATTTATATCTTATTCTATGCTAAAAATAACTGTGCAGCCTTTATAGTGTTGTTTTCCCACATTCTAGAAGCTGGCCGGGCTCCCAGGATGTTGAAAATTCACACCATAAGGACTGCTCAGAATTCCCCACACCTGCTAGGTCACTGTGCTCCAAACACTGGCCGGGTGCCTAGAACACTATGAGCTAAGCAGAAGTTTAAACAAAACTACAAAAACAGGTTGCCTGATAATATGCGACCTTCAAGTCAGCAAAATACACTGTCTGAAGCAAAACATAATAATGAGGAAAATGGAGTCACACAATACAAAATGGAGTATAAAATGACATACATTACATGAAATAGCATACAAAATGGAGTGACAATAATCAACATATTATACTATCACTACATTCGGTCCTTTGATTATTGTGAATACGATTTGTATGATATTGGTACCATAGCAAAATTACTACGAATATAACATGATAAGTAACAAGTCCAAATAAGCAAGATAATTGTCACTACAGCAATGATTATGATAGGATGTATCAAAATATTTAACACTTTTGTAGCTGATGGAGACCATCCTGTAACACGGTCCTCCACACATATTCATTATTACTCATTAAATCACTCTGGGCCTTATTTCTTTGCATTATAGAATACATATGTCGCATTGTGCATTCTGTCCAATCAATAAATCACAAATATTTTCTGCTACTCCCATTCCCCATACCTGTGAAGCATTAAATAACTGCAAGAACAAATCATAATTCAAAGTTAATCTTTGGGGTAAGAAAACAGTTGGCATCCATTGAGCTTGTAAGTTAATTAAGCTAAATACATCAATTCCTACTGCCTGAAGCCTGTTAGTCAGTGTTTCTATATCAACACTATTTAAAATTCCATGTCTGCCCTGCTCCACCTAATAGCGTATCATACCAAGCTCTTTATATTTGCATTTTCTACTAAACATAAATGTTATGTTAAAATGGATTACATTTTTCTGATAACGCTAGCTACTGATGTACATGTAGATGGAACCTTAACTATACTATCATTGCTAATTACAGGATGATTTTTCAACACTGTAATGTGATCTGCCCAAGTAGTTCTATTAGTTATTGCAGTAGCATTCATGCAGAATAATGTGCTATGTCAATCAAAGTAATACTTGCATTGAAAATGTCTGTTTGATTCATGCAGCAATCAAGTCTATGTTGTACAGTCACCATGCAACTATTAGGTAAGTTGCAGCATCTAATAACAGTCTGGTTCTGTAATTTAATCCAATTTGTGTCCTGCATAGGTTGGCGTCCTGCCATTGTCTCAACTGGTTTTCAAATGTTCACATCTGGTGAAAAGTAATGTTCACTATAGGACATCCTTGGTTTTCAGGGCAAGAAGTTGTCTTGCACCAGAACTGGTGGAAGATTTCCAACCCCATTGTACAAGTGGGTCGTCAAGCTTCAATATTCTTCCACCAGGGGTAATAGGCTTTACCGAATGGACCGTGAGAGAGAGTGTTATTCCTTTTAGAATCCATTGAAGAACCTAGAAAATACACAGACTGATTATTCTCGAAGATAACAGATGGGGTGGGCAGAATGAGAAGAGATCTGGATAAACTAGCAGAATGGTCAGAAGAGTGGCAACTGGGATTTAATGCAAAGAAGTGCAAAATCATGCACATAGGGAAGAGAAACCCTGAAGCCACTTATAGGCTGGGAGGGGAGTTGCTAGCAGTCACAAAGGAAGAAAGAGACTTGGGCATCATCATCACTGATGACCTGAAATCATCCAAGCAGACCTCTAAAGCAGTAGGTAAGGCTAGGGAGTGTTAGGGTGTATTAGTAGGGTATCACAAGTCATAAGAGGGAATAATCCCTCTGTACAAGACATTGTTAGGCCCCATCTGGAGTACTCGTGCAGTATTGGAGGCCACACCTTCACAAGGACATTAACTAAATTGAGGCAGTCCAGAGAAGGGCAACCAAAATGGTGCAGGGACTGCATCAGAAGACATATGAGGACAGATTAACGGAGCTCAATATGTATACCCTTGAGCAAAGGAGGGAGAGAGGTGATATGATCGAGACATTTAAACACCTTAAGGGCATAAACAAGGTGAAAGAGTCTAACATGTTTAAATATAAGAAAAATAGCAGGACAAGAGGACACAGCATGAGATTAGAGGAGCCGATTAAGGGGAATGTGAGGAAATTCTTTTTCACAGAAAGGGTGGTAGATGCATGGAGTGGCTTACCACAAGAAGTAGTGGCTATGAATACAGTGCAGGGCTTCAAACAGGCATGGGATAGGCATAAGAGAGCAATACAAATGACTATGAATAGATAGGTCACTGACATCGCAAAGGCCGATGGCACATTTATAAGGTAGAAAAAGAAATGGGCAGACTGGATGGGCCTTGCGGTCCTTATCTGCCGTCAACTTCTATGTTTCTATAACATGTGTTCGCTGGTACATATTCCCATCTCTCTTTCCCTGACCTGATAATTAACACTGTGTTGTCTCGTCCGGTGGCTATCACCTCAGCTGGTTCAGGAGGGCCATTTGGGTTTGTAACCCATATTTTGGCACCATTGTTAAAACCTCCTGTAGATCTAAAACCTTTATCCCCCTTGCTGTTAAGAGTGTGGGGCTTGTCCCTTATAGGGGTCACTTTGTTAACTGGAATAATTAACAATTGAGCCACTCTGTCATACTGTTGAATTAACAGATTTTGTTCTCCACTATTCAACAAAATTACTTTCACTTCTCCTTGGTAATCACAATCAATCACCCTCCCAAAATTTGTATTCCTTGAGGGCTAGTTCTGATTTAGGTGCTATCCAACAAAATGTCTCGGTGGAATTTGTATTCCAATACCAGTTTCTATCCTTGAATGTTTCTGCTGTTTATTCTGTATTCTTGAAGGGCATTAAATCAAGTCCAGCAGCTTCTGGGGTTGCCCTGCAAGGAGACAGAGCTCCTGTGTAATTTCCCAATATAACACTGTTTCTGTAGTTGAGTAAGCCTGCACTTGCAAATTAGGAGTTATCATTCGCATTAAGGGGTCTCAGATTCTCCAATTGGTCTATTATTTAAAATATGTAATGCTTCATGCAAATTCTCTTCCATTTTCGTAGGCTCTCCCCAATTTCCTAAACTGTTCTTTCAGCAATCCATTCATTCTCTCAATTAACCCTGCTGCCTGCGGGTAATAAGGGATGTGAAATACCCACTGTATGTTATGGGCTTGAGCATAAGCTTGTACCATTTTCCGCCTAAAATGGGAACCATTATCACTTTGTATCTGCAAGGGTATTCCATAGTACAACATAATTAAGTCAATTGCCTTAATGGTGTTTTTCTGTGTAGCTTGTTTACAAGGGTATGCCAATAAATACCCTGAATATGTATCTACAACTGTGCAAGCATATCGACATCCTCCACTAAGGGGTAGAGGTCCAATGTAATCAATCTGCCAAATTTGTCCCGGTAATTTTCCCCTCCCCAATTGTCCTTTCACAATATGAGGATTGGTCTTTGTTGCCCATGTTGGCATATAGGACACTGAGCAATAACAGTTTTAACCAAATCCAATGTTGAGGGTACACCCTACTATATGCCCACCTGTAAGTGGCTTTCTCTCCCAAATGTCCACATTTTTGATGTGCCCATTTTGCCAGCCCTGATAACTGCTGACTTTGAGTTTCTTCAATATCCACTGGAAGAATCTTAGCTCTTTCATCTGCAATAGAATTATACCATCGTTCTAGTGTATCTGAAGCACAATGAGCATCAACATGAAATACAGTAGTCTGAGTATTTTGCACCATAGTCCATATTTTCTGCCACAGTTCTTTCCCCATATTTCTTTCGAATAAATTTTCCACTCATCCTTAGCCCAAGTGGGCAGCCAGGTTGTTAAACCATTGGCTACAGACCATGAATCAGTATAAATATGACATGTACCTGGGTTTTCTTGTCTCAAAGCCTGATATACTGCATACAACTCAGCATATTGACTGCTTTTCCCTTCTCCTGATGTTACCAAAACTTTCAGTGTGTGGACAATAAGCTACTGCTTTCCAGTATCTCCTATTTCCCACATATTTGGCTCCACCGTCTGTAAACCATACATGTGCCTATGTCGAAACGGGCAGCTCATCAAAGGCTTGCCCCATTTCACAGGTGATTCTTGAATTTCAGGCATTTTCCTCAACCTGTTCTCCTCTAGAGGAATTTCAGCTACCTCCTCATGGAGGGCTGCTATTCCCCAATTCCTACCTTTGCTCGATCCGAATATACCATTTCCATTTGATAATGCTAGCTTCCTGAGCATGTCCTATTTTGTGAGTTCTAGGGGAGCTTTTACCCATTGCATAATGGGTATCTCTGGTCTCAATGCTACCTCATGACCCACTGTCATTTGTTCTGTCTCTATCAGAGCCCAGTAGCATGCTAGTAGTTGTCTCTCAAAAGGTGAGTATCTCTACCTATCTCTGGGAGTTTCCTATTCCAAAACCAAGTGGCACTTTCTGTCCCTTGCTTCTGCCACAAACTCCAGTTTGCATACTGCCCAGTTACAGACACATTTAATTCTACCTCCCTCCTGCAGGGGCCAAAGGTCTAAGGCTTGCTGTACTGCTTCCTTAGCCTTATCAAATGCTTTTGTTGCCCCCCATTCAAACTCGTGTTTTTCTGGTCACTTTAATAAGGGGACTAGTATTTGCCCTAAATGGGTATATGCTGTCGTCAAAATCCAAACAAACCCACAAATCTTTGTGTTTCAGTTTTGTCTTGTGGAGTCGAAAAGTCCAGTATTTTCTGTCGTGCCTTGGGCAATATTTCTCTATGCCCCTGTTCCATTGAATTCCCAAAAATTTTACTGTTTGGGAAGGACCTTTACCTTGTCTGGATTAATTTCCATCCTTTCTTCCTCATATGATCAATGGTCTCATCTAGTAACTGCTGTACTTTATCTGATCAGCCCCTGGATCAAGATATCATCAATGTAATGAAATCTGCATGCCATCCGCAGCTTCAACTCATCAAGTGTTCTGCCACCATCCGTGGCAGATGGTGGGCTATGTACATATCCCTGAGGTAATCTAGTGAAAGCATATTGCCTCCCTGCCATGTGAAGGCAAACTGGTCCCAAAACTTTTCCTCAATTGGAATAGTAAGAATGCATTAGCTAAATCAATAACTGCATACCATACCCTTTGTGCCTTTGTATTTGCTCTATCAGGGTGGACGGTGTCTGGAACGGCAGCCGTCAATGAAGAGTGTACTTGTTCAATTTCATAATCTACTGTCATCCGCCATGACCCGTCACTTTTCTTGACCGCCACACAGGATTGTTCCAAGCTGTTGTTGTGGGTTTGCACTCTGCCTCTAATAGATCTTTAATAGTGGCAGTTATCTCCTCATGCCCTCCTGGTATTCTATACCGCTTCATACAGATAATTTTTGTAGCAGGTGGAATGGCTACTGGAGGCATCTGCACCTTCCCCACTACTACTGGTCTTGCTGAAATGTAAGGTTTTACTCAAATTGATATTGTCCATCAGACAATTGCAACGTCATCCCTAGTATGTCTATTCCTATAATGTATTCGAATTGGAACAATCATTACACAATATTTTCTCCAGGGCAGCTGACCTATTTTAGTTCCAAAATGGTCTGTACTGCCTCAATTTGTTATCTCTAATCCTGTAATTACCACTAGCTGACCTTTGTGTTTTGCTGGGTTCTCATAATTAATGAGGCCCGCACCAGTGTAAATTAGCCTGCATTTTGGGGGTGAGCCACCTTCCAATTAATTTCAATTCTACATGAGGTCTAAATCCCTCCTAGCCCACCCTTCTACTGGGGCTTGGCCTTCATTTCAGTCTTATTTTAGGTTTTTCAGTTGCTGCAACTCCCTAACCAGGTACAAATCACTAGGATACAGATCTGCATATTCCTGCTCCGGTCGGGGTAACTCAATGGATCCTGGTGGGAGCCCCCACCCAGGATATACTTTCATCATCAAACTCTGCCGGGGAGCAGTTGGACTCACAGACTCCCTGAAGAGACATGTACATCTGTCTTTAACTTTGAATTGGTCTGCTTATTTACTCGCTCTTAGTGTTCAATCCTCTTTTGTACATTTCCACATATCAGGGTACTGATCCCATCAATGTTTTCCTTGCCACCCCATCCTTTAAGAGAGCCAGAACATATCTCTCCTAGAAACTCGACCCTCAGGATTGGATCGCTGTTTATCCTGTCCTGAAGAATCATATAAACTAGACCCCTTTGGGCCCCAATCTCCCAGTTCCCCTAACTGCCGTATTGTTCTCTAGCACTACACCTACTGTTTTCCCGTCTGATTAATCAACAAAGTCATCATTACTGCCTTATATGCAGGTGGTGCAGTTTGATAATCTTATACATACAGACACTGGCACAACAACACTCATTAAATCAGCATGGTCTTCTGTGGAGACGCAACTTTCATCATTTCCATTTTAATGTTTTGTATACAGTCCTTTAAGGTAAACCATGGTTTACTATCCTCTGTGCCAGTCACCATTGATACTTGTGTTTGCAAGCCATAGCCACCACGTCCAGCATTGTGGCATAGCCCTGCCCTGTATTTGGAGGTCCGAAACGCCTCCTTCACCACAGGGTCATAGCTTAGTGACAGAAACCTAGGGCATCAGTTTCATCTAAGCTTACTCCATCCGCCCTGTGTCATACAACCTCACCAGCCATCTCAACAAACTCTTCCCCTGGTGTGCCGCTCAGGAGATCTGATACCTCCTGTTGAGAAAAATCCTCCTACATCTTGATTCCTAGGATTTCCTGATCCAACACTTCAGTACGTCTTCTACACACTGGCTGTGCATGCAGTATTGGAACCTTATGTCCCTCAGCCTTTTCT
Organism: Neoceratodus forsteri; assembly: GCA_016271365.2. Lineage (NCBI taxonomy): Eukaryota > Metazoa > Chordata > Ceratodontiformes > Ceratodontidae > Neoceratodus > Neoceratodus forsteri. Next base: position 688,208,131 of record CM028130.1, on the reverse strand, counting down.
TCTTTATCTGAGGCTGACCTTTCCTCATCTGTAGAAACCAAATATCTCCATCCCATGTTTCAGGATCCCAGTGGGCTCCTGCCCTAGCTATTGCTAGGCTTACCTTTTCCTAATAACTCTGCCCTCCTCTTTTTATACTTGTATTAGCCACCGGACAGCTGCATTTTCTGCAACTGTCCGATGGGTATCAATTTATCACTCAGCAAATGATTTTGACATTGTAACATCACAGCTTTACTTTCCAAATCACAAACCTTTCGTCTCCAACTCTGCCTTTTCACTAAGAAGTCCCACTACCTTTTCATGCATCTTCCTATAGGCAGACAATAAAATCCACTCCCTGCACCCCAAGGCAGCACATTCTTTCCCTTTTGCCACAGGCACTCTTTTCATACATGTAACAACATCTGCAGGCTCAGAATCCTTTAAACAGGATTCCCAGTGTTCACTCAACCCTGCACAACATGACCACTCAGTGGCTAAATCAGCATAAGGTTGGTTTTCCCAACCAGGAATTTCCACTTGTGCACATGCAACATTAGACTCTTTCCTTTTAAACATTTTTACTTCACCTTAGTGTGTACTTTCCCTTATGAATCCTGCCGACTCGCCAAAATTGTCTTGCCTAATCGAAGAGTCACAAAGGAATAATCACACTTGGCATTCACATCAGCACAATTTATTGCAAGCAAAAGATAATTACACTTCATTTAGCAGCAATATCACTATCAGCATTAATGATTACACTTTAGCATTCATTCATTAGCAATATTACTATCAGCATTAATATATACTTCAATTAAGCAAAACATGATACATCACCGATTCAATAAAGCATCATCCAAGCCTTTTCCCAGTAGCTGGGAAGCCCTAAATCATCTCACAGCCTGGCCAGGAGTTTTGAACCGGGAGAAAGTTCCACAGCGATCGTCCACCCTGCAGATGAGGCTTCCAACCAGGCATTGAGAAAGCTACATTTATATCTTATTCTATGCTAAAATAACCGTGCAGCCTTTATAGTGTTGTTTTCCACATTCTAGAAGCTGGCGGGCTCCCAGGATGTTGAAAATTCACACCATAAGGACTGCTCAGAATTCCCCACACCTGCTAGGTCACTGTGCTCCAAACACTGGCCGGGTGCCTAGAACACTATGAGCTAAGCAGAAGTTTAAACAAAACTACAAAAACAGGTTGCCTGATAATATGCGACCTTCAAGTCAGCAAAATACACTGTCTGAAGCAAAACATAATAATGAGGAACATACCTCTCAACTGTCACACATTATGAGGTACGTCACACATTTTACCTCTCAGAAACCCTTTGTCCATCATGGGGAAGGTGATATTCCACATTCCCCACAGAGACTTTAAAGCAGAAATTCATAACAATCTATTATGCTCAGTTATTAAAAAACATTATGAATATTAGTGCACTGATAGCTATAGTGTTCTGAGCTTGCAGTGCCATGTTACACGATATGTCACACATTTCGCTCATTTGTCACACATCGTGTCACACATTTTGTTGAAGAAAGGTTGAGAGGTATGATGAGGAAAATGGAGTCACACAATACAAAATGGAGTATAAAATGACATACATTACATGAAATAGCATACAAAATGGAGTGACAATAATCAACATATTATACTATCACTACAAGTACCCAATTATCAGGCTCATATAATTCTGTCTTCGGGGGGGCCAGATATCTTTGCCTACGGGCACCCAACCAGGTCTTTCAAATGAACCCTTAGAACTCTATGCAAGACTTTAGAGAACTCTATCCATTTCCCAGTTTGGTATACAATAAGCCCATACACAGTGTACTTATAACCTTTAAAAGCTCCACTTAAAATAAAAAGAAATGTCAAGGCACTCCAGCAGTTTCATTTGTAAAAAAATATCTTTACTTTAAAAATATCCAAACAGAACAATAATTACAGAACAAATATATATCCCAGCACATACAGCCTTAAAACAAACAGGTAAAAAAAGTACAGTTCCTACAATTTATAACTTCAGACTGGTATAATGTAATGCTTACTTTCTTCAGTGCTTTTAGGGTCTCTCTTCTCTCAGTCAGAATTATTGTCTTGTGTGTCTCTGTCAGGTTCTTTCAGCAATTAAGCACACTTGTGAGCCGGCCTTCTCATGAGGTCATTAACTCCGCCTTGGTGTATCAAACTCTGTGTTTTACAATACAGGGTCTCCAAATAAAATATTTAAAAAACATATGAGATGACCTCACTGACTTTCCTCTCCACAGGTTAACTGGTCAGAACTGTTTGTGCTCTGCTACACATACATCTCAAAAGTTTATTTAATCTAAGTCACTGTACTCAAAGCAAAAGTATATTGGCCTCTTTAATCCCATCTGGACCTTGGAATCTACACCTCAGGTCTTTCTGATGTAATTCAAGGGTTCCCCGGGAAATGTATTTTGGACCTTCCAAATCCATCTGGGTCCTCCCTGGCTCAGACATCAAACCTTTTCAATGTCCATTCTGGCCTCTCTTCGATGCCCCTTCCCACAAGTCCTTCCTGGTAACCATGCAAGTCAAAGGATCTCCTTGAGGGCATTATGGATGGTTAATCTTATTTCCTGGGATGAAAGCTGATTGACAAGGTAATTGCATCCCAGATCTCTGCAGTTTAAAATACCTCCTGTCCTTTGAACTTATCTCTGGGGGGTCTTGATGTGTCAGTTCCAGTAAGACAACCTTTTCCTTGAACTGACCTTTCCTTCACATATTTTATATGTAATAACAAAAATTAATACAGCACTCGAGCACTCAGAGCTGGCTGTCTACGTCAACCCCTCCCATGTTACTGTCCCCTGAATAAACCAGATTTGTTGTTGTTATACTATATACTGGCTGTGGTGTTAATGCATCTCAAACTGTATTGCAAATAGCTGTATATGTTGTTTAACCTTGTTTTACAGGGGGTCCTCCGAGACAGCTGCAGAATCAGTCTCAAGGGTAAGTGGTATCTCTATGTGTAAAAAGTGTGCATATATGGGGTATTGGGAAGGTAACTCCCGGGTATTGTGTGGGTCACTAGCGGGAACAAAGGGGGGGGTCACAGTGTCCCAGAGGGCTGTACCCGAGCTAGTTTAACCACTACTAACCCCAACCTCTGGGTGGAGGCACCCGTCATAGAACATAGACCACTCAACCTGTCAGTAGCCCTGGCTGGGATTAGTGTCCTCTAGTGGCCACGTGAGAGGATTATCCCATTATGTCCAAGTTAGGGGAAAAGATGGAAAGGCTTGCTATGCCCAAGCTAAAAATCACCCACCACAAGCTGATGGTATGCAAATTGATGGGATGGAGTGAAACTGAGGAGATAGATCCCCAAAAGGCTATCCTGTTGCTGGATGTCCCCTTGGGGACTAACAATGCTGACACTGTGTCCACCGTAGAGCATGTTAAGTGCATGGGCAAAGTGGAGGTAAAGGGATGAGATGCTGACTTATTCGACCAAACTCTGATAGTGCTACTCTCATGTAGTTCCCATATAGACCCTGAGAAGGTACCCCCTATGATTTTTCCTGAGGGCGCCCAGAAGGGATGGGGGATCATTCACTTACATAGTGGTCAGGCCAACCCGGGTGGGTTCCCTAGTACCAATGGATATAAAGAGAAGCTGCTTAGGTTGTTAGCATCCGAAGGAAAAACTGCCCAAGAAGTGGTAAAAGTACTAGACCTGTCAGGGTACCATACACCCTTGCATTCTCCGACCACCTCCCCTGTGTCTCCCAAGAGCTCCCTAATAGCTGCCTCCCCCCTCATCATTCCCCTGATACAGCTGGACTCCTATAGAAGGCTTAGACTTTTTTTCTGGTACCATCCCAGTGCCTTCGGAGGAAGATGATCTGGAGACCTGGATGGACTATGCCACCCCTTTAGTACAAGAATGGCAATGTTCAGAGGGGGAGAAAATAAAGCTCTTGATGGAGAGCTTTAGAGGCCCTGCCCTGGAAGCCATTCGGTTCCTATGTGCTACTAGTCCAGAGGCCACTGCAGCAGAATATCTGTCTCTGCCTTGGAGGGGGTGTTTGGCAGTACAGAATCAGGGGATGATTTGTTGTAGAAATTCAAATCAGCCAAACAGTGGAAAAATGAGAAGCTGTCCGCTTTTGTCACTAGGATAGAGAGGGCTTTGCAGAGGGCCCCTAGAAAAGGGGGAGTGTCTGCCGAGGAGCTAAACTGGGTCAGACTAGACCACATCCTAAAGTCAGCTAGATTCTCGAGCATGACGATATTGAAGCTCAAGTTGCAAGACAGGAGGGCAAGCCCTCCAGAGTACTGTCATTTGATGAAAGAAATCCGTAAGATTGAAACTGATGAAGAGGGCTGGGAGCCCTGTGCTAGGGCAGTGAGTACTGATCAGACCCCCGGACGAAGTGAGTTGGCTGAGGCCCAACAATTAAGAGACTTGATTAGAGAATTGACTGAGGCATATAGAGAACCGGATCTGTATCAGGCTTCCCCTGAGCCCAAAAGTGGAGTGGGAGTGCATGCTGTATCCCCTGAGACCCGGACCGAGGGTAACCTGTTAGCAGAGATAAGAGAGTTGAGAGCCATGGTGGGAGAGCTGCAAAGAACTGTCCTAACCCCCAACCATAGTGGAGATTCAGCAGTCCAAAGGAGTAGGCCCCAGTCCAAGAAGAGCCCCGCAGGGCTCCAGAAGTGCCCCAACAGAAAAGAGATTCCCCACTTCCCAAGGACACAAGAGATATTAAGTTCTGCTATCGGTGTGGGGAGGACGGGCATTTTCAGTCAGTCTGTCGCTTGTCAGAAAACCTAAGAAAAGTTACCAATAGGTTGGTGCCATTACATCGCAATGCTAATGCCCGGCCACCAGGGGGAGCTATTCTGAAAAGTTATGTCACCAGGGCCAATGCCCAATCGACATCCAGGTCAGTGCCACCGGAATGGTCTGAAGTGGTGGGTCCCTCCATGGAGACCACTGTAACAGTGAATGGAGTGCCTACAAGAGCTGTGTTAGGCAGTGGCTCCCAAGTGACAATTATGTTCCAGGATTGGTATCAGAAGCACTTGTCTGATGTGCCCCTACAACATTGGAGGGACTGCATGTCTGGGGTTTAAGTGAGAAAGTCTACCCCAACTCTGGCCATATTGGAATTTGGTTGTCCTTTCTCGCCTCTGTGACTGGAATGGCAGAGCAAGTGGAGACCTTGGCCTTAGTATGTCCCCCTACCGGACTGTATGATGGGGCCCCTCTACTAATTGGGATTAATGCACATATGTTTGGATGGTTGGCGCAGTTGTGTTATGAAAAACAGGGGTCCCGGACTGGTAGTGCTTTAAGAATTCTGGCCTTGATCAAGAAGGCCTACGATGCCCAGAGAGATGCTGGAAAAGTGGAACCAGAGGAACCGGTTGGAATTGTCTGGAAAAAGGATCCAGAGTCTCTGATGCTGGTGGCAAATTCCCAGTGTACCTTACAGGGAGTGGTCCATATCAGAAAGGATGTTAAGAACAAAATACTAATGCTGGATGCACCAGGCAATGGAAGACTGCCAGAAGGACTGCTGGTCAAGGCAAGTATTTTGCCTGCTAGAGCCCATGCTTATGTCAGAAGGGTAATGGTTCAAGTCCATAATGTGTCTGATAGAGAGATTCGAGTGAATAGAGGTTGCACCCTGGCTAATGTACATTGTGCAGACATTGCAGTGCTACCCAGTAACAAGAGTTCGGGGAAGAATGATGGAGTGACCCCCGACTTGTTTGATATCGGTGACTCCTCGTTGCCAGCGGAATGGAAAGTGAGGATCAGTGAGAAGCTTGCTCAGAGAGACCAGGTGTTTTCTTTAAGGGAATGGGACATAGGATGTGTGCAGGGAGCTGAACACCATATCCGGCTGCATGATGAAAGGCCATTTCGTGAGAGGTCTTGACGCCTGGACCCTGCTGACATAGATGATGTGAGACGGCATCTGCAAGAGATGCTTGGTGCTGTTGTAATCCAAGAATCCAGAAGTCCATATGCTTCCCCTATCATGGTAGTGAGAAAAAAGAATGGGACGGTGAGGATGTGCGTGGATTACCGTACTTTGAATCAGTGGACTATCCCTAACATAGAAACATAGAAACATAGAATTTGACGGCAGATAAGGACCGCTTGGCCCACCTAGTCTGCCCATTTTCCTACCTAACAGATAAGCTGTAGATCCTAGTTAACCAACAGCTTACTTCCTCCTACCCCCCACTAGGACTGCCTTATGCCTGTCCCATGCATTCTTGAAGTCCCCCACTGTTCTTGGCTCCACGACCTCCTCAGGGAGGCTATTCCACGCATCCACAACCCTCTCAGTGAAAAAATACTTCCTCACATTACCTCTGAGCCGTCCCCCCTCTATCTTCAAATTGGCCCTTGTTCTTGCACATCTCTTTTTCTGGAAGATGCTACCCTCTTGGACTTTGTTAATTTCCTTGAGGTACTTGAAAGTTTCTATCATGTCCCCTCTCTCCCTTCTTTCCTCAAGGGTATACATATTAAGCTCCTTTAGTCTTTCTTCGTATGTCTTCTGGTGCAGACCCTGCACCATTTTAGTTGCCCTCCTCTGGACAGCCTCCACTCTGTCTATGTCTTTGCGGAGATGGGGTCTCCAGAACTGCACACAGTACTCCAGATGGGGTCTCACCAACTGCCTGCACAGAGGGATAACAACTTCCTGTTTTCTACTATTGATGCCTCTTCCTATGCATCCCAGTATCCCCCCAGCCTTCCTTACTGCCTTCTCACATTGCTTGCCCACCTTTAGGTCATCTGATGTAATTACCCCCAGGTCCCTTTCCATTTTTACTGTTGTCAGTATCTCACCCCCCATTGTGTATGCTTCCCCTGGGTTTTTGTTTCCCATGTGCATTACCTTGCACTTCTTTCCATTGAATCTGAGCTGCTATACATTTGACCATTCCTCCAACCTTGCCAAGTCCCTCCGCATCCTTTCCACTCCATCTTGTGTATCAACCCTGTTGCAGATCTTTGTGTCATCTGCAAAGAGACATACTTTTCCTTCCAGTTCCTTTGCAATGTCACTTATAAAGACATTAAAAGGACGGTTCAATACTGAACCCTCGCGTACCCGCTAGTAACCCTCCTTTCTTCACTGTGTACTCCATTTACTACTACCCTTTGCATCCTGTTGTCTAGCCAATTTTTTTATCCAGGCTACCACCTTGGGACCCACTCCAAGGCTGGCTATCTTGTGTATTAATCTTTTATGTGGGACTGTATCAAATGCCTTGCTAAAATCTAGGTAGGCCATGTCCACAGCCCCTCTCTGGTCTACTACTTTGGTCACCCAGTCAAAGAAATCTATTAGATTCGTCTGACATGACCTTCCCATCGTGAATCCATGCTGCCTTGGGTCCTGTGCCCCACTGGCCTCTAGGTACTCAACAATTCTTTCCTTCAGAAGTGATTCCATCATTTTCCCTACCACTGAGGTCAAACTAACTGGTCTGTAGTTTCCTGCCTCTGTCCTACTCCCACTTTTGTGAAGAGGAATCACATCTGCCCTCCTCCAGTCCTCGGGTACCACCCCATCCTCCCATGATTTGTTAAAGAGAGTAGTCAGTGGTGTCACTAGTTCTACCCTTAATTCTTTTAGAATTCTTGGGTGAATCCCATCAGGCCCCATTGCTTTGTCTGCCTTTAATTTTATTAGTTCTTTCAGAACCCTTTCTTCTGTAAATGGACTGGTATCGACCCCCATCTTCAGAGTGTTTCTCTTGTTTGGTTTAGGTAACTCCCCCTCCTCTTCCTTTGTGAATACTGAGCAGAAATATTCATTCAGTATCCCTGCTTTTTCACTGTCACCCTCTACCCACATTCCCTCCCCTTTATTAAGCTTCAGTATCCCTCCTTTGGTATTTCTTTGCTCCCTAATGTACCTATAAAAGGTCTTATCCCCCTTCTTAACAGAATTGGCTATCCTTTCCTCGGTTTGGGCCTTTGCTATTCTGACTGCCTTCCCAGCCTCTTTCTGCTTTAACTGATAAAGTTCTCTGTCCTGCTCCTTCTGCGTTTCCTTATATTTCCTGAATGCTGTCCTTTTCTCCTTAACCTTTCCTGCCACCTCTTTTGAGAACCATAGCGGTTTTTTCCTTCATTGTGTTTTATTGATTTGCTTTACACAAAGGCTTGTTGCCTCTGTGATGGCTGTTTTGATCACTCCCCATTGTTCCTCCACCCCTCCTTCTTGCCTGTTTGTTAGTGCTTTTCTGAGGCACTCTCTCATTTTCCCAAAGTCAGCCCTCCTAAAGTCCAGTACTCTTGCTTTTGTATGGCTTGATTGTATGGCTGTGTTTATCGTGAACCACACTGTTTGGTGGTCGCTTGTTCCCAGATGGCTACCCACTTCTAAATCTGAGATTCTTTCTCCACCCCCATTTGAGAGTACTTTCCCTGATCAGTATATGATGCCCCGCATCCAGGATGCTCTAGACTGCCTGAATGATAGCAAGTGGTTCTCTGTGCTGGATCTTCGCAGCGGGGTACTACCAGATCCCGATGGCCCCAGAAGACTGTGAGAAGACAGCCTTCATCTGCCCACTTGGTTTTTATGAGTTCATGAGGACGCCTCAAGGGATTTCAGGGACCCCAGCCACTTTTCAATGACTGATGGAGCATGCAGTGGTGGACATGAACCTATTGGAGTGCCTGGTATACTTGGATGATGTTATTGTGTTTGGCAGCTCCCTGCAGGAACATGAGAGCAGATTGTTCAAGGTGTTGGATCGACTGGAAGACTTTGGCCTTAAACTATCCATTGATAAATGTCAGTTCTTCCAAACCTCTGTAAAGTATGTGGGACATATAGTCTCCAGCAAGGGCATAGAAACAGACCCTAGTAAAGTTGAAGCCTTGACCACCTGACCACAGCCCCACAATCTAAAAGAACTGCAAAGATTCCTGGGATTCTGTGGTTACTATCGCCGGTTCATCAAGGGCTATTCAAGAGTGATTCGCCCTTTGCTTAATATTACTTAAGGTTACCCTCCTACTACCAAAAAATACAAGAGGTTGGCTTCTCCTGAGACTGAGAGAGTGTATTTTCAGCCCAGTGAAGTATTTGGAGCAAGATGGACACCTGATTGTGAAGCTGCTTTTCATGATATTATATATCAACTTACCCACGCTCCTGTCCTTGCCTATGCAGATCCAGGAAAACCCTATGTCCTGCACACTGATGCTAGCCTGCAAGGCTTGGGAGCTGTATTGTACCAAGAGCATGAGAATGGCCTGAGACCAGTGGCCTTTGCCAGCCGAAGCCTGATCCCATCTGAAAAGAACTATTCTGTACATAAGTTAGAGTTTCTAGCTTTAAAGTGGGCCATTGTAGACCAATTCCACGAGTACTTGTGTGGGGCTAAGATACTAGTAAAAACGGATAACAATCCTTTGACTTATGTGCAGACTTCAGCTAAGTTGGATGCTACTGGCCATAGGTGGCTTTCTGCCTTATCTACATATGACTATGCTGTGGAATACAGAGCTGGCCTGAACCACATAGATACTGATGCTCTCTCCCAGAGGCCTGTTTCCCAAAATAACTGGGTTAGACTGTCAGAAACTGATATTCAAGCACTCTGCCAGAAGTTTGACAGAGAGGAACAAATGCCCACGGACACAGTGGACTGTATGGTGGGTTGTTTGGGGCCCTCTGAGAATTGCATACCTGCTGCTTATTGTCACTTTTCTGCATTAGACATTGGTGCATTGCCTCAGCTAGACCATGACAGTCTTCAGCGGGCTCAATCACGAGATCCTATGATCAAACCAGCTTCAGAAGCCCTCTACGCAGGGAAAGATGTGTCCAAATTATGCTCCAATGATTTGAGAACTGCATTGTTGTACAAGGAAGGTCCTAAGTTGAAACTGATCAATAGACTGTTATGCAGAGAAACAGTAGACAGAGGGGGACAAATAGACAAACAACAACTAGTTTTGCCCACTGCCTTTCGAGACTCAGCACTGAGGTCCCTACACAACCACATGGGGCACCTTGGTATAGGCAGAACACTTGACTTGTTGAGATTCAGATTCTATTGGCCTAAGATGGGGGGCTGATTTTGAGCAACACATTCAAACTTGTAGTTGCTGTTTACAGAGGAAAGCTTTGCCCCAGAGGGCTGCCCCCCTTGTTAATATCACCACCAGTGCCCCCATGGAGCCGGTCTGTATTGATTTTCTGAGTTTGGAGTCCGATCAAAGAAATATTAGTAATGTGCTGGTGGTTACTGACCATTTTACGAGATATGCCCAAGCTTTCCACACCAAGGACCAGAAGGTATCCACTGTGGCCAAAGTGCTTGTAGAAAACTTTTTTGTTCACTATGGGGCTCCACAAAGAATCCATTCTGATCAAGGGAGGGACTTTGAGAGTTGTTTGATCAAAGAGTTGCTTTCTCTGTGGGGGGTGCGAAAGTCCAGAACTACCCCTTACCACCCCGAGGGGGGATCCACATCCTGAACATTTCAACCGCACTCTGTTAGATATGCTGGGCACCATCCACCCAAAGGACAAGCCTAGATGGAGCCAACAAATCAGCACCTTAGTACATGCCTACAACTGCACCAAAAGTGATGCCACTGGGTTCTCCCCCTACCACCTGATGTTTGGAAGAGAAGCTCGACTACCGGTAGATGTATGTTTTGAGATTTCTCCTGATGGGGTGCGAGCTGATAATTATTTACAGTATGTGCAAAAGTTAAAGGCCCAGTTGAATCATGCATACCAACTGGCTCAAACCATAGCTGCCAAAAGAAATCTGGCCAACAAAGAAAGGTATGATAAAAAGGTGAAAGCACAGGAACTCCAGGAGGGAGATCGGGTATTGCTAAGAAATCTGGGACTGCATGGCAAACACAAGATTGCTGACAGATGACACCATCTCCCTCACATTGTAGTGGGCAAACTAGATGATCTTCCTGTGTATAAAGTAAGGCCTGAGAATAATTCAAAAGATGTTAAAACAATGCATAGAAATCATTTACTGCCCATTGGACAAATCTTGATTGAGTCTGAGCCCCCAGAAAGTGCTCCCTCTGGACCAGTGACCCGAGCTGCTGCAAAGCAAAAGCAAAGAAAGTCTGCACCTACAGATGCTGAGTTAAAGTGTTCCCCACAACAAGTCCCAGTTGAACATGACTGTCAGTCCATGTCAGAGGAAAGTGAGTGCAACTTTGGGTACTACCCCTCTTACAAACTGAGCCAATTGTTACAAGGCAACCCTCTAGTCAACTATGGAGATGAAGCTGGGCCTTCGGAATTGTCTAAGCCCCCAGCTTTGTCCCTGGAGCCAATGTTTTCTGAAAGCGAAGTTCAAAGCATTAATTCAGATGACATGGAATCACTGTGCATGGTGGAACTGTATGAGCTTTCGGAGGAGGAAAATGATGAACTGGGACAGACTGGTGGCATACCAGAACAAGAAAAGTATTTTGAGTGTCCTGATGGTTCAGTGCCAGTGTCAGAAAACTCCCCATGTGAGCCAAGTACTGTGACTGCAGAGGTTGCAACTCCTGGAACTGAAAGTGCCCCAAGTTCTAGCCTCTCTACCCCAAAGGCCATTCCCATGGCCAGTACAGACACTGCAGAAAGTGAGAGTAAAAGCGCAGAGACTGTGGCAGTTCCCCCTAGAAGGACTGGTCGAGCTGTGAAGCCTGTAGTGCGCTTAAGCTATGATTTCCCTGGGAGGCCTGTAGATCTGCCTCACAATGTGATCCATAAGGGAGTGTATGTGTCCCCGAGCTCATTGCCCAAACTGAGCATAGGTGCTAACTCCAGATTACTTGTCTTGCCCTCTAAGTATGGTGCCCCGTCCTCATCCAGCCCTGAGGTAGCTGATAGAGAAGGGCTCCCTCTGTCCAGGTTTCATGTGCAGGAAGTAATGACCTGATTTAAAAATGTTTGTATGTGTAATATTGTGTAACCAGTAGTAGACTGTGTAATACAGTATAAGTGTATATAGCAAAGGTTTAATATGCTGATTGTTGTTTAAAAGGGATGCAAGTTTAAACTGTTCTGCCTTAAAGTGATTTAAGGGTATCTACTTGACGCGGACACCAAGTTTTTTCAGGCCAGTAAGGTTGTAACCCCCCTGCAAATGGGGGTTCCCAAAAGTCATCTGGGAGCTGGCTAAGTGCTCCCAGCCTGAATGGTGTTTGGCGTTTAAGCCGTTTATCTGTGAGTGCTTTTAGAGCCTCTGGTACTGTCTCTTTAATAGCTGCCTGCTCACAGACTAAATTAGTTTGAATGGGGGGACTGTGTATTTAATGCTCAAATCCCTCCCTGAGCTGCCATCTGATCGCTCTGTTTCTGCAGTCGCTAAAAGCGCAGAGAGAGCCCACCTGAGAGATGTAACTGTTTTCCTGAAATCAGTCTTAGAGCATTAGTAAAATTGCAGTTTGTCTAACCTGCCTTTATTGCAGCTGGGACTCTGTGTGTGTTGCTCCTCCATTTTGGATCTGAACTGCTAGTCTGGGCCAATTAGGTAGGGGGAGTCCTAAAATGGGGACTGCCTGAGCCAACCAGAACTTGGACTCTCACCTGGAGCCTGCTTAAAGGGGGAATGTATGGCAGGTGCTTCTGGGAGCTGTAGTTTGGACCTTGGTGCCTTTTTTGCACCAACAGAGGGAGCCCTGCAGTGATTGGCAGTTGAATCCACCAACCAAACCTAGATGGAGCCTAAGGGAAATGCCCTGAACTGTTCCTGGAGGGCCAGATGTGAGTTGACTGTGAAGGGAGTAGGAGCTCTGTTCTGCTGTAGCGTGCAGTTCACGTGGGAAGCACGTGTAAGGTACTGAAGTCAGCCTGTAGCCATTAGTGAGTGCTCATTCGGACTGAATCTGAGTTGTGGAGAAAAATGAAGACGTGTGTGCAGAATCAGACTTGCCCGTAGAAGACCGAAGATTTGCAGAAGTGCGATCAGCCTGTCGGGGACTCTGATACAGCGTGTGCTCTCGGGTTTTGCAGTATTTGCGATCAGGATCGAGAAGCAGCTGCCTGGTATAGTAATTTCCTTTACATATAAATGTGTCCAGTGTTTGTAGGGGATCGTGATTCCTTTTCCCTTTGTCCTGTGAGTTGTGAGCTGAAACTGGAAGCTGGAAGCTGGACTCAAAGCTAATCAGACTGAATCTGTCTGCTATCCAAATCAGTTAGGCCCTGCCACAAGGGTCTCATCTCCATGCTCTGCTCATCCTGGCCATCCAAAGCCATCTCCTCAATTCAACTCTTGGTTTGGGGTTTGTGAATACAAATAGGGGTACCTCTCCTCACCTTCATTTAATCAAAGTGTGTCAACTGATTGTTTTGTGTGCTTTTGTTTGTGGATTGAGCCATCTGGCTCCAGATTACAATTTGTTTGCGCATATATTTTCTTCCTAAAGGGCTCCATCCTGCTGCACCAGAAGGCCAACCCTGGGTAACGGACCTGGCTAGCCCCCCCCCATCCTGGGTACCCAGAGAGTGACATTTTTGACCCTAAATATATGTGCACAGGACTTTGATTCGAACTTATCTAAACTAATTAACAAGATTACCCCCCTCCCATGTTACTGTCCCCTGAATAAACCAGATTTGTTGTTGTTATACTATATACTGGCTGTGGTGTTAATGCATCTCAAACTGTATTGCAAGTAGCCGTGTATGTTGTTTAACCTTGTTTTACAGGGGGTCCTCTGAGACAGCTGCAGAATCAGTCTCGAAAGTAAGTGGTATCTCTATGTGTAAAAAGTGCGCATATGTGAGGTATTGGGAAGGTAACTCCCGGGTATTGTGTGGGCCACTAGCAGGAACAAAGGGGGGTCACAGTGTCCCAGAGGGCTGTACCACCCAAGCTAGTTTAACCACTACTAACCCCAACCTCTGGGTGGAGGCACCCATCATAGAACCTAGGCCCCTCAGCCTGTCAGTAGCCAAACAGGCAGGGGCAGTAGCCCTTGGGATAGCGCCACCTGGGGGTTACACATGAATTACTGATTTGCATCCTGTTCATAATGAAGTTTGATGCATAATCTGTATAGTAATTTTACATTGTGATGTCTATGTATAAAAATATATTTACAAAAAAAGAAGATGGTTGCTTAACAATCTGCTGTGCCCCAGCTTGTGTCCAGATTAGTGATACAAACATGGTGCAAAAAGAAAGGTTGGCAGTATAGACTAAAGGTTAGAGTACTGAGCTGTGAGTGAGCTTGGTGCATACTGTACCGCAGACCTGAGTTTGATATAACCTCCACTTGCATTCTGTGTGACTGCGAATGTCATTTAACCTCCACAGTGTTTCCAGGTTGCCTCCGAAAACAGGCATTGTTCCTAGTGGGCCTTACCTGAACATCAAAGACTAAAAAAAGTTGCCCTGTTATGTTGTAGTTCACAAATCTGTCACAAACATGCAGCAATTAGTATGCTAGTATAACTATTGGTTTTGACACAGCTATGAACATACAGTGCAGTAATATGTAGCACCCATGTGAGGCAAACCTGTGTGTTTTGACACAACTGTGTTATTTTTTAACACTTTTGAAAATAACACCCATAGGATCTAGTACAGCTATAAGTCCCAGAGCAGCCCTGTACCTTGGACTTGGGCCATGAGAGTTGGGTGCAGGAGAGGGCGTAGGGATTAGGGTTTACACATTTTCAACATGTTGGCCCTGTTTGAGGTACCAGACTACTTATGCACAGCCCTTTTCAGTTTTTTATCCATAAATAAACACATTTTTGTTGGTCTGTTCTGAAAGTTGCTTTGCTTATAATTCAAGACGAGATACACCTTTGATGCATTTTTGAGAATATGGCACCATGGCAAAGTCTGGAGGTAATTTTGAGGTGCAGTACATAACCCATGAAATTTTTGGGAGTAGTATGTGTTCAACTTGTAGTAGACATTGAGACTTTTTTATGATATATATTGTCCCTTAACTGACTTGTTAAAATTGCAATGCTATTCTGTCCTATGGGGAATTTTCATTGTTGAATTTTTATGTTTTTATATATTTTTTCAGCTGGTAGTTCTTAGGAACATAGGGTTGTAGTACTAATTGAGATTTTTCTTTTTACAGATTGTCCCCTAACTCCAAAGACTAATAAAGTTACAGCTTGTTGAAGTTGCAATGTTATACTATGGGAGTTTTCATTTTTTAATTCTTGGATTTTCATATGGCTCCTGAATTTTTCTGGGGTATTGTGTGTTAGTCTTGTAGTACTCATTGAGACCTATGTTTCAATATATAGATTATTCCTTAACTCCAAGTACTGATGGAGTTACGGCTTGTTAAAGTTGCACTGTTATCCTATGGGAATTTTCTTGTTTTAATTTTCATGTTTTATATATGTAGTTTCAGTTGGTATCTCTTAGGGACCTAGGGCTAGATTCACTAACTGCCTGATATACCCTCAGCTGCGGGAAAAAACAGGTGCAAGTGGGTTGCCACTTGCAGCTCTGCAGGTTACCCGCAGCTGCAGGTATTCACAAAGGTGGAGCCAGATTACAACTGGCTCCACAATTTACGGTGGCTTTTGGGTGGTGTTGCCTGGGAAATTTCATCAGCTGTGGAGATCTGTTATGGCTGATCGGACCAGCCATAACCTCTGCCACAAGTGCTGCAGCTGTGAATTTGAATCTCTGCAGGTGTGGGGATTTCAATCCACAACTGCCATCGCAGTGTGGGACTTAGTCCCAGGGGCATTTGTGAATCTAGCCCTTAGTAGAGGGTAGTAGGTCCAGGAGGTTGGCAGGTGGTTAGGAGGGCAAATCGGGTGCCCCATCACTCGGTGCTCTCCAACATATTACCTCCACAAACCATATAAAAACTACAAACAGGTATCTGTCTCTATCTCCAAAATCAAACAAAGGGTCAGAGGACACTGCAGAGCAGGACACTGCAACACAGGAGCTAGCACAACAAAACTTACCCAAAACAGGAACCAAAACAAAAAAAGCAAAAAGGAAATCCAAAAAACTTCTGATCATAGGAGACTACATGATTTGGGGAGTTGATACCTTTCTCCAGCCAGGGGTAATGGCCAGATGTCTCCCAGGTCCATCAGCACTGGAGATACACTGACCGCATTGCTAAAATTGTTTAGGAAGCAGGAGAAAACATTGATGTCCTGGTACACATAGGGATTAATGATCTCACCAGCCGGTTAATTGTGGAGACCAAGGAACACCTGACCATGCTGGGTGACAAACTATCATCCATTTTATCCGGCATCTCCTTCTCTGAGTGCTGCCAGTCTGAGAGAGGGGGGCAGATGGATGGAAGGTCAGAGAAGGGGTGATACGGGAGCTAAACATGTGGCTCAAGAACTGGTGCCAAGAAAAAGGACACAAATTTGTAGGGAACTGGCAACAGTTTGGGGAGCGAAAGTTCTTTAAATTTGATGGACTGAATCTGACTAAGGAGGTAGTCAGTACATTGGGGCAGAAGTCTGACGTCTTTGCAGAATATTTAAACTAGCAAATGGGGAGAGGGGTGCAGCACCCCATACATCAAATGGAAAGAACACCCCTTCCCCTTCAGCTAGTGGTCAAACAGGAGTTCAGAATGTTTGCAGTTCATTTGCATCACTAGGTAAGGAAAGAGGTCCGGCCCATACGATGTACAGGGGAAACGTCAGACCTCACACAACAACTAACACACTGAAATCTGGCCAATGGAAAAGCATGTACACAAATGCTCACATTCTGGGAAACAAGATCCCAGACCTGCAGGCAATAATGACAGAGGCTAAACTGGACATAGTAGCAATTAGCGAGACGTGGTTTACCAGTAACCACACTTGGGAGACTTCAGTACCTGGCTATGTACTGTTCAGAAGAGTCCGAGGTACAAAAAGGGGGGGTGGAGTGGCCCTTTATGTCAATGAAAATATCAAAGCTACAGAAATTCAGAATACACATAAGAAGCCAGAAGAACTGTGGGTCACCCTGGAAACAGGAAATGGGACAGCCATAAGAACTGGGGTTGTCTGGAGGCCCCCAGACCAGGGGGAGGACATAGGCATATTACTGTTAGAAGATATACAAAACATGACAGCTAAAGGGGAGGTTCTGATAATGGAAGACTTCAACATGCAGGCAAAGGCCCAAACCGAGGAAACACTAGCACAAAACAGTAAAAGAAGGTGACAAGACTTTCTGTAGATACATTAGTGAAAGGAGAAAGTCAAGAGGGGGTATTGCTAAGATCAAAGGAGATAAGGGGGCATGTGAGGAGGAGGACCATGTAAAAGCATCCATCCTAAATAGATACTTCTGCTCAGTATTTACTGAAGAGAAGGTAGGGTAGGGCCCAAAGCTCAGCACCATGGACACGGTGGGGAGGGAGGTATGCACTAGTCCCTGCACAAAAGAAAGGGTCCTACAAGAGCTCAATAATCTCAGGGTGGACAAGGCAATGGGACCTGATGGCATACATCCCAGGGTATTAAAGGAGTTAAGGGTGGAACTAGCAGAGCTATTATCAGAACTGTTTAGTGAGTCTCTGAGCACAGGAGAGGTCCCAGAAGACTGGAGAAGGGCTCATGTGATCCTGCTCCACAAGAGTGGTAGCAGGGAGGAGGCAGAGAACTACAGACCAGTCAGTCTTACCTCAGTAGTGGACAAGATTATGGAGGCACTCCTTAAGGAAAGGATACTGCAACACCTGGAATCCATAGGAGCACAGGATCCAAGACAGCATGGGTTTACAAAAGGAAGGTCCTGTCAAACTAATCTCATAGATTTCTTTGATTGGGTAACTAGAGTGGTGGACCAAGGGGGAGCAGTTGATGTTGCCTACCTTGACTTCCGCAAAGCTTTCGATACTGTTCCACAAAGAAAATTGATTAATAAGCTAGATAGGCTCAGGGTGGGTCAGAAGTTGGTCAACTGGGTGGCAAACTGGTTGACGGGCAGAAAACAGAGAGTGGTGGTAAATGGTATACAGTCAGAAGAGATGCAAGTTACAAGTGGGGTACCTCTGGGATCAGTTCTGGGCCCAGTCCTCTTCAATATCTTCATCAGTGACATTGCAGATGGACTGGAGGGTAGGGTTTATCTATTTGCAGATGACACCAAGATTTGCAACAGAGTAGATGATCCAGATGGGGTGGGCAGAATGAGAAGAGATCTGGATAAACTGGCAAAATGGTTGGAAGAGTGGCAACTGGGGTTTAATGCAAAGAAGTGCAAGATCATGCACATAGGGAAGAGAAACCCTGAAGCCACCTATAGGCTGGGAGGGGAGTTGCTGGCAGTCACTAGGGAAGAAAGAGACTTGGGCATCATCATCACCGATGACCTGAAATCATCCAAGCAGACCACTAAAGCAGTAGGTAAGGTTAGGGGGATGCTGGGGTGTATTAGTAGAGGTATCACAAGTCAGAAGAGGGAGATAATAATTCCTCTTTACAAGACACTGGTTAGGCCCCATCTGGAGTACTGCGTGCAGTACTGGAGGCCACACCTTCACAAGGACATTAACCAGATTGAGGCAGTCCAGAGAAGGGCAACCAAAATAGTGCAGGGACAGCATTAGAAAACATATGAGGACAGATTAACGGAGCTCAATATGTATCTCTTAGAGCAAAGGAGGGAGAGAGGTGATATGATTGAAACATTCAAACACCTTAAGGGCATTAACAATATGAAAGAGTCTAACATGTTTCAATATAATAAAAATAGAAAAAGAGGACACAGCATGAGATTAGAGGGAGGACGATTAAGAGGTAATGTGAGGAAGTTCTTTTTCACAGAAAGGGTGGTGGATGCATGGAATGGCCTACCTCAGGAAGTGGTGGATATGAATACAGTGCAGGGCTTCAAACAGGCATGGGATAGGCATAAGGGAGCAATACAGATGAGTATGAATAGATAGGTCACTGACAGAGCAAAGGCCGATGGCACATTTATAAGGTAGAAAAAGAAATGGGCAGACTGGATGGGCCTTGCGGTCCTTATCTGCCATCAACATCTATGTTTCTATGTAGTCATGTAGTATTGAGAGCTTACTTTTGATAAATAGTTTATCTCTTAAGTCAAATGACTGACAGAGTTACACTTTGTTAAAGTTGCAGTGTTAGCCTATGGGAATTTACATTTTTTAATTTATATATTTGTATATGACCAGGAATTTATTGGGAGGGTGGTATATGTTAGCCTTGTAGTACTCACTGAAACCTTTCTTTTGATATATAACTTAATTCCAAATATTGATGGATGTATGGTTAGTTAAAAGTCAAATATGCAAACAAAAACTAAATATGCAAACAAAAACTAAGTCCAACTTTTTCTTTCGTATTAACCAAACCTCTTTCATGAGATTTTCATGAGCTCATGAAAGAAGATTGGTTCATCCAAAAGAAGAATGTGAAAAAACCTAAGTCCAGCTTTTTCTTTCGTATGACCCAATCCTCTTTTGTGAGATTTTGTGAGCTCATGAAAGAGGATTGGTTCATATGAAAAATGAATGTGAAAAACAGCTAAGTCCAACTTCTCTCATATGAACCTAATCTTCTTTTGTATGTCCCTATTTCTTGTTTGTGAACCATATGAAAGAAGAAAATCATTTCACAAAAGAGAATTTTAAAAATGTTTAAAACCACATTTATGGGTCCTGTTTTGGAAAACTAACTCCAGAATCCAGCTAATGGGGTCCCTTTTTGCACAATACATGTGTTCATATCTCTGCAGGATATCATTTTTATGGGGTTTTAAAAAAATGTTTTTATTTTAAATGAAAACAAGCTGGCTGCCATACAAAATAATAATTTTCTCTCATGAAAGAGAATTAACCCCTTACAAAAGTGAAATCTTCTTTCATATGGCCAAATTCTTATTTCGTATGTAACAACTATCCAAAAGACCCTACTGAAAATGCTTTGAACCAAGATTTCACATCTTTATAAGTCTGGAACACATTCATATTTTTTCACCAAACCAATGAAATGCACCATTCTTGGGCAAGCCCTTTAAACCCTGAAAACTTCAGACCAAAATGACAAACCATCTGGGTACTAGGCAATGACAGATAAACAGTGACATCCCCTGATTTTTCCACTTTTTGCACTATCCGGATCTCAGAAACCACACATCTGACCAGAACAAAATGTGTTCCATCAAGAGACTTTGATCTCCAGACTGTACATGCAAAATGTTGTACAAATCTGTTGAACAAGGACAAATATATGAAACTGCAAAGTTGGGACTTTAACATTAAACAGCCTACTCAACCCTACGTATAGTGGTGCTGCTGTGCCACTATAATACTTGAGGTAGCACAAGTATAATTAGGGTTGAGTGGAAGTCATCCTGATGAACCCCAAATTTTTGCACCTTGATAACTTTAGTGGTGCTTGATGAAAACTGCCCCAAATTTAGCATGTATTGTCTGGATGGCATGTTCTTAAGTTGTGGAAAGTTTAATGATGGTGTTTCTCTGGATTCTGAGATCTGAATACATTATCACGAATAAAGAAAAAAAAACATCACTTTTGGCCTTTTGCCTACAGCCTAGAGGTATGGAATTTTGTTCTCAAACTTTTAGAGTTGAATGGGCTTGTGCCAAGAGTGTGTCTTTCAAAGATTTCATGAACAACTATTAATTGTTTCCAGAATTATAAGGTTTTGAAATTTTGCTTCCGAGCACGCTGAGTAAGGTTTTAGGATAAATCTCTGACACAACACTAAAATTTTGCTTTCATGACTCATTAAGCTTTCACAGCATTGGTGTTTTTCATGTCATGAGAAAAACAATTGTGTTGCAATAGTGACCATCTTAGTTTTTTGTGGTTAAAAAAATTGAAACTATATAAAAATGAACATGAATCTTGCTAAACAGGACCTGTTTTTGTTTTTTCCCCCAAAACAAGCCAGAAATACCTTTTTAGGACTTTGGCTGTCATTTTACAGAAATGGATGATTTTGTGTATTGAGACCCCAATTTTTTTGTTGTGTATTTAAATGCTACAGCAAATTGCAACACTAAAATTTTAGTATCACAAATTTTAGAGTAGCACTTTAGTGTTGCCCTTAAATGTGCAACAGAAGAATTCCATTTTTGTGTCTCACATACTTTAATTCATCTTTATTCAATAAAAATGTTGCACATATATACAACTGTCAAAGAAGAAGCAAATCATAAACAGTACTTCATTATACAATTGATTAAAGCAGCTGGTATGCACATAATGTCCATGTCTTTTTCATGCCATGACACTTCCAGAAAGGTAAATCCAAGAATTTTCACTGCAATGGCCAGGGTTCAGTTCTTTACCCAGCTTCAACCTTAAAACTAGTAAAATAACTTGGTGGGTAAATCTTCTTAGCCAAAAATAGTAAGAACTAGTAACTGGTAGTAGATGCTGTAAAAGATAGTGGTAAAGTCAATGTCTTAAGTTTGAGGGAGTAGGTTAAGTCCCTTGCCAGTGTTATCAGCCCAGAACCTAACTAGTTATTGCCTGCTTTGCCCTCCCACACTAATCACTAGACCTGCATGCAACCTGTCTTCCTCTGGGTCTCAGAGGGGGACATCCCGGGCCTCCAGTCTACCTCATATGTTATTGTACTGCTCCACTGTAAGTCACAGAGAGACTGTGATCCTTTCCATGGTGCTTATCTTCGTCACCCTTGCCACCCACCCTTTCACTGTAGAAAGGTTCTCTTGCAGCCAGCAAGTCATCACACCCGCTATGGCTGTTGTGAACAGGGCATGGAGAAGACCTTACTGTGACCTATCTCCCACTCTGGAACCTCTTGTTCCAAGACCAGGTGTTCAAATGTGTTGGTAATATCAGTCCCCTACAAGGCAGTGAGTCTGCATGTCTTTGATACCAGTAGGGTCTCAGAGTGGACGGTTCCAGAATACATGAAAGTGGGAGCCTATTCCACCGCATTTTCTCCCACATAGATTGCAGACTTACTCTTGAAAGTGTTAGATGATGGTAGGAGTAAGGAAGAACCTGGTCAGGCATTTCCACCAGAATTCCTGCCACCCAGGGGATGCTGTTTCCCTCCATACCTTCTAACAGACCACAGTCTAGACAGAGTCATTCTCCCACTGCATTTGAAGGACAGCAGACTCTGGGTGTTTGTCTCCCAAAAGAGTTTCATACACTCTTGAAACCGTATCTCATCTGTTGACCAGCATTGCTCCTCCCCAATAAAGAAAGCTTTCGATGGCTGACATAGCTCTGCTGGCCTGAGTCACCAGGCCATTGGAGATCAGATAATGATGTACTTGCAGGTAACGAAAGTGGTCCTGGGTTGAGAGTCCAGATTTCTGTTGTAGCTCCCCAAAAGGAATACAGGTACCCTCCCAGATGAAGTGCCAGTATTGTGTGAGTCCAAGGCTGCTCCACCTCTGAAAACCAGGATATGTACAGGGAGGAGTTAAGTTTGGGTCCCCCATAATTACAGAGAGTGGGCCTATAGCTTTAGGGAAGTTTGTCAGTGTTTAAACTTTTAGGAGCATGCCTGGCATTTGCTTCATCCATAGGTTGGGTATCTACCCAGATGTGTGCAGTAAGAGGCACATGGGTAAGTCAAAGAGTAGGACTGGAAGGGGTTGCTGCATTTCGATTTCTAAGTAGCCTGTGTCCCCTCTCTGTTTGGACCATCTAATGATGGGAACTCACTATGCAACAAGGTAGTCTTTGCAGAAATCTTGGAGGGCTAGTTCTCAGGAGGACCAGAAGTTCCTGGCTGAATCTGTGGCGTTTGCCCACCCAAATGAATTGCAACATACTTCTTTGGAGGCACTTCCAGAAGCTTTCAGGTATTCCAAGTGGCATAACTTGGGTGTTTTGCAATATTTTAGTTCCAAGTTTTGAATAGACTGTTTATATGACCCTAACTCATTTACAATGATGGTGGGAATTTTCAAGTGCAGGTTGAAAGGTGATTTCACAGTTGCTCTGTGAAACTACCTTTCATGTAAAATGTAACACATTCTAGCTACCATGTTCATGATGGAGGGTTGACATGTTTTTTAAATGTGACACAATCCCCAGCCTTGAGAAGTATGGTGCAGTGCTGGCCACATGTAACCATATAGTGACAAGAAGTCTTTTCTTGGCATAGGACTCAGAGGGCCTGGCACTTCTGCACATGTAGCTGCATGGATGCACAGGGCCCAGAGGGTGCTTCACTTCCACTGCCAGATGGACTCTTGGCCCTGCATGTCTGCATCTGCAGCCATATGGATGAACACGGCTCTGAGGGCCTCACTGTTTTGCAACCCAAGAATTCAATTTTTGGTGTGTGTGAAACATTTTTGTGCTGCACTTAAACGTGCAACACAAGAATTCCATTTTTGTCTCATATAATTTTACTAGTAACTTGACCGTTTTGCAATACTTTAGGCCCAAATTTTGAATATACTGTTTATATGACCCCACCTCATGAACAAGGATGATGGGACAGGTTGAAAGGTGATTTTGCAGTTGCCCTGTGAAAGCACTTCAGGTAGGATTTAACACATTCTAGCCATCAAGTTCATGACATGGGGTCAAAATTTCAAACAAAAGCTATGAAGAAATGTTGTGTGCAGGGCTGTGCTTTGGCCCAGTGGGTATTGCATTGTGATCCTGTGTCAGTGAACTGATTTCAGGGGCAAACTCAGTGAGCCAGCTGGATGGGCCCAGGCTAATGAGATGGTGCTGCCATTCAGCACCACCCCCCATCTGGGGAAAGATGGTGTAGTGTTGGCCACATGAGCAACATGTAACCATATGGTGAAAAGAAGTCTTCTCTTGGTATAGGTCCCAGAAGGCCTGGCACCTCTGCATCTGTAGGTGCAAGGATGTGCAGGGCCCAGAGGTCCTGTATTTATACAGCCAGATGGACTCTTGGCCCTGTGTGTATGCATCTGTAGCCACATGGATGCAGAGGGTCCTGAAGGTCTTACTCTTCTGCAGCTCCCCCAGATAGCCCTACAAACTCTTTGCACCCATATCTGCACTTCCACAGGCAGATTGACAAACTCTTCCCTTGGCACAGGGCTGGAGGGTCTTGTGCATCTGCATCTGGGACCTGTGTGAATGAGGACATGATTCCGCTATCTCAAAAAGAAAGTAAATTCATTAGAAAAAAACTGTGTTAATGCACCAGGTAGGGTTCAACTTAACACCACAAAAACAAGGATGTGATGTTAGGGTTTCCAATCCTATCTCCCTCCAAGCAGCAAAAGGACAACACCACAAAAGCAACCACAGACAGCCATAATCAGGTAAGACAAACAACATACAACTGTTTCCAGATGAAACAAATGCAGTAGCACTGATGTGCCACCTTTGTGGATTAGTATCTGTGGAATGCACACTGCAAGGCATGTACACCAACTTCTGACTGCAGATAGAAATCCACGATACTCAAATTATAACACTACTTCTATCTGTACAAGCACAGGCCTCTGCTGCCATAGATAAAAATCCATGATACCCAAATTACAAGAGTTCTTTTGTCTGCAGAAGCAGAGACCCCCATGATGCCAGTGCTTCTTCACTCATGGGTACTCATGCACACTCTAAGACATACACACACTTCTGGCTGCAGAAGCGCAGGCTCTCTAAAATCTATGATACCCAAATTAAACACTACGTCTTGAGCCACAGTTATGTATGCATGCTGTAATACACACACACCAACTTCTGGCTTCAGAAGCACAGGACCTTGAGGGGCCTGCACCTCTTCAGTTGCAGATAGAAATCCATGATACCCAAATTGCAACACTACTTCTGTCTGCAGAAGTGCAGGCCATTGAAGGGCCTGTGCCCTGCAGCTGCAGGTGTAAAACATACACAATAACTTTTGTCTGCAGAACCACAGGCCACTGTGGAGCCTGCACTTCTACTGCTTGACAGAAATCCATGATAACCAAATGGCAACACTACTTCTGTCTGCAGAAGGTATTCATGGGCACATACAATTCTGGTTGCACAAGGACACCCTTCTGCAGCCACAGATACAAATCCATGAAGGTAACACATCAGTACTACTGCATTTGTGTCCTTTTTCTGCTTGGGGCAGTGAAGGTGGGTAGGGTTAGAAACCCTAACATTACCTTTTATGGCATTAAGTTGAATCCTAATTCATGCATTAACACAGTTTTTGTCAATAAATATACTATACTGTATATATTATACTATTTGCAAAAAACTGTGTTAATGTACCAATTAGAGTAACGTAACACCACAAAAGTAGGGAAATGTGGATCTATGATGCTGGTTCAACCAGTGTTACATTGACGGCTTTATGCTGACCACAAATTGCGGTTGGTATAAAGCTGTCCAGTGAACAGTTTGTTTTTTGGGGGGCTTTCCCCCCAATCCCCCCCATATTTTAATAGAATCAAGTCCAAGTCATTTGGGGAGAGGGTGCAAGACCCGGAGAGACAGGGATGGTGAGTGGACGGTGGAGATGCCACTAGACACCCAGGAAGTATATATACGAAGATGGCAATTGGAGGGTGTGGGTTGTCACTAGACACAAGGCAAATATTTATTTACTATGGGGACAGTGATCAGAAGGTGGGGAGAGTCACTACACACCAGGTCAACATTATTTCATTATGGAGACAGTGATCAGAGGGTGGAGGGTACCACTAGACACTAGGGAAATATTACGGTAATATTTATTTACTATGGGAATTGTGATTGGAGGGTGGGGGTGCCACTAGACACCAGATAAATATTTATTTACTATGGAGATAGTGATCAGAGGGTGGGAGGGGTGCCACTAAGCAGTAGGGAAAGACATCAACCAGAACGATGAT
Source organism: Neoceratodus forsteri (assembly GCA_016271365.2). Classification (NCBI taxonomy): domain Eukaryota; kingdom Metazoa; phylum Chordata; order Ceratodontiformes; family Ceratodontidae; genus Neoceratodus; species Neoceratodus forsteri. The sequence goes on along the minus strand of CM028130.1, from coordinate 688,182,327 downwards.
TGGAGGGTGGGTGGTGCCACTAGACACCATGGAAATTGTGGCTCACAGCTCACACTGTAGCCCACAGCACGAGTTCCAGCTATGGCTGCAGAAGTCCAGAAAGTCCCGCTGTTCTCATACAGAGAACATGGGTGAACAGCTCCTCTCACTAAGCTGGGCACCTGGGATTTTGGGTGCCCAGAACAGGTATTTCTGGCAACTGTAAAAATAAACGAACACCAGAATCTAGCTGTAATGGGTCCCATTTAGCTAGGTTCAGGTATTTGTTCTTTTATAAAAACATAACTTGTTTGCACTTTCACTGTTTGTAAGTTTAAACAGTAAAAACAAAATGGTAGCCATCTCGAGTGTTTTTTCCCCCAACAGCAAGTAAATCATACAAATAACCACTGGCAATGTGTTTTTTACCTTTTGTGATTGGTATTTCTCTGCACACGAACAGTAAATCATGACCAGTTAACTTGCAGACTTTACTTTTATTGATCAAACAGTTTTTTTATCAAGCAAACGTGAACATTATCCCAAAAATTGTTGAAAGAACTCTTAAAACTGAAGGTGAACAAAGCAATGGGGCCTGATGGGATTCATCCTAGAATTCTAAAAGAACTAAGGGTAGAACTAGTGACACCACTGACTACCCTCTTTAACAAATCATGGGAGGATGGGGTGGTACCTGAGGACTGGAGAAGGGCAGATGTGATTCCACTTCACAAAAGTGGGAGCAGGGCAGAAGTGGGAAACTACAGACCTGTTAGTTTAACCTCAGCGATAGGGAAAATGATGGAATCACTTCTGAAGAGAAGAATTGTCAAGGACCTAGAGGCCAGAGAGACACAGGACCCAAGGCAGCACGGATTCACAGTGGGAAGGTCATGCCAGACGAATCTAATAGATTTATTTGACTGGGTGACCAAAGTAGTAGATCCGGGAGGGGCTGTGGACATGGCCTACCTAGACTTTAGCAAGGCATTTGACACAGTCCCACACAAAAGATTAGTATACAAGTTAGCCAGCCTGGGAGTGGGTCCCAAGATGATAGCCTGGGTAAAGAATTGGCTGGAGAATAGGACACAGAGGTAATGGTAAATGAGTCCACTCTGAAGAAGGGGGGTTACTAGTGGGGTACCGCAGAGGTTTCAGTATTAGGACAGGTCCTCATCCAGTGTCTTTATAGCGAGCATTGCAGAGGACTGGAAGGAAAAAAGTATGTCTCTTGCAGATGACACAAAGATCTGCAACAGAGTTCATGCACAAGGTGGGGTGGAAAGGATGAGAAGGGACTTGGCAAGGGTAGAGGAATGGTCAAATGTATGGCAGCTTAGATTCAATGCTAAGAAGTGCAAGGTAATGCACCTGGGAAACAAAAACCCAGGGGAAGAGTACACAATGGGGGGTGAGATACTAACAACAACAAAAATGGAAAGGGACCTGGGGGTAGTCATATCAGATGACCTAAAGGTGGGCAAGCAATGTGAGAGGGCAGTATGGAGGGCTGAGGGGATACTGGGATGCATAGGGAGAGGCATCACCAGTAGAAAACAGGAAGTTGTTATCCCTCTGTACAGACAGCTGGTGAGACCCCATCTGGAGTACTGTGCGCAGTTCTGGAGACTCAATCTCCGCAAAGACATAGACAGGATGGAAGCTGTCCAGAGGAGGGCAACTAAAATGGTGCAGGGTCTGCACCAGAAGACATATGAAGAGAGACTTAAGGAGCTTAATATGTATAGCCTCGAGGAAAGGCGGAGAGGGGACATGATAGAAACTTTCAAGTTCCTCAAGGAATCAACAAAGTCCAAGAGGGTAGTATCTTTCAGAAAAGAGGTGTGCAAGAACAAGGGGGCACAATTTGAAAATGGGGGGGGGGGCAGCTCAGAGGTAATGAAAGGAAGTATTTTTTTCACAGAGAGGTTTGTGGATGCATGGAACGGCCTTCCGGAGGAGGTTGTGGAGTCAAAAACAGTGGCAGAATTCAAGCATGCAGGGGATCATCATAAGGCAATTCTAGGGGGTGGGGGTAGGAAAAAGTAGGCTGCTGGTTAACTAGGATCTGCAGTGTATCCATTAGGTAGGGAAATGGGCAGACTGGGTGGGCCAAGTGGTCCTTATCTGCCATCAAATTCTATGTTTCTATGTTTCTATAATTCAAAATTTGTATGCCCCATCATCCCTTAAAATTTCATGAAGAAATTCCACACGTCTAGGCTGTAGGTGAGAGCAAAAATACCCAATGTTAAGTACAGGGGGAAAAATGTAGATTTTTCACTGTTTTTACCCTCCTTATCTCGACAACTGTGCAAGAGGTGATCATGAAACTGTTCACATCTTGATACTCTGGCAGCTTGACTGTGCATGCCAAATTTTGTGCTAATTCCTCAAATGACAGCAAAGTTTTTAAGGTGCAACAAATTGAGTTCCACATTAAACTGCCGACTCAACCCTAACTACAGGGGTACTACTGCGCCCCTATACTATAGCAGGTGAGAGTCAAACGTTACAGATAAAAGATTTATTTTAGCCACTGAAGCATTGTAAGAGAAGACAAAGCATTTAAATTAATTTCAGTCATTCAAATTCACTTTGGAGACATAACAAAGGAACCCTTAAGAAATGCGAAAGGAACTTGAACAATGCCTGATGGCATTACAATGGCCCTTGCTGTAATCAAAACAAAGCAGTGAAATCTAACAGAAATGGTTAACTCTATATAAAAATAACTAATATAAAAGCTTTACAATTTAAATACATTGCATAAATTTGGACTTGGGCTCAAAATGGTCTGACTGTGATTACCACTTATCACTTGTTGGGGGGAGGCAGGACTTATACAACTTACTTATGTCTCTGTCATTTGTGAATTATTGTCCTATCCTTTCACTTGTGAATTTAAGTGGCATATTCCAAACCAGGCCATTGTGTATCCTTTTTGTCTGCCTGCCTGCCTACCTATCTATCCATCTATCTATCTATCTGTCTGTCTGTCTATCTATCTATCTATCTATTTCTTCTTTTACAAAATTGTTTTTGAACTCCCTTTAGTGTAATGTACACAAGCATGACTAGCATGGCCCATGCATGTATTTTCAAGTTTTCAACCCTTTACCCATATCTTGGTAAATGTTGTCTACTTCCTTTAAACAGAATGAATGAAAAAAAATGACTACTGTGGGTGTGTCTGCAAGGTGCCTTTTGTTAAGTGTAAATAAAGCATGAGTTTGCACTTGATTCTTGCAGATTTTCAGTTCAAATGTGATTATACCATGCTTTTCACTGCAAGTTGACTCAGGGCTGACATTTGGTTTGCAAAAAAAGCTTATCCCATCTGCATTTAATACTTGAACAAATGGCAGCACTTCCTCTGAATTTCTGTTTGTGGTTTTCAGTGGAGACACATCTCAGAAAAACAGTAATATGAGGTTACTGTGTAAATTAGTAAGACATTATTACACTTATTCTTGATGTGAAAGTTACAGCAGACATAACTTTATACAGCACATTTGTGCTACGTTATTTGAAAACCATGTTTGGTGACTTATGATACATATGTAAAAGACACCACTATGAAAAGTGAATAATGTTCTCATTATGCACCCAGAACTGCTCATACTGTATCTACCACACTTTCTTCAAGTATCTGTTTCCTTATTTTGCTGTTACACAACTACTGGCTATGCAGAACTAATCTATTAAAAAAAAATGAATACGCTTTCATTATCGGATCATGCGAGCAGGAGGGCTGCCCTATGACTCCTGTGCATTTAATAAATTCAGACTAAGTTGATGACTTTATTGGTCTCTCTCTAGTGTTTTTTTCTGTTTCAAGATAAAAGACAACATAACACTAATTTTGTTTCTATTTATTTTTTAAAGTGCTTTGCTGTTTGAAACAACATATTTAAATTTGAATGTGGTTAGCCCCTTACTCAGTTTTTGAATGAACTATTTAGTTTTCTAGGTCCAGAGTTGGCCCTGCAGTTTATTACTAATGCAACTGTTTTCTAGTAGTCAGCCAAAAAGTTTCATTTATGAAACTCTACATCAGCTCAGCTCTTTCATTTCATATTTTTTTTGCTTCTCTACTGACTGTAGCAAATGTCTGACATTATTTAAAGCACACTTGCTTGGACCAGCGGCTAATAAGGAGCATACCTCTTAACTGTCCCACATTGTGAGGGATTTCCCTCATTTCATTTCTCAGAGTTCCTCTATCCCACATCTGTTTCACATGGAAAATGTGATGCCTTAACGGAGAAAGTGTTGTCTCACATTGAAAACTCAGAAATAAAATCAGAAATGCACATTGTAGGTTGCTAAATCAAAGTTAAATTTAAGGCACTAATTTTCAATGTTCTAAGTATGTATTGCCATACTTAACAATGTGCCCCAATTTCATAGATTCATAGATTCATAGACATATGTCAGCCCATACCCCCTCTACTTGTCCTCCCCTGTCCAAGATTCCCCCCTCCTCCCCTTAACAATCCCTTGTGTTTGTCCCAGGCCCTCTTGAAACCCTCTACTGTACTGGCCCTCACCACCACCTCTGGCAGTCCATTCCAGGGCTAAACCACTCTCACTCTGTGAAGTAATACTTCCTAACATGTCTGCTAAACCTTCGCCCTTCCAGCCTCAATCCTTGCCCTCTAGTTCTTATATTTACCTTCCCTGCAAACAAGTTCTCTCCAACTTTATTGATTCCCTTCACATTCTTGAATGTTTTGATCATGTCCCCTCTCTCCCTTTTTGTCTCCAGAGGTTACAAATCTAGCTCCTTCATCCTTTCCTCATATGACTTTTCACTTAGCCCATGCATCATTTTAGTGGCCCTCCTCTACACCCTTTTCATACCATCTATGTCTTTTCATAGATGAGGCCTCCAGAACTGTAACCCATACTCCAGGTGTGGCCTAACCATGGAGCTGTATATTGGCATCAGCACCTCACTCCTTCTGCTGGTTATCCCCCTCCCTATGCACGTCAGCATCCTATTTGCTTTGCCCACTGCCTTGCTGCACTGGGTCCCCACCCTAAGGTCATCAGAGATTATAACTCCTAGATCCCTTTCCTGCCTGGCTGCAGCCATTATCCCCCCCCCCGGGTGTATGTGGTATTTGGATTCCTCCTCCCCAAGTGCATCACTGTGCATTTTCTGGCATTGCACTTTAGCTGCCATGTTTCTGATCACTCTTCCAGCAATTTTAGATCCTTGTTCATTGCCTACCCCCCTGGGTGTCCACCCTGTTACTGAGTTTCGTATCATCTGCAAAAAGGCAGACCTTCCCCTGAAGCCCCTCTCCTATGTCACTGACATAGATGTTAAACAGAATGGGCCCCAACACTGACCCCCTTGGGGACCTCACTTGTAACCCTTATCTCCCAAGAGTGCACCCCATTGACCATCATCCTTTGGCTTCTACCTGTCAGCCAGCTCTCCAGCCATCTTGCTATTTTCTGCCCCAGCCCCAGACTCCCCAACTTATTGACCAGTTTTGTGTGGGGCACTGTGTCGAAGGCCCTCCTGAAGTCCAGGTAGGCCATGTCCTCTGCCCCACTCTGATCAACCACCCTTGTCACTTCATCAAAGAATTCAATCAGTTTCATCTGACATGACTGTCCTCAAGTGAAGCCATGCTGCCGAATATCTTGCAGCCTCTCTACTTCCAGATAGCTGGCCACCCTTTGTTTCAATGTCTTCTCCATTACTTTACCCACCACCGATGTGAGACTGACCGGGCAATAATTGCCTGCCTCCTCCATGATGCCTCCTTTATGAATTGGCACCATGTCTGCCTTCCTCCAGTCCTCTGGTACCCACCCCAGATCCAGGGACAAGTTAAATAGCCCCACCAATGGTTCCGCCAGTACTCCCCCTTAATTCTCTGAGCACATTAGGGTGTAAGCCATCCGGGCCCATGGTCTTGTTCACCCTCAGCTTACCTAACTCTTCCCTTACCTCCTCTGCACTCATTGGGCTAGGATCCACCCCTCCCCCTTTCCCTTTTCACTCAGCACTGGTCCCCCCCCCCTCTGTTGTACAAAACGAGCTGAAGTATCCATTCAGCACCTCAGCTTTCTTGAAATCCCCTTCCACCTGCAGTCCCTCCCCAATCCTTATTATCCTATGCCTTACCTTCCTCCTTTCCCCTATGTACCGAAAAAAATGTCTTGTCCCCCCATTTGGCCTGCCTAGCAATTCTCTCCTCTGTTTCTGCTTTAGCCTTCCTAATCCTCTGCCCTGCCACCCTCTGCTTCTCTTTGTAAGTTTCCCTATACTCACTCCCATGCATCCTCTTGTATTCCCTGAAAGCCCTTTCCTCTCCCCAGTTGCCTCCCTCACTTCCCTACTGAGCCAGAGTGGCCTCCTCCTTCTTTTGTTCTTCCTCACCCTCCTTACACATGCCACTGTTGCTTTAAGGAGCCCCCCCTTGATCTTTTTCCAAAGTTCCTCCACCCCTCCCCATCCCCTCCCACTTCCCCACTTCCTCCCAGAATATAGAAACATAGAAACATAGAATTTGATGGCAGATAAGGACCTCTTGGCCCACCTAGTCTGCCCATTTCCCTACCTAACGGATAAGCTGCAGATCCTAGTTAACCAGCAGCCTACTTCCTCCTACCCCCCACTAGAATTGCCTTATGTCTGTCCCATGCATTCTTGAATTCCCCCACTGTTTTTGACTCTATGACCTCCTCAAGAAGGCTGTTCCATGCATTGACAACCCTCTCTGTGAAGAAATACTTCCTCACATTATTTCTGAACCATCCCCCCTCTATCTTCAAATTGTGCCACCTTGTTCTTGCATATCTCTTTTTCTGAAAGATCAGTCAATCAATATCTTTATTTATCCAGGTGGGCACCATTGAGCAAGTTCATTTATAAGGTGGGCCTGCGGTCCTACAGTAATAATACAGAAAGACAAGTTACAATAGTACAAACAGTAAAAATAGCTGCTATTATAGTAAAAATGCACATTTACAGATAATATACATTGAACATAGATCTACAAAGAGTCGTGGATAATGAACTTGTGCTGTATCCAAGCCCAAAAACTGTGCATTTTGTAGTGGGAAATGTTAGGGAGAGGGTAGGCATACCAGATAGAAGATATCAAGAGCGTAATGTAGGGAGAGGTGGGGAATAGAGGTGCAAGTGAAGAGGACCCAATTGTTAGAGCAGAGTGATGAATTGGGAGGGTGGAGGACTGTACGAAAGGCGATGAAGTGATTTTCGCCCCAAAACATGGCGACATATGGAGGAGAAAAGCTGCCGATGTACTCAGTGCAAGAGGAGGAATATAGTAGCAGGGGCATAACTGGGAGGGTCCTGGAGGTTGGGGCAGAGGGAGATGTTGGATGGATGAGGGACTGAATATTTTTTGGGGCAAAAGATGATAATTATCCCCAAGTGTGGTAGCATGTGCTAGAATCAGGCTGCAGCTGTTCAGAGCATCAAAGAATAAGATATGGGAGTTTGGCAATAAATCCTGTGGATCTGTTGGTGGGCATGCTAGAGGTAGAGGCACACATTTCAGCTGGGGGGCCACCGTTTACAGGCCGCCATTTGAGGGAAGGAGGTTACTTAGTGTCTAGCAAAGCAGTTGCAAATTTCCGTAATGCCATCATGGTAAAGCCTTTTGAACAAAAGGGTACTTACTGGGGTTTTCAGCTTAAGTATTTTTTAGGTTTTATTCCATATTGATGGGCGTGAGAATGCAAAGGCGGCTCTCCCGACTCGTGTGAGTGCCCTGGGTATATTTAGCAGGAGTTGTGAGCAGCTTCTAAGGGACTAATTCCTGGGCACAATCGGAGACAGACAGTCGATGATGTATTGAGGGAGTTTGCCACTGAGGGCTCTAAGTGTCCAGAGTGCTGCATTAAAGTTGTACCTATAGTGAAGTGAGTCCAGCCCGTGGCGGCATATAGTATGCAATGATTGGTAGAGAAGGGGAGGTCAGTGATGAAGCGTATAGCTCTGTGGTAGAGCGTATCCAATTTTCCAAGATAGGGAGCTGCACAGCTACTGTATATGAAGTCTGCATAGTCAATTAAGGACAGCAACGTGGCTTGGACTAGTCGTTTCTTTGCATTTGATGTAAGAAGTCTTCTTATCCTGTAAAAAAGACCAAGTCTTTGCTTTAATTTTCTCAGCAAGTCTTCCAGGTGGTCAGTAAAGGAGAGTTTGCAGTCAATCCAGACCCCAAGATATCTGAATTTCAGAACATACTCTAAGCACTCTCCCAGCATCGTGGTTATTGGGGGGGAAGGAGTCAGTAGTGCTTGTATAGTTTGTGGGGGAAAATAACATGGCTTTAGTTTTCTTAGTATTTAATAACAGTTTTTGATTGATTAGTTGGAGTTGCAGGAGGTTGAAATCATTTTGTAGGTCAGTACAAGCTTCTTTTGGTGTGGGACGACTCAGGTACAGCACTGTGAATATTTGCATCCTTGATTCCCTCATCAATGTTGTTGATATACACTGCGAAGAGATGGGGACCTAATATGGATCCCTGAGGGACACCTCTTTGTAAGAGTTTTAGGGCAGATAGTTCACCATCCACTTTCACCTGCAGGTATCTGTCCGTCAGATATTCAGAGAACCAGTTTAGAGAAGTAGCATCCAGTCCTAGTGTTTTTGGCGAGTCAAGGAGCAGGTCGTGGTCGACTGTGTCGAATGCTTTGCTGAGGTCAAGAAACACAGCACATACTGACTTTCTATGCTCCAACTCCAGTTACCAGTCATTTGATACTTTATCTAATGCTGAGAATGTACTGTGGTTGGCTCTGAATCTGGATTGAAGGGGGTTTCGTAATTTTTCTCTGTCGATGAAGGATCTTAGTTGGCCATTCACCATTTTTTCAAGTAGCTTTGAGAGTGTGGGTAGGAGAGAAATTGGCCTATAGTTATTAAGGTTGCAAGGGTCTCCAGATTTAAATAGCGGGATAACGTGTGCGATCTTCCATATTTGAGGGAGGGTACCTTGTGTTAGGGACAGGTTGAATAAATGAGTAGTAGGCACTGCCAATAAGTGGCATGCTATCTTTAGGAAGTATGGTTCAAGTGCATCTGCGCCAGCACTTTTCTTAGTATCCAGGTGGAGAATCAAGTCTTCCAGTTCCTTGAGGGAAACTGATGAGAATGAGAAATGTTGACTAACGGAGCCAACATTTGGTGGGGTCATGCGAAGTTGGGTGTGCAGGCTACATGCAGGTGAGTTATCAAAGGCTAAGCCTGCTGTGGCGAAGTGCGTGTTGAATGCCTGCAGTATCTCTTTTGTCATTGATTACTGTATTGTCAGAGGTAATTTTGTAGGAGCATATTTTGTGCGTGGCTCCGCCAGTTCTGATTGTGGCCCAGAATCTGGAGGGACAATTGGCTGCAGTATCTAGTTCTGCTTGGTAATAGCAGGCATTAGCTTCCCTAATCAGTTTGGTGCAACGATTTCTGGCTGTTCTAAAGAGGCGCCAGTCTTCCTCTTTTTGGGATTTGCTGGCAGTTTTTCAGAGTTTATCCCTGGACAGTAGTGCAGATTTGAGATCTTGAGTGAACCAACGGCATTTCCTAGCCTTTATGCATATTTTTGACAGAGACGCATGTAGATTCATGGCGTAGGTAATGATTTCATATAGTATAGAATATGTAGTTTCCACTGTTTTAGCAAGGTAAAACTCTGCCACAAGGGGGAGTTTTTTAGGTCAAGTAGGTATGCCTTTGGGTCGAATGACCTGGTTGAACTTTTGGTGGAGAATTTGGCTGTAGTTGGCACTTTGTTGGCTGCCCAAACTACAGCTATTAGGCAATGGTCGCTAATATCCGCATCAAAGGTTCCAACGTGGGAGAAGGAATGGGGTTTATTTACAAGCAGGACATCCAGAAGGGTACTTTTGGCTGTATTCTTTTTGTTGATACGGGTGGGTTCTGAGTTGAGTAGGGTGAAACCAAGGGAGTCGCAGAAAGATTTAAGTGGTTGACCAGCTTCTGACAGCCAATCGTAGTTTAGATCCCTGAGGATAATTGTTTCCAGGGGGCTAGTGTCCAAGATAGTTGTAAGATTGGACAAGAGCTGAGTACCGGCAGATGGTGGTCTATAGCATCCTATGACTCGGAGTGCTAACGATGGGGATAGGTCGATTTTTATGTCCAGGCACTCAAATCCCTCTAACAGTGAGTTAGAATTAAGTGTTGATGCCACAAATCTATCTTTGATGTAGATGGTGACCCCGCCTCCTCTGGATTACCTATCGCATATAAAGATCTGGTAGTTAGGTATATTAATCATGCTATTTGGCGTAGAGGGCCATAGCCAGGATTCCGAGATAACAAGCACATCTGCCATTGTATGGGCGGTCCAAGCCTGGATAAGGGTGAATTTTTTCAGCAGGCTGCACGAGTTAATGTGCATAAAACTAATACCTTTAAGAGATAGTGACTCGAAAGGGGAGGTAAGCTTATTTATGGGCCCTGGATTAAGCTCGACATTGCCAGAGCAGAGTAAGAGTGAGGAGTAGCAATTTTTTCAGGGATTAAAGTGAAAGGCAATGAGCTTGAGGCTTTTTCCGGCTTGGCATGGAGGAGGAACCGGGGTGCCAAGCTTTGTTTTTTAATTAATGCAAGCCTAAGGACACTGAGGCTAATACTCTGGCTGTGTGACGCCAGTGGGAGTAACTCAAATTAATTGGAGATAAGGAAGGAGGCGTAGACAAACTTGGATCAGTTGGCAAGGAGCCTTGGCATAACATGTGATGTGTAGCGTCAGATTGGGCGAGCAGTCTTCAGGATGAGGATGTGGTGTACCCCCAGTCTCAAATTTTTCAGATAATACACCAGTAAGGAGTATGACACACAGTGTAGTCAGGAGAAGGAATTGCCACGAGGCTGCAATAATTGCAGCTGTTGGGTAAATGAGGGAATTTTGATAACAAGGGTAGCTCACCGGCTGCTGGTTGCAGAAATCTCCTGGCGGAACCCTGGCAGTAACAAATTGTTTTAGTAAGAAAGAGAAGGCAGGAAATTCATCAGGGATGGGAGTGGGTGGTGCTAACGGGTCTATATAATAGCACACAGGAGGGGGGATGGGCGGGTGTGTGAAAAAATTGCGGCTTTGCCATACCTCTTAAGTGGAGAAGTCCGATGAGGAGGTCTTGGGCAGCGGCTTCAGAAGCGCCGACCGCCTGGTGTCCGTGTTCCACGCGGAAGGCATCTGAGCTGGGATCCCTAGTGGGTTCTCAGCTAGAGAAAGGAGAGAGGAGCTCGAATTAATTGTGGGGCAACACAAAGGCTAGCAGTCTGAGTGAAAACAGCTCAATTAGAAACTGAAAAGCCAGCGATTTCCTTGGCGCCTTGCAGTCTGGAGAGAGCTACAAAGTCACGAAGGGGATGTAACACTTGGTTGTTGGGAACATTTTTAGACAATAAACACAGTTTTTTGGCAAATCAGTCACAGTTCAGTAATTTGTAGTACAATTTTCAAGTAAAACAGTGCCTTAGCAAGACAGGATATGCTAGTCAGCAAGACAGGATATGCTAGTCAGCAATAAGCAGACCTAAAGTACCAAAATGGTATGCCTTAGCAAGACAGAATGAGATAAAGCTGCTAGAAGGCTTAGTTGCAAAAAGGGGATGGGAGGAATTGCAGTTGTTGACAGTAAGTAAACAATAAATTGAAACATCAGATAGGAGCGGACAGATACTGTGTGCATTTAAAGGAGGCCTGGCAGGGGGAAGGGGTGGGACAGCAAACACTGAATCAGTGCACATACAGTTGGAGAGAAACTGCAGCGGGGAATGGTAAGTTACCTTACACAGGCAGAGCAGAACAGGCTAAATTAAAATATATAAATTTGAAGCCGAGTACAGGGATGCAGACTTACATTAAGCCACACTTCTCGGGTGCTCCTGTCTCAGGTGAGTGAGGCCAGCCAATCAGGGAGCTCTACACAGACGTGGAGCCAATAACGCTACCCTGAGAAGGTGCTGAAATTGAAAACAGTGAATTGAAAGTGATGATCCAGTTCAGCGTTCACACAGCCCAGAGAAATCGTGGCAATTTTTCAAGCGTCGTACCTTATCTATCTCTTTGGGGGGTAGGTGGATCAGGCTCCTTGCACCATAGAGGTGCTATGGCTGGATCATGACCGCTGCCTGTGGGGGCAAGTGGCACCTGTAAGGAAGGAGACAGCAGATTATATAGGAGCAGATGGGGGGGTGTGTCTAAACAGAGACACACAAAGACAGCTGAGCACCAACTTGAAAGACAAGTCACGGGGCTGTCTCAGACAGAGGCAAGGTGCCGGCTAACTCAGGAATACAAAACAAGCACAAAAGAACAGACTGATGGGGGAAGGTAGGAGGGACAGAACAGAGATAGAGGAGGACAGGGGGACAAAGGAAGATGATTAAGAATGAAAGTCAAGGGCAGGAGCCTTAGGCTCAAGACAGAGAATACACAGATTTTACAATTCATTGAATTTTCTAAGTCCGTAGCAGTAAGCATGTAAACCCAGTACAGTCTTAAATAGGATTAAAAAAATATATATATTAACAAAGCCAGTAAAACTTTTTTACAAACTCAGTTCAAGGCAGTGTACAGAGTGAAAGCTTAACTGGGGAAAAATCAAGGTGAAGTTTGCAGAGCTAGCACTGAATCAGTGCACATACAGTTGGAAAGAAACTGCAGCGGGGGGAATGGTAAGTTACCTTACACAGGCAGAGCAGAACAGGCTAAATTAAAACACATAAATTAGAAGCCGAGTACAGGGATGCAGGCTTACATTAAGCCACACGTCTCGGGTGCTCCTGTCTCAGGTGAGTGAGACCAGCCAATCAGGGAGCTCTACACATGCATGGAGCCAATAGCGCTACCCTGAGAAGGCACTGAAATTAAAAACAGCAAATTGCAAGTGATGATCCGGTTCAGAGTTCACACAGTCCAGAGAAATCGTGGCAATTTTTCAAGTGTCGTACCTTATTTATCTCTTTTGGGGGTAGGTGGATCAGGCTCCTTGCACCATAGAGGTGCTATGGCTGGATCATGACCGCTGGCCGTGGGGGCAAGTGGCACATGTAAGGAAGGAGACAGCAGATTAAATAGGAGCAGATGGGGGGGGGCATCTAAACAGAGACACACAAAGAGAGTTGAGCACCAACTTGAAAAGACAAGTCAGGGGGCAGTCTCAGACAGAGGCAAGGTGCTGGCTAACTCGGGGAATACAAAACAAGCACAAAAGAACAGACTGATAGGGGAGGACAGGAGGGACAGAACAGAGACAGAGGAGGACAGGGAGACAAAGGAAGATGATTAAGAATGAAAGTCAAGGGCAGGAGCCTTAGGCTCAAGACAGAGGCTACACAGAGTTTACAATTCACTGAATTTTCGAAGTCCATAGCAGTAAGCATGTAAACCCAGTATAGTCTTAAATAGGATTAACAACAAATATATTAACAAAGCCAGTAAAACTTTCTTACAAACTCAGTTCAAGGCAGTGTACAAAGGGAAAGCTTAATTGGGGAAAAATTAAGGGGAAGTTTGCAGAGCTAGCACTGAATCAGTGCACATACAGTTGCAGAGAAACTACAGCAGGGGGGAATTGTAAGTTACTTTATGCAGGCCGAGCAGAACAGGCTAAATTAAAGTATATAAATTAGAAGCCGAGTACAGAGATGCAGGCTTACATTAAGCCACATGTCTTGGGTGCTCCTGTCTCAGGTGAGTGAGACCAGCCAATCAGGGAGCTCTACACAGGCGTGGAGCCAATAGCGCTACCCTGAGAAGGAGCTGAAATTGAAAACAGCAAATTGCAAGTGATGATCCGGTTCAGTGTTCACACAGCCCAGAGAAATCGTGGCAACTTTTCAAGCGTCATACCTTATCTATCTCTCTGCTACCCTCTTGGACTTTGTTGATTTCCTTGAGGTATTTGAAAGTTTCTATCATGTCCCCCCTCTCCCTCCTTTCCTCAAGGCTATACATCTTAAACTCCTTTAGTCTTTCTTCATATGTCTTCTGGTGCAGACCCTGCACCATTTTGGTTGCCCTCCTCTGGACAGCCTCCACACTGTGTATTTCTTTGCAGAGATGGGGTCTCCAGAACTGTACACAGTACTCCAGATGTGATCTTACCAACTGTCTGTACAGAGGGCCAACAACTTCCTGTTTTCCACTGGTGATGCCTCTCCCTATGCATCCCAGTATCCCCCAGCCCTTCTTACTGCCTTCTCACATTGCTGGCCCACCTTTAGGTCATCTGATATGACGAACCCCAGGTCCCTTTCCATTTTTGTTGTTGTCAGTATCTCACCCCCCATTGTGTACTCTTCCCCTGGGTTTTTGTTTCCCAGGTGCATTACTTTGCACTTCTTTGCATTGAATCTAAGCTGCCATACATTTGACCATTCCTCCAACCTTGCCAAGTCCCTTTTCATCCTTTCCACCACACCTTGTGTATCAACCCTGCTGCAGATCTTTGTGTCACCTGCAAAGAGACATACTTTCCCTTCCTGTCCCTCTGCAATGCCACTTATAAAGACGTTAAAAAGGGCCAGCCACAGTACTGAACCATGTGGTACCCCACTAGTAACCCCCCTTTCTTCACTGTGGACTCCATTTACTATTACCCGCTGTGTCCTGTTGTCCAGCCAGTGTTTTACTCAGGCTACCACCCTGGGACCCACTCCCAGGCTGGCTAATTTGTTTATTAATCTTTTTTGTGGGACAGTTTCAAATGCCTTGCTAAAGTCTAGGTAGGCCATGTCCACAGCCCCTCTCTGGTCTACTACTTTGGTCACCCAGTCAAATAAATCAATTAAATTTGTCTGACATGACCTTCCTGCTGTGAATCCATGCTGCCTTGGGTCCTGTGCCCCACTGGCCTCTAGGTACTCAACAATTCTTTTCTTCAAAAGTGATTCCATCATTTTCCCTACCACTGAGGTCAAACTGACAGGTCTGTAGTTTTCTGCCTCTGTCTTGCTCCAACTTTTGTGAAGGGGAATCACATCCGCCCTCCTCCAGTCCTCATGTACCACACCATCCTCCCATGATTTGTTAAAAATGGTAGTCAGTGGTGTTACTAGTTCTTCCCTTAGTTCTTTTAGAATTCTGGGGTGAATTCCATCAGGCCCCAATGCTTTATCCACCTTCAGTTTTAAGAGTTCTTTCAGAACCCTTTCTTCTGTGAAAGAATTAATATCAACCCCCCTATCCAGAGTGCTTTTATTGACTGGATTAGGTATATCCCCCTGCTTTTCCATTGTGAATACTGAGCAGAAGTATTCATTCAGTATCCCTGCTTTTTCACTGTCACTCTCTGCCCAACTACCTTCCTCAGCCTCAGTATCCCTGCCTTAGTCTTTCTTTGCTCCCTAATGTACCTACAAAAGGTTTTATCCCCCTTCTTAACTGAGTTGGCTATCTTTTCCTCAGTTTGGGCCTTTGCTATTCTGACTGCCTTCCCTGCTTCCTTCTGCTTTAACTGGTACAGTTCTCTGTCCTGCTCCTTCTGTGTTTCCTTATACTTCCTGAATGCTGTCTTTTTTTCCCTTACCTTCCCTGCTACGTCTTTTGAGAACCATGGTGTTTTTTTCTTTTGTTTTGATTCGTTTATTTGCTTCGCACAAAAGCTTGTTGCCTCTGTGATGGCGGTTTTGATGTTTCCCCATTGTTGCTTCACCTCACCTTCTTGCCTGTTTGTTAGAGCTTTTCTGAGGCATTCTCCCATTTTGAAAAAATCAGCTGTCCTGAAGTCCACTACCTTCACTTTTGTATGGCTTGACTCTACAGCTAAGTTTATCGTGAACCACATTGTTTGGTGGTCGCTTGTTCCCAGATGGCTACCCACTTCAAGATCGGAGATCCTCTCTCCATCCCCATTTGAGAGTACCAGGTCTAAGATTGCTCCCTCCCACGTGGGTTCCAAAACTAGCTGTCTGAGGCATGCCCCCTGTAGGGCATCGAAAATGGCCCTGCTCTTGGATGTGACTGCAGCAAAGGTGCTTCAGTTAACATCTGGCATATTCAGGTCCCCCATCAGCAATATCTCCCCTTTCTCTGCCATCCCAAGGATGTCTTCTATTATTTCCCTGTCCGTTTCCTCCCCCTGAGACGGGGTCTGTATACAGCCCCTGTGTGGATATCTCCCTCATCCTGGGGAAATCTGCCCCCCTGAAATCTAGGACCTTTGTGGTGGTTTGACTAGCCTAATACCCTGCTCTGACCTTGAAGCCCACTGTGCTGTGGTCACTACTTCCCAGGCTGGCCCCCATCCCCACTCCTTCCATGCTATCTACGTTATATATGGGGGATTATATTATTATAATATTATTTGCATTTATTTATTTGTATGTTTTGACTAGGAAAAACAAAGGGGTGTGGTCAGGTTACAATGACCTGTTTTATTGATGGGAGGAATGTTGCCTAGGACACAGAGAAAAAAATCCTTACTCTTGCGATGTGCCATAGGAGCTTTAACATCTACCTGTATCGCCACCAGGGATGTACAGAAGGGATCATTGTTCAACATTTCATCTGACAGGATGCATCTCAGCAGTGCAGTAACCCCCCCCCCCATGTTGCCCTACAGTTAGTACTGGGTATTTTTCAAAGTTACATGTGTGGGACTTGTACCTATGGCCCTCCAAACTTCTAGCCCCAGAGGTGAGCATGCAACCTACTGAGCCACTGACTCTGAACACAAGACTGATTACAACTGCAGCTTCCTATAACTTTCTGTATTTTGAGAGTCAAAATCCAACATCTAAATGGCAACATGTTGACAGGTATGATCAGGAGATGTCCACGAGTGCAAGGTAATGGAAATAACCCCACTGGATTTCTTTCTACCTGTGATATCCTCCAAGTTTAGATCAGCAAACTGTAAGCATATTACTGGAAATGGGCCAATTATAGCCCTCAAATCTTTCCTTAAATTCACTGACACTCAAAAGGCCACCCAGGAAAGACAGCAGTCAACATACTGCACAGTTAGTAGTAAATCATCACTGTTTGTTAAGGTTTGTAGTTTGACATATATGTTATTTTGAAAGGTCATGTGATAGTAAGAGCAGAGAAGGCGTGTGTCCAAACCGAACAGTAATGGGGCACCATTAATTTAGTTTTGGTCAAAATCGTTACTGGAAATCCTAAATATTAGCATTGAAATGTAACATTGTGCAATGTTTTGTCACTTTTGCATCATCTCTGATTCTCAGCATTCTGTACTGGTAAACAGGATGCTGCCTTTGTAGAGTTCCTCTTAAAAAGAGGCTGGTTAAACACCTTGGTATAATAAAAATGAATTATACAATGGCAAGGAAATTTCCCTATCTTGATTGGTCAGTGTGTGCCTGGCACAATGATGTTATTGAACTCTTTTTTTGTGTCTACTTTCTCATTTGCAAATTATACTACATAGCCACTAGAGGGCTCAACAGCTGTCTTTTCTGTTAAAGAGGAAACACATTATATTTTCTACTTCCTCTTCTGCTCTAGTGGACCTGGGATACCTCTCTTTCTGAGGACCATCCCCAGGGTTTTTCTGCCTGTTTCTCAGGCCGAACCATGCTCATCCACTAAGGCTGCAAGACTTGAACGCCTTTCCCCACTCCCATTCTGTACTGGTAGAGCAGGGCCAGAAACAGAAACGAAAGCTACAGACCAATCTTGCCACACTGGATTGCAGCCTTGAACCACCTCACTGGCTCAGCTGCAAAGAGTTGCTCCACAGGTACGTTCAGCGCCAAAACCACCTCTCAGCCAACAAAAGGATTTTGAACTTATGACACCTGATCACTGATTGCTCTAGGCTTCTAGTAGCATTTACTGCCGGCTGTTGCGGCGTTTAGATCTACCATGGGAAATTACAGCTGGTTCCTCAGTGTGTCACTAGCTTTTCTAGTGCTCAGCTCAATTCTTCGGAATCCTCGTCTCTCCTTAAAGTGGAATGACCCTTGTGCTTCTCCCTGTCCTGCGTCCAACAGCTCCTTTCAGGTAGCCATTCTGGACTATTGGGCTTCTCAGCTGTCTCTGCCGGGGAGTGGGACATCTCCCAAGCTGCCTCTGCAGATTACTCTCCCATCCAGACTTGAGACTTCCTACTCATGGCAAATTTCTGCCAGAACACTAGTGGCTGCAACACTAGGCCAGTATAACACCAGGAGTGGGTACAGGCCTACCCATCAACACCGCCTCCCCTATCGCCCCAAAAATAGTGTTTACAAATTACAGTTTGCTACCTTAAAAAGAATCCTGCTTCTTTTACTATTGTGCTCAGGCAATGTTGAACTCAACCCAGGACCATTAGACACCCTTGCTTCTTCATCAGACCTGGCAGGTATCAAAGGAATGTCTTGTATGCATCTTAATACCTGTAGTTTGCTGAAAAAGTTCACCCTTATCAAGGCTTGGGTGGGTCACACCCTACCTGACGTCCTAGTGATCACTGAGACCTGGCATAGGCCAGCCACCCCAGACAATGAAATCAATGTCCCAAATTATTTACTCTTCCGAACAGATAGGCAATCAAGAGGAAGTGGGGTGGCAATTTATGTAAGGGACAAATACTCAGCCGCATGCATAGACGCATCATCCTCCCCCAAAAAATTTGAGTGCTTGACCCTAAAGATCGAACTTTCTCCTTTCCAGTGCACTCTGTGTAATAGGCTGCTACAGGCCCCCTTCTGCCAGGCCTCATCTCCTGTCTCACCTCAGTTCCGTACTGGGGCTCAGTTCCTTGGAAACCATTATTCTTGGCGATCTGAACTATGATTGGCTATCAAGTGCATCAGCTCCCTCGAAATCCTTTTGTGACACTCTAGGGCTGGTGCAACTCACTGGCGAGCCTACTCACCCAAATAAAAAGAACCTTAACAACAGCTCCCTCTTAGATGTAATTTTGGTTGTAAGCACACCTGTTCTCTCATGTGGGAACATTTTCTCAGACATTAGCGATCATTGTATAATCACCACCATTAGATCCGTGCACAACCCACAGTTTGTGGCAAAGTTCTCTATCAAGAGGTGCAAACGCAACTTTGATTTGTTTGCTTACGTCCACGACTTGAAACATTCACCGTGATGGCAGAAATTCTTGCTAGCCAAAATGGTTAACAGGGCATATACTATTTTTTATGATATGTTAAGTGAGGCTTTAAATAAGCATGCACCCTTGGTTAAGGTGCGGGTCAGGAGCTGCACCTGCCATTGGTTCTCGCCTGAGCTCAAAGCTTCCTTGTTAGAAAGGGATACTTTATGGAAAAAAGCCTGAAGAAGCAAGAACAACTCGGATTGGTGTCTTTTTAAGAGAGCACGTAACAAGTGCACCAAGTTGGTCAGAGCAGCCAAGGAGGCCTACTATCATTCAGGGCTAGCCTCTGCCTCAAGAAATCCTACAAAGCTCTGGAAAACATTAAAAGACATGTTTGGACATGCACATGGTAATTCCATTCCAGCAAAAATTAAGTCTGGAGGCAGCGTTATCACTAACCGATCGGAGATATTGGAAGTCCTCAATAACCATTTTGCAACGGCAGGGTTAGCATTTGATACTTCTCCTGCCAATGACCTCTGCACAGCTCAGGGCCCAGCAACCCTCGAGTCCCCCTCTACCGAGGAGGCTTTCTCCCTCCTGCCTGTCTCTCTAAAAGAGATGGAAGACTTACTGCTGCAACTGGACACCACACTATCTGAAATGTGCCTACCATGTGCTTGCGGTGCCAATCACCCACCTATTCAACATGTCACTCACCCAGGGTAGCCTCCCCCCTCAATGGAAAATAGCACATGTCATCCCTCTATTAAAAGCAGGTGACCCCTTCGATCTAAATAAATACCAACCGATCTCCTTCCTCCCCATCCTGTCTAAATTACTAGAAAAAATAGTGTGTGGCCAGCTAGGGGTATACTTAGAATCCAGAAGTCTATTAAACCTGGTTCAGTCTGGATTCAGAGCAAAGCACAGCACCATAACAGCCCTAGCTAAGGTGACCAATGATTGGCTCCTAGATCTTGACAAGAAGAAGCATGTCTGTGCTGTTTTCTTGGATCTTAGTAATACATTCGACTCAGTCAATCACAGCCTGCTTCTTTCCTCCCTAAGCACCTTAGGCCTGGACCATAAATCTATGTGCTGGTTTGCAGACTACCTTGGAGAATGGAAACAGCAGGTTAAAGCTAAAGGTGATCTTTCTCCATTAAAACCTATGCTGAGGGGCGTGCCCCAGGGCTCTATCCTTGGTCCCCTGCTCTTTGCAGTCTACATTAACAACATCAATGACCCCATCAAAAAAGCCAACATCCACTTATTCACGGAAGACACTGTACTATACTTGAGTCGTCCCATGCCGGAAGCAGCCTGTGAAGACCTCCAAGCTGAATTTAACCTTCTACAATACCAGCTCATAAACAAAAAGCTTTTCCTCAATGTGAAAAAGACAAAAGCCATGCTCTTCTCCCCCTCCTTGCATGTGGCAATTCCTGCTGGGGGGGAGAGCTATTCCACAAATTACCACTGTTCTTGGAGAAACACTAGAGTATGTAGCTAAATTCAAATATCTAGGAGTTTGGCTCAATCATAAACCTTCCTTCTCTGACCATCTCGAAGAACTACAGAAGAAACTAAGGCAAAGATTAGGACTATTCTACAGAATTAACCACCTGCTCACAAAGGAGGCCAAGATTCAACTGGTTCAAGCTACCTTCCTATCTTTAATAGATTGCACAGACCTGCTCTACAGCCACTGCACTGCCTCTGCACTGGCTAAGTTGGACACCCTCTACCACAGAGCTATCAGGTTCATTACTGGCCTTCCACTTTCCACACACCACTGCTCCCTGTACTCATTGTTAGGCTGGACTTCCCTTCACTATAGAAGGAATAGAAACACCGCCCTATGGACCTTCAGAGCGGTGACCAACAAGCTCCCTCATATGTCTCAGATTGTATTCCCTGGAGCGTGTTAGGCACCTGCGCTCTAAGGAGCTAGTCCCTAATTGCCCTCCAAGTTCCAAGGGTCAAAACTCATTTTGGCAAAGCTGCTCTAAGCTTCTCTTTAACCACATTGTGGAATGGTTTACAAAGGAACTTGAGGCTGAGCTGCCCTGTTAACCTGAATATCTTCAAGGCGCTCTACGATCGCTACATGAAAGCACCTTGCAAATGTTTTCCTCACCACTAGCCCACTAATTCCGCAACGCCCCCTTTCCATCCTGACGCTCGCCATGTTTCTACCCCTGGCTCTCACTCTTTCCCTATTAACTCTTCCTACTGCACCCACCCTTCCCTGTTCACTCCAGCCTGGTTAAAGTCCCACCTCATCCATAGTAGTGTCCCAATTATCTACCCCTCCTCCGTCATTATCATAATAAACAAGTACACGACAGCTATCGTCACTTTCTGTGGTTTTAGCTCAATTTTTCCCCCAGTCATCGGTAATATATCCCTCCTCTTCTTTACCTCTCTAATCTGCCACCTCATACATGGCCTCTTTCCCCTATATGTGTAGTTGCTGGCTGCCTCACTCAAAAAATCTCTGCTTATAACCCCTGTATGCCTATGGTTGATTGCTCATCTGCTGACTTCTTCAATTGTAAAATAATGCTGTTTTTTTTTATTTATTTCAACCTTGTACTGTACTGTGTACACTGTATATACTTTTTCTTCCTTGTATATTATTGCTTTTTGTATACCTGCTTCTGTACTGTACTTTGATGTATTCATGACCAGGTCCACCTTGCAAATGAGCCTTGCTCAATGGTGCCCACCTGGATAAATAAAGATTTTGATTGATTGATTGATTGATTGACTGTATAAAGTACAGGCACACAAGTGACTAGACAACAGTGAAAAAAATCCATTCCTGCCCACGCAAGCCACCGGGAAGCCGACAGCCCCTGAAGCCATCACAGCTTAGACCAGCTCGCCCCCCCAAAACAAATACACATTCTCTGCCTGACTGCCTCACTCATTCACTCAATTAAACAAAACCAACAATATTTAAATTAAAATGGCAGCTCTCCATCTTTGACTTTAATGTAGCTGTTTCTGACTATGAAACTGGGCACACTCAGCCGTTTCAACAAAACTCAAACACTGGCAATTACATTTTAAACCCTTGCCAGCTTCTCAGCAAACCCACAAACTGTTGCCTTTTCCAAAAAAACTGTTTTACGCAAATAAAAAAGACGTGTAACTTACAGCTTCTGCTGATGTGCAGTTACGGAGCGGAGCAGGAAACTGGAAGTGACCGCTCGGCTTCGATGTTTTCTTTCTCACTGTTCATGCCTTTCTGTCATGGCTAAGAAAATTAAAAAAATACATCTTCAACTGCTCCCAGAACAAGCAGCAGCAGCACACTGATTAAATGTTATACTTCACCAAAAGATACCACATTATGAGGGTGTTGGGGTGGAGGTGAACATGCACAGAAAGGAATGTATTAGCAGCAGCACCACCTACTGGACTACTTTTTCTTGTATTTAAGAAATATGCCTGTCATACAAAAAAACAACACAAATATTGCAAAAAAAAGTTTTTGTTTTTTAACTTTTTATTATTATTTTAAAAATGAGCCATTGTATAATAGCAATAAGGCACTCCAGGGAGTGTGTTATTGTGTAATAACGTCACTCCTGGGGTGGTGGAAGCACCCGGCTTCACCTCGTGCTTCAACCCACCCCAGGAGTGATGTTGTATATAGAATAAAGTATGGGTCGGGGTGTGTAATAAGATTTTACCCGAGTTGTGGGATGCTACATAAACCCCGAGGGCAAAGCTCGAGGGGTTTGTGAAAAGCATCCCACAATGAGGGTGTGAGTAAAATCGAGTTTGACACCCGACCCATTTTTTATTTTATATAATTGCTGGGTTTCCCTTTTTCACCTCAGCAATTATATAAAATAAACAGCTCTCAGTGTATCCTATGGTCGGTTTCCTTTTAGTCCAGTGCCGAGATTTTCTTATTGTAAAACTGTTTTTTTCCCTTTCTGCAGGTCTTTGTGTGTTTCCAGGGTATATTGGGGAAAAAATGAAAAGAAAAGAACTTACCGCTGAGTTCTTGTGGCGGTTCTGTTTTGGGCAACACGGAAGCGGTGAGCGGTCTCGACTGGTCGCGCTGCTGCCTGAGCATGCACACAGCAAGGGAAATTGTGTGCGTGTTTGCCATTATAAGCATTCCTTTATAATGGCAAATTACGCCACAGTTTACCTATGGGAAAAAGGGAGACCCATTTATTATTACACAATAACACACACCCTGTAGTGCCTTATTGCTTAATTATATCACTACATCTACATATGTTTATCTCTTTTCCTATGTATATTTCATTATATAGGTTTATATGTGCTGTGAGAGATTTCTCTTGATGTTTTAAATGGTAAAAGAGTGTCATCTAATGCTTTTTAAGCAAAAGAACCACAAAGTAAAAGCTGAGCAGTTATGTCTGCCCAAACTGTGTGAGGTGATGCTCTTATACTATGAGACATATCTCACATAGCACATATAAACTTGTTATGAATCACTCAAACTGGCTAAAGTGATATGTGATGTTCTATGTTCTGTTTTATTTATTTAAAAAGGCAGCTGTGCATCTAACGTGGAACACTCCACTTTACTGTCAGCTCAGCGGAATTGGTGAGAGAGTTGTGTGAGCAGCTGCATGCTGTACCGTCAGGAGGTCAGGAGATGGATGAGCAGGGGTTTGATGAACAATTTTTTACTTTCCAAAACAGGTAAACCACTATTGCCTGTGTGAATTTCTTAAAAGGCAAGTGATTTTACTGATTTGGAGGCTTTTACAAACCCTTACTGGACTGCCTTGTGCTGCTCAGTTTTACAGCAGCTTGTTGCCTGTTGTTCCTTGTCCGCCAGTGGCTGCTTGTAGTGCTGTCAGTGGCAGAAGCCCACCATCGCTGTTGGCTGGAGGATAAGGCCTGTGGTGGGTTGGACACTGGCAACTTCATCTGCCTGAGTTTTTTTGATTTTTATTTTCTGTATATCAGCCATCTTTCTCTACTGTTTCCGTGTTTCCAAGTTGTCTGGGGACATTTTGAATTTTGAAACTTGTACTGTCTATAGTACAGAGGGCTGTCTGCCCACTTACTGGATGGCATATTTGCACATTACACCTGGAATGTTCTATAAATCTATATACAAGAAACTGCATTTAATTATTAGGGGTTTTAATTTTTTTTTATTGATTTGGTTTAAAATTTATGCTTCAAGGTCATGTGATCTACACCAGGTGCACTTATTGTGCATGCTCCAGGTGTACTAGCATCTCAGAAATAAGCGAAGAAGCTGGTGCAACACATACACAGTTTGGAAGTAAACTTTGTTTCCAGCATGTATTTTAGTGCCATTTTGAAAAGCTTAGAGCCATTCTAAAAAGGAAATTATTGCGTTTATTTGCACGCGTACTAGTACAACTGCTCGTGGGAGCCATAGTTGTGTTTCTAGTCTTACTACTCTTTATTAATGAATACCCAAGCCTGCCAGCCTTGGATTTGTATTTGCACAATGACACCAGTTTGCTAGCATTCTCACACTGAAGTGTGAAGACAGATTGTTTTTTTCTAGTATAAAAGCTATTTGCATACTTACTTTGAAAAATGCTATCTTTTGGAGCAGATAAATAGCATTAAGTAGTTTTTTTCAAACTCATTAAACGTTCCGTATTTTGGGGGATTACTAGGTGGGGGGGACTATAGGCTGCACATTACTACTTAAATGCTTTCTTTACTTTCATGGCATAGAAGGATATTCTCTTGGGACCAGGATTAGGACCGAGACACAGTTGAGGGCTACAACTACCTGGTACTTGAAAGTGACCAGTCTGCATGGCTGTTTTTTTTTTCTGAATATACTGCTGAAAACTGGAAATTTCCTGAGTTGATTCTGGCCCACGAAGAATATTCCAACTGCATCTCAACTGCTTAACTTTTTATGTTTGCTTGTACACATGTGCAAGAAACATGTTGCTGCAGCTTGCTGCAGAAGCCGGCTGTGGAGGTGCGGCACTGTTGTGGCCAATGCCCCCACTGCCTTTTGAGGCTTGGTCCGCTTTCCCCAATGTGGTGGCACACTGCTGTTGACACTAGTTCAGCCAGCGTGACACCACCTTGAAACATTTTCACCACTGCAATCAGGGGCTGCCTCGTCATTGCAGTGTCAGCCATTCCGCTGCAATGAGGGAGCGACCCGTCATTGCAGGGTGGTACCTTGCATGCCCCTGACCCAGTTTGCTGATGGGGAGCCCAGTCCCCATCGGCATAATGCCCCCACACCCAAGTTTCTTTTGTATGCCGAGGGGGTGCCCAATCCCCCTCAGCATCATGCGCCCCTCATCTTTCTTTGCCGATTTGGTGCCCAATCCCTGTCGGCTTCCAGTGCCCCTTCCCAGTTAATTTGCGATGGGAGCCACTCCCCATTGGCATTATGCCCCAAAATGAATTATTGTGCAGAGGGGGTGCTCAGTCCCCTTGGCTCTCCCCCATGTGCCAAATGAGGGTGCCCTAATCCCCCATCGGCTACAGCCCCCAAAAAACACTCAGATGGCACACTGAGAACCCCGCATGCAAATGTCTCTTTAAAAAGAAAAAACATCCCGTGATGTTTTTCTTTTTAATCCGTAAAACAGAAAACAGTCCCTCGTTGAGTTCGGTGGCCCATCCCCCACCCGCCCCCCCTCACACTATCTCGTACCTCCCCAGGCCAAGCGATGATCCAGTGGACTGGGAACCGTCTGCACTCTTCAAAGCCGACCGCAAACTGAAGAAATGCCGGTAAGCTGTATAATGGCATAAATCAGGTTTTTTCAACTTTGGTACGTATCTCAAGCATTTTTGGGAATTTTGGCACCAAATTTTCAACATGAGGTTATTGGGACCCCTCCTCATGAATTCAGCCATTGTCATGGTGTTATTAAGTCCAGAAAGGTGATTTCACGGTCACTGTGCAGAATGACCTTTTGGGACCGATTAATGAAATAACAGTGCCATTGTTCATGAGGTGGGCTCTCAAAATGCCAATTTTTCAAATTTGGTGAAAAAAATCCAAAAATTACTGTTTTATGAGTGTGCATTGTGCAGTTTGCATGCACGCTTGTAACTTTGAGAATTTGCAATATTTTCACTCCAAATTTTCAACATTGCCATTCCACACCTCCTTATGAACAGTATAGCTGTCATTTTATACATCCTGGTAAAATGTGTTTACGCACTTCCAAAGCCGAATAAGCGCGGTTGCTGTGGGAAATCAGTTTTCGGGATAGACTGAGAAAATGACAGTGATACTTTTCATGAGCAGAGGGACCTAAAATGCCTATGTTGAAAATTTGGTGACGAAGTCCATAAAATGACTGTGTTACAAGTATGCGTTTGCAGCTTCCATGCACCCTTGTAACCTCTGTAAATTTGTAATATTTTCCTCCAGATTTTCAACATTGGCATTTTTCACACCTCCTTATGAACAGTACAGCTGTCATTTTTCACATCCTGGCCGAAATGTGTTTTTGCACTTCCGGCACAGAATAGCGCGGTCGCTTTGGGAAATCAGTGTTTGGGACAGATTAAGACCGAACGAGTGAGAGAGGGAGAGTGAGCGAGCTCAACGGAGCTCTGTCGGGACTGCTGTGGATTTCTTTGTGGGCAGAAAAAGGCGTCAACGCAGGTAGGGGCCCAGTACAAAAGGGCATCCTGCAGTTGTGGGAGAAACAGAATGAGCGAGTGCGAGAGGGGGAGTGAGCGAGCTCAGCGGAGCTCTGTATTGGGACTACTGAAGATTTCTTTGTGGGCAGAAAAAGGTGCCAATGCAGGCAGGAGCACAGTACAAAAGGGCAGCCTGCAGCTCTGGGAGAAACAGAACGAGTGAGTGAGAGAGGAAGAGTACGCGAGCTCAATGGAGCTCTGTCGGGACTTTAGAGTTGCCCACCCTCCCGCCCCAGTGTCTTCTGTAGTCCATATTACAGCAGGGTCTCGAGTGGAGACAAAGCAATGACTGGATACTTCTAGGATTGCTGTAATAATACAGATTTAGTTGTTCTGTTTATTTCTCTAACTGAGTTAAGTACTGAGCTATACTGTTATGACTGCTGTAATAATACATATTTATTTGTTCTGTTTATTTCTCTAACTGAGCTGAGTAATACTTGGAGTGCAATAGGATTTCTAACTGGGCTAAGTGAAACTATATGAAAGCTGAGAACAAAAAGTCTGGTAGCTGAAGGGTGAAAAACGGACAAGGAGGCTTTAGGATTACTACAGTAATACAGTATCTAATGGATGAGATTTGGAACTGAAGTAACCTTGTCGGCAAGGGGGCAGTAGGGGGACTGGTGTGGGGGGCGAACAGGAATTTGAGTAAATAGGGGCCTAACAGGTGTAGCAGGGTACAGAACCTGGGAGTAGGAACCCATAACATAAGATGGGGGCCAAAATGGCACTGGTGCCACATGTCAATAGGGCGGGCATCTTTGGAAGAGTGGTGGGGTGTACAGGGTGTGGGTCTGCCATGATCCTGGACCGGGCTTGGAGGATTGGGGGGGGTGTATGGTCTGTAGATAACTATCTAGTTTGAGGAAGGAACTGTAGAGGTTAGGGAGGAGTCTAAGTGGCAGGGCACATGAGTATGGTAGGCATCCTGTCAGGGGGTGGGGGATGGCAAGGGGGGACGGAGGAAGAAACCCGGGCCAAGTGTACACCCTCGGGAGGCAAATGCTACAAGTCTCGATGGCTGAGAGGGACCTGGGGGTGGTGGTGGATGTCAAGATGAACAACTCGGAGACTTGTAGGAGGGCAGCAGCCAAGGCCAACAGGATGCTGCAATGCATCGCTAGGGGGATCACCTCCAGAAAGTGGGAAGTGATACTCCCTCTGTATAACTGCTTGGTGAGGTCACACCTGGAGTACTGCGTGCAGTTTTGGAGGCCACACTTAAAGAGGGACATTAAACTCCTGGAGAGGGTCCAGAGGAGGGCAACCAAAATGATTTGGGGCTTGGGGGACAGGACCTATGAGGAGAAGCTCGAAGAGCGAAATATGTACACATTGGAAGAAAGACGGGACCGGGGGGACATGATAGAGGTCTTCAGGTACATGAAGGAGGTAAATAGGGGAGGAACAATCAGGGTGCTTCAAAGGAAGGAGGAAGGGGCCACTAGAGGGCATGGGTGGAAGCTGGAGGGGGAAGATTCAGGGGAGAAAGGAGGAGGTGCTACTTCACTGAGATGGTGGTGGAGCCTTGGAATGTGCTGCCTAGTGGGCTGGTGGAGGCAGAGACGGTGGAGGGGTTCAAGAGGGGGTGGGACAGGTACAGGGGAAGGGTTCTGGAAGCAAAATCCAATGCTGCAAGAATATCTGGGACTGGGAAGAGAGAAGCCAGAGAGGGTGAGGGGGCAGCAAGGTCAGCTCCCAGGGTGGGGGCTGACCAAACAAGCAGATGTGAAAGACCGTTAGGCTTATTCTGCTGGCATTTTAGTATGTTAGTATGTAACTAGGGAGTGAAACCGACCCCAGTATCAGAGGCACTAACAGAAAAGACAGGAGAAGGGAGGGGTGCCTGAAGTGAGGGGGAGGCCTCTTGATGGGGGAGGAAGAGACCACAAGAAGTACCAGGGAAGAGCAGATGGCTGCTGGTAGGGAGGGACCAGGGGTGGGACCGGGTGGCCGGAGGAACAAGTGGGGGGGGGGGACCGATAGGGGGAAGACAAGTAGGAGGGGTATTGACTAGGAATAGATTTGAGCCTCTGCTATGGCAGAGAAAGGGGGATCAGGAACATACTGAGGGTAGAGGACAAGCAGGGCATGAGAGGGATGGCAACAGGTAGGGGAAGAGATAGTGAGGATGAAAGGGTAGAAGAGGGCTAGTAAGGAAGGAGAGGGTGATGACTGAAGGAGAGAAGGCTACAGGAAGGGGGAAGGATGGGAGGGGCAGCATCACTATCGGGATAGAAGGGAATGGGGGCTCTAAATCAACAACAGCGGGGATCGGAGAGGGGTTAGAAATCAGCAGGGGAGGAGGGGAGGTCGACATGGGAAGCCCAGTAGGAAGTAGTCAGGCTGGGAAGGGGTTGAAGGGGGATGGAAGGAATAAGGCAGAGAAAGGGTGAGACGGAGTAGGGGTACAGATACAGCAGTTACAGAGGGTGCAGCTGTCAGGGGTAAGGGGCAGGGAAGAATGAATACTGGGGTGGTGGAAATGACATTAGAAGGGAAAGGGGGTTAAGGGTGGGGGGTACTCATCCTGGGGGATTCTATACTGAAAGGGGTGAGATGCGGTGGAAATGGGGAAAGGCAGAGCTGTATTCAGGTTGAAACTGTCCCCAGGTTTACTGCAGGAGGGGCAGGGCAGGCACTGCTCAAGTTTGCAGTCAGGGGGAGGAAGAAACCTCATTTAGAGTTGCAAGTGGGTACAAACGACTTAGCGGGGGAGACTGTGTAAGTAGTGAGGGGGAGGTTAGAGTAGTTGGGCAGGCAGTGTGAGGGGATGGGGGAGTCAGTGGCATTCTTGGAGGTACTGCCAGTACCACGTACAAGCATGGTGAGGAAGGGTAGGCTTGAGGAGTTCAATGAGTGGCTGAGGGATTGGTGCCACACCAAACATTATGGGTTAGTGACAAACTGGGGTAGGGTCTGGGGGGAATAGTGACTTGTACGTGGGAGACAGGGTACACTTGAGCAGGAAGGGGAGGGGAGTATTAAAGGCAGGATTAGTGCAGCCCAGTGGTGCTGAGGGTTGAGGCACTGGAACCACACCATGCGCCACACTGGCGACCCGGGTTCGGACATGAGCCCAGGCTGCTAGGGGTTGGCAGGAGAGGGATAGGATTGAGCAACCGGAGGACTGCTCTCCTATTCCAGGGAAGGACCCAAGGACCCACCACTCTGTAGCGGCCCCTGGTGATGACCGTGGGCACTACTAGAGTGGTGTAGTAAAGGGTGCGATGTGCGGCTGACATTGGCATGCTATGCCTAAGTGTCATTGCACGCCCAAACTCTGCAAAGGGGAGAAAAGTGGAAAATGGGCTCCAGTCAGGCAGCATGAGCTTCTGACCCCTGCTGCCCATCCCGAATGGTGCGTCCTCAACCAGATCCTGCTCCAGAGGGTCTACCTGGGAAGCTCCTCACCACTCCACCATGGGGGGGGTAATCCATGGAGGTGAGGAGGTCGGCCTGATGTTGGAGGCAGGGCTAGGGGGCTCAGTCAGGATGACTAAGTCGACCATAGCCTGGGGAGAAAATATGTACAAAAAAGGAAAAGGCAGGATTAGAGGGGTATATCTCTACTAAGGTGGATTTATACTAGTTGGGGGGGTGGCCAAATGACTGAGGTTGGTAGAAAGGTCCGGACAGGGGACCCTAATCAGCTCACTGCCCTACATATAGGTAAAGGCGGAGGCATAGTAACTGGGGGAGAGGGTGGGCAAAGTGGTCTGAGTGTAATACAGAAGGCACCACCACCCGGTAATAATAAGGAGGAGAAAGGGTGCAGACTACTGGGAGGAGGGACACAGGCCAAGGAGGAGAAGAGTGAGGAGAAGGAGGGGTACAGGTGGAAGGTGGTCTGACTAAATGAATAGAGAACTGGTTACAGGGGAAGGTGCAGAGGGTGGTGGTGGTGGTGGGGTAGCTCTCGGTACCCAGAGCAGTCACAAGTGGGGTGCCGCAGGGCTCAGTGCTGGGCCCTGGTGCTATTTGGGCTATTTATCTCTGATATAGCATATGTAGTGGGGAGCAGGGTTAGTCTGTTCGTAGATTATACCAAACTGAGGGCGGTGGTGGACAAAGAGGACAGATGGCAAAAACTGCAGGGGGACCTACCCAAACTAGAGACATGGGCGATGGAGTGGCAGCTGGGATTCAGTGCAAAGAAGTGTAAGGTGATGCACTTCAGGGCTAAGAACCAGAAGAGGGACTATTGGTTGGGGATCACAGAGGAGGAGAAGAACCTAGGGGTGTTGGTAACTGGGAACATGAACAACTTGACCCAGTGCAGGAACGCAGCAGCGAAGGCAAACAGGATGATGGGGTGCATAACAAGGGATTCTCATCCAGACACAGGGATGTGATCCTACCTCTCTACAGATCATTGGTCACACCACAGCTACAGTACTGTATGCAATACTGGAAGCCATACAAGAGGAGAGATATAAAGTTACTGGAGGGGGTACAAAGGAGGGCAACAAAAATGTTAAAGGGGATGAAAGGAAAGGAATATGAAGTTAGGCTGAATGAGCTGAACATGTACACATTGGAGGAGAGGAGGGATGGAGGGATCTGATTCAAGCATTTAAATAACTGAGGGGGTAAATAAACCTAGCAGCAACAGGGTGTTTAAACTGAGGAGTGGAAGAGAGATGAAGGGGCATGGATTAAGGTTGGAAGGGGGATGTTTCATGTGGGAAATGAGGAGGAACTACTTCTCTGAGAAGGTGGTGTCTAGTTGGAATGCACAGCCAGAGGGGGTGGTAACATGTAGGACAGTCAGTAGCATTAAGGAGGAATGGGACAAAGCAAGAGGAAGAGTCGGGGGGGCAGGGATTGGGGCAAGCGTGGGAGGAACTAAGTGGGAGGAGGCTGGGGCAGCTGCGATCTAGGGTGCTAACTGCACATTCATGCAGACTTACATAGACAGATTGGTGTGTTCTGCTGGCAGATTCGTATGTTTGCATGTAAAATTACAGTGACACTGTTCATGTGCAGAGGTTCTAAAATGCCTATGTTGAAAATTTGGTGACAAATGTCCATAAAATGACTGTGTTACAAGCGTGCATTGTGCAGTTTCCACACACCCTCATAACTTTGCAAATTTGTAGTATTTTCACTCCAGATTTTCAACATTGGTATTTTTTCAGACCTCCTTATGAACAGTACAGCTGTCATTTTTCACATCCTGCCTGAAATATGCATTTACACATCTGGTGCAGAATACCATGGTTGCTGTGGGAAATCAATGTTCGAGACAGATTAAGAAAATCATAGTGACAGTGTTCATGACCAGAGGTCACAAAATGCCTATGTTGAAAATTTGGTGAAATAATTCCACTAAATGACTGTGTTATGCACATGCGTTGTGCAGTTTCCACGTACACTTGGAAGTTTGAGCATTTTTAATATTTTCACTACAGATTTTCAACATTGCCATCTCTTCACACCTCCCTATGAATGGTACAGCTGTCATTCTTCACATCCTGCCCGATCTGTGTTTTCATACATCTGGCGTACAATGGCAAAGTTGCTGTGGAAACTCAAATTTCGGGACACATTGACAAAATCACACTGCCATTGTTCATGAGAAGAGGTCCCAAATGCTTTCATGAGGTGGAGGCCACAAAATGGTCATGTTGAACATTTGTACTACAAATACCAACAAATGCCCAGGGCATTACGGTTTCTAACCATAACATCCCACCCTGTACAGACTGACAGGCCATCAGGGGTGTGCCTTTAGATTGCCAACTGTAATACTCATGCCATTGCAACCCCCCCCACCCTGCAGCCACTAACAGGCATCGAGCTGTGCCTTAGACTCTTCGGCCCCATAGTTCACTCCGTTCTATATTGCACCCATTTCAGCATATGTCCTTATGGAGTGGGGTGACTGAAAAGCCGAACACCCCAAGGCACACCTCAACACTTCTCAGTGTCTGCAGGACAGGGTGAGGTGAAATGGCATGAATGTTATGGGCAACAACCCAAACGCATACCCCAATGCCTGTCCGTCTCTGCAGGGTGGAGGTGGCGTTGGCGTGAAGTGCAATACTTCACTGCCATTCCTACTTTGCATCTGTCTAACTCCTGCATTTCTAGTGCTAATACCAGCAAGCAAACATTCGGCATTGACAAATGCTTGTTATACAGCTGATGCAGTAGAGCAAAAGAAGGGGGACGAAGACATCCTGAACAGGTTCTGAACAGAATACTGCAAAACTATGGACTTATTTGCAAATATATATACTGTGTAATTTAGTATTATGTAAATATTGTTTTGGTTTATTTAAATATATACAGCACCTATAATTATTTATTGTTGTGGTGCCTAAGTCAGAATATTAAAGAGTGTTTAGAGTTAGAGTGCTTCCCAAATAACAGAATGGTTCTAACTAGGAAACAAGCAGCTGAGACTGCTTCAGAAATTGAAGCCACTATAGTAAATGAGGAGACTATTAATAACAATATATTAGATATAAATGGCACTCATTCAGAACTGGACTTTAACAGTCTGAATACTAGCCTATTATTTAGCCTGAAATTCAGCAAACAAAAAAAAAAACACAGGAAGGAAAAACAGAAAAAAATTAAACATGCTAAACCACAGATGAAAGGAAGGAAGGAAGCAAACCAAAATTAGTGAACACTTTGGCAAAGCAGGGAAACTTGAAGAAGGAGTACTACCAGTGATAGATAATAAACAAATGGGGGTTGGAACATGTGGGGGATAAGATGGTACAACATGAACAAGAGGTAGATGATCTTACCTGTCTGACTTCCACCCCCAAAATTTTCCTTACATCTTAGTCACAAGTTTATTAGGATGAGTTTTCTGTGTCTCCAAGGATTTCTGGTAGTATAGATGTACTCCTAATGAAAAGTTGTGAAAAACTAAATTACACTTGCAAAGATAAATCAGAGGCAACACAGATACATTCATCACAGACACAGAAAAATCCTGTTTGGGAGCAGGAAGTGAGTGATCACAGAGCCACAAAAGACTCACCATCCTAGAATCAAAAGAGTAGCTCTCCTCCCCCCTCCCCAGCTGCTGGAGGTCTGACTCTGAGCAAGTAAGGAGACTACTGAGAAATATAGGAACTTCTTGTCTCAGAACAGGAAGATCAGGAACTTAAAGGGCACAGAGGCAGAAAGCAAGTAGCGAGAAACAAAAATTAAAAAAATAAATAAACAAAGGAAAGAGTAAGTATTCCAAGCAACAGTTAAGGGTCCAAAAATAAGACATGATGGGAGTGGTGCAGTGCAGTGGCTGTGGAACAGCAGTCTTCTGGGAGACATTCTGGAGGATGCAGTGTTGTCCCATCTGCAGGCACCTCTCTGGGATGAGGGAGGAGGTTGCTCATCTCCAGGCTGAGTTGGCCAGGATTTGGGGGACCTTCTGTCCCAACCAGGGACCACCAGAGCCATTGCCGTTGCCTCTGAGGTTGTCAAGAAAGAAGAACGGTTGGACCACAGTGGGCTCAGGGAGGGTGAGGGTGGTGGAACAGAGGTGCATCCCTCCAGTTGTAACGCTCCACAATTCATATGCCATTCTGGCAAAGTGTAGTTCCTCTATGGAGGCACCCGCAGTGGAGACCAAGAAGGATGCTGGGAAACCCCACAAAGAAGACCCACAGGAGGGTGGCATGGGACCCCACAGGGGAAGGAAACAACTACTAGTGGGGGACTCCATTGTTAGGACTGTAGAACTGGGGGAGGAAGGGGAGAGGGAGGTAAGGTGCCTGCCTGGTGCCATGGCTTGGAGGGACAGGGAGTGAATCCTCAGGATTGCTGGAGCAGCTGCATGGGGGAAGGAACTGGATGTCATTGTGCACCTAGGGACAAATGACCTGGCTGAGGAAAGGGATCAGAGCAGTGCAGGAAGAGTTTATGGAGTTGGGGAGGGGCCTTAGACAAGTAGCATGCATGGTAACCTTCTCGGAGGTGCTGTCTGTCTATGGCATGGGTGAGGCTAGGGTGCTCCACTCCATGGCATTTAATCAGTGGTTGAAAAACTGGTGCAGAGCTCAGGGATTTGGCTTCATTTGAGGCTGGGGCTCCACCTGGAGTGATGCAGGCCTATACTGGCATGATGGACTGCATCTGTCCAGGAGGGGAACCAAGATCCTAAGTGATAGGTTTAAATGATTCATTGGCAAGCATTTAAACTAGCCAATGGGGGAGGCACTGGAAAGGAGCAGGGAAATCCTAGCCCCCCCCCAAAAAATCAGGGTAGTAAGTGAGGTAAACACCAAGATACAGATGTCAATAAGGAGAAGGGCAGGGGTAAATGGAGAAAATGACAAAGGCAATAAGAACAGGGATGGGGCAAAAAGGGTAAGGCCATCAAGAAACAGAGTGTAACGAGTACCAATGCCCATAGTCTGGGCGACAAGCTCCCTGAACTGGTGACCTTGATGGAAGAGAGATGCCTGGATATTGTAGCAGTCACAGAAACATGGTACACAGAGAACCATGACTGGGATGTTATCATACCAGAGTACACAATGTATAGGAGAGACAGGGAGGGGAGAAGAGGGGAAGGAGTAGCTCTCTATGTAAGGGAAGGGCTAAAAGCAATGGAACAAAAGAGTAAACAGGGAGGAGAGGAGGCACTGTGGGTCATCTTAGAGATTGAAAATGGCACCACAATCCGCATGGGGTTGTATACAGACCCCCATCTCGGGGGAAGAAATGGACAACATATGATAGACGGCATCCTTAGGATGGCAGAGAAAGGGGAGATACAGTTGATGGGGGACCTGAATATGCCAGATGTTAACTGGAGCACCTTTGCTGTAGCCACATCCAAGAGCAGGGCCATTCTCGATGCCCTACAGGTGGCATGCCTCAGACAGCTAGTTTTGGAACCCACTCGTGAGGGAGCAATCTTAGATCTCATACTCTCAAATGGGGACAGTGAGAGGATCTCAGATCAACAAGTGGGTAGCCATCTGGAAACAAGTGACTACCAAACAGTGTAGTTCATGATAAACTCAGCTACAGAGTTAAGTCATACAAAAGTGAGGGTACTGGACTTTAGGAGGGCTGACTTTGGCAAGATGGAAGAGTGCCTTAGAAAAGCACTAGCAAACAGGCTAGAAGGAGGGGTGGAGCAACAATGAGGAAACATCAAAACTGCCATCACAGAGGCAACAAGCCTTTGTGTGAAGCAAATAAACAAATCAAAATGAAAGAAAAAGCCACTATGGTTCTCAAAAGAGGTGGTGGGGAAGGTTAGGAAGAAAAAGATAGCATTTAGGAAGTATAAGGAAACACAGAAGGAGCAGGACAGAGAACTGTACCAGTTAAGGCAGAAGGAAGCAGGGAAGGAAATCAGAATAGCAAAGGTCCAAATTGAGGAAAAGATAGCCAACTTGGTTAAGAATGGGGATAATACCTTTTATAGGTACATCAGGGAGTGTAGAAAGACAAAGGGAGGGATAGTGAAGCTGAATAGAATGGACGGTGGGTGGGCAGAGAGGGACAGTGAAAAAGCAGGGATACTGAATGAATACTTCTGCTCAGTATTCACAAAAGAGGAGGAGGGGGAGGTGCCTAATCCAATTAACAGAAGCACTCTGGATGGGGGTGGGGGGTTGATCTCAGTCCTTTCACAGAAGAAAGGGTTCTGAAAGAACTCATAAAACTGAAGGAGGACAAAGCAATGGGTCCTGACGGAATTCAACGCAGAATTATAAAAGAATTAAGGGGAGAACTAGTGACACCACTGACTACCCTTTTTAACAAATTATGGGAGGATTGTGTGGCATTGTACCTGAGGACTGGAGGAAGGTGGATGTGATTCTTCTTCACAAAAGTGGGAGCAAGACAGAGGCAGAAAACCACAGACCTGTCAGTTTGACCTCTGTGGTAGGGAAAGTGATGGAATCACTTCTGAAGGAAACAGTTGTTGAGTACCTAGAGGCCAGTGGGGCACAGGACCCAATGCAGCATGGGTTCACAGTGGGAAGATCATGTCAGATGAATCTAATTGATTTCTTTGACTTGGTGACCAAAGTAATAGACCAGGGAGGGGCTGTGGACATGGCCTACCTAGACTTTTGTTTATTGGTTTATTGTTTATTGGACAAATTCAGAAAGACCTTTGAGTCAAAGACTCATTTACAAAGGTTCCACGTCATACATTAGAGTACAAAGCAAACATTAGCTAACAGAGATGAGACATTACAGTATATTACATAATGAGGAGCTAGGTTACATTTTAGTACATGGCAGTCATAATACATAATGAAGTATAACATTACATTATATTACATTACAGTACCTGGCAGACAGGGTTGATCAGGGGGAGGTCAAGGTCTGTACAGTAGATGAATCGCACTTTAGCACAGCCACAATGGTTGCAGAGAGGACTGTAACTGGCTGATAGTCAGATGGTGAGGTAGAAGAGATTTAGCAAGGCATTTGACACAGTCCCACCCAAAAGATTAATAATCAAATTAACCAGCCTGGGAGTGGGTCCCAGGGTGGTAGCCTGGGTAAAACATTGGTTGGACAACAGGACACAGAAGGTAATTGTAAATGGAGTCCACTCTGAAGAAGGGGGTTAGTAGTGGGGTACCGCAGGGTTCAGTACTGGGTTCAGTCCTTTTTAATGTCTTTATAAGTGACATTGCAGAAGGACTGGAAGGAAAAGTATGCCTCTTTGCAGATGACACAAAGATCTGCAACAGGGTTGATATGCAAGGAGGCATGGAAAGGATGAGAAGGACTTAGCAAGGTTGGAGGAATGGTCAGAAGTGTGGCAGCTTGGATTCAATGTAAAGAAGTGCAAAATAATGCACCTGGGAAACAAAAACCCAGGAGAAGATTACACAATGGGGGGGGAAGTAGTAACAACAACAAATGGAAAGGGACCTGTGGGTAATCATATCAGATGACCTTAAGGTTGGCAAGTAATGTGAGAAGGCAGTAGGAAGGGCTGGGGGGATACCGGGATGTTTAGGGAGAGGTATCACCAGCAGAAAACAGGAAGTTGTTATCCCTCTTTACAGATGGCTGGTGAGACCTCATATGGAGTACTGCATCCAGTTCTGGAGACCCCATCTCCGCAAGGACATAGACAGGATGGAGGCAGCCCAGAGGAGGCAACTAAAATGGTGTAGGGTCTGCAAGAGAAGTCATATGAGAAGAGACTAAAGGAGCTTAATATGTATACCCTTGAGGAAAGGATGGAGAGGGGACACATGATAGAAAGCTTTAAGTACCTCAGTGGAATCAACAAAGTCCAAGAGGGTAGGATCTTTCAGAAAAAGAGATGTTCAAGAATAAGGGGACGCAATTTGAAGATAGAGGGTGGGGATGGCTCAGGGGCAATGTGAGGAAGTATTTTTTTCACAGAGAGGATGGTGGACTCATGGAACAGCCTTCCCGAGGAGGTTGTGGGGTCTAAAACTGTGGGAGAATTCAAGAATGCATGGGACAGACATAAGGCATTTCTTGGGGGGTGGGGTAAGAAGAAATAGGTTGTTGGTTAACTAGGATCTGCGGCTTATCCTATAGGTAGGGAAATGGGCACACTAGGTGGGCCAAGCGGTCCTTATCTGCCATCAAAGTCTATGTTTCTATGTTTCTAGATTTTTTTCCATCCTAGCTACTAATTATCATTGGACTTTTCACCTGCAGGGCCCACACTGGAACATCTGTAGTCTCCATATCTTGGGAAAAACTCAGATGTCTCTTTCAGAGACATGACAAAAAACACAAACTTAGGGGAGATAATTGGGGAACTTCAAAACACTATCAGTGGTCTGTAAAAATTAGATACAATACAGAAAACAGAAACACCCCTTCATATCAATAAAATACCTGATCATAATGATACAAATTTGAATCAAGTAAATAATTCTCTTTTTAATTTAAGTGATGATATGAGAAAGTTTATGTACAATACATATGCAGCCCATCTGGTTCTTATGGAACAATTATTAATAGTAAAAAATGAGATGGACACCATGAAAAAGAATATTGCATTAAACAGCTTTAGGCTGGAGGACATCTTAAATAAACTAAAAATATTAATGCCACCAAATGGTTCCTCTTCAATAATTCTGGAAGACACTGTACAAGACAAACCAGATATTTCATCTATCTCTTTTCCAGTTTCACCAGTTAAAAACAAGATAAAAAAAAAGGGAGGGGGGGGGAGAAATTCACCAGCAGATGAAGATCAATCTATAGTGGGGGCACAAATTTCTACAAATATCCCTTTAATTAACTGTTAGGGGGGGCAGCAAAACCTGATTGGTTATAATAAATGTATGAACAGAGCACTAGAAAAGTTCAAGGAAAACTCTCTTACCTTGGATACTATATGATGTGAACAGAGGAACTTTTCATCTGCCAACTTGCCAGAAGCTGGCAATAATCGAGGTCTAGAAGTATATAAAATGAGCAAACTGGCCAATATCTGTAGTACATTGGAGTCACACCTAAAAGCTTTAAGAGCTGAGTGGAACAATTGGTATGAAGGTATTGGAGCCATCGAGGCTCCTAAGAATAAAGACACCAGTTTAAGACAGAAGGTTCTTACCCCTACACCTAAAATTCCATCCAAGAACTCAAAACGTATTGGCATTGACCAATGTGCTATACTTTGTCTACATGGATATAAATTAGACCCAAAAATAACACTGGATGTGAACAAAAATAAGATTGTGCCCCTATTAAGGGCAGAAACAGGGACTGAAGTTGAGGGGTCTGATTTTATCAACATTTTGAATGAGAAGGATGAAGACGGAACATATTGCTTGTACATCTTTTGCGCATCCCTAAGAATTGCCAACCAGTTATGGCTAAATAGTATGGAAATTGAAAGATTTGACTTGGGCTTAAGGTATGTAAGCAAATATAAGCTGAATGCAAAGAACTGTTCAGTTACACATGGGGCACTCCTAAATCAGTATTTTTGGATTCAAAGCATTGCCAAATGAAACTCCAGGGAAGCTTTGAAAATCATTATATAATTTGTTTTTGATATCCTTCAAGTCCCTTCTGAGCTCTTAAATATATTAAACGTATACAGATAGGTAAGTGAGAACAAAGCTGGACAAATGCATATCCTGCTACATGGAATGGAGACAATGAACTTAATCTTGCAGAAGGTTTCTATCCTAGATGAAATAGGAATGTATATGGTTGATAGTATGGTGTTGGAAAATATTCCAGTTATAAGAAAGTTGGCAGAGCTTCTGGCTGATAAGGAAAACTCAAAATTGTTCCTATCTTTATTTGGGATGAAAAGGTTCCCTAAAGAGACAAATATAAAACTAAAGCATATAATATTAGATATCTTTGAACAACTAAGTATTTCTATAGAAAAGGCTGGTGTACCATCTGTCATGTGACTGGGTAAGGTTCTGGACTGTGACCAAATTTTAATTACTGTAAATTCTAAAGATCTTTACAGTAAAATGTTAGACAAGCTAAATATATTGGATAAAATAGGTATTAATATTATTGAAAGTGATATGATTCAATCAGTTATTTCTTCTGAGGAACAACATGTAAAGACTTCTGGATCCAACTCAAGGAACAACTGTGTTTTTGAGCAAGCTTCATATACAAATTTAGGAAACACTACACAGCAGGCAATCTTTAATATTCCTGTCAGCAACAGGTTTGCTGATTTATCAAATCAGGATGCCTGACTGGAGAAGACAAGCACCTTGAAGTTAGTTTTAATATCAATTTCAGATTTAAACTCTTTTCCTGTAATATTGCAGGATAAGCATCAAGATATGCTGACAGAATTGGTGTATATTTTTTAAGCAATCATTATATCATATGCCTGCAAGAAACTTGGCACAGTCAGGAATCAGACGTATCCTTTAATGGCTATAACAGTTTTCATGTGGCAGGTAAAGAAAATAGGTAAAACAGGAAGACCATCAGAGGGACTTGTCACTTGGTTCAAAACTGCTAAAGACTTATCTATTAGTCTACATTATTGGTGGTAAATGGTATACAGTCAGAAGAGATGCAAGTCACAAGTGGGGTACCTCAGGGATCAGTTCTGGGGCCAGTCCTCTTCAACATCTTCATTAGTGACCTTGCAGATGGACTAGAGGGTAAGGCTTGTCTGTTTGCAGATGACACCAAGATCTGCAACAGAGTAGATGATCCAGATGGGGTGGGCAGAATGAGAAGATATCTGGATAAACTAGCAAAATGGTCAGAAGAGTGGCAACTGGGATTTAATGCAAAGAAGTGCAAGATCATGCACATAGGAAGAGAAACCCTGAAGCCACCTATAGGCTGGGAGGGGAGTTTTCTAGCAGTCACAAAGGAAGAAAGAGACTTGGGCATCATTATCACTGATGACCTGAAATCATCCAAGCAGACCTCTAAAGCAGTAGGTAAGGCTAGGGGGTGTTAGGGTGTATTAGTAGGGGTATCACAAGTTGTAAGAAGGAGGTAATAATCCCTCTTTACAAGACACTGGTTAGGCCCCATCTGGAGTACTGCACACAGTATTGGAGGCCACACCTTCACAAGGACATTAACCAAATTGAGGCAGTCCAGAGAAGGGCAACCAAAATGGTGCAGGGACTGCATCAGAAGACATATGAAGACAGATTAACAGAGCTCAATATGTATACCCTTGAGCAAAGGAGGGAGAGAGGTGATATGATCGAGGCATTCAAACACCTTAAGGGCATTAACAAGGTGAAAGAGTCTAACATGTTTAAATATAAGAAAAATAGCAGAACAAGAGGTCACAGCATGAGATTAGAGGGGGGACGATTAAGGGGGAATGTGAGGAAATTCTTTTTCACAGAAAGGGTGGTGGATGCATGGAATGGCTTACCACAAGAAGTGGTGGCTATGAATACAGTGCAGGGCTTCAAACAGGCATGGGATAGGCATAAGAGAGCAATACAAATGACTATGAATAGATAGGCCACTGACAGAGCAAAGGCTGATGGCACATTTATAAGGTAGAAAAAGAAATGGGCAGACCGGATGGGCCTTGCGGTCCTTATCTGCCGTCAACTTCTATGTTTCTATGTTTCTATACTATTCTGTACACTTTTTGCTCTAGTATTTCAGGTTTGAGTACAGCAGTTTAAATTCTATTTAATTGATGCATATATTCCTCCATCAAGTTCAAATTACTATAATACAACAGTTTGGAGGAATTAGAACTATTAATTCAGAAAATACAAGCACACCCACCTAGTGATAATATATTCCTCTGTGGAGATTTTAATGCTATAATAGGCCATTTTGATGGCTATGCAGATAGCAGTATTCATAATTGGCTCTATTGTGAAGTGCCTGATTTCCCTTGGTCCACCTTAGACTCCCAAATTAATGCAGTGGGTGGAAAACTAATGGACTTATTGACTTTGTATAATCTTGAACCCATGAATGGTAGAGTAAAAGGTGATCTCCCAGGTAACTATACCCATTACAATCTGAGGGGCCCTCTGTCCTTGATTTTATCTTCTGGAATGGGCAAATGACTAAATGGGATTCCTGCACTGTTGTGAATAGAGGGGAAAGTGAACACTTTCCTCTCATATTAACCTGATCTGGTATCATAAATGAAGATAATATAAATTTACTGCCCAATTTAATCTAAGGCTTTGAAGTTAAGGAATTTGAAAAAAAAATAAATGGGATTCAGATTGTGACAGGACAGATAAACAAGATACCAAAGGATAAGAGTAAAAAGGGTGCTGAAAGACCAAACAATAACAGTGAATTAAGTGATTTAGAAACAGAAACCACAAGTATCGAAACATCAGAAATAGACAATCCCAACTTGACAACAGTAATAAGACACCCGTTAAAAAAGGGGAGAAGGACAATAGGTAATAAGGACATCATTTTAAGTAATAGATATGCCTCCCAAACCCAAACGAGAAGATCCAGGAAGGAAGAACAATAAAAAATGTCCTAGTAATGGGAGACTCAATACTAAAAAGAACTGACAACATAATATTCGGAAATGATAAAATGCATAGGGAGGTGAATTGTTTGCCAGGGGCTAAAGTGAAGAACTTAAAAACAATTCTCCCTGAGTAATGAACAATGGTGAAGGAAAGCACACTGTAGTAGTACATGTCAACATAAATAACGTCGGTAGGGACCATGAGAAGGACATTGTGGATGAAATAATGGAATTTGGTGAAATAGTAAAAAGTAAGGGTCAACGGATTGTGATCTCTGGAATGCTACCAGTTTTAAAGAAACACATTGAAAAAAAACAAGACAATCGAATGTATAAATACCAGACTGCAAAACAGATGTACAATAAATGAAGTTACCTTCATCAACTCATGTGAAACTTTCTTTGAAAAAAAAAACAAACAGTTAAATGCCAAAGATGGCTTACAACTTTGTTCAATGGGCACAAAAACTCTGGTCGAAACAGTGGGGGAATTCAACAATGCATAGGACAGCCATAAGGCAATTCTGGAGGGGGGGTAGGAAGAAGTAGGCTGTTGGTTAACTAGGATGTGCAGCTTATCCAATAGGTAGGGAAATGAGCAGACTAGGTGGGTCAAGCGGTCCTTATCTGCTATCAAAGTCTATGTTTCTATGAACTTATAAATAAAGAATTACCCCCAGTCACTTTAAACTGAGAGCAGAGGAGAGTGGGTCACCAAAGAAAAGCAAAACGAACCAACATACAAGGGCAAAACAAAATAACAATCAAAAACGTAATAAAATGTGTTGTTGCCTAAGCAATGCTAGGAGCCTAAATAATAAAACAGAGGAACTGCAAACTATATTAAAACCCAATAAGAATGTAGACATGACATTTATAACAGAGACACGGTGGGCAACTCATGATAATGGGGGAAAAAACATTCCATGATATCAGGTCTAAAGTAGAGGTGGGCAAAGAGCCTAAAATTTGCTATGCGTAGTATTTTGCGTAGATCCCAAATTTTGCGTAATACTCCACAAAGTGAAGCACATTACTATGCATCTCAAAGTAACGCAAAGTTCCCATTGTTCTATATGGAATTTGTGTTACTTCATCTTGTTTTTGTGCTCTTTAAGGTGAATTTTGCAGTGAATCAAGGGATGTAAGGTCACATGGGCTCTATATTGTCTTGCACAGCCTCAGTTCATCATAGTGTGTGTAGTGGAAAGCTGGAGACAGTTTGCTGTCAGAGCTCTGAAATTCAAACCCTCGAAAAACCTTTAAAAATGCCTTTTTGCCACAAAAGTTTGTGTCAAAATTTAGTAGATCGATTATAGTAAACTCTTATGCAGTTATATTATCAAGCATTTACTGAGTTTTTTTTTAATACTGAATGTTAATTTAGTTGATTCAGTGTCTGGGGATCCGTACGAAATCCCGATGTCCCAAGGCCCGACACAAAATATCCCGTCACTGAAATCCCGATTGTATGGAAAGGCCGACTGAAATAACACCGCATTACCGAATTACCGAAATAGCGAAATACCGAAAATCCCAACTAGTAGCTTGCAGATGGTCAGTGTAGGTAGATGTACACAGAATGTACAGAATTACTTTTTGCAGTCTACTTCCTACAACTAGCCAAACATCAGGGAAACTACTGTGCGTTCTGGCCTTTAGATAGTTTCAGATGCCCCCCCCCCCATGCAGACTCACTTCATATGTTGCTAGATCAGCTGAAAACAAGTCCCAGTTTAACAAAAAAAAAGAATTCAACTGCAAAATCCAAAATCCAAAACTAACTACATTTCAGCAGCAGGGAAACTACTGTACATTTCTGGCCATTAGATAGTTTCAGATGCCCCCCTCCCCCCG
Organism: Neoceratodus forsteri; assembly: GCA_016271365.2. Taxonomy (NCBI): domain Eukaryota; kingdom Metazoa; phylum Chordata; order Ceratodontiformes; family Ceratodontidae; genus Neoceratodus; species Neoceratodus forsteri. Next base: position 688,137,854 of record CM028130.1, on the reverse strand, counting down.
TTACCTGCTATTACAAGTCGCGTCTCTCAAAGCCAAGTTGTAATAGAAGCTGCCCTCTAATAGTAGCTGCTGCTAGTAACTGAGGCAAGAACACTTACGTGGTCAGAATAACATTTACTATTACCAGTGCCAACTGAATTGCATCACTGTGCTGCTACCGACTGATGATCAAAAAGGGAGATTGCAACTTTACATTAGCTTCAACTTTATTTTTATTTATTTTATTCACTGCACTAAACAAAATAAAAAAAACAACTTTATTCTGTCAGACAAACCAAACTGCACCAGCGAGAGAGAGAGAGAGAAGGGAGCGTGTGCTTCAAGTAGTGGGGAGAGTGAGTGAGCTTGGTTGCGTGGGATACCAAGATTGGGTACAGAGTGAGAATGGTTGCTGTGGATAGAGAGCAGGGTTGCAGGTAAATACATAGTATACTCCTCATCAGGTTATTGGATGGGCTGGGCTAATGAAATAAGAGCCACCCTCAATAGATGCTGCTCTCAAATTGAAGTTTTGGCAGAAAACAGCTGTTTGTTAATAGAAGTTGTGACATCTATTCAAAGAAATATGGTAACTGATAACTAGGAGGCAGTGTGATCTGGTGGTTAGAGCAATGGTTTGGGAACTGGGAAGTCACCCCATTCACTGGTGCCTTAGTAACTAGAAACGAGTGTTATACTGTCGGGATGCTGACGTTCGGGCTTTACAACGCGTCGGTATTATTAATTTCAGGATAAAAAAAATTGGATTTAAATTGTCAGGAATTTGACAGTCGGGATTTAGACCCTAACCCAGTGTCTGTACTGAGAGACACCGAAGAAGTATGCTTGGGGGGGCAGATCTGTGGTGTAAAAGAGAGATTAGTGAGAAAGGCAGTTTTTCCAAATATTGTTGGTTAGTGTTTATTATTTTTGCATTGAGGTACACACAGGCAAACTTCACTTAATCGTTTCTAAGTTTTTTCTGTTTGCTGGATATTTTTTTCAGTTGCTTTAAAAGACTGTCTGTGTTGTACATTACTGAACAGTTAAAGTTTCTGTGCCTGACTTTTAATCTGTGTGCGTGCAGTCAATTAATATGCATTTTATTGCGGCATCGCATTTGCAGTACTCTGAATTTCTCAGCCTGTCTGCAATAGTTTTGCCTGCTTCTGTGTAGGTAGCTACTGCTGTCCCCCCCCCCCCATCAAAACAAGGTATTGTTTTTTGACTGTCGGATTTTGGAAGACTGATTAAGGATTCCAGGACAGGTCTTGTGTTGTGCCTGTGCAGCTGCATTTAGAGTTTTGCTTCCCATCCTCCCAAAAGTGCGGAAATATAAAGTTGCTGTTAATTTTCTGTGTAATCTTTAAAAAGGCCTGCGAAGAGATGGTCAGGCAAAGTTGTTTCTGGCTGTGGCCTGCTGCCAAAAAGATGATTAGCAGTGGAAGTTGTTGTGATAACGAGGCCAGTTCATCAGGGGCTAGCAAGTCTAGCAGTGTTAAGCGTGGTCGTGGCCATGTCCATGATAGTACGCAGCAGAAGAGAAAGTTAGTAGTTGGTGCAAGTAAAGGGGTTTTTCCAACTCTGTTTTTCACAGTGAAATCAGTCGCTTCAATGCTGGTGGAGATGCTGTTGTCCCTGCTGGTAGTAAAGTTAGTGAAGGAATGGTTGATAACAGCATGAGTATTGCTACAAGTTCAACCTTGTTAAACTTATCAGGTGAGGAAAATGTGGTTGAATCTGCAGACTTGAGTGCAGTTGATGTCTCACCCCCACAGTAGTCGAACATGATTCTGATCTTGATGATGTCTCACAGTCTCATGTTTCTGATCTTGATGTTAGGCCATCCAAACATTCAGATGTTGATGAAAAAAAGTGTGGATGGTAATACTGAGTCTGTGGTTGGAATATCTCTACAGGAGGACAGCATCCAAACTGAATTTGTGGATGATGATTATGATGATGATGCTAGCAACTCCATTTGGGAACTGGACAAAAAGAAAGTGAAGGTGGCTGTTTGTAAACAGTCTGTTAGTCAATCCCCCCTCCTCAAAGTTTGGATGTCACTGTGTTTGTAGCTGAGCCTGATGTAAAAGTTATAGATTCTGATTTTCAGTCAAAGTTCAAGTGTGCACAACACCGGAATTCATGCAGTACACCCCCATTTCATTGCCAACAAAAGTGCAGTTCCATATGCAGCACCAGCAGCAACATGTGAAGAATAGGGCATCCAAATCCCTAGTTTGGGATTTTTTTGTACAAGATGGCAGCGATGAAACAGTGGCAATCTGCCAGCTGTGCTAAGTATGTGAGAAGCGTGGAAAAAAGGGTAGCCATTTGGGCACTGGGGGCCAGTATACTCATCTGAAGAGCAGGCACATGGCACTGTGGACTCGGCACCAGAGGGGAGCTAATTTGGTAGCTGGCCATTCACCCTCAGCCACGTTAGTGAGCATGGTATCCCCTTCCTTCAGTGTAAGTAGCCATGTCAGTAAAAGTGACACTTAAAAGTGAAATTACACTGGAGGATTACTACAGGCATGAGAAGGAGGAAGATTTGGAATGTTCAAGCAGTGGTCAGAGTAGCAGTGGTGGTCAATGTAGTAATTCTACTACATCAACCCCTGTGCTTAAAACATGGAAAATAGCTGCATGTATTGGCTTGTCACCTGTGCCCCCACCAACACATGTCCAAGGTAACCCATCCATGTCAGTTAGCAGAGTAGAGCCATTTGGCATGCCACGTGCAAAGCAATGAACAATGCAGCCCATGTTGCACAGCCTTTTTGCACGTAACAGTAAATACCCACCAAATCATACAGTTGCATGTGAAAACCAGATGACACCTGCTGTGCTGCCATTTGTGGAGGGGAAACCACCGGCTGCTGCGGTTGCTGCTGTAGCTCCTCCTGCTGATGCGGCTTCTTTGGCTGCTGCTACTGTTCCTCCTCCTCCTGCTGCTGCTGCTGTTGGAGGACCACTGCTGCAGGGCTGGGTGTGGCAGCAGTGGAAGTCCCAAAACTGAGCCAGTTTAATTGAACTGGGCAGACAAGGCCACCCCGCATTCATGGCCCCTGCTGGCTACCACTTTGCCCACCACGAACCATAATGGAAATTAAACTTAGAACACAAAGAAGAAAAAAAAAATACTAGTACAAGTATGAGTCAAATAAGTACAATAACTAAAAGTAAGTAACCAAAAATAAACCCTTTTTAACACACAAAAAAACTTTGTAATTAACTAAAACGTCCTGCACCACTCCAATAACTAAATAACAAAAGGTTTAAACACTGAAAAATCACAATCACAAGTGAACAACTTGGGCAAACTAAACAGCAAAGTACACCAGCTCTTTCTGCAAGAGAAAGTGAAAGTGAAACACTGACTTCCTGCCTATTTAACTGCCTCCCCGAATCATGTAACCTGCAGAGACAGTCAGGCATGTGATCAGTGGCCTGTTTCTTAATGACTTCACCTTATCAAAATGGAACTTGAAGTGAACTTGAAGTGGACAGTGCGAAGTAAGGTGAATTTCAACTTTTTATTGGAAATTTTGCGCAGTGATACGGAGATTTAAAGTGGACCACTTCGGGTTCACTTCACCAGTGAATTTAAACTTTGCTGCATCTCTAGTCTTAAGATGTGACAGAAAGGGAAAAAAAGGTCGGAGAGTAGCAGTATATGTACCAGGAATGGTAACGACAATAAACATCTCTGAAAACATCTAACAGGCTGATAGTACTACTGAGATTTTATGGATAAAACTTATAAATAAGAGTGGGAAAAACATCCTAATGGACGTATGCTATAGACCTCCCAATGCTACTAATAAGATTTCTAAGCCAATATGCAAGGAACTTGAGAGAGCATGTGAGATGGGAGAAGCAATGTTTTTCAGTGACCTAAATTTTAATGATATCGAATGGGTGTCAGCGTCAGCCACTAAGCATCAGAGTAAAGAATTCCTACAATTAACTGAACAACTAGGCCTTAAGCAACACATATATCTACCCACTCGGGGAACAAATACTTTAGATATCATATTAAGCAGCAATTAAGTAAACCGACTCTGCAATTGATGAACCCCTTGGAGGCAGTGATCTTAAAATTATTTATTTCTCATTTCAGGAATGCATACCGAAAAATAAAGGATGTAGGGAAGTGTATAACTACAACTCTGCAGATCTGACTCAAATTATAGAGGATCTAAACATGTTACAATGGAACACTCTTTTAAGAAATAAAGCAACTAAAGAAATGTGGGACATTTTCAAAACACGAATGTTCAAAATATGTGATAAAAATATAAAAAAGACTAAGAAATACAAGAATAGTGGTATTAAACCTAAATGGCTCACTAACAGCTTAAAAAAAGTTACTTAGAAAAAAGAAGAAACTGTACAGTGCATATTCAAAAAACATGACTGAGGTGAATTCATTAAAATACCTTAACATACAAAAGGAATGCAAACAAAAAATTAAGAAAAACAGAAACTTAAACACAGTTTAGCCAAAAACAAAAATAAGGATAATATGAGGGCATTCTATGCATATGTAAACTCCCAAAGAAACTCAAATAGTGGCCTGTGTTCCATTACAGTAGAAAATTAGAAATAGTTGCAGTATTGGTCCTTGTAAAAAAAGATCCAGAAACAACTGGTTTGGTAGCTTTTTTTGGACCAACATGGATGTGACAAAAAAAAAAAAAAATGCTTAAGCTTTCAGACCAGAATCTTCCTCAGAAGCAATGGCAGTTGTTTTGAAACAACTGCCATAAGCTTCAGATGAAGGACTTGGTTAGTCCGAAAGTAGAAAATCAGGTAATTAATAATCCAAAAGAAAGGGCAGAAATATGTACTATTACAAAATATTATTTACTCCATCACTGCAAAATAATGACATTCCATCAGATTGATTAACAACAATGGTGATTCCTATACACAAAAAGGGAAATAAGGCAAACTGTGCAAATTATAAGCCCATAAGTCTGACCTCTGTACCCAGGAAATTGCTAGAAACCATAATAAAAGATATGATTGTGGCACACCAAAAGAAATATGGTTCTCATGACTCAGGGCACCATGGCTTCTCCCAGAATAGATCATGTGTAACATACTTGCTATGTTTTTGTGAGAAGGTATCAACGTTTTTGGACAGGGGATTACCAGTCAATTGCATATATCTGAATTTTTCTAAAGCTTTTGACACAGTACCACATGGGGCAATAATACAGAAGCTAATAAAACTTTAAAAATAGACACTAGAATAGTGCAGTGGACACAAAGCTGACTTACTGATAGGACCCAGAGAGTATGCATAAGAGAATATTGCTCTGACCCGGGGGGGGTCACTAGTGGGGTACCACACAGTCTTGGGTCCTCTTCTATTTCAGATAATCACTGCAAACATGGGGAAGTATTAATCAAGATGGATTAGCATACATGTGGATGACACTTAATTGGCTAGGGTGATCAACACCGACTAGGACAAAATAGAGTTACAGAACAGTTTGAATAATATCCTAACATGGACACAAACTTGGGGCATGAGTTTCAATCGAGACAAGTGTTGTGTCATTCAGCTAGGTAACCTGCCACAAAAAGCTACATATTTCCTGGATGGATCCCCCCTCAGAGAATCAATAGAGATAATGGACCGGGATGGGAGTAATAATATATTAAAACTTCACAAGCTCATCCCACTGTGAGGCACAGATAACTAAAGCTAAAAGACTAATCTGGGCAATAAAAAGAAATTTCAAGAGCAGAAGTGAGGAGGTGGTGATGCCATTATACATGACATACGTTAGGCCAATTCTGGATTATGGGAGCCCTGTGTGGTGCCCCATCTCCATGGGAGCTGTTGACAGGATTGACAGAGTGCAGAGATGAGCCACAAAATGATACATAACATGAAAACAACTCCATATCATAACAGGCTAAGTGAACGGAATCTAATGTCATTAGAGACTAGAAGTATATGGGGTGACTTACTGCTATGTTACAATATAATCCAAGATGACTATCTGTTTAGTGAACTAAATCTGGAATTTAAAAATGATCAGAAAAGAACTAGAGGACACTCACTACAGTTAAGACCTAAACATTTTCATACAAATAAAAGGAAAGCATTCTATTCACAAAGAATAATTAACCCATGGAATAATTTACCACAGGAGATAGCTAGCAAGGATAAAGCCAATTAAAAAATAGACTAGACTCCTATATATTGGATGGAAATGTGCTGTCTTATTATGGGTAATCAGACAGGTGCACTCATGGGCCAACTGCCCCCCCCAGCTGCTTACACCTCAGTATGAACCTCAGTATTGCATGCTTTTTATCTGAACTGTTATCCGATCTGTTTCAACCTTTAAGCTGGAACATGTCATAGAAAGACAGAAACTATTTATAGACTGTTTTGACTGGATCAGAAAGTTTCTTTATAAACCAGTTGATAATAAACCACTAACTAAAACTATTACATGGTTTGATCAGGATTGTTGCAGGGCTAAAAAGACCATACTCAGTTAATAAGATATGCCAAAAATTCCAGGGATAGGGAAGAGCCAAGTACTTGGTTTTGGTTCCAAAAACATTAAATTAAGCTGGAAAATTGGTAACAAAAAACTTAAAACAGTTAACTCGTACGTTTACTTAGGTGTAATGTTCTCTAAAAATGGTAATTGGGCAAAGCATACAAACAATCTAAATTTGACACTTAAACAAATTGTGGGCTCATTATCAAAATTGAATTATAGATATGGTGGTAATACTATAAGACCCCAGTTGGTGGCCACCAGGATCAATTATTTTTCCCAATTCCTCTATCAGGAGGAAGTATTGAAGTCAGATTAAATGGACCAATTAAAATTTCCCCATAGTAAACTATGTAAGTCAGCTCTGGGTTTAGCTAATATTGTCCCAGTCGCACTAGTAAGGGTGGACTTGGGAATGACTAGCCCAAAAGCTCCAGCAGAAGCCAGGAAAATAAACTACTGGATCAGATTATCCAGGATGGATTTTCATTGATTGCCCCATATGTGTTTGGATGAAAAAGCAACATGGCAGACATTGGGTTACAGGCAGTCAAATTGTTTGAAAAACATAAATTCTTACCTTAGTATTTATTTATTTATTCATTTATTTCAATAGTTCAGAAAACACCTTTGAGTTGCTCTTTTACAAACAACATACAATCAAGTTATAGGAATAGACAGAAAATACAACAAATGCTATACAATTAGTACAAAGACAAATTGCATGACTCCTATAAATATTGCAACAATGCCTGGTGAGTACAATATCAAATTAGTAAAGGTAAAAATACATTCTGCGAGTAGAAGAAAAAACCAAAGACAACCAGTTACTGACATCCATCAGGAGTTGAGCATTAAGGGAGCACAGTGCAGTAAAAAGGGTAGCAGCCTGGAGGAGGTCAGGCTTAGTCAAAGGTCCTAGAAGGGGGAACTCAGGTCATGATCATGCTAGTGGGGAGAAGGGCATGGGTCAAGGGAGCTGGTATACTGAGGGGGAAGGGATGAACGCTTGATATGAGTGGGACCACGAGATAGTCTAGAATTTTTAAAAGTATATGTAAACAAGGGGATCCTGATTAGTCAAAAATATAAAGACTGTAACAAACAGAATTACTAAAAACTACAAAAATAGAGATTTGGAAAAAATATCCCATCTAAGAATCTCCTCATGGATTGTTCAAAATGATATTAGGCATGTATGCAGGTACTATCTAGATGTATTAACAGACCATATTTACTGCCAGTTATATACTAAATATTGTTTGGAGCTCTTTCAAAGCAATAAAAAGGCTAGCCATTCAAAAACAGTTGAAATAGCTGCTATATATTGTGAATGTACAAAGCAGGAGTTAGAAGAGCATTATCATGATATGTTTACATGTCATTGGTACATTGATCCTAGAAAATACTGTTTGCATCCCATATGAGACTCAATTCAACCTGCAGATAAGGATGTTTTATTACTGTAACCCCTAGGTGGCACTATCCCAAGGGCTACTACCCCTGCCTGCTTGGCTACTAACAGGTTAAGGGGCCTGAGTTCTGAAACCGTTGCCTCCACCCAAAGGTCTGGGTTGGTTTGAGTTACGCTAACCAGACCACAGCCCTCTGGGACACTGTGACCCACCCCCTTATCTCCCACTAGTGGCCCACACAGTACACAGAAGTAACCTTCCCAATACCCCAGATATGCAAACCACATACCTTGTACTTGGCACTTACCTCCAGGACTGGTTCCTTCAGCTTGACTCTGGGGAACCCTTGTAAAATAAGGTGATGCAGTACAACAGCTACAATGCAATACCTTCAGCATAAACTGACACCACAGTCAATGTAAATGGCAGAAACAAATAGATCTGATTTATTCAGGGGTCTGTAACAAGGAGGGGGAATAATCAAGTTAATTAGTTTGAACACATTAATAATCATGCTACTGTGCATGCACTTAGAGTCCAACTCAGTCACACTCTCTGGGTACCCAGGATGGGGGAAAAGGCTAGCCAGGACCAATGCCTGGGGTAGGCTGGCTGTGCAGCTGGTTGGGGCCCTGTGATGGAGAAAGAACATGCACATACAATTTGTAATCCGGAGCTGGAGGGCTCAGTTCATGGAAAGAAAAGCACAAGACTATCAGATGACACACTTCGATTAAACAACAGTTGCAGGGAGCTACACTGATAATTACTCACGGTACCCAGACTAAACACAGGAGGGCTGATGGATGAACTTTCTGGATTGCCAGAGGCAGTAGGGCTCACATGAGTTGTTTTGGCTCTGTTCTTGTTCAGGCAAGGTGTAAGAGGCTGGTCCCCTGGCTTGTCCCTCGTCGATGGATCTTTTCTCTGTGCAGCAGGGTAGTGAGACAAGACCCTCGTGACAGGGCCTAGCAGCGTCAGGCAGCATGGATTCAGCCTGATTCTTGCTGGGAAAACAACTTTCAGCTCTAGCACACAGTTTACAGCAAATGGAGAAATCAGATTGAGATCCCCTTCCAGCACTTAGCACATTCATGTGTAAAGAAAGTTTACCGTACCAGGCAAACGACTCCTTGGTCCCGATCGCAAAATCACTGTTAAACCCAGGAGCACTACAGTAGCTAAAGTTCCTGACAGGCCGATCACTTTCAACAAAATCTTTGGTCTTCTACAGGGTGAGCCTGGTTATAATCAGCAGCTTGCTTCGTTCTCTGCAAATTCTGATTCAGTCCGAAAAAGTCCTCTTCTCCCTCTCAGGGCAGATAGCAGGCTATTAGGCCAGGAATCAGGCCTTCCACTGTCCTCCCGTGCGAACTACGCTGCAAATGGCCACTCAAACACACAGAGGTGCTGCTCCTTCAGCTTCCACCTCGAATCTGGCTTGCCAGCAGACAGTTCAGGGGATTTCCCTTAGATCCAAAAGGTCCAATTGGCTGGTTCTGCTGTCAATCACAACAAACTCCCCCTGTTAGTGCAAAAAGGACCAAGGATCCAAAACTATATTTCCCAGAGTCTGGCACCATAAGCTCCACTACATCAGGCTCCATTCAAGAGTCCTCATAACCCGATTGGTCCAATTCGGCAGTTCGAGACCAAAATGGTGGAGCATAACAGAAACAGTCTGTGCTGCAAGAAAGGCAGGTTAGACAAACTACATTTTCATTACTACACTAACGGGTCACCAGTAATTAGTTACATCTTTCAAAAGTGCTCACTTTGCCCAAGTAGCGATGGCAGAAATGGAGCACTTAAACAGCAGCTTGAGCTGGACTCGAGCAGGGAAACACACAGACCCCCCCATCCAAATAAATTATGACTGCAAGTAGGCAGACCTTAGAGAGACAGTACATGAAGGGTTAACAGGCGCTCACTGGTAATCACAGTTAAACAGCTTTAACGCCGAACACCAATCAGGCTCTGAGCAATTAGGCAAGCTCTTGGAAGACTTTTGGGAACCCCCATTTGTAGGGGGGTTACACCCTTCCTGGCCTAGAAAAAAATTGGAGTCCATGTCAAGTAGGTACCCTTACAATAAATTTAAGGCAGATCATCATATACATTCATATCACTAGCATGTTAGGCCTATAACTTTTAAGCAGTAGTCAACATATTAACCTTTGTTACATATACATCTCCTCTATTTCACAGTTCACTACATTGTACACAGCATTATACATGCATTGCAGTTTGAAATCAGGTTATTACTTCCTGCACATGAAACCTGAAGAGAGGGGTCTCTTCCCTATCAGCTACCTCAGGGCTAGACGGGACAGGGGTACCATACCTGGAGGGCAGAACAATTAACCTGGAATTTGCACTTATGCTCAGTTTGGGCAGTGAGCTCTGGGACACATATACTCCTTTATGGACCACATTGAGAGGCAAATCCACAGGCCTCCCAGGGGAATCATAGCTGAGACGTACTACCGATTTTACAACTCGACCAGTCTTTCTGGGGGGAACAGTTACAGTCTCTGCACCTTTGGCTTCGCTCTCTGCACTTTCCTTACTTGCAAGGGGAGTCTCTTCCTGGGCGGAAAAGTCTGGACTTGAGGCACTGTCAGCCTCTGGATCAGCAAGTTCAGGTTCCACCACACTTTGCTTACTTGAAAAACTCTCTGGCACTGGAAATGAACTATCATGACACTCAAAGTACTCTTCCTGCTCTGACATGTCACCATTTGGTCTCAGCTCATCTGTTTCTTCCTCAGGCAATTTAAACAGTTCCACCATACGAAGTGACTCAATATCCTCAGACATGACACTCTGCATTTCACTATCAGGGACCATTGGCTCCCAGGACAAAGCTGGGGGGTTAGGCAGTCAAGAAGGCCCAACTTCATCCCCATAATTGACCAGAGGGTTACCTTGGAGCAACTGACCTAGTTCATAGGAAGGATAATAACCATAGTTGCAGTCACTTTCTTCTGAAGTAGACTGACAGTCAATTGCAATTGGAGTTTTCTGTGGAGGAGACCTTAAATCAGAAACTACAGGAGCAGGCTTTGTCTGTCTCTGTCTTGCAGCAGCCCTTGTCACTGGTCCCGGGGGAGCAATTTCTGAGTGCTCAGATTCAATCATTATTTGACCAATGGGCAACAAATGGTTACGGTGCATTGTTCTGACATCCTTTGAGTTGTTCTCAGGCCACACTTTATACACTGGTAAGCCATTTAATTTTCCCACTACTATGTGAGGGAGATGGTGCCACCTGCCATGCAGTCCCAGATTTCTTAACAATACACAGTCTCCCGCTTGGAGTTCTTGGGTCTTTACTTTTTTGTCATATCTTTCTTTGTTAGCCAAATTTCTCTTTGCAACCATGGTCTGAGCAGGTTGGTATGCATGATTCAATTGAGCTTTTAACTTTTGCACGTATTGTAAGTAGCTGTCAGCTCGGACTCCATCAAAACAAACATCCACTGGCAGCTGAGCTTCTCTTCCAAACATAAGGCAGTAGGGAGAGAACCCGATGGCATCATTCCTGGTGCAGTTGTAAGCATGTACCAAGGTGCTAATTTGCTGGCTCCATCTGGGTTTGTCTTTCGGGTGGAGAGTGCCTAGCATGTCAAGCAGGGTGCGGTTGTAACATTCTGGCTGTAGGTCCCCCTGTGGTTGGTAAGGGGTAGTTCTAGATTTCCGCACTCCCCACAGAGAGTGCATCTCCTTGATTAAGCGACTCTTAAAATCTCATCCTTGGTCTGAATGGATTCTCTGGGGGGCTCCATAGTGAACAAAGAAATTCTCTACCAGTATCTTGGCTACAGTGGATGCTTTTTGGTCCATGGTGGGGAATGCTTGGGCATACCTCATAAAATGGTCAGTGACCACCAGCACATTACTAATATTCCACTGATCAGGCTCCAAACTCAGAAAGTCAATACAAACCAACTCCGTGGGGGCACTGGTGGTGATGTTAACAAGGGATGCAGCCTTCTGGGGCAAAGTCTTTCTCTGCAGACAGCAACTGCAAGTCCGTATGTGGTGCTCAACATCGGACCCATCTTAGGCCAGAAGAATCTAGACCACTCTAGGTCAAGGGTACGGTCTATATCAAGGTGCCCCATGTGGTTGTGCAGGGACCTCAGCATCAAGTCTCTGAAAGCGGTGGGCAAAACCAGTTGTTGCTTGTCTACTTGTCCGCCGCTGTCTACTGTTTCTCTGTACAGCAATCGGTTAATCAGTTTCAGTTTAGGGCCTTCTTTATTTTTTATTTTATTGAAATTTCGGAATTACAAACCTTTGAGTCGAAGACTCCTTTGCAAAGGCTCCACGTCAATACACACAGAACAACACTTAGAAACAAATTGTACGTAGCTTTCTAGTCAAACATTACATTAAGACAAATATTGCAAGTTACTCCATACAGAATATTTAACTTGCTAGGTTAGTTTCTCAAGGTTTCTCAAGGGTTATATGGGGATCCTGTGTTGTTGTGTTGAAATGGGGTTGGTTGCCAAATTCAGAAGGTAGCCACTAGCCAAGAGATAGTGCCTTAGGTACCAGGCGCTATATTGGCTTTGTTTGGAGTAGACGGTGATGCAGGTTAACTGTCTCCAACCTAGTGTGAGAGGACAGGTTGTGGCAGCTACAAGTCTCTGAGTCTAGGAGAAATCGCTTGATGTTTTTTTAAATAGGCTAAGGCTAGGGGCCTGGGAGATGGAGGAAGGAAGGAAGTTGATTTAGCCAAAGTGGAGCTCGATACCTGAAAGACCGTTGCCCTAGTGAAGTCCTGCAGTGGGGGATCAGGAGTGTGGTGTTAGCCGGGTGACTAGGGGTGCTCCTATGAGGGGTTGGTTGGATGAGGGGATGAAGGCCCAAAGGTGCAAGTTTCATCAGGATCTTTTTTGCTAGGAGGCAGGAGTGGTACATTAGTCTCCCCTTCAAAGGTCAACCAGACAGCTCGATTGTAGAGCTCACATGTATGTGTTAATCTATCACTGTTAGTGACCAATCGGCAGGCTTTGTTGAGGACTAGTTTGATGCTGTTTAGGGCTGTGTTATCAGCGGTGCCATAAATTGTAATCCCATAGTCGACCACAGATAGGACTGAGCAGGTTACTGCCAGTTTTAGTGCCTGGGGGGGAGGCAGTATTTGTGCCTATATAGCATCCCCAGCCAAGTGCTGACAGAGGTGGAGAGGTGTTTAATATGTTGGTGGAAGGTAAGGGATGTAGCCAGAGTAATGCCCAGATATTTAAAGTTTGTGACCTGTTCAATTTGGATGCCCTGTGGATTAGAGATAGATAGCAGGGCATTACTGTTGGGGTTTTGGCGGTGAGCAAAGAGCATAGATTTGGTCTTGTTGTAATTAAGTAATAACCTATGATCAGTGAACCAGGTTTCTAGTTCTCTAAAGCAGCTTTTAAGTGTATTTTGAAGAGAGATTGGGTTAGAGTGATTCCAGTATACTACGGCATCATCTGCATAGAGTAGTAGTTTACCACTACAGGCCTGAGGGAGGGAGTTTAGAAAGAGAGTGAATAGTAAGGGGCCTAAGATTGACCCTTGGGGGGCACCTGAGTGAACAGCTAGTTTTGCAGAGAGGTTGGTGTTGATTTTGACTTGTTGAGTCTGATCAGTGAGATAGTTTTTGAACCAGGAGATTGCTTCCGGGGCGAGATGGAGTGAGGGGAGGGAGTGGATAAGAAGAGCGTGACTGACGGTGTCAAACGCTTTGATCAGATCAACAAAGATTGCTTCAGCTAGTGACTCCTGTTCCAACGCTTCATGTATGTAAGAGGTGAATTCGAGTAGGGCCATGGTAGTGCTGTGCCCTGTTCTAAACCCATGCGGTTCGTGGCACAGCAGATTGTATTGGTTCATGTATTCGGTGAGCTGGTCAGACACAATTTTTTCGAGCGCTTTGGAGAGGGGGGAAGGATTGTGATGGGTCTATAGTTACAAGGGTCAGTTGGATCACCCTTTTTTAGGCTAGGGGTGATGATTCCCCTTTTCCAGAGCATGGGAAATTGATCAAGGCTCAGTGAGCAGTTTAATATTTTGGTGAGGTGAGGCAGGGTCTCATCGAGTGTTAGTCTGAGAATTTTAAGGTCTAGGGAGTCGCTACTGAAATGCGAATTGCGCAGGACTTTTGGTTAAGTTTTGTTTAGCCTCATTGCAGGAGATGATTCATAGCTAGAAGAGAGGGAGTGTATTAATTGGGGAGGCACCAGAGGGGCCATTTGGGATAGGGTCGAAGAAGTTTTGCGGTAGGATGTGGCTAAGATTGGAGAAAGAATTGTTCAGGACATTAGCTATGGTGTTAGGGTCCTGGGAGAGGGTATCATGATTAAGAATCTGTGAGGAGGTAGGGGAAGTGGCTTTCCCGAAGAGTGCCTTTACATTGTTCCAGAATTTATTTCCAATGCCTCATGAGGAGGTGAGTGCTTGCTTAAAGTAGGTAGACTTAGCTAGTCGAGTTGCCCAGGTGCACTTGTTTCTTGCCTCTCTATAAAGCTGCCAGTCAATGGGAAGTCAGGAGTTAAGTGCCCCGTGCCAGAGGTCATCTCTGTGAAGAATTAGTTTTAGTGAGGTGTGCGAGATCCATGGTGTATCCCTGTTTTTTTAACCTGTTTAGTGGGAGGGGCAAATATGTCACAGGTGGTGTTAAAGATTTTAATAAAGGAGGTGAAGGCAGCATCAACGGACATGGCGGTGTGAATGGGTGCCCAGTCACAGGAGGAGAGATAGAGTTTGAGTCTGAAAAAGGCCCCTTTTTTGAGGTGCCTTTGGGTGGATATTTTAGGTTGGCTGGGAGTGATTTTATTTGACCAGCAGCAGGAGACAGGCGAGTGGTCACTTAGGACGTCAGGGAGCACTTTAACTTTGGTGAGGTGTGTGGGTTGATTCGTAAGGATGAGGTCGATAAGGGTGGAAGTCCCTGATCTGGTAGGATTCCTGGTAGGAGACTGGACAACCTGAACTAGGTCATAAGCATGGACTGCATCTTTAAATGTGGCAGATGCAGGAGATAACCAGTTCACATTAAATCACCCATAATAATCAATTCGCTCCTGGGGGGGAGGTGGGTGATGCGAGCCAGGATAGATTCAAAGGCTTGTTTCTGGTTAGAGGGTGGGATGTAGACTGCCATAATGTACAGTGATTTACCCTGAGTGCCTATGGTGGCTTTGATTGTGATGGCTTGGGCCCCGTGAGCCGGCATGGGCAAGGGGACTGCTAGGGGCTGTAGAGAGGTGCTTGCATATATGGTGCATCCTCCTCCTCTTTTTTCTGTCCTAGCTGCCCTGAAAATAGAATAGTCATTTAGAGAGACAGAGGTGTCTGGGATTTTGTTGGAGATCCAGGTCTCAGATAATGCCAGTATGTCAGGGGATTGTTGGGTGATCCAACCCTGAAGCTGAGTTAATTTCCTAGATAGGCTACAGCTCTTAAGAGAGACCAGAATTAGGCCACCGTGCCTGTGCCCCTTGGGAGTACTAGTCGCTAGAGGGCCAGGATTAGGGTGTACATTTCCTGAGATTAGAAGGAGGATGAGGATAGCTTGCCGGAGAGCAGCTTTCCAGATCAATTTAGAGATAGATGTACAGTGGCATGGGTTAGTAGGGGATTTGGTGTGCACTACTGGCGTGGCGATGGTGCGGACTATTAGGGCTAGTTGGGCTAGAGTAGGGAGGGATAAGGGCTATTTAGTGAGTGTTTGCCTGTGGGGGGGTGGAGCTTGTACCACTAAGGACCTGTGTAAGGTGCAGCTAGTGCTGCAGGTTAGATTGGTGTTGAGTAGAACGGGGGGAGTGTTGTTAGGCAGCTTGACGAGGTTGCATTGCTGCTGGAGTGTGCAGTTAGGCAGATGTAATGGTCCCTGGAGAGGGATATGTCCTCAGGAAGAGAATGAGGAAAAAGAGTTACAATTAAGATGAGGATAGGATGGTTCAAGGACCAAGAGATGCAAGCCATGTTGCTAGTAGGTGGAAATTACAATAGAAGGTAATGAGAGGGATCCCTCTAGTGTTGATCTAGTATAAGCTGCAGATGGCAAACTGGGCTGATTGGTTTAACACGGTCTTGTGATCAACAGTATGAAGCCCAATGTCGACCAAGGGTGGTGGTGGGGGCAGTAGGGAGCCGGCGCACAGCTCCAGCAGGGATCAACTTGAGCAGCAACACTGATGTGGCAGCTGTGGATCTGGCGGGCTCCGTGCGTACCTGATGAGTGTTTACAGTGAGGTGGTTTTCAGCGTGGGGGAGGATTACAATTTGGACCCTCACAACCTCCCTTCTGTGCCTTGGGCTTCAATGTTGGGGGAGGGCTGCAGTAGAGACCCCCTCGACCTCCAGGTAGGTGGCCCAGCTGTGGACAAGGAAACAGGGAGACAGGGACTGTTATTTATGCTGCAAGCTAAGGGGACAGAACAACAGGGATTAGGTTACAAACCACATTTCAAATGGGAGCAGGCGCTGTTTTTTCCCAGAGGAGCCCAGTTTAACATGTACTTAACATTATCTGCCCTATAAGGTTACAGGGATTGAGGCTGGAGAAATGCTTTTTCCCTGAGGAGACCCGTTTAACTCCCTGAGGAGACCCGTTTAACATTTAGTTAACATTAGCTGCCCTGTAAGGTTACATGGATTGCTGCTGGAGAAATGCTTATAAGTTTGCTGGTGGAGTTAATTATTAGAAGCAGGGGAATAAGCACAGTAAATTAAGTTAATTAATTCTTGTCTTATGGCTGCAGTTCTATTATGTTACAGATGTTTTTTTTTTTCTAAATCTGGGTGGTGCCAAAACACAGACAGTCTCCTATAGTCCTTGGGAGAAGCAGATGACTGAAAATCTCTGCTGGCAAGCGTTAAGGCTCAAAGAAAAAAAACTATCTCCACATGTGTGGGGACAAAAAAGCTTTAAGATAATTGAACTTTAACTAAAATAATGCAGTTAAAGTCCTTGAGCAGCAACACTGATGCAGCAGCTGTGGATCTGGCGGGCTCCGTGCTTACCTGATGAGCGTTTACAGCGAGGTGGCTTTCGGCGTGGGGGAAGGTTACAATTTGGACCCGCTTGACCTCCCTTCTGTGCCATGGGCTTTAATGTTGGGGAAGGACTGCAGTAGAGACCCTCTCGACCTCCAGGTAGGTGACCCAGCTGTGGACAAGGAAACAGGGAGACAGGGACTGTTATTTATGGCTGCAAGCTAAGGGGACGGAACAACAGGGATTAGGTTACAAGCCACGTTTCAAATGGGAGCAGGCACTATTTTTTCCTGAGGAGCCCAGTTAAACATTTACTTAACATTAGCTGCCCTATAAGGTTACAGGGATTGAGGCTGGAGAAATGCTTTTTCCCTGAGGAGACCCGTTTAACATTTAGTTAACATTAGCTGCCCTGTAAGGTTACATGGATTGCTGCTGGAAAAATGCTTATAAGTTTGCTGGTGGAGTTAATAATTAGAATCAGGGGAATAAGCACAGTAAATTAAATTAATTAATTCTCATCTTATGGCTGCAGTTCTATTGGGTTACAGACGTTTTGTTTTTGTTTGTTTTTTTAAAATCTGGTTGGCGCCAAAACACAAACAGTCTCCTATAGTCCTTGGGTGAAGCAGGTGGTTATACAATAATGCAGTTCTGAAATCAGGGGAGCGCAACTTGGACACATCTTTCCCTGTGTAGAGGGCTTCAAGTGCTGATTTGATTATAGGATCTCGGGATTGAGCCCGCTGGAGATCCTCATTACCAAGCTGAGGCAGTGCACCAATATCTAAAGCAGAAAAGTGACAGTAAGCAGCAGGTATACAATTTTCAGAGGGCCCCAAGCAGTCTACTAGACAGTCCACTGCATCCATGGACATTTGTTCCTCCTTATCAAACTTCCGCATAGCGCTTGAATATCAGGTTCTGACAGTCTGACCCAATCACTTCTGGAAACAGGCTTCCGGGAGAGGGCATCAGCATCTACGTGATTCAGGCCTGCTCTGTATTCAACAGCGTAATCATAGGTAGACAATGCAGAAAGCCACCTATGGCCAGTGGCATCCAATTTGGCTGAAGCCTGCACATAAATCAAAGGATTATTATCTGTCTTTACCGGTGTCTTGGCCCCATACAAGTACTCATGGAACTGATCAACAATGGCCCACTTCAACGCCAGGCACTCCAATTTATGCACAGGATAGCTTTTCTCAGATGGGGTCAGACTTCTGCTGGCAAAGGCCACTGGTCTCAGGTCATTCTCATGCTCTTGATATAACACAGCCCCCAAGCCTTGTAGGCTAGCATCAGTATGCAATACATAGGGATTTGCAGTATCAGCATAGGCAAGGACAGGAGTGTGAGTGAGTTGGTATATGATTTCATGAAAAGCAGCTTCACAATCAGGCATCCATCGTGACCCAAAAGACTCATTTGGATGGAAATACATTCTCTCGGCATCAGTGGAGGCCACTCTCTTGTATTTTTTGTTGGTGGGAGGGTAACCTTCGGTAAGATTCAGAAGTGGGCAAATCACCCTTGAATAGTCCTTAATGAACCACCGGTAATAACCACAGAATCCTAGGAATCTTTGCAATTCTTTTAGGTTGCAGGGCTGGGGCCAGGTGGTCAAGGCCTCAACTTTGCAAGGATCAGTCTCTATCCCCTCAGTGGACACTATATGCTTCACATATTTTACTGATGTCTGGAAGAACTGGCATTTTTCGATGGATAGCTTGAGGCCAAAATCTTCCAGGTGGTCCAACACTTTAAAAAGTCTGCTTTCATGTTCCTTCAACACACTTCCAAACACTATAATATCATCTAGATATACTAGGCACTCCAGTAAGTTCATGTCCCCCACTGCACGCTCCATCAACCATTGGAAAGTGGCTGGGGCACCTGAGATCCCTTGGGGCATCCTCATAAATTCATAGAACCCAAGTGGACATATGAAGGCTGTCTTCTCATGGTCTTCGGGGGCCATGGGGATCTGGTAGTACCCACTGTGAAGATCCAACACTGAAAACCACTTGCTACCATTCAGACAGTCCAAAGCATCCTGAATATGAGGCATGGTGTATTGATCGGGGATGGTCCGCCTGTTGAGGGTCTGATAATCCACACACATTTGTACTGTTCCATTCTTCTTCCTCACCACTACAATAGGTGAAGCATAAGGGCTTCTGGATTCCTGTATCACACCATCTGCAAGCATCTCCTGTAGATGCTGTCTCACATCGTCTATATCAGCAGGTGCCAGGCGTCAAGACCTCTCATGGAATGGCCACTCATCATGCAGCCTGATATGATGCTCAGCTCCTTGCACACATTCCTTTAGTGAAAACACCTGGTCTCTCTGGGCAAGTTTCTCACTGATTCTCATCTTCCATTCGGCTGGCAATGGGAAGTCACCAAAATCAAACAAGTCGGGCATCACTCTGTCATTGTCCCCCGAGTACTTGTTACTGGGTAACACTGCAGTGTCCACACAGTGTACGGTAGCCAGTATGCAACCTCTGTTCACCTGAATTTCTTTTTCTGACACATTGTGAACCTGGACCATTACCCATCGAGCATAGGCTTGAGCCCAGGCTGGTAAGATACTGGGCTTAACTAGCAACCCTTCCGGCAATTTTCCATCGCCTGGCGCATCCAACATGAGTATTTTATTCTTAACATCTTTTCTTAATTGGACTTCTCCTTGTAAGGTACACTGAGCATTAGGTGCCAGGATCATAGACTCAGGATCCTTCTTCCATACAACTCCAACCGGTTCATCCAGGTGGGGAAAGACAGCCAAACTCATACGTATCCAGAGTAGGGGTATGCCTTTTCACTCAACCCCCAGACATGCAGCCCCTCCAAAGGTTGTAGAGACACAACAGGCAAGTGCTTCTTGAACCAGTCTTGGAACACAATGGTTACTTGAGACCCACTGTCCAGCACAACCCTAGTAGACACTCCATTTACTTTCACTTTTGTCTCCATGGAGGGACCCACCACTTCAGCCATTCAGGTGGCGCAGACGCTGGTGTCGATCTGGCCTTGGCTTTGGTAGCATAACTTTTCTGAGCAGCTCCCACTGGTGGCTAATTGTTGCTTCGTCAAACCTTAGCCAGTAACTGGGCAGTAACTCTCCTCAAATTCTCTGGCGAGTGACAGGCAAACTGGATGTGCCCATCCTCCCCACAGTGGTAGCAAAAATTAGGCTTTCTAGGGTCTCAGGGAGCATGTGGACCATCTCTCGGTTTGGGTATCATTGGGGCATTTGGCAGCTCATCTTGGGCTGGGGCTCCTCGTCCTTGATCCTCTGGGCCTCCACCAGGGTGGAGATTGGGTGGGTTTCACAGCAAGTCCCCCACTATGGCTTTCAACTCCCGCACTTCTTTCAGTAAACTCCCCTCAGTCCGGGGCTCTGGGAAGACGACATGCACTCCCACTCCACTTTTAGTCTCTGGGGGTGCTTGATACAGATCCGGTTCTCTGACTGCCTCAGTCAACTCTTTAATCAACTCTCTCAGTTGCTGGGTCTCATCTGGGTCATTCCTCTCTGAATTCTGTCAGATGCTCACAACCCCAGCATAGGGGTCCCAGCCCTCTTCATAAGTCTCAATCTCACAAATTTCTTTCATCAGGTGGCAGTATTCTGTAGGGTTTGCCTCCTATCTTGCAACTTGAGCTTCAATATCATTACACTAAAAAATCTAGCGGACTTCAGGATGTGGTCCAGTCTGACCCGGCTTAGCTCTTTTGCAGGCACTCCTCCTTTCCTATAGGCCCTCTGCAGAGCCCTCTCAATACTGGTAAGAAAAGCAGACAACTTCTCATTTTTCCACTGCTTAGCTGACTTGAACTTCCATAACAAGTCATCCCCCAATTCCGTACTGCCAAACACTCCCTCCAGTGCCGAGAGGTAGTCAGCTGCAGTAGCCTCTGGACTGGTCGCTCGCAGAAAACTAATGGCCTCCAGTGCAGGACCTCTCAAACTCTCCATTAGTGGTTTCCTCTTTTCCTCCTCTGAACATTGCCATTCCTGCATTAAAGGGGTGGCATAGTCCATCCATCTCTCTAGGTCATCCTCCCCCGCAGGCACTTGGATTGTGCTGGAGAAAAGTCTGAGCTTTCGATAGGAGTCCAGTTGTATCGGGGGAATTATGATGGGGGAGGCAGCTACTGGGGAGCTCTGGGGGATACTGGGGACGTGGCTGGGGAATGCAGGGGTGTGTGGTCCTCTGACAGTCTAGCACCTTTACAAGCTCTTGAGCAGTTCTCCCTTCAGATGCTAACAGCTTGAGCAGCATTTCTTTAAACCCGTCTATACTAGGAGACCCCCTCCAGGGTGGCCGGACCACTATGTAAATGGATGACCCTCTATCCCTTCTGGGTACCTTCGGGCAGAATAACAGGGGGTACTTTCTCAGGATCTATTTGGGAGCTACATGAGAGCAGTACTATCATAGTTTGTTCAAATAAATCTGCATCTCGCCCCCTTACTTCCACCTTATCCACACCCTTAACCTGCTCCACAATGGATACAATATTAGCATTACTGGTCCCTAATGGGACATCCAATAATAGAATAGCCTTCTGGGGGTCTACCCCTTCAGCTTCACTCCTCCCCATCATTCAGTGCACTAACAGTTTATGGGGGACAATTTCTAGCTTAGGCATAATAAGCTCCTCCATTTTCTTTCCCAAACTGAACATATTGGGGTAATTTCCCCACGTGGCCACCAGAGGACACTAATCCCAGCAGTGCCTCCAAGATGTAACCCTAGGTGGCACTATCCCAAGGGCTACTACCCCTGCCTGCTGGGCTACTAACAGGTTAAGGGGCCTGAGTTCTGAAACGGTTGCCTCCACCCAAAGGTCTGGGTTGGTTTGAGTTACGCTAACCAGGCAACATCCCTCTGGGACACTGTGAACCCCCTTATCTACCACTAGTGGCCCACATAGTACACAGAAGTAACCTTCCCAATACCCTAGATATGCAAACCACATACACTTGTACTTGGCACTTACCCCCAGGACTGGTTCCTTCAGCTTGACTCTGGGGACCCCTGTAAAATAAGGTGATGCAGTACAACAGCTGCAATGCAATATCTTCAGCATAAACTGACACCACAGTCAATGTAAATGGCAGAAACAAATAGATCTGATTTATTCAGGGGTCTGTAACAAGGAGGGGGAATAATCAGGTTAATTAGCTTGAACACATTAATAATCACACTACTGTGCATGCACTTAGAGTCCAACTCAGTCACACTCTCTGGGTACCCAGGATGGGGGAAAAGGCTAGCCAGGACCAATGCCTGGGGTAGGCTGGCTGTGCAGCTGGTTGGGGCCCTGTGATGGAGAAAGAACATGCACACACAATTTGTAATCCGGAGCTGGAGGGCTCAGTTCATGGGTAGAAAAGCACAAGACAATCAGATGACACACTTTGATTAAACAACAGTTGCAGGGAGCTACACTGATAATTACTCACGGTACCCAGACTAAACACAGGAGGGCTGATGGATGAACTTTCTGGATTGCCAGAGGAAGCAGGGCACACACGAGTTGTTTTGGTTCCGTTCTTGTTCAGTCAAGGTGTAAGGGGCTGATCCCCTGGCTGGCCCTTCGTCGATGGATCTTTTCTCGTGCAGCAGGGTAGTGAGACAAGACCCTCGCGACAGGGCCTATCTGCATCAGGCAGCACAGGTTCAATCCGATTCTTGCTGGGAAAACAACTTTCAGTGCTAGCACACAGTTTACTGCAAATGGGAAAATCAGATTGTGATCCCCTTCCAGCACTTAGCACATTCATATGTAAAGAAAGTTTACTGTACCAGGCAAACGATTCCTCGGTCTCAATCGCAAAATCACTACTAAATCCGGGAGCACTACAGTAGCTAAAGTTCCTGACAGGCTTATCGCTTTCAGCA